>CM028129.1:671985000-672630625 GCA_016271365.2 Neoceratodus forsteri
TGAATGCACTAGTGGATCACCTCAGTTGCTCCCATGTGCTCTGCCACGATCAGGAACTCTCGGACTCTGTTGTGGACGGTCTATTAAAAATGGGGTTGTACAGACATAGACCTCTGCATCCCGATACAACCAAAACTGACGCATTTCTACTCGCTCACTCCAGGGCCTGGAGTTGTTTTGCAGATGCGTTGTCCCTCTCATGGAAAGAAACATCGAAACATAGAATTTGACGGCAGATAAGGACCGCTTGGCTTACCTAGTCTGCCCATTTCCCTACCTGATGGATAAGCTGCAGATTCTAGTTAATCAACAGCTTACTTCATCCTACTCCCCACTAGAATTGCCTTATGCCTGTCCATAGAAACAGAATTTGACAGAAAGGCAGGTTTCTGTATGCTTTTCCCCTTTTCCGTCTGATACAGAGGGTCCTGGTGAAGCTGCAAGTCGAGCATGCCACCTGAGTCTGGTGGCCCCTCACTGGCCCAGACAAATGTGGTTTCCACTTCTCCAGCATTTGGTGGTGGAACCTCCTGTCCTGCTTTCTTTGTGAGCCCAGCATCTGACACAGGATCTGGGTGCTCTGGTGCACCCAGATCCTTGATCCTTGCATCTTCACGCATGGCTCATGAGTATGTAGAGCTCACCTGCTTTGGGGTTTCCCCAGCTGTGGCTGATGTGCTCTTCATAGCTAGAAAGTAGTATGTCCAATACACTTATTCAGAAAAATGGAAGCATTTTATGGTGTGGTGCACTGGGTATGTGCTGAATCCCTTTACGTGTCCAGTTTCTAAAATGCTGGACTACTTACTGTCCCTCAAGGACTCAGGACTAGGGTATACCTCCATAAAGGTCCACATGGCCTCTTTGTCAGCCTTTCGTGCCTTATCTGAAAGTGAGACACTGGCCCAGTTGGAGGTTTCCCGGCGATTCCTAAGAAGCATCCTCCTTTTGCAACCCCCAGTCCGAGATCCAGTTCAAGGGTGGTATTTTGATCCTAACTGCACCTCCCTTTGAGCCTACGGCAACTTGTGAGGTGCACTTCCTCTCTTGGAAAACACTGTTTCTAGTGGCTATGACATCTGTTAGATGCATCTCAGAGTTACAGGCTCTGGTCGCAGGTTCTCTCTTTATTATTTTTCACAAGGATAGGGTCACATTTTTCACCAGTCCTCATTGTCTTCCAGATGTTGTGACTGAAAGAACACTAAATCAGACCATAGGTTTCCCTGTTTACTTTTCCTGTCCTTTGGATAGTGGAGTGTCATTTACATACACTGGGCATCTGTAGGATGTTGCAGTGGCACCTGGATTGTGCTAAGGATTGTAGAAAATCCTTGTGTATTTCTTTTGCTCCTGAATCGTTGGGTCACCAATTTCTAAACAAGGCTTTTCCAAATCGCTTGCCAGTTGCATTAAGTTTTGTTACCAGAAGGACGGGGAGCAGCTTTCTGGTCCTGTCCATGCTCATTCCACCCAAGGGGTGTCTACCTCAGTTTATGATTTCAGAATGTTTCTTCTGCTGACATTTGTGCTGCTGCCACTTGGAGTACTATTCATAAATTCTCTAAACACTATGTCTCTCGTAGACATGCTGTCTTTCGCCTCATATTCTACGAGGTCTTCTCACTCAGGATCATTAGTTCCTGCTGTCCTCCCACAGTGCTTGGTACTGCTTGGGAATCATTCCATGATATGGCCCAATGGAGGGAGATAGCCTCGAAGAAGCTAGAACAGTTAGACAGTAGATCTTCAAGATGATCTCCTCCACTGAGCCCCAGCCCTCTCTCTCCCTCCTTCCCTCCTTGTCAGGTTAATACAACAAAAGAAAACCAGAGCACTCCCACCTCTGAAGGTGCTAGTGCTGTATGTAGTAAACTGAAGCTGTACTGGCTAATAAAAAACAAAAAAAGAGCAGCACTTGCCTATGGAGTATAAATTAAAGACTTTTTTTGAGTAAGTGCAGGTGCATGATGCAGGTGCAGGTCCTTACGTAGCCCTCTGATGAAGTCCCATATGTAGGGCACTATGTAGGGATTTGCACCTGCATCCTGCACTTTATGGCTTTATTCAGTCTTTAATTTATACTCCACTGGTGAATGCTGTGCTGTTTTTGGTTTTTATTATCCCCCTTCTGAGGTGATGGGTGACTATACTGCCTGTTGTTGCAAGCTGTTTTCTTCTCCGATGGTCAGGAACAAGATCATTGAAGAATTCAACACTTGATTACGGGAATGGTGTTGAGTAAAAGGAATGTTATGTCATAGGCTAATGGGGAACTTCCAAGAGAGAAAGCTCTTCAGATTTGATGGCCTTCACGTTACAGTACCAAGAAAGGGGTGAGTGCGCTTGGGCAGAAATTTGACATCCATCTCAACATTTAAACTAGGTGGGGGGGGGGGTCTAACTCTAGGAAGCTATCAGTAATTGCACTGTGGATAGGACCTTGATCATCACTCCTGCAAAATCAGGAATTTCTCTCCCATGACCGAAGAGAACACATAGGGAACAGAAGGAGACCATGGGGACTGGGGGGCATGCAGCCGCAGGCCGAGGAAGGCACTAAAAGTAGGTAGAAAACAACAAAGATACCGGACTGTGGAAAGGGTATGCATCAACACCAGAAGCCTGGATAACACAACTGGTGACCTGCAGGCACTGATGATAGAATCCTGAATGGACCTTGTGGCCATTACTGAGACTTGTACCTTGGAGAAAAATTACTGGGACCTCAGACCCGGGCTACGCTCTGTTCAGACAGGATAAAAGAGAGGGCGGGGGAGGGGTAGCATTATATGTAAGAGATGGGATAAATGCCATCTCAGTTGATAGCAACAGAAAAAAAAAGAGGGTGTGTGGAATCCCTGTGGGTGCAAATCAGCTCAGCAACGTCGGAGAGGATCTACATAGGAGCCTCCGGGGCATGCTGAGAGCAGGGACAAGGAGCTCCTACATGAAGTAAGATATATAACACAAAAAGGGGATACAATGATAGTAGGGAACCTGAACATGCCCGATGTTGATTGGGGCATACCAGTGGCTGGTTCTTTTAGAAGTCAAAAGGTGGATGATATCCCACGAAACTGCCTACTTATATAGCTAGTTAATGCCCCAACCTGGTTGGACACCATCCTGGATGTGGTCCTCACAAATTCAGAGGCAGTTAAGTGTTATAGGGGTTGGGGAGCCACTGGCAAACAGCGACCACAACTCTTTGTGGTTCGTGTTGGCCTTGAGGGTAGAAAAATCTCAATCCAGGACAGGTTTTAAACTTTAGAGGAGCTAATTTTGACAAAATGAGGGAAGTAGTCAGGAGCAAACTGTCAAGGATCCATGAGCAGGTAGTGGTAGAAAACTTATGGGGGCTGGTTAAGCAAACCATTTTGTCAAAAAAAGAACAAACATTAAAAAAACATATGGTTCACTAACCAGGTCAAGACAGCAATTAGAACCAAAAGGGAGGCCATCAGAAACTATAAAGGAACCCAGGGAGACAATGAATGGGAAACTTACATTCAAAAGAATAAAGAAGTAGAGTATAGTGAGATCGACTAAGGCTGCAATGGAGCTTTGGCTGGCGGAGGGGGTCAAAGCAGGGAATAAACAATTTTTTTTTTCAATTTATTCAAGAAAAAAGGGGCGGAATAGTTAGACTCAAAAATGATGACAGTATTATGGAGGAAGATAGACAGAAGGCCACTGTTCTGAACAACTTCTTCTGCTCCATGTTCACTAAGGAACACATCGGCCCTATACCAGGCAGTGGCATCAAGGCTGCTGACAAAGAGGTCCCTCAAATGGAATCACCATCAGTCACCAGCAGCAGGTTAGAGAAGTCCTGGAATAACTCAGGGAAGATAAATCGCCAGGGCCAGATGGAATACACTCAAAGGTGCTAAAAGAACTGGGGGGAGAACTGGCTGATCCCTTTGCACATTTGTTCAAAAGTTCACTTCAGTCAGGTGTAGTGCTGACAGACTGGAGAAGAGCACGTATGGTACCGCTTCACAAAGGAGGGAGCTGGAAGGAGGCAGGCAACTACCGACCAGTTAGCTTTACGTCGATGGTGGGGAAACTAATGGAAACTTTAATAAAACAAGACCTATTAGAGTACCTAGAAAAGAATGGTCTTCAGGACGACAGGCAGCATGGGTCTGTAGCATGTAGGTCATGCCAGACAAACCTAATCACATTTTTTTAATGGGTGACTAGGGAATTAGAGGCCATCCAGCGGACCTCTTCTACTTTGACTTCAGTAAGGCCTTTGACTCCGTGCCCCACCACCTGCTGAAAAAGTTAGAGCAGCTGGGTGCAGCCAAGAGCATAGTCAGGTGTGTAGGAAATTGCCTAATGGAAGAAAGCAGAGAGTGGTGGTCAACGGGGAGAGGTCAGGTGAAGTCAAGATCACTAGTGGTGTACCCCAAGGCTCAGTGTTGTGGGCTGGTCCTGTTTAATGCATTTACCAGTGACATCGGCATAGGTGTTAAGGGCAAAATTGCCTTAATCACAAACAATACCAAGCTAGAAGGAAGAGTGGACTGCAAGGAGGCAGTTTGAGACCTACAAAGAGACCTACAGAGGCTGGAAAGATGGCCTAACATCTGGCAGCTGAGGATCAATGCAAAAAAATGCAAGGTGATGCATCTGGGTAAAGGGAACCCAAGGACAGTATACTGGCTCAACAGAGTACAGCTCAGTACCTCACAGGAAGAAAGGGACCTAAGAGTCATCATTTGCAGTACCCTTAAGCAGACCAGCCAATGCAAGACAGCTTACAGCAAGGCCAGCAGAATGCTGGGGTGCATGGTGAGGGGATTTGACAGCAGGAATAGGGAGGTAATACTCTCACTCTACAGATCCCTTGTAAGGGTCACATCTGGAGTACTGTGTCCAGTTTTGGAGCCCCCATCTAAAGAAGGATAATAACAGGTTGGAGACCATGCAGAGGAGGGCGTCAGTATGATTCAGGGCCTCCAAGGGCACTCGTACGAGGGGCATCTGGAAGCACTGAGTAGGTCTCGCTGGAGACTAGGAGGGAGAGAGGGGACATGATTGAAACATACAGGTTTCTGAGGGGAATAAATAAGGTGCCCACCTATGACCTGTTCAGCAGAATTACCGACTCTAACACTAGCGGTCACGAGTGGAAGTTGGGGGGTGCTTCAAGAGGGAGTTCAGGAAACACTATTTTGCAGAAAGGGTCGTAAAACATAGAAACACAGAATGTGTCGGCATATGGGGTCTATGTGGACCATCTAATCTGCCCATGTATACTACCCCCCCCCAAAATCAGGCTGCTGTGTTAAGTTTTCCACACTGTCTGTCCCATGCCAGCTTGAATTCTCTGACCGTCTTTGACCCCAACACCTGTGGGGCGAGGCCATTCCAAGACTGCACCACCCTTTGTGAAAAGAAAGACTTCCTTGTGTTGCTCCTGAGCCTGCCCCCTTTAGGCGCATGTCATGACCTCTGGTCCGAGTGCAGTTGTTTACCTGAAGGAGATCCTGTGCCTGTACCTTGTTGATACCCTTCAGGTATTCAAACATCTCTATCATGTCCCCCTGTTCCTTCTTTGTTCTAGTGAGTACGTTAAGCTGTTTTAGCCTTGCATCATATGGCTCGTGATGCAGACCTTGCACCATCTTTGTTGCCCTTCTTTGTATAGTCTCTAGTCTTTCTGTGTCTTTCCTAAGGTGAGGCCTCCAGAATTGGACACAGTACTCCAGGTGAGGCCTCACCAGGGACCTGTACAGTGGTATAGTCACCTCCCTTTTTCTACTGGTTATGTCCCTCCCTATGCAACCCAAGGTGCCGCTGGCCTTTTGTGCCGCGTTTTCAGATTTCTTGCCAACTTTCAGCTTGTCTGCGATGATCACCCCAAGATCACACTCATGTTTTGTTATTGCCAGCTGTACCCCATTTAAAAAGTCATTTCTCCCTGAGCTGTGTCTTCTTAGGTGCATAACCTTACATTCTTACCCAGGAGTACTTTAGCATCAGTAACTTTGCACTTAGCTGGCTAGGTGCAGCTGCCCCGGAGGTGTGCCTTTAAGAGATATTTAAATGAGCATAGAGCCAAGCCAATCAAAATACAGGAGGGGGTGTGAGCTCTTGTATGCTTCAGAATTTTTTTCTCCGCTGGACTGAGCAATATTGCCTCTGAGGTGTCTCCCAACTTTTCTTGTTGACAGCCTCCTAGTGCTTATCTGGGTAAAGTTTTTCTCATAAATTATTTCCTTTAGTATGCTGAGTGAAAGTTTTACTTTTTCATTAGCGCTACGCAAATTTTTTATTTTTAGCATGACGGCGCTATTTTGACTTTATTTTTACTGCAACTATTTACTTTATCGCCTAATTTTATTGCGGGTGCTTATTTTCGATTATTTCCTTCATTTTTGGGGCAAATTCTTGTGGGAACTGTCGAATTAGGGACAGGTGCCTTGTTTTTTTTTTTACCTCAGACCTCACGGGGTTTACCGCGAGGCATCTAAAGTAGATTTCAAATTTAAACAGTGCCTGGGGGGTTTCTCTCTAGATTGACAATTACAAGGAAACTTTTTTGTTATATTACTGGACCTTGATATCATTTGTGTCAGGACTGTCCGTAAGGGTCCAGCAGCCACCTGTGTGCAGTTGAGTATTACTGGGTTTCTATTAAGACTGGTACTGGTATAGATCCCAGTTTTACAACCAGAAGAAAAAAGGCACTACTAATAGACAGAGTTTATTAACTGGGGCAGGACTGGCCAGTGGCGTTTTCACAGAAACCTGCACTCAGTTCGTAGGTCCAGAACTGCTTTGCTTTGCTTAAATTGGCGGACATAGCAGACAAACCTTTGATTATTATGGCTCAGGATAAAACAAAGGCTTCCTACGAGGGGCCATTCAAACATACTAATACCAAAGGCAGAGGTGCTGAGGAACCCTCCAGATCCCAGCCCCAAAATAAAGCCTCCAAAGATGAAGTTCCTCACAAATTGAAAAATAATAAGTGACAAAAAAAGGAAGCTTGATCAAGCCTCTGATAAAGTGGCTAAAAAGAAACTCTGTCAAGACAGATATGCTTCCGTTGCTCCTGGGAAAGCCAATAGCGAGACAACAGGCAGCTTAAAGCATGCCGGAAAAACAAAACACAAACTGCGCAGGTTCTTCCATCAGTGTAAGATTTGCAAAAAGCATGTCAACTGTTTCAGACCCTTCAAAAGATGGGTCCTCAATTTACTGGGGCTGGCAAGCACTCTTCCACAGTTCTGTCTTCTGTAGACTGTGAGGGTGACGCAGATGATGATCAATTTTATGATGCCCCTGACATGGATTTTGAGGGCCTTGAGCCCCAAGAATCCCCAGATCCTAACCTTGGGGATCCCCCTGGTGACCACAAGGATCCTTCCTCTATGTTTACATTTATACAAAATATGCTGGATACCCTGGACCTCCCTATGCAGGAACCCAACCAGGATGTCGATGAAGACGAAGATTATAGGGAGATGAAGGATCTTTCGTCCTCAAAGACCCTGGTCGTCCCTATCTATAATGCATTTAGAAAAAATACCATGAACGTGCTTCAACGCCCCACTTCAGTATCAGGGGTTGATAAGTGGCTTGAGAGAAAATATAAATTATCTAAAAATGGTACCAAGTTCCTGTCTGCACACCCTAGCCACGAAAGTATAGTGCAGCAGGCAGCTTGTGAGAAAGCTGGAGTCTCCTTGTTGCCCTCTCCCCCTGACAAGGATTCCAAGAAAATTGACTTTATAACAAAGAAATGTATTCCACAGCTTCCCTGCTTCTCAGGCTTTCTTCTTACATGGCACTCACAACCAAATATCAGAAAGCCCTTTGGAAATCTGTCCAGGCTACTGCCCACAACGGATCAGATTCTACGGTGCAGGAGCTGGTGGATACGTCAACAACTGCCCTTTAAGCTACTATGTACCAATTCCACATGGCAGATGACAACAATAATGCAGCCTCTAGGGCAATGGCCATGCCATCTCTCTGAGACGCTTCTCCTGGCTTAGAACAACCAGTCTGACCACCGACACTCAGAACAAGGCCATAGATTTTCCCTGTGATCAAAATATGTTGTTTAATTGCAGAACCACTGACTACATGAAAAAAAGTCGACGAGTACAAGGCCTCCTGGCAGAGCCACTCATCCAAGCCTAAACCTGCCACCCCTCAGAGATCCCGTCCCAGGGCCGGTTGGGGCAGAAGCTTTGTTCCCAGGCCTTACAATCCCTATCCCCAGTCTGACTTTAGCCAGTACAGGGGGTCTTTCAGAGGCAGGGGCAGGAGGGGCCAAAGAGCCACCTCTACCCAGCCATCTGCCTCTCTAAGTCCTGATGTAAGTGTCCAGGTTGCCTCACCATTTCTGGTTGGAGGCAGACTCTCTCACTATCTTCAGCACTGGTCTCTCATCACATCGGACAAGTGGGTGCTGGAGATAGTGGAGAAGGGTCTGTCATTACAGTTCAAGGAGCTGCCAGACCTCAAGCATACCCAGGTGTCAAGACCTCTGTCCCCAACACAGATACCGCTGTTGGAAATGGAGGTACAAAACCTTTTGGCTTTATGAGCAGTGGAGAGGGTCCCCACCCACGAGAAGGGCAAGGGCCTCTGCTCCAGGTATTTTCTGACACAAAAGAAAACTGGGAAGTGGTGACCTATCTTAGATCTCAGATATTTAAACAAACATCTAAAAAAAAAATTTCAAAATGGTCACTCTGTAACTGGTCATACAGTCCTTACAGCAGGGAAACTGGCTAGCCTCACTCGACTTCAAAGGATGCCTACTTCCACATACCCATAAGGAGATCTCACAGGAAGTTCCTCAGGTTCAAACTTCCTTCAGGTCAGTATCAGTTCACCACCATGCCCTTCGGTCTGTCCTCGGCCCCAAGAGTCTTTACCAAGTGTCTTGCAGTGGTAGCAGCACATCTCAGGAGACTGGGTGTCGCTCTCTACCCCTATCTGGACGACTGGCTCATAGTAGCAAAGTGTCCTTGCCAGGTCAAGGAATCTCTTTCCCTCACAGAACGCACTGTGGAATCTCTGGGTTTCCTGGTAAATCTAAAGAAATCTCACCCGGAACCCACCCAGCTGCTCACCTTCATAGGGGCCCAGCTGGACACTCAAGGGATATGCTTTCCTCCCGCAGGTAAGAATTCAGAGTTTCCTTTCAGTGGCAGATTCTTTTGCCCAGGGACAGCCAAGACCAGCCAGACATTTCCTCAAACTTCTGGGACATGTGGCCTCTATGACTGCAGTAGTCCCAGGAGTCAGGTGCAGGACGAGACTCCTGCAAGCCTACCTCAGAGCTTGCTAGTCTCAGAGAAGCAACACATTTTCAGAGTTGATACCTGTGTCGGAGCAGTTCCTCCAAAACTTGCTGTGGTGGAAGAACCCTGTAAATTTGCAGGCAGGGGTTCCCTTTCAAGCTCCTTTTCCCACAAAGGTGATCACCACAGATGCCTCTGTTTTGGGCTGGGGAGCTCATTTAGACAGTGCCTCAGTAAGCGGCATCTGGACTCCTGAAGAGTCACAGTTGTACACAAATCTTTTGGAACTCAGAGCACTCTTACTAGCTGTCAAAGCTTTGCTCCCAGCATAGAAGGGCAGATGGTTCAAATTCGAACAAACAACACCACTGCAATGTTCTACATAAACAAGCAGGGTGGTACCAGATCAGGAATACTCTGTTTGGAAGCTCTGGTCTCCAGCATTCTCCCTGGGAGTCGGCCTCTCAGCTATTCACCTCCCAGGCAAATGCAATACTCTGGTGGATGCTCTAAGCCGCATCAGTCAAGGTCAAAGTGAATGGACACTGAACAAGCAAGTACTAGCCACAATGTTCAGGCGGTGGGGCACACCAGACGTGGATCTGTTTGCCTCTCCTCTCAATTTTCAGCTTCCTCATTACTGTTGCAGGCCCCCAGTTCCAGGAACAATTCCTCTGGATGCCCTGATCCTGGACTGGTCAGGGAGGTTCCTATACACTTTTCCTCCCTTTCCCTGATATTCAGGATTTTGCTGAAACTCAGCAGCCTGCATTGATGATTCTAGTGGCTCTGGACTCGCCCAGGCAAGCCTGGTACCCTCTCCTTCTCTCAGTGTCCTGCAACAGGCCCATTCACCTGCCTCTGACTCGCTCCCTGCTGACTCTTCCTCAGACAGGAGTGCAGTACCCAGACATACACTCTCTTCACCTCAAGGCCTGGTTCTTGAGGAGTTAGAGTTTCCATCCTCACAGTACTCTGAACAGGTCCTTAAGATACTGAGGATGGCTAAAAAACCAAACACTAAGAAGACTTATGCAGCCAAATGGAAAAGGTTTTCCCTCTGGTGCAAGAGTGAAAAGGTCGAACCCCTGTCAGCTTCAGACCCTCAGCTGGTAGACTACCTGGTACACCTACAGGCATCAGGCTTGAAACCATCTTCACTCAAGCTACACCTGGTGGCAATTTCAGCCTACCTTTTGGTGGGAAAGAAGAAATCATTTTTTCCCCATGACATTTGTAAACAGTTTATCAAAGGCCTCTTGCACCTCCAGCCTCCAACCAGGGAGCCTGTTTCTCCTTGGAGCCTGAACATAGAAACATAGAGGTTGACGGCAGATAAGGACCGCAGGGCCCATCCAGTCTGCCCATTTCTTTTTCTGCCTTATAAATGTGCCATCGGCCTTTGCTCTGTCAGTGGCCTATCTATTCATACTCATCTGTATTGCTCCCTTATGCCTATCCCATGCCTGTTTGAAGCCCTGCACTGTATTCATAGCCACCACTTCCTGAGGTAGGCCATTCCATGCATCCACCACTCTTTCTGTGAAAAATAATTTCCTCACATTCCCCCCTTAATCGGCCTCCCTCTAACCTCATGCTGTGTCCTCTTGTCCTGCTATTTTTCTTATATTTAAACATGTTAGACTCTTTCACCTTGTTAATGCCCTGAAGGTTTTTGAATGTTTCGATCATATCACCTGTCTCCCTCCTTTGCTCAAGGGTATACATATTGAGCTCCGTTAATCTGTCCTCATATGTCTTCTGATGCAGTCCCTGCACCATTTTGGTTGCCCTTCTCTGGACTGCCTCAATTTGGTTAATGTCCTTGTGAAGGTGTGGCCTCCAGTACTGCATGCAGTACTCCAGATGGGGCCTAACCAGTGTCTTGTAAAGAGGGATTATTGCCTCCCTCTTCGACTTGTGATACCCCTACTAATATACCCTAACATCATCCCCTTAGCCTTACCAACTACTTTAGAGGTCTGCTTGGATGATTTCAGGTCATGATGATGCCCAAGTCTCTTTCTTCCTTTGTGACTGCCAGCAACTCCCCTCCCAGTCTATAGGTGGCTTCAGGGTTTCTCTTCCCTATGTGCATGATCTTGCACTTCTTTGCATTAAATCCCAATTGCCACTCTTCTGACCATTTTGCTAGTTTATCCAGATCTCTTCTCATTCTGCAAACCCCATCTAGATCATCTACTCTGTTGCAGATCTTGGTGTCGTCTGCAAACAGACAAGCCTTACCCTCTAGTCCATCTGCAATGTCACTAATGAAGATATTGAAGAGGACTGGCCCCAGGACTGATCCCTGAGGTACCCCACTTGTGACTTACATCTCTTCTGACTGTATGCCATTTACCACCACTCTCTGTTTTTTGCCTGTCAACCAGTTTGCCACCCAGTTGACCAACTTCTGACCCACCCCAAGCCTACCCAGCTTATTTATCAATCTTCTATGTGGAACAGTGTCGAAAGCTTTGCTGAAGTCAAGGTAGGCGACATCAACTGCTCCCCCCTTGGTCCACCACTCTGGTTACGTAGTCAAAGAAATCTATGAGACTAGTTTGACAGGACCTTCCTTTTGTAAACCCATGCTGTCTTGGATCCTGTGCTCCTCTGGATTCCAGGTGTTGCACTATCCTTTCCTTAAGGAGTGCCTCCATAATCTTGCCCACTACTGTGGTAAGACTGACTGGTCTGTAGTTCCCTGCCTCCTCCCTGCTACCATTCTTGTGGAGTGGGATCAGATGAGCCCTTCTCCCGTCTTCTGGGACCTCTCCTGTGTTCAGAGACTCACTAAACAGTTCTGCTAATGGCTCTGCGAGTTCCACCCTTAGCTCTTTAAGTACCCTGGGATGTATGCCATCAGGTCCCATTGCCTTGTCCACCCTGAGCTTAGCGAGCTCTTGTAAGACCCTTTCTTTTGTGAAGGTAGTAGTGCTCACCTCCCTCCCCCCTGTGTCCATGGTGCTTA
Source organism: Neoceratodus forsteri (assembly GCA_016271365.2). NCBI lineage: Eukaryota > Metazoa > Chordata > Ceratodontiformes > Ceratodontidae > Neoceratodus > Neoceratodus forsteri. Next base: position 671,997,256 of record CM028129.1, read on the forward strand.
GCTGTGGGCCCTGCTCTACCTTCTCTTCAGTAAATACTGAGCAGAAGTATCTATTTAGGATAGATGCTTTCACAGGGTCCTCCTCCTCACATGCCCCCTTTTCTCCTTTGAGCTTAGCAATACCCCCTCTGGATTTTCTCCTTTCACTAATGTATCTATAGAAAGTCTTGTCACCTTCTTTTACTGTTCGTGCTAGTGTTTCCTTAGTTTGGGACTTTGCCTGCCTTACTGCCTTCCCTGCTTCCCTTAGGGCAGTTTGGTATGCCTCCCTATCTTCATCCCGCTGTGTTCCCTTATATTTCCTGAAGACCAGCCTTTTGGCTCTGACCTTTTCTGCTACTGTATTTGAGAACCAAAGTGGTTTCCTTCTTCTTTTGCACTTCCTTTTCTGTCTAACACAATGGGATGTTGCCTCAAGTATTGCATCGTTTGCATAGATGGGCTCATGAATCCATCTTTCGAGCCTATGTCCACGGCCCACATCAAGTTTGTAACTTGGAAGACCGTCTTCCTGGTAGCCATTACGTCTGTCAGGAGGATTTCAGAGCTACAGGCCCTGTGCACTGAACTGAATTACATCATCTCTCACAACAATAAAGTTGAGCTCAGGACAAATAGGAAGTTTCTGCTAAAGGTGGTTTCAGAATTTCACTTTAACCAGTCCATTACTCTGCCTGTCTTCTTTACTGAGCCATCCACTCCTGGCGAGCAAAAGCTCCACAGCTTGGATGTCAAAAGAGCCATCTTTCACTACCTAGAGCATACTAAACAGTCTAGAGGCTCTTCCACTCAGTTGTTCCTCACCTACAGGGATGTAGGCAGAGGAAGACCAGCTACCAAGAGAACTGTTTCTCGTTGGTTGATCTCTTGTATTAGATTCTGCTATGAGAAAGCTGGTCAACAACCTCCAGTGGGACTCAGGGCCCATTCCACCAGGGGCACTGCATCCTCACTTGCAGCAGCAAGGGACATTCCCCTATTGGAAATCTGGACACACCTTTGTGAAACACTGCAGTCTGGATGTGCAGACCAGATGTGATGCCAAATTTGGCAGGGCGGTTCTGCAGAGCCTTTTTTCTAAGTAGGTTCTCTGCCTGCCTCCCACTTGGTGCTGCTGGGTTGTCTGCAAAAAAGTTACTGATGCTAAAGGACTCCTGGGGTAAGAAGAAAAAATTACTCACTACAGTAATCTTCTTTCTTCGAAGGGGTCCTTCAGCATCAGTAAGCTTCCACCCTTCCTCCCCGGTTCACCTGTTGGAGAAGGGCTCTTACGTCACCTTTTACCAAATTTGGAGTTTCTTTTTGATGAGTTTTTAGCTCGTGTTGCTGTTGTTTCTGTTTCCACTTTTGTGGACATTTGCATGTTTTTTGAATCCTGTTGATTCTTTTTCAGGGCATTTGCCCTCGTTTTTCCTTGAAAAACTTCTTAAGCATTCAACAGCTCTCACTCAGCTCACATCCCCACCTGTCTTTTGATTGGCTTGGCCCTATACTCATTTAAATGTCTCTTAAAGGCACACCTCCGGGGCAGTTGGGACCTAGCCAGCTAAGTGCAAAAAAGTTACTGATGCTAAAGGACCATCTTGGAAGAAAGAAGATTACTGCAGTGAGTAATTTTTTCTTACTAACTGGGGCAGGACTAGCCGGTGGCATTTTCGCAGAAACCTGCACTCAGTTCGTAGGTCCAGAACTGGTTTGCTTTGCTTAAATTGGCAAACATAGCAGACAAACCTTTGATTATTATGGCTGAGGATAAATCAAACGCTTCTGACGAGGGGCCATTCAAAAGTACTAATACCAAAAACAGAGGTGCTGAGGAACCCTCCAGATCCCAGTCAAAAAAAAAAGCTTCCAAAGATGAAGTTCCTCACAAATTGAAAAATAATGAGTGATGAAAAAAGGAAGCTTGATCAAGCCTCTGATGAAGTGGTTAAAAAGAAATTCTGTCAAGACAGATATGCTCTCGTTACTCCTGGGAAAGCCAGTAGCGAGACAACAGGCAGCTTAAAGCATACAGAAAAAACAAAACACAAACTGTGCAGGTTCTTCCATCAGTGCAAGATATGGGAAAAGCATGGCAACTGTTTCAGACCATTCAAAAGATGGGTCCTCGATTTACTGGGGCTGGCAAGCACTCTTCCACAGTTCTGTCTTCTGTAGACTGTGAGGGTGATGCAGATGATGATCAATTTTATGATGCCCCTAACATGGATTTTGAGGGCCCTGAGCCTCAGGAGTCCCCGGACCCTAACCTTGGGGATCCCCCAGGTGACCACGAGGATCCTTCCTCTATATTTACATTTATACAAAATATGCTGGATACCCTGGACACTCCCTACGCAGGAGCCCAACCAGGATGTCGATGAAGATGAAGATTATAGGGAGATGAAGGGTCTTTCATCCTCAAAGACCCTGGTAATCCCTAGCTATAATGCATTTAGAAAAAATACTATGAAGGTGCTGTAACACCCCACATCAGTATCAGGAGTTGATAAGTGGCTTGAGAGAAAATATAAATTGTCTAAAAATGGTACCGAGTTCCTGTCTGCACACCCTGGCCACGAAAGTATAGTGCAGCAGGCAGCTTATGAGAAAGCTGGAGTCTCCTTGTTGCCCTCTCCCCTGACAAGGATTCCAAGAAAATTGACTTTATAACAAAGAAAATGTATGCCACAGCTTCCCTGCTTCTTAGGCTTTCTTCTTGCATGGCATTCGCAGCCAAATATCAGAAAGCCCTTTGGAAATCTGTCCAGGCCATCGCCCGCAATGGATCAGATTCTATGGTGCAGGAGCTGGTGGATATGTCAAAAACTGTCCTGAGAGCTACTATGTACCAATTCCACGTGGCAGATGACAACAATAATGCAGCCTCTAGGGCAATGGCCATGCCATCTCCCTGAGACGCTTAGCCTGGCTTAGAACAACCAGTCTGACCACAGACTCTCAGAACAAGGCCATGAATTTTCCCTGTGATCAAAATATGTTGTTTGATTACAGAACCACTGACTACATGAAAAAAGTCAATGAGTACAAGGCCTCCTGGCAGAGCCACTCATCCAAGCCTCAACCTGCCACCCCCTCAGAGATCCCATCTCTGGGGCAGTAGGGGCAGAAGTTTTGTTCCCAGGCCTTACAATCCTTATCCCCAATCTGACTTTAGCCAGTACAGGGGGTTTCAGAGACGGGGGCAGAAGGGGCCAAAGAAGAGCCACCTCTACCCAGCCATCTGCCTCTCAGTGTAAGTCCTGATGTTGGTGTCCAAGTCGCCTCCCCATTTCTGGTTGGAGGCAGACTCTCTCACTGTCTTCAGCACTGGTCCCTCATCACGTCGGACAAGTGGGTGCTGGAGATAGGTAAACGGTAGGTAAAAGTTTATTTTTATACAGGTAATACATGTCATTTGGACCAATAGTCCAGTTTACAAGACAGACCTGTGTAATCTGTTATCTAAAAATACAAACTATAATTATAACATCAAGCTAGGATATGCCATAAGGCATACAGACTTCCAATATAACACAAACATAAACACATTCACATTGAGTTATAAATGTTACTAATATAGCAACAATATAACAAAAAATATAAAGAACTACCATCAAACCTATATAAAGTACAGAACTTATCAGACTTTGCAACACATGAAGATAGTAATTAACAGTTGCAAATGTGGGCCTTCAAATCTCTTATAGTATGAACAAATGTAGAATAATTTACAATTTCCCTTACATCAGAGGAAAGTGAATTCCAAATAATGGCAGCTTGGTGGATTAAAGTCCTATCCCGATGTTTATTTCATGACTTTTCCATAGTGATCTTATTCAAATGTACTGACCTGGTTAATACCCTTTTTGTGTGTTGATTCACTGGAAATAGTTATTTTGAAATTGGATGATTAAGACACGGATATTTAATTTTATGAATCAAGGATAACCATTGACAGATATAATTTGTGTCCAAAGGCAACCAATTTAATTTACTTAACAATAAGCAATGGTGAGTAAGATAATTTCCCTTAAGTACATATCTAGCCACTCGAAAATAAATTTTATCCAGTCTGGTCAAGAGTGTTTTATTGGCTATTCTGTATATCAATTCACCATATCTTAATACTGAAATAATTAACTGTTTGGCTAATTTCTTCCTATCTGTTAGTGTTAAACATTCTGTGGTTCTCCTTAGGGCCCCCACCCTTTTGTTCACTTTTTTTGCTAAAGCCATGATATGTTGAGAAAAGGACATCTGCTCATCAAAGGTCACTCCCAAATAACTATAATCCATTACCTGTTCCAATTTGGTCGAATTAGTTGTATAAATTTGTAATTTGGAAGAAAGACCATTTTGGTTTTTTGTTTTTAGTAAAAATTTCATACACTTTTTTTTTTTGTATTCATAATCAGCCTTGACCTGGTGAACCACCCCTCAATTTTAAAAAAAATCAGACTGCAGGTTTGATTGCAACTCATCATCAGAGTGGCCAGATGCAACAATTACCGTATCATCGGCATATAACTGGATTTCTGTGTGCTCAGCCACTAGTGGAAGATCATTTATGAAAATAAGAAACCGAAGAGGTCCCAGGATCGATCCCCGAGGGACGCCCCTGGTGACCCCCCTCCTCTCAGATGAATAATCCTGAACCTGCACCAACTGAGAGCGATTGCTCAGATAAGATTTTAACCAGTAAAGAGGGCCATCTCTGATACCTAACCCTTGCAGTCTTTCAGTCAATATGGGGTGGTCCACCAGGTCAAAGGCTTTCAAAAGGTCCACACAAATTACTGCAGTCTCCATACTGAGATAGTGGAGAAGGGTCTGTCATCACAGTTCAAACAGCTGCCAGACCTCAAGTGTTCCCAGGTGTCAAGATCTCTATCCCCAACACAGATACCGCTGTTGGAAATGGAGGTACAAAATCTTCTGGCTTTACAAGCAGTGGAGAGGGTCCCCACCCATGAAAAGGGCAAGAGCCTCTACTCCAGGTATTTTCTGACACAAAAGAAAACTGGGGAGTGGCGACCTATCTTAGATCTCAGATATCTAAACAAACATCTGAAAAAACCCAAATTCAAAATGGTCACTCTGTCACTGGTCATACAGTCCTTACAGCTGGGAAACTGGCTAGCCTCCCTCGACTTAAAGGACACCACATACCCATAAGGAGATCTCACAGGAAATTTCTCAGGTCCAAACTTCCTTCAGGTCACTGTCAGTTCACTGCAATGCCCTTTGGTCTGTCTTCAGCCCCAAGAGTCTTTACCAAGTGTCTCGCAGTGGTAGCAGCACATCTCAGGAGACTGGGTGTCGCTCTCTACCCATATCTGGATGGCTGGCTCATAGTAGCAAAGTCTCCTTGCCAGGTCAAGGACTCTCTTTCCCTCACAGAATGCATTATGGAGTCTCTGGGATTCCTGGTAAATCTAAAGAAATCTCACCCGGACCCACCCAGCTGCTCACCTTCATAGGGGCCCAGCTGGACACTCAGAAGGGATGTGCTTTCCTCCCTCAGGAAAGAATTCAGAGTTTCCTTTCAGTGGCAGAGTCTTTCACCCAGGGACAGCCAAGACCAACCAGACATTTCCTCAAACTTCTGGGACTTATGGCCTCTATGACTGCAGTAGTCCCAGCGGTCAGGTAGAGGATGAGACTCCTGCAAGCCTACCTCAGAGCTCGCTGGTCTCATAGAAGCAACACATTTTCAAAGTTGATACCTGTGTCAGAGCAGTTCCTCCAAAACTTGCTGTGGTGGAAAACCCCCTGCAAATTTGCAGGCAGGGGTTCCCTTTCAAGCTCCTCTTCCCACAAAGGTGATCACCACAGATGCCTCCCTTTTGGGCTAGGGAGCTCATTTAGACAGTGCCTCCGTAAGCGGCAGCTGGACTCCCGAAGAGTCACAGTTGCACATAAATCTTTTGGAACTCGGAGCACTCTTACTAGCTCTCAAAGCTTTGCTCCCAGCATAGAAGGGCAGGCGGTTCAAATTCGAATGGACAACACCACTGCAGTGTTCTACATAAACAAGCAGGGTGGTACCAGATCAGGAATACTCTGTTTGGAAGCTCTGAAGCTCTGGTCTCTAGCATTCTCCCTGAGAGTCAGCCTCTCAGTTATTCACCTCCTGGGCAAACTCAATACTCTGGCAGATGCTCTAAGCCGCATCAGTCAAGATCAGAGCGAATGGATGCTGAACAAGCAAGTACTAGCCACAGTGTTCAGGTGGTGGGGCACACCAGACATGGATCTGTTTGCCTCTCCTCTCAATTTTCAGCTTCCTCGGTACTGTTGCAGGCTCCCAGTTCTGGGAACACTTTCTCTGGATGCCCTGATCCTGGACTGGTCAGGGAGGTTCCTATACGCATTTCCTCCCTTTCCCCTGATATTCAGGGTTTTGCTGAAACTCAGACAGCAGCCTGCATCGATGATCCTAGTGGCTCCGGACTGGCCCAGCCAAGTCTGGTACCCTCTCCTTCTCTCAATGTCCTGCTACAGGCCCATTCACCTGCCTCCAACTCGCTCTCTGCTGACCCTTCCTCAGACGGGAGTGCAGTACCCAGACATACACTCTCTTCACCCGAAGGCCTGGTTCTTGAGGAGTTCAGAGTTTCCATCCTCATAGTACTCTGAACAGATCCTTAAGATACTGAGGATGGTTAAAAAAAATGAACACTAAGAAGACTTATGCGGCCAAATGGAAAAGGTTTTCCCCTCTGGTGCAAGAGCGAAAAGTTCGAACCCCTATCAGCTTCAGACCCTCAGCTGGTAGACTACCTGGTACACCTACAGGCGTCAGGCTTGAAACCATCTTCACTCAAGTTACACCTGGCGGCAAGTTCAGCCTACCTTTCGGTGGGAAAGAAGAAATCAATTTTTTCCCACAACATTTGTAAACAGTTTTTCAAAGGCCTCTTGCACCTCCAGCCTCCAACCAGGAAGCCTGTTCCTCCTTGGAGCCTGAACCTTTGCATAGATGGGCTCATGAATCCACCTTTCGAGCCTATGTCCATGGCCCACATCAAGTTTGTAACTTGGAAGACTGTCTTCCTGGTAGCCATTACATCTGCCAAGAGGATTTCAGAGCTACAGGCCCTGTGCACTGAGCCGAATTACATCATCCCTCACAATGATAAAGTTGAGCTCAGGACAAATAGGAAATTTCTGTCAAAGGTGGTTTCAGAGTTTCACTTGAACCGGTCCATTACTCTGCCTGTCTTCTTTATTGAGCCATCCACTCCTGGTAAGCAAAAGCGCCGCTGCTTGGATGTCAGAAGAGACATCTTTCACTACCTAGAGCATACTAGGCAGTCCAGAAGCTCTTCCACTCAGTTGTTCCTCACCTATGGGGATGTAGGCAGAGGAAGACCAGCTACCAAGAGAACTATTTCTTATTGGTTGGTCTCTTGTATTAGATTCTGCTATGAGAAAGCTAGTCAACAACCTCCAGTAGGGCTCAGGGCCCACTCCACCAGGGGCACTGCAGCCTCGCTTGCAGCAACAAGGGACATTCTCCTTCTGGATGTCTGCAAAGCAGCAACCCGGAAATCTGTGCACACCTTTGTGAAACACTACAGTTTGGTTGTGCAGACCAGATCTGATGCCAAATTTGGCAGGGTGGTTCTGCAGAGCCCCTTTCTTAAGTAGGTTCTCTGCCCACCTCCCACTTGGTACTGCTGGGTAGTCTGCAAAAAAGTTACTGATGCTAAGGGACTCCTGGGGTAAGAAGAAAAAATTACTCACCACAGTAATTTTCTTTCTTCCAAGGGGTCCTTTAGCATCAGTAAGCTCCCACTCTTCCTCCCCGGTTCACCTATCAGAAAAGGGCTCTTATGTCACCTTTTACCAAATTTGGAGTTTCTTATTGAAGAGTTTTTAGCTCGTGTTGCTGTTGTTTCTATTTCCACTTTTGTGGACATTTGCATGTTTTTTGAATCCTGTTGATTCTTTTTCGGGGCATTTGCCCTCGTTTTTCCTTGAAAAAATTCTGAAGCATTCAACAGCTCTCACTTAGCTCACACCCCCTCCTGTCTTTTGATTGGCTTGGCCCTATGCTCATTTAAATATCTCTTAATGGCACACGTCCAGGGCAGTTGCACCTAGCCAGCTAAGTGCAAAAAAGTTACTGATGCTAAAGGACTCCTTGGAAGAAAGAAGATTACTGCGGTGAGTAATTTTTTCCTTTTTTGGCGTTAAACTTCAACTGCCGATTCCCCTGACCATTTTTCCAATTTCCTAAGATCTGACTCCCATCTTTTGAGTCCCTTCAACTGAGTCCACCCTATTGCAGAGCTTTGTGTCATCCGCAAATAGTCACACCTTCCCATTTAGGTCATCAGCTATGTTGCTGATGAATAAATTGAAAAGTATTGGTCCCAGCACTGAACCCTGTGGAACACCACCTGTAACTCTACCCTCCTCTGATAATGTGCCATTTACCAGTACCTTCTGGGTCCTCCCATTGAGCCAGTTTTGGATCCAGTTTACAATTTTTGGCCCAGTGCCCGTGTGCTCCAGCTTGTTTATTAGCCTTCTGTGTGGAACGGAGTTGAAAGCCTTCCTGAAGTCTAGGTACACCACGTCTACTGCACCTCCATTGTCCAACGTTTTTGTGACCCAGTCAAAGTCTTCGATTAGGTTAGTCTGGCAGGACCTTCCTTCTGTAAAGACATTGCTTTGGGTCCAGCTGTCCACTATCTTCTAAGAATGTCACCAACCTCTCCAGGATTCCATCAGCTTCCCCACCACCAAGGTGAGGCTGACTGTGGGACAGTTTCCGGCTTTTTCCCTACTGCCACTTTTGTGTAGGAGTACTACTGTAGTCCTTTTGCAGCCTTCAGGGACCTCCCCACTTTCCAGTGATTTGCTGAAGAGCTCCATCAGTGGGGCTGCTAGTACCTCACCAAGCTCCTGTAATATTCTTGGGTGTATTTTATCTGGCCCCATTGCTTTGTCGACCTTCAATTTTATGAGTTCCTCCAGGACTCTTATGTCTGTGAAAGGACTTGTGTCGGCTCCCTTGAGGTGGTGAGCCTTCCTGCAGAGAGATGGTCCTTTGTCTGCTTCCTCCTGTGTAAAAACTGAGCAGAAGTATTTGTTCAGAACCTCTGCTTTCTCCCTGTCATCTTCTGTTTGCTGGTCATTGTTCTTAGCCAATCTAACTATTCCCCTTTTGCTCTTTCTTTTCTCTCTCATATACTGGTAGAACGTTTTGTCACCATGTTGGACTCCCTTCACTATCCTTTCCTCTGTTTGAGCTTTTGCAGTCCAAATTGCCTTCCTGACCTCTTTAAGTAATTCCCTATATACCTCCTTGTCACTGTCCTTTTTTGTTTCCTTGTATCTCCTGGATGCTTTATTCTTCTCCTTGATTTCGGATGCTATATTCATTGTGAACCAAAGTGGTTTCCTTCTCCTTTTGGACTTGCTCATTAGCCTGGTGCACTGTGATGTGACTAGTGTAATTGCTTCCTTCAGTCTCCTCCAGTGTTCTTCCACTCCCCCTTCTGGCCAACAACCCAGATTCCATTTCAGACAGCTTTTCAGTTTGATGAAGTCTGCCTTTCTGAAGTTCAGGACCTTCTGGTTAGAGGGACTGATGTCTTTGGTCATGTTTACTGTGAACCATACAGTCCTGTGGTCACTTGATCCCAGATGGGCTCCCACCTGTACATTTGGGACTCTGTTATTGTTGGTTAGCACAAGGTCCAGGACTACTTCCTTTCTGGTGGGAGTTTCTACCAGTTGGCTTAGGTCTGCTCCTTGAAGTGCCACTAGGAATTCCTTACTCCTTTCTGAAGCAGCCCTGTAGGAGCTCCAATGTATATCCGGTAAATTGAAGTCTCCAACCAGTAGTAGCTCACCCTTGTCTGCCATCTTTTGAATGTTTTCTAGAATTTCCGTGTCTGTTTCTAATTCCTGAGATGGGGGTCTGTATATCACTTCTACCCAAATGGGGGCTTTGTTTCTGGTTCTGAGAGTAATCCACAGGGCTTCGGCTTCACTGTAGGTCCCCTGGATTTCTGTAGCCTTGATTCTTTCTTTTATATAGATAGCTACACCACCACCACCCTTTTCCCCCTTCTGGTCCCTTCTGAACAAGTTGTATCCTGGGATGGCGACATCCCAGCTATGGTTCTCATTGAACCATATTTCTGTCACTGCTACCCAGCCTAGGTCTGATTCTGCCATCATTGCAGTAAAGTCTGGTATCTTATTTGCTAGACTGCTGATGTTGGTGCACATTTCCTTCCAACCCAGATTTCCTACCTTGTTTGCGCGTTTACCCTTCTCCCATTGTGTGTCATTTTTATCATTTTTAAATTCCTCTGGATATCTGAGTTTCTTACCATTTGTGTTGCACCCCACATTTTGTCTTGCTGGTGGTTTGCTAGCTAAGGGGAGAGGGGCAACTGTTACCCTGTGTGACGTAACAGGTGTCAGACCTCTCTCCCCCTCCGTTAGTTTAAATGACCTGCAAAAATGCCTAACTTTTTCCCCAGCAGTCTGACCCCTTCTTTTGTTGGGTGGAGGCCATCGAATTTAAAGAATTCCCTCTCCCAGAAGGTCTGCCAATCTCCTATGAATTGATGTCCTTTCTCGTGGCACCAGTTTTTAAGCCAGGCATTTAGTTCACCTATTTCTCTTTCTCTGATCTTCTGCCTGCCGCCGTCCTACTCCCAGACAGGCAGAACCTCAGAGCAGGAGATGTCAGATGAAATGGATGTCAACCGATCACCCAGTCTGGTTAGGTATTCCTTGGTTTCCTCCACGAACTGATTAACGAGGTTATTCCTAGCTGGATAAGAACATTTGTATTATCTCCTGCGCTCCATACGATTTTTTCAGTGCGGTCAGTGTCCCTCCATGCAGATGATCCTGGGAAACGTCTGACCACTACCTTGGGTGGTAAATGTGGCCCAACTCCCTGAATCATGGAATCTCCTATGATCAAAGGTTTTTTTTTTTTTTTGCCTTTTTTGATCTGTTTTGATTGTTGGGCGTCATTGTTTGTTTTGGTGGCTACTGACCTGCTACATCCTCTGCCTCGGAGTTTGGCTTGGATGTCAGAGGTAGGAACCTGTTTGCTGTTGGTACTGTTTTTTGAGATGTTGAGCTTGTGTGGGTTGTTTTATGGTGCGCTCGCCTTGCCTTTCCCAACCACCTGCCAACCCCCAGGCCTGGTTACCCTCTGGGAACGTGGTGCACCAATTTGGTGTTGGAGGTGTTGTGGATGGTTGCTGTTGTAATCTTCTCCCTGTAACTGGGAATGGAGGTGGGTGATCTCTGCCCATGCTGTTTGGAGCTGAGCCCTTAGGTCCCCGAGTGCCAGCATGTAGGACAGTGACCCAAGCAATGGATAACAATCCTGTTGAAGACAGTCCCACAGTACCTTCTGCCATCACTTTTTCTATGTTTCTTACAGTATCCATACTCCAGTTTCCATATCCTCCCCTGTGTGCCTGTTTTAGATCTGGTTGCGTCTGTCCCTGATGCTCAGATGATCCTCCGAGCTCATCTCTGGTGGGGAACTGAGGCATGCTGCGGATGCTGATGTTATATACAGTAGACGCCCACAAGAGACACCTGGATGTGGGCAGTCCAGCTTGCAGAAAGTTTTCAGGTGGTCCTGACACTGACAGCTCACAGTTAATGATGTGGCTTAATGAAGGAGATTCTCTTGAAGAGTTACTTTTTTAGTAGCAACTATTATTTCTGTTTCTTATTTAAGAAATGTCCCTGCTGCTGCCACATGGAGCACTGTCCACACTTTCACTAAACTGTGCTGTCTAGACAGCATCTCTGTCAGACTTCTGGCTTTGGTGTTGCTGTACTGAAAGGCCTTCTGTCCCGACCACATATCAGACTGTACCATCCTCCTAGGCTGTTTTGTACTGCTTCGGAATCATTCCAAATATGTGACCTTATGGGAGTGATATCCTCAATGAAGATATACTAGTTATGTAAGAACTTGCCGTAAAAGTTGATCTTCGAGAGAATCTCCTCCATAGGTCATGCCATACCCTCCCTCCTTCCTAAGTTTTGTCTTCTGAGGGATAAATCAGATGTTGTGCCTAAGGTCTTACTTCATGCATCCTGTTTCCAGTCCCATGCCTCTCCTTGTTCACCAGGTACTGGTTTGGTCTCCTGGTTCTTCCTCATGGTAAGAGACCCTCAGAGGCTTATCTCCGGCAGGGAACTGAGAAGTGTTTGGGTCACCCACATTATATATGTGTCAACGCTGCATGTCATTGTGGGCTGCCCCTGGCTAGCAGAAAGTTTCCAAGTGGTCGTGATCGTGATGCTGATGGCTTACAATTCCAAAGGAGTAACCTAATGGAGGAGATACTTTGGCAGATCTGCTGTTGTGGTAAGTTCTTCCATAAGTGGTCTATTCAGAACAATACTAAAAGCCTGACTTTGTGTAATTTGTGATGAAGTAGTTTTGACATTCAGAAATATTGGTCTTCTGTTGCACATGTTTCTGCCAGCTGGTGGATTAAAAGAGAATGTAAAACATGCATTTTTAAACTGATTCTGGGCACATAGTTAGAAGGAAAAGGGCACAAAAGCTCAAAATGAAAGGTACTTCATTTTATAGATTCCTTCAGCAAAGGCTGAGCATCCTGTGTTTAAGCCCAAACAGTATGCATTTTGAGTTTGAAATTATTTAATGGAATAGACTGAAATAGTTTGTTTATACTTGAGGCAAAGCTAAAAAGGGGAATTAGTTGTCAAACACACTTTATGTACCTTGTTTTTCACAGTTTTATTAAACATATAATCATATTGAATCTTTCATTGTAACCAACATGCACTTGTTTATGTAATGTGGCAAAGGTTAGCGGATGGAGATCTAATAGACATATTCCACTGTTCCTTAACACAGGCATCTTTTCTTTGTTAGTTTGTTTTAATTTACTTTTCCTGCGCTTTGCACAGACTCTGCTCCCTTGCCACCCTGGTACCCATTCAGTCCTATTACTGACTTGTCTTATGGCCTCTTTATCACTTCAGGGCTTCCCCATGTCATGGCTGAAGGGTCAGCATCCAACTCCGGGGCACCAAGAGTGGGGTGTTGTGTAGCTGTGCAGGGCTTTGTCCTGCAGAGTTCAGGGGTTTCTCATTTCATCTCTTTTCCTAAAACGTCAATGATGTAGTGCCAGGCACTTGCCACTGGGGTTCCTGTCTGTGTTCCCCCTCCTTCCACAGGCATCTTGCTGCAGTAGTACCAGAAACCCTCCATCTCCAGCAGAGAGTGACCTCTGAGGTGCTGTATCCTCCCCCTCATAGCCGGCTATGTAACACTGCCAAGATGATGAGGAATGGTTACTGTGATTCATGGAAATCATGAGACACTGAATGTTTCCCAACTGATTTGTTTTAATACAGATTATATTCTCTTAGCAGCATATAATGACTTTTGCAGGTATCTATTTCCTCTATCATTCGAATTTCATAATGCAGTGGGATTTTAAGAGCAACTTGAAACCGTGGGTGAGGTTATTAAAATAAAAAGTTCAGGATGTTTCAGAGTAAAGAGTTGAGATAGATAAACAGACACAGCCACACACACACACACACACACACACGCATGCATGCACACACACACACACACACACACACAAATATGCATGCACACACATGCACACACACACACACACACACACACACACACACAAATATGCATGCACACATGCATGCAGTGGCCTGTTCCAAAATACACAGTTTATCTTCAGTGGTGTTAAGGGCCAGGGCATTACTCAAGTTATGGAGCACAGGTGAGTTCCGAAAGGAGAAATTCCTTCATACTCACCGTAATTTCCTTTTCTGTTAGCTCCAGTGTTGTTAGTTGGTAGTTAATTATATGGGTAATGAACACCCCTGCTGGGGTAGTGGGACAGGCCAAAGCTGTTGATTAGCTTAGAAACTTGGGCACATGAAAAACTCCAAGATCACCAGTTACTCAGTCACCTTTGTCCACGCAGTGCATATATACATTTATGTAACCAGTAATCTCCAAGTCGCCAAGGTCAGTGAACTCTCTCCATAGCCCAGCACCAAAGAACTTTTGATGTGTAAATAATTTATGACAGTATAAAAGGATAAATGGATGATCTATCCCATTTTGGAGATCTGGCTGAAGGAGTCTTGTCGACTAATTCTTCTGTCATGCTTCTTAAGCATCCGTCCACTGATCCTTTGACGGGGTTGGTATGCTGCATCAGGCCACTGAACCTTTGACAGACTTAGCATACTGCTATTGCCACATAAAGAGGTTTTAAATATGGACAACATTTAATATAACTGAAGAGAACAAGTTAAGCACTAACCTGTAATGGCAAAGCACCAACCAATACTCAGAAATCAAAATCTGTTAACCTGCAAGCCTGACAAGTCCAGTAAAATATAAACATGTCCATTGTTAGCAGACAGTTCCGGGTAACCAGCTATAATCACATACAAATCATCTTTACAGACATTCAAAGTCCTTAGATATACTGGACAGTATTCTCTAATAGGATTGAGGGGCTCCCAGGAGAGGCCCTATTGACAATGTTGGCACTAACAGAAAAGGAAATGATGGTAAGTATGAAGGAATGTCTCACCTCTGCGTCACTCTGTGTTGTCAATGGGGAGTTAATACATATGGGTTCTAAAAAGCAGTAAGTTGGGGAGAATATTGTCCCATATATAACCCACAAGGGTTGACATATAATATTCATCTGCTAACCACCACCTGCAAAACTCTGCATCTGAAGATCGCAACGGTGGAACTTTGGACATCCAATCTGTAGTGTTTAGTAAATGTGTGAATGTTGGACCACATTGCCGCCTTGCATAGCTCCAGCACAGATGTCTCTCCCCTCTCGGCCAAGGGTGTAGCAAAAGTTCTGGTAGAGTGGGCCTGGATGAGAGCAGGAGCTTTCTTCTTCATTGCATATGCCTTAGCAATGAAAGCCCTTACCCACCTAACAAAGATGGCCTTAGAAGCCTTCCTACCCTTCTCTGGTGCTCCAAAAAGAACAAACGATGTCTCTAATTTTCTAAACCATTTTGTTCTGTTTAGATATGTCTTAACTGTCCTGTGCAAATCCAACTTGTTAAATTCATTCTCTTCTGGATTTGCTGGCTTGGGAGAGAAGGACAGCAGAGAGACTTCTGATTTACATGCAGGGCTGTAGTGACTTTGCATTTTCGCACTTTAAACAATTGCTTGTTAGATTTATGACATATGAATGTAATGCTTTTAAGTGACTCAACTGCATAAGTCTGTGAATCTATGTAGCTGAATATGTCTTTGTATTTGTGTCTTTATGTATGTGTGTTCTTTTATGTTTTGTACTGATGGATGCAATTGTAAATGAGAGATTTTCTCTCAATTTTGCTCTCCAATAAATTGATTGATTGATGGACAAAGGATGGGACTATCCTCACCACCTTCTCCTTGTGCTTGATAGGGTAATACTGTGTTGGACAGTGCTTGAAGTTCGGCAGTCCTTCTGGCTGAACAGATTGCAGTTAAGAAACACACCTTATAGGACAGTATATCTAGAGGCACTAACAATAGAGGTTTAAAAGGCACCGTGCACAGAGCATTCAACACCAAGTTCAGTCCCATGGTAGCACCATGGATCAAAAAGATGGTCAGCTTCTGCTGACTGCCCTGAGAAAATGGATAATATCCAAGTTGGTTCCCAGGGATGAGCCCATGGATGTTCCCAGCGCAACCCCAAGTGCAGACACCTGGCCCCGCAGGGTGCTCACGCTAGACCCTTGTCTATCCCTGCCTGCATGAAATGCAGTATCTGCGGAACTGTAGCCTTAGATGGCCTGTTGCCCATCTTGCCCAATTGGGAAAGGTATTCCACACATGGCTATAAGCTGCAGATGGAGAAGCCTTCCTTGACGCCATTAGGATTTCACCACTTTCTTGGGAAAAACCCTGCTTTAATACTATCCTCCTCTCAAGAGCCAGGCTGTGGTGTAGAATGGGACCTTGAGAGAGAAGACCCTGCCCCCTGTGAAGCGGGAGTCGAAATGGAGCCTGCTGGGCTAGATTCAGTGACTCTGAGAACCATGGCCTTCTTAGCCAGTCAGGGCTATCGGGAGGAAGCTTCCTCTTGGCTGTCTTAATTTTTTTTTTTAAATTACAGTGGGAATCAGCAGGAGCAAAGGGAACAAGTAAGCTCTGAGAAAATCCAGTTGCTGGGACTGGACATCCAGCATCTCCACCCGAGGGCACCGGTACTGGCTGAAGAACCTTGGTACCTGAGCATTTTCCATAAATGCAAAGTGGTTGATCTGAGGTCACCCAAACCTTCTGCACAGAAGTTTGAACACCTCTGAGTTCAAGGTCTATTCCCCTGGATGAACTGCCTCTCAACTTAGCCAGTCAGCCTGTACATCCAGTTCCCCTGCTAGATAAACTGCTGAGAGGGACAGAAGGTTTTTCTCCGCCCACAGGAGTATCTCAGTTGCTTCCAGTAGCATGCCCTGGCTTCTCGTGCCTCCTTGATTATGTATGCCGTAGTAATGCCGTTGTCCGACTTTACCTTCATGGCCCTGAACTGCACGTGATTGTGAAAATGGAGAAGGGCTAGGAACACTGGCCTCATTACCAACACATTTATCTGAAGCTGTTGCTTCTAGGAGTTCCAGGCCCCCTGAACCGGCACTTGCTCCAGGACCACTTGCCAGCCCTACTGACTTACTTTGGGTCATCAGAATAAGTTATGTTGGGGTTTCCAAGAGAGTCCCCTTGCCGAGATTCCTGGACTTTTCTCCCACCATGTCAGCAACTGCAGTACTGATCAAGATAGCTTATCAGAGCCTGGTAATCTTCCGAGGCCAGGCCTCCTGTTCTGGAGAGTCCACATATGCAGCTGAGCCCACAGCACTAGCTCTGTTGCTCCAGTCATCAGACCTAGAACCTGGAGAAGCTTGTCCGCCCATCTGCCTGGAACACCGCCCCAGGTGCTCCAGCCTCTTGAGACAGTATCAGAGAACTCTTCTCCCAATTGATGACCCAACCATGTGTCTCCAGAACCTCCAAGGTCGTTGACACCAACCATTCCACCTGCCATACAGTCAGAGCTCAAAAGAGCAAGTTGTCCAGGTAGGGATATATCTAATGTCCCTTCTGTGCCACTAGCACAGTCAGGATCTTTGAAAAGAAAACCTGGGCACTGTTACGAGGCCAAAGGGAAGCACTTGGTACTGTAAATGCCTTTCCCTGAATCGTGAAGTTCAGAACTTCTGGAGTGACTGGTGAATGGGGATGTAGAGATAGGCATCCTTCAGATCTGTGGATGCTAAGTAATCCCCTGGTTGGGCTGCCTGTATGATGGCTCACAAGGATTCCATCTTGAAGGTTGTGTGGCAGACAGACTTGTTTTAAATGTGTCAGGTCCAAAATTGATTAGAATCCCCCCCTGACATTGACATGGGAGACATGGAATAAATTGAGTAGAACCCTACGCCTTCCTTGTTTGGCTGGGGGGGGGGACTGAGACAATTGCCTCTGTCTGTATCAAGTGATTGAAGGTCTGACTCACCACCTGCCTTTTCACTTGATTTTGAGGTACTGGAGATTGCAGGAAATGACCTCTTGTGGGTACTGTGGAGAACTCTCTGGCATAGCCCATAGCCAAAATCTCCAACACCGACATGTCTGACGTTAGTTGGTCCCATCACTGTTAACAGTTCTGCAGTCTTCCACCAAGGAAAGGGGAGCAGAGATGGGCCTGCTTACCTTCGTTGGGAGGTACCTCCTTTTCTTCCTGCACCTCCTTTACATCTGCCGGTTACTGTTACCCTTGAATCCAGAATAGGCTCCCTATAACTCTGGTTTCTGAAATTCTGCAAGGGTCCAAAACCGCATCTGGTCTGTCGCTGTTGAGCAAACCCAGTTCATTGGGTTTGCCATCTGTTGGTGTCTGAACACCGGTAGTTGCCACTTCTTATCCTGGACATCTTTTAGAAGATCACCCAGGTCAGGTCTCAATAATAATCCTCCAGCAAAGGACAGGTGAAACAGCTCAACTCGGATGCTTGGTCCGCAACCCAGTGTCAGAGCCAGATACCCCTCACAGCTGCCACAGTATGATAAGTGGAGGGGACTGACATCCATAAATTGTCCCCATCATCACATCTCCCTGGAAAGCGGAAACCGTGGACAGAAGCTGCAAAATGCCCCCCCCCCTGACTCTGGAGGAATGTAGCTCCCTAAGGTAGCAACCCCTGAGTATTAATGTTCTGGAAACAATTAAAGATGCATATGGCACTCGAAGATTTACCCCATTCAAGGCAAATGCCCTTCTGCATGAAGTGTTCACTCTCTTATCGTTAGTGTCCATGCCAACGAACCTTCGTAGGCACCGTTGTGTGTTTGACAGAATTATCCACAGCCATGTCTGCCATTGGGGGAACCTCCCACTTCTTGGAGCTCTCCTCCTAAAACAGGTAACATCTCACCTTCAGCCTAGGAAGTTGCTTGCACTTAATCTGTCCAGGCCTGTTCCTGTTCAATAATCTGGTCACAGTGCACAAAGTTTGGAAAACACTTAGGTGCAGAGGCAGACAGGATAAGATTCACATCCAAGGACTCCATGACCTGCACCTCTTTTAGCTGCAGTGTTTAACAGGCTTCCATTATAAGATATGACAAAAACTTTGTATCAAACAAAAGAGGGATAGGAATCTTTTTCTGAGGCTCCATCCACTCTTCCTACTCCTCCGAGGGGTCTTCTTCCTCATCTGACAGTGCTGTCAGGTCAGGATTTTCCTTGCAGACCCCTGTATCCTCATCCTGACCTTCTATGCTGTCAAGATTGGGGTTTGCCTGCAAAGCTGGGCGAGCAGTATTCACTAAGTTGCAAAGGAGCAAAAGAGGCGTGAGCCCATTAATCAGCTCCTATTAGGACAAGATGTAATAGTCCAGATTTGCTAATGTAGAGATATACTTATCAGGGTCTTTTTTAAAACGTTACTTACTCAGTCTAGTTATTACTGTCCAATGGCAATCTATCCCAAAGATTTGCCACTCTTACAGAGTAATAGTATTTCTAGGATCGTGGATATGTTGTTCATCCACACTTATTGGCAGAGTCCCTTTCCTTTTAAATCAGTCGGAAGGTCTTCAAGCTGGCTCCTCCCACCCACTCAGGTGGTATAACCCTCAGCTCTGCCCCATGACACCAGATCTTCCTTTCTGCTGGAAGATTCAGGTTGCCTCCTTCATGCTCTCACATTTTATAGGCCCTGGCTTCAGAAACTTCGGTTATTCCAAAAATTTGCCTTGTTTGGGTTAGCGATTGTGATCACTTTTCTTCGATCATGGAAGACAAGTCTTCCCCGGGATTTCGCCGGTGTTTGTGCAGCCAGAAGATGTCGCACGCTGACCCGCATGCCGCGTGTGTTTATTGTTTGGGTGTCAGCCATGACACCACGATGTGCAAGTTTTGCCTTGCGTTCCAACCCAGCATACTCAACAACTGTCTCGCACGCCTTAAGCTGGAGAGGCCCAAAAAACGGAACCCGCTGGTGAAATCCAAGGAGTCTCTGTGGGTGGTTTCCATTGCCGTGGGATCCGCCGAGCAGTTGGCGCACATGCAAAATGAATTCAAGGGGCTATCTGTACAGGACATGTGGAAACGGCTGTTAACTAGAGTAACAAGTCTTGTTAAAACCTATATACCAAGTGTGCCAAAGTATAACACTAGTATCAAAAAAAAAAAAAACTGCATGGCTGAATGCATCCATCAAAAGAATGATGAACAGCAAAAACAAAATGTATAAAAAACAAACTCATCAGGTCAGCTGGGGCTCATCAGGCCTATAGGGAATGTGTTAGGAATATCACAGCAAAAATTAAAAAAGCAAAAGCACAGTTTAAAGTGGATTTAGCAAACAGGGTGCATGATAAAAAATCTTTCTTTTCCTACAGTAATAGTATGAAAGGAGGCCATCATATGATAGGCCCATTTTTGAATGACTCAGGGCAGACAGCTACCACCTCAGAAATGGCAGATATCCAGAATAGATATTTTTGTTCAGTTTACAACAATAGTAATTCACTATCACACGTTGGTAAGGAAGCATCCATTCCTGGGAAAATTATTAACCCCAAAGATGTACTTGATCGGCTTACAAAGATTGATATCAATAAATCACCTGGCCCTGAGGAATTACACCCTAGAGTCCTACTCAAACTAGCTGATGTTCTGGCACTGCCAATTACTTTCATCTTCCAGGCCTCTCTAGACCCAGGCTCAGTACCTCTTGATTGGAAAACTGCTATAATCGTTCCCATTTTAAAAAAAGGGCCTAAGTCCAAACCTGACAACTTTAGGCCGGTAAGTTTAAACTCTCTGTTAGGGAAGATTATGGAGGGGGTGGTCAAGGACTTAATTTCAGACTTCCTAAAGACTCATGGACTGGTCGACCCAGTACAACACGGGTTTACAAAATCTAGACCCTGCCAAACAAATTTTTTGGCTTTCTATGAGAATGTCAGCAGGGAGCTGGACCTTGGGAACTCAGTAGACCTGGTTTATATGGACTTCGCTGAAGCTTTTGATAAGTTACCCCACATGAAACTTTTAAATATGTTGGAGGATATTAATCTAAACAGCAATATTTGTAATTGGGTCTCAGTATGGCTGCAGGGGCGCAAACAAAGGGTTACCATAAATGGGGTGCTTTCTGACTGGGCACCAATTACTAGTGGGGTTGCCCAGGGCTCAGTTCTGGGACCTAGTCTTTTTAATCTTTATATATGTTCCCTTAAACTAAATAACCCTAAAATCTTGCTCTATAAATTCGCGGACGACGGCAGACTTGGGACAGTGGTGAACAATCAAGCAGATATTGCATCTCTACAGAATGCTATTGATGTGATCTCAGAGTGGACAGTATTAAATAAACTAGTCCTGAATACGGCCAAATGCAAAGTTACGCATTTTGACAAATATAATGGCAGGGGCTCTTATAAACTTGCTGACAATACGCTCACAGTCACTGATGAGGAAAGAGACTTGGGGATTTTGGTCACTGCTGATCTGAAGTTCGGGTCCCAGTGTAGGGCACGTGAAAAAAGTAAACCAGAATTTAAACTGCATCCTTAGGCATATATCTAGCAGGGATGAAAAGGTACTTGTACCACTATATGCAGCTTTGGTGAGACCCCATCTGGAGTATTGCGCCCAGATGTGGTCCCCACAGAATACGGAAGATATTAATAGATTGGAGGGGATTCAGAGAAGATTTACTAGATCAATAAAGGGATTAAAGAGCATACTGTATGAAGCAAGATTATCATCCCTTAACCTGTATTCCCTTCATTATAGGAGGTTTAAGGGAGACCTGTCTTTGTTATACAGAATTATGGGAGATGACAATCTTCGGGCAGAGGTTGGTATCCAGCCCCAAACCAGTTGTAGTAGTAGTAGTAGGCATGACAGTCAACTTTTTAATTTCAAATGGAACCGTAACCAAAGGAAGAGCTGGTTCAGTCAGAGGGTGGTGGTACCTTGGAATAAACTTCCATCAGTGGTTGTGGAGAGTCCTAGTATGAATAGCTTCAAATCCAACTTTGACCAACACTTTAGTAAGATAATTACTCGATTTTAAAATTTTGGCATATGGCAAGCAAACATGGATGTAAATCTGCTAGCTTAAAATTACCTATGATACCTATGATGCAAGCCTTCGAGGAGGAAGCTTCTCATGCCACGGAATCTTTCTGTCAGAGCTTCGTCGTTTCACTCAACCTGGGCTCCACCTTCTCGGGTTCCTTCCAAGAGCTGTGCCACTCTCTCCCAACTAAGGGTGAGAGTCCCTGTGACTGTACTCCCTCTCAGTTCGTAAAGCGGTAAAGGACCGGGACTGTCTTCGTCTCGATGGAGACACTCTTGGGATCAGGAGAGATCTCGGTCCCAGGAACTGGCCATTTCGACCTCTGTCAAAATCGCCTCTTCGGCCACTGGCTTCTCGGCTTTGCCGTCTGGCCAGTCAACCAAAGTGTCAATCGACATTGAGATAATTCTCGACCTGATTGACACTTTGTCGCCAACTCCGGTCGACGACTCTCTCTCTCTCTCTCTCTCTCTCTCTCTCTCTGTCTCTCTCAGACTCCTGTCCTTGCTTTCTCCAACAAGGAGACCCAGCCTGCTGGGAATTCCGTTGAGGAAGTGTTCCCTGACCCCAGGATGTCACCAGTCCCGCCGGTGTCTCCTGAGCACGAAAGGGCCCGTCCAGTCTCAATCGACGTCTCGGACCCCCTCAACCGAAAGGCCGAGGAAGAGCCATAAGCGCTCTAAAAAGAGGTGATGCCATCTGTCGTCCTTGTCCTCCTCGGATGAGGAGAGGCTCCGGAGGAAACTCCATCAGTGCTACGAGGACTCATGTGGCAGCAGCTGATTTTGACCAGACACAAGCCTTCCCCGGCTCCTACCCTGGCCACTACTTGGCTTTCACCTCCCAGGCCAAAGCCGACTCCTCTGGAGCTGATTAAGTTGGTTCCTCCGCGGCAGAGCCGGCGAAACCTCCGGTTCGGCCTAAATCGGTCTCTCTACTGATTTTGGTGGAATTGCTGCCCAAGCAGCCTGTGGAATGGGCTCCTTCTAAGGAAGCTAGACTGGACACCAGGCTTCCCTGGCATCTCTCGGTCACTGTCACCCCTGACCACCTCCAGCGGTCGAGGGTGATGTGAGCGGTCGATCGCTGTATCCAGATTCCTTGGATTCAGATGAAACCGGCCTCCGTTCTCATCCAGGGGATGATGAATCGGCTGGTGGGATAGAGACGGAGGGAGGTCCTTCATCCTTTCAGGACCTTCTTCACCTCATCTCTGAGTCTACAGGGATGCCCCTAGATCCTATCCAGAAAAAGGGGGAGTACCCTCTCACTGACATTCTCAAGAGAGGTGATACCCCTTCAGAAGCCTTTCCTGTGGCTGAGGCCATTACTGGCCCAGCCTTAGAACTTTGGCAGCACCCTGCCTCCTGTCCAGCTTTGTCTGCCTGTATGGCCCGCAAGTATGCGGTGCCCATAGGGTCCCTTGCGGGGTTCACAGAGCACCCTTCAGCCGAGAGCCTTGTGATCACCTCTGTGTTCAGGTGTACTGGTAGTTCTACCGATACCGACAGACCTCCTGAGAAGGAATCAAAATAGTCGGACCACTGTGCCTGGAAGGTCTATGTGGCCTAGTCTTTAGGCCTCAGTCAGGCAAGCTCGGCCATTATCATGGTACACTTCTCCCATGCCCTTTTGGGGTCTTTGGACGAAGTCCTCCCACATTTCCTCGCAGACGTGCAGACCACAATCAAGCAGGTCCAGGACCAAGGCCACAGCTGCTGCTAAACATCAACTCCAGATGGCCCTGGACATCGGGGACTTGTGCCCATTCATTGGCAGCCGCAGTTGCCTCTCGCCACAGGACTTGGCTGAGGCTGTTCTCCTTCCCAGCAGATACTCAGCACAAACTAGCTGATGTGCCTTTCCTGGGCACCGATCTCTTTGGCCCAGGTGTGGCTGGTCATCATCAGCGCATTGAGCAGTCCAGTGCCACCTTGGATGCCACTTCTGCTAAGGGTTCTTTGGGTCCTAAGAAGCAGCAGCAGAAGAAGGAGCCTTTTTGGCACTCTTCCCCTGCAGCCCAGCAGTCTCCCTTTTCAAGAGGGGCAGCAGCAGCAGCAGGCTCAAGCTTGGCACCCCATACCCGAAAGGGAGGCCGAGGTCCAGGCCCTGGATCCTCTGCCTCCAAGCCTGGCCAGTGACGGGATGGGAGCTGCCACCCCTACTCCCGTGACACCAGCTCTAGGTCCTCCTTGGGGGGGTCCAGCTCCACCACTTTCTTTCCACCTGGTCCACTGTTACCACAGACAGGGATTGTTTCTGGAATTCGAGCAGTACGCTCCCAGCCAAGCCCACGCCCCATGGGAGGAGAGGGTATCTGCCCATACTCAGTCGGCTGTTCGAGACAACATTGCTCAGCTCCTCCTCAAGGAGGCAGTAGCTCGAGTAGCAGATCCTCCACCAGACCCAGGGTTCATATCCAGGTACTTCCTGGTTCCGAAGTGGATGAGGGGCTGGCGCCCCATTCTAGATCTGCACAACCTGAATCAGTATCTCAGGCCATGCACCTTCCAGATGATAACTCTGTCCCAGATCATACCATCCCTGGAGCAAAACGTGGTTCTGCTCTGGATCTCCATGATGCATTTTTTCACGTCCCAGTCCATACATCCCACCAGCGGTTCCTCCACTTCAGAGCTGAAGGAACCTTATATGAGTTCCAAGTCGTGCCATTCGGCCTGTTATTGGCTCCACAGGTCTTCACCAAATGCATTGCAGTGGTGGCAGTCCACCGTGGGGGGGGGGGCAGAATTTAACCCTACCTTGACGATTGGCTCTTAGCAGGTTCCACCCAACAGGAGGTGGAGAGGTCCAGGAACCTGGCCTTCCAGACCTGCTCCCAACTTGGCCTCCTCATCAACGAAGCCAAGTCAGAGCTCGTGCCTTCTCAGCTGATATGCTTCATTGGGGCAGAGTTCGACTCTCGTCAAGCCAGAGCTCGGCTCCAGGCGGACAGGGCAGAGGTTCTCTTCTCCTTTGCCCGATCATTTCTGGTTGGGCAATTGTGCCCTGCCCTGGACTTTCTGCACCTCATGGGTTACATGGCTGCATGCACCTCCATGGTCCATTGGGCCTGGTGGCACATGCACCCCCTCCAGTTGGAGCTGGCCACCCAGTGGACTCAGCGCCACGGTCATTTTGACCAGCTGATCACTGTGACCCAGAAGATGTGGGACACTCTCCAATGGTGGACCATCCCAGGCCAGTTGCAGGAAGAGATCCTGTTTGTCCACCCGAGCCACCGGCCGTCCTTACAACCAATGCCTCTTTCATGGGCTGAGGAGCCCACATGGGGGACAACAGGGCCCACGGGTTCTGGACCCCCAAGGATTCCCGTTTTCACATCAACCTGTTGGGGCTCAGAGCAGTCAGATTGACACTGTCAGCTTTCGCTCCTCAGCTCTGGGGTCAAATGGTTCAAGTCCAGATGGACGATACCGCATTCATGTACTACCTCAACAAACAGGGCGGCACGCATGCCCATCTGCTATGCAGGAAAGCGCTCCACATCTGGACACTTGTGAGCCATCTGGAGGGGGATCTCATAGCCATCTATGTGGCAGGAGCCTCAAACCAACTGGCAGATGTTCTCAGCCGCATAGGCGAGACATCCCACGAGTGGTCTCTCCATCCAGAAGTAGCGTATAGTCTGTTCTCCCACTGGGGCAAACTGTTGGTGGACCTGTTTGCCTCCAGGGAAAACACCAAGCTGAGGCTATTTCATGCCCACTCTCCTCAGCAGGGCTCACTGCAGGAGGATGCCTTCTGGAGGCCGTAGACCCCAGGCCTCTTCTACATCTTCCCTCCATTTCTCTTGATCCACAGGGTGCTCCTCAAGGTGAGGAGGGACAAGGCACAGGTGATTCTGGTAGCCCCAGACTGGCCACGTCAGTTCTGGTACCCAGATCTCCTCAGCCTCAGCAACAGCCCCCGGAGTGGCTTCCAGCATGCCTGGACCTGATCTCAGTCAACCAGGGGAAAGTATTCCATCCGGACCTTCAATACCTGCACCTCACAGCCTGGTACCTGAGCGGCTAGAGTTCCAGGCTTTGGGTCTTTCCAAGGATGTCCTCACAGTGCTGGAGGCATCCAGAAAGGAATCAACCAGAAATTTTTATGCCTTCAAATGGAAAAGGTTTTCTATTTGGTGTCAGGACAAGGGCCTGGACTCTCTGTCCTGTCCAGTGGCTAACATTCTCGACTACCTTTGGTGTCTGTCCAAAGGGGTCTTCAGTCATTGACCCTTAGGGTGTGCCTGGCAGCCATCTTTGCTTACTGGGCACGGGCCGGTCAGCTGACATTGGCGCAGGATACAGTGGTCGGGCACTTTTTGAAAGGCCTGGATTACATATCCCCTCCGGTGCTTGAACTTCCATCTCTGTGGGATCTACTGCTGGTAGTGGCAAAGCTCATGGGCAAGCCATTCGAACCGATGCACAAGTTTGAGCTGTCACACTTGTTGTGGAAGACAGCCTTCCTGGTGGCCATCACATCTGCCAGAAGGACAGGGGAGCTCCAGGCGCCTCGGTGGACTCCCCTTATCTGGTCTTCCACAGGGAGAAGGTTGTCCTGCTCCCCCACCCGAAATTCCTTCCGAAGGTGGTGTCAGAGTTTCACCTTAATCAGGTGTTGACTCTGCCAGTATACTACCCCCATTACACCTCGGAGGCTGAGTACAGGCTCCATACTTTGGACCTGAGACGAGCTCTCTCCTATTATAAGGAGAGGACAGCGTAGATTCAGGGAGAAGTTCACCAGCTGTTTGTCACCTATGCTAAAGCCGCTCTTGGCAGACCTGCAGCAAAGTGGACGATTGCTCGATGGATAACATCTTGCATTAGTCTGTGCTATGAGTTGGTGGGCAAGGAGCCTCCCAAAGTGATAAGAGCTCATTCTACCCACCATACTGCTGCTTCGGTGGCTGCTTCCAGGGACATCCCTATCCAGGAAATCTGTCGGGCTGCTACCTGGAAGACAGCAAACACCTTTATTACCCACTACCACATCGACCTTGAGTCACACCGGGATGCTGATTTTGGGGCCTCAGTTCTCCAGTCTTTTTTTCCCCAAGTAGGGGGTGTGCACCTTGCCTCCCTCCTCCCGAAGAACTTCTAGGAGTCTGCCAATAAGTGTGGATGAACAACATATCCACGATCCTAGAAAAACATGTTACTCACCTGTAACAGTAGTTCTAGGAGTGGTACAAGTTGTTCATCCACACAGACCCACCCGACCTCCCCGGCTGCGGACACACAAACCTGGCTTCCAGCGAGCTAAGATCTGGCATCATGGGGCGGAGCTAAGGGTTATACCACCCAGGTGGGTGGGAGGAGCCAGATTGAAGACCTTCTGGCTGATTTAAAGGGAAAGAGACTCTGCCAGTAAGTGTGGATGAACAACATATACCACTCCTAGAAGTACTGTTATAGGTGAGTAACCTGTTTTTTCTTTTGTTGGTGCAAAATCTATCTACTGTTGTTTGTAATGGATGACCTCTGTCATTAAAATTGTCATTTTTATATTCAATATTTAATGCTATCATTAGGGAGGGGTTATTTAAGATGTTATAGTATAGTAATAAATCACTCCCACACCTTCTTAATTCCAGGCTATGCAAGCCTAAATTGGTTAGTCTATCTTTGTAACTTTGATTCTTTAAGGATATTATTTAGTGTAACGTCTTTGTACCCTCTCCAATTTGTGTATTTCTGCTTTTGTACAAGGGTTCTATAGTTGGCTGCCATAATCCATTGTAGGTCTAACATATGACAAATATAGAGGCATTAGAACTTCTACATTTCAACTCCTAATATTTATTTTTATTGCCAGTATTGTTTTATTTGCCTTTACGATAACCGAACTGCAATGCTTATTAAAGTTAAGGTCATTATCAATTATTATGCCAAGATCTTTTTCTGAATTATTTTTTGGGCGGGCAACATCATTTATTGTGTATGTATGTAAAGAATTTTTGTCTCCCCATCGTATTAAGCAGCGCTTATCAGAATTTTAATTGCATACCCCATGTTGAAATCCATGATGAGATTAAGTTTATATCATTTTGTATTCGATTTGTTCCATGCTACCACAAGGGCCACAAAATTTGGTGTTGTCTACATATTTAACAACATAGAAACATAGACTCTGACAGCAGATAAGGACCACTTGGCCCACCCATTCTGCCCATTTCCCTTCCTATTGGATAAGCTGCAGATTCTAGTTAACCAACAGCCTACTTCCTGCAACCCCTGCAACAGAATTTTCAATATTTTCATCTAAGTCAGCGATAAATATTTGGAAAATTATAGGTCCTAGTACAGATCCCTGAGGGACACCACTTGTAACCTGGCCTTCAGAAGATAGGTGGCCCCAAACAGAGACAAGTTGTATTCTGTCTCTCAGCCAGTTGTTAATCTATTTAACAATATAAGGATCAATACCATATTTACATAATTTTTGATTGATAGCCCAGTATGGTACCAAGTCAAATGCTTTGCTAAAGTCAAAAAGAATTTCATCCAACGGTATACCTTTGACCGACATTCTGTTCACATTATTATAAAAACACACAAGATTGGTATTGCTCTGCTATGGCACATCTGGATGTGCCTATATGTGTCCCCCTGACGTGAAGGACCCGTCTTGGATTTGGGTGTGTTGGTGGAAATGTCCTGCAGGACATCGGAGCTCAGCAACTCATTTAACAATAGCAAAAAACAAATTGCATAAGTCAGCCTTGCCACTGCCAGATGCCCCCCACCCCTAGTTCAGGGAATTTGGCTAGTGAGGACTGAAATGGAATAGTTAGATTGTGGTACACAGTTAGGGATGGAAGACTCCATGGACAAGGGTCTCATCATCCTTCTGCAGGTCTTAAACCTCTTAAACATTATTGGTCTCTGATAAGCCATGGTGCCACTCCATAGTACAATAGCCACTAAAACAGAGGAAATTTTACTCAAATCCTATAGATTATATGCAGCAGCCAATTTCTAGCCAACAGTTGCACAGTTCAGGCACAATGGAAACACTTCCCCTGTGACTGATAGGTTCATAGGTACATTACAAGTCTAGAGGTCAGATGACCTTCAGTGTCTCGCCACTAGTTAGTGGTATTGTCTGCATTTTAATATTCCCATATGTTGATCTAAACTATGTTTGAATGATGTCTTAGTTCTACAGGACACAACTTCCTCTGCAATGCATTCCAAGCAGTAACCACTTACTGACTAAACCATTTGCCTCTGGTGCTGTTCCTAAATAAATATCCTTTTAATTGTAGACTATATGATCGAGTAGTCATTGAATTAGGGCTTTTCTGCAGTCCAGTGGATTCCCACAAGAATTTATTTTTACATGCATTATACACATGACAGAGATTTCCCCTTAGTCTCGTGTACTCAGCAAAATACAGATTTAACTCTGTTAATCTGTTATAGTATGATTTATTAGCCATGTTATGTATTCTTTTAGTCATCTTCCGCTGCACTCTCTCCAGTGATTTATTATCCTTCGTTGTATGTGGAGCACAAAAGGGGGAACAATATTCAAATAGGGTCTTGTTTTAATGTCTGTGTTTTAAATTTTATCTTTATGTATATGGTTTTATGTACAGCACCTTGACTTTGAAAGGCACTATAAAAATAAAGATGATTTGATTTGAATATACCGAAATGATTACCTGTTGATCTCTACTCTTGATATTTCTGAAAATACAGCCAAGGATGTTATGACATTTCTGTACAGTGATCTTTGAGTGTATACTAAAGGATAATTTATTTGTCATGGTCACCCCTAGGTCTTGTTCATTACTGGTTTCCTGGAACGTGGTGTTACCCAGCTAGTAATTGATTTGTGGGTTCTTATATCCAAAAGTGCATGATCTGACATATGACAGTATTGAATCTCAGCTTGTTTCTGCCCATTTGTAAATTAGATCTAAATCTTTTTGTAATAAATTCCCATTGTTCTAGTATGATATGGGTATTCTCCCCAAAAAACTGAGAACTGTTAGCTCACCTATAAGTGAGCCCACTGAGCTATGAGAAGTGCCTCCTGAAAAAAACTCACTCCCAGCAACTGATCTTTTTCAGGGATATCTCTTTCATCAGGTCACACCTATGGAATTTGTAGCTGTCAGGCACTAGGACCACACAGAAACTTTTCTCTAGCAGTCTAGTAGGAGCTGCTCACACTGCTGTCATATGCCGATGTCCCTGCATATTTAAGCATGGGGGCCCTGCTCCCGCCGTAGTTCTTTTCCCGCCATTGACCATACTCGCACGGACTTCACGGCAGCTTTGTCATTCAGTCGACCGCCAACTGTCTACTTACCTTTCATTTTTTTTGTGTGTGGAATCACTTTGTTTTAAAGTGATTCCTTTTCTTTTGTATGTTGAGAACAAAATATTTATCCAGTCTTTTCCATCTCTGCCACTGTGGAAAGATTTATTCAAAAGACGAGCATGACCTATGTGTTTGCTGTCTCAGGCCTAGCCACAACGTCTTTGCCTGTGCGCGCTCTGCCTGAAGTTCAACCTCGCTACCCAATGGTGCCATCAGAAAGCCCTACAGTCCTTTCTTCTGTACCAGCAAGTAGCCAGGATGGAACGGGGCCTACGGGGACTACTCCCTCCCAGTCACTGGCGCATTCTTCAGGTTCTCAGGCCACCAAGGCCCAGGACAGGTCTTTAGGGAAACACTCTCACCAGGACAAGGAACGTAACAAAACCCTCCCCCCCCCGATGGCTTCTATTTCTTCTTCCAGGATAATGCCTGTGGTGAGCTGCCCGGCTGCCAGCCCTTAATTGTATAATTCTGTTGTATATATGTTTTTTTTTTTTTGGTGTGTAATTCTCTGTACATGTACATGCTAGTCTCAGCAAATGCACATAGAGAAAAGACTGGATTTTTTTTTTAAATGGGGTTTGACCTTCCTCTGACCTACAAGGTCTGCCTTGCTTTGAGGAATCTGACACGTTCTTGTCAAAAAAGTTTGTGGATACATGATCAAAGAGTATTCCTCTGAGGGAAACAGAAGTAATAAAATCAGCTGTATAATCATAAAACTTACAGGATCTTCCTAATAACTAATTAAATTAAACCAGTTCAAAAGCCCAGGTTGTTTTGGCCAGAAACGATCCTTCTAACAGGACTGTGTGAAATTCCACTTACAGGAGTTATGATTGTAAAACCTGGGTTAACTATGGGAACTGACCCCTCAAAGATTATCAGGAAGATAAGACTTTGTGGAAATGCAAGAGTAACACCTGGTGGCCTAAATGGAAGGACTAGTCTTCATTCACAGACTGGGGGGGGGTGGTCTTCTATTTAAACTCTCCAGCACAGACACTCGGTGCCATTCTGTTTGGACTCTTTCTCCTGACAACAAGAGAACACCTGTCAGCACAGAGACTGCCTAAGAACCAAAGGCTGCTACAGAAAGACTGAAATATTTTGTAAACCAGCATTTCTCTGGACTTTGAAATCTTCATACCTCAGGTAAACTAGCCAACTGTTTTAGTGCGTTTCATTGTACATTTTTCAATTTTTTTCCTGTATACTGTAACCCAAATTAATATTCTCTTTTTAGTTGTATTTATTTAAGTATTTTAGTAAAACATTTGTTTTCCTAAAGAAATTCTGCCTGTGTGAGAGTTCTTATATTGTATATGTGACTGTAGAAGGTTTATTAATAATTTGTAAAAACTGTTACTGCTAGAGGGACCACCGTAAGCAACCAAACTGAGAAAATGGTCTGTAAGGGATCTGGAAGGATAGGGAGAATACCAGAGTCTACAAAGATTTTGAACTAGGCTGTTGTATGTCCTGTAGGAAGAAGGCCAAATCAGGTTTTTACGCTGCTACCCCAAAGAGAGTGTGATACCTGGGTCTTCTTCCTGTGTGTAATAACCAAGGAAGGGTTCATATTTGGCCACAAGACTCTAGACTGGTATTGCGCCCTTATCCAGAGCTAGAGGGATGCCCGGGATCCTCATGGCACAGCTGCAGTCATGACCTTGGCAATCATTCTAAAGGACAAGGAGGTTATTCCTGCCCCCCTGTCATGGATTGCACTTTAGTAGAGACAGATTAGTGAGTTTGGACTTCAGGAGTGGGTCATGAACCCACTCCTTGGGATCAGGCCCACTGAGCTCACAGTGTCCATGCTTATGTGTAGTCCATGACAGTGCCTTCGACAGCTTCGGCGTCAAGCTCTCCTGCCGCCCAGGCCTTCGCTTCCACTATGCCGACCCCACCAGCAGATTCCACTAGCATTTTTCTGGCAAGTGAAGGGACGTCTGCCTCTGGCTTGCCCGGATCATCAGTGCTAGCTGCACCGCTGCAACTGCCACTATCACAAGGTCCACTGGCTCAGGGCCTCACCAACTCTGCTTCAGCAGGCAGTGATCCAGTGATGCAGGGGGTCTATACCCCCCATCACTGCTGTTGGCACCAGTGTTACCTTTCACTACTGTCAGCCTCAACATGGTGCTCTCCTCCATTACCAAAGCTCTAATCCAGCAGCTCATTCCCTGGACTGGGCCTTTGTTGCTATTGCCAGGGGTGCTGCCTCTGTGTTGACACCAGTTCAGCCCCAGGGCAGTGTCAGCATCATTGCCATCAGTCTCTTGCTCAGACCAAGTCAACATCAAAGAGAAATACCACCCAGCTCTCATCCTCCATGATGATGAGGATGAAGAGAAAAATCTTGGGACTGCTTCCTCAGACAGGTCCACTGTCTCATCCAGGAGTGAGGACTCTACCCAACATACTCTGAGATCCCCTCTCGAGGACCCCTCCTTCTTCTCCCTCATGAAGCAGCTTCAAGCCACCATGGGATTCCAGACTAAGGAGAAAGACATCACCAGGAGGAACCTGGTGGATTTCCTAAGTCTCCACCTAAGGTCATCCTCCTTTGCTACCAGCCCTGAAGGATACTGCCACTGCGGCCTGGCACAGGCCTAACATTGTCTCTGCCATGACTAGGAAGGGTGACAAATGTTATCAAGTGCCTTTGGGAAAGCCCTTCTATGCCACTCAACCAGAAACTGACTCAGTGGTGATTAAGGCAGCTCATGATAGGTCCAAGGTGCCCAAGCACCTTAGTTCCCTCCTCCCTGAACAGGGAATCTAGGGGGACTGACCTTTGGGGCAAGAAGACCTTTGCTTCAGCCACTTTAGGCCTCAGGATTGCCAGTTACCTGTCTCATATGGTCAGGTACCAGAAGACCCTCTGCAAGAAGGGTAGAGCTGCAGCTCAGGCCCTTCTTGAGGGTCCTCAGAGGCAGGAGCTTCTTAAGACTATCCAGGCTGCTGCTGATGTCAGCAAGCATCTCCTGAGGGCTATTTATTATATGTCTGACGCCACGGCCATGGCTGCTACTACTGGCATTTGCCTTAGAAGGCACTGCTGGCTGAGGGTCTCTGGATTTTCTGCTGATGTCCAGTAGAACATTTTAAATGCCCCTTTGGAGGCTTTTACGTACTTTGGCCTTGATGTACAGGATATTATCAATGACCTGAAGGCCTCTGGTAGAGCTGTTAGGTCTGTCCATTCCCTCTATCATACCCAACCCAGGAGCAGACCAAGACCTTCCCTTCATAAGGTCCCCCATAACGCTGGGTCAGGAACCATCCCAGATAAAGAGCAGGGCAGGGTCCACCTTGCCTGCCCCTTCCTCCACCTCTGGTGCCTCTGCCAAAAGCCCCAGAGGTGATGATGCTGCCCCAGCTGCTGGCTTTTTGGCCCCAGTCGCTGGTGTTTTGGCCCCAGCCACTGGCTTTATGACCCCAGCTGCTGGTTCTGCTTCAGCATGACTCCTTGCCCAACTCCCCTTCTCCTGTCCCAAGCCAGGAAGAAGGTGGTTCAGGTCAATCTTCATCAGAGTTATCTTTGTCATCAGGTCACACTGTAGGAACTTCACCGTCAGGGAAGGGGAATCCACACAGAAGATTTTCAGCAGTACAACTGGGGCCACCCACGCGGTCGATGTCACCAACCCTATAAAGGCATGAGCAGCCCCGCTCCCTCCTCAGTTCTTTCCCATCATTAACTCGCTCATATGAGTCTCTGTGGAAGCTCCGATGCAGTATATGTGCCATTTTCGCCTATGGCTTTTTTTCTTCAGAACGTGCTTGTACATCAGCTGGGCGCCTGTAGGCTTCCCTCACCGAAGCCATTGATGGCAGTTTCATTGTCGATACCTACCCGTCAGCCACGGGAAGCTCCCCATGGACCGTCATTGGTGCATCCGACGCCAGACCTAGATGTAGAAGAGGTCGACGTTGAGAAGGAATACTACTCAGACCTCATTCTTCCTGATGATGAGGAGGAAGAAGAGGAAGCGATCCTGCTCTCTGACAGATATACTGCATCTTCTGTTAGTGAGAACTCAGTGAAGCATACTCCCAGGTCTCTAGAGGACCCCACATTTTTCAGTGTGATGAAGCAGCTGTTCTCAGCCATGGGCTTCCACACAGAGGAAGAGAATGCCACCAGAAAGGAGCTGGTGAACTTCCTGGAAATCCCTGAATCTCCCCCCAAAAATCATTCCTCCACTCCTTCCTGCTCTGAGAAATGCAGCCACAGCAGCCTGGCACAGACCAGACATGGTGCCAGCTATGCTTCGCAGGGCAGATGAACTCTATCATGCCCCCAAGGGCTCCCCTGCTATGCTGCCCAGCCCAAGACAGACTCTGTGGTCATTAAGGCAGCTCATGACAGGTCTAAGGTGCCTAAGCACCTTAGTTCCCTTCCCCCAGATAAAGTGTCTCACAGAATCAACCTCTGTGGCAAAAAGGTATATGCCTCCTCCATCCTAGGTTTGAGGATAGCAAACTACCTTACTGATATGGTAAAATACCAAAGCACTAGTTGGAAAAAGGACAAGGCTGCGGCACAGACCCTTCCAGATAGCACACAGAAGCAGGAGCTGCTCCAGTGCCTCCCAGCAGCAAAGGATGTTAGCAAGCACCTCCTCAGAGCCCTCTGTGATATGGCTGACACCATTACCAGGGCGGCCACCATGGGCATATGCCTACTTAGGCACTCTTGACTCAGAGTATCTGGGTTCGTTGCTGATGTATAGCAAAAAGTGCTTAATGCCCCATTTAATGGCACTAAGCTGTTTTGCCTTGATGTCCAGGATATCATTAATGATTTGCAAGCCTTTGGGCTGGGCCCTCAAGTCTTTTCACTCCCTCTACCATGCCCAATTGAGAGGTAGAGGGCACCCTCCCTTTCACAAAAAGCCCATTAGGCCCAGTACTGCCTCCCGGCCCCAAGGGAAATGCAGATCCTTGGCTGCCTTGCCCGCCCCTTCCAGTGCTGGAGCTGTGGTCAAACACCCCAGAAATGAGGGACCAGCCCAAGCAGCTGGCTCTGCCTCAGCTTGACTCCTTGCCGGGCCCCTCTCTTCTGGTCCCGGTCTAGGAGGTGATGGTCAGAGGCCGGTTCTCCTTCCATTTGAATTGATGGAGAAGCATAACTTCAGATGCATTGATTCTGCAGTTCATAGAAAAGGGGCACACCCTAGAGTTTATTGAACAACCTCCAGAATCCCCTCCTACACCTTCCAATCGCCTCCCAGCTCAACTGTCTGTTCTCTGGGAGGAGTTGCAGTCCCTTCTACACAAGTAGGCCATCAAGCCAGTTCCCAGGTGCCAGAAAAACAAGAGATTCTATTCCAGGTTTTTCCTGGTACCCAAAAAGACTGGCGATCTAAGGCCCATTCTAGACCTAAAGGACCTCAATCTGCACATCCAGTACAAAAAGTTTCGGATGGTAACCTTACTGGGCCTAGTGCCCCGCCTCAAAACGGGATTGGCTCGGTTCACTGGACATGCAGAAATGCCTACCTGCACATTTCGGTCTTTTCTCCTCACAGGAAGTTTTTCTGCTTTGTGTTTGAGGGCGAGCATTATCAGTTTAAAGTGCTGCCCTTTGGCTTGTCCTCTGTGCTGCGAGTCTTTATCAAATGCTTAGCGGTGGTGGCAGCAGCTCTCGGAAGGGAGGGAGGGATTGTATGTTTTCCCTTATCTGGCAGGTCCTGTCCAGTGAACAGCTTTTGGTAACTCTGGAGCAGACTCTCCAGCTTTCCACTTCCTGGGCATCACCATCAATCTGCTCAAGTTGGTTCTGGTACCATCCCAAATGTTAAAGTACAAGGGGCGGTATGGGACTTGGCCCAAGGGAAGGGCTTCCTGCCCCAAAATAGGGCAGAGTGCCTTATTGCCCAAGCTCAGGAAGTCACTCAGCCACCACATTCCTGCCAAGGTGTACCTGAGACTATTGGGCCTGATGGCAGCTGCCATACCCACTGTTCCACTGGCCAGGCTTCATATGCGTGTTCTCCAGTGGACACTCCAAGCGCAGTGGGACCAGCGCATTGACGTCCTGGATCGTCCAGTTCTGGTCTCTTCCCCAATCTGCAAGGTACTGCAGTGGTGGATGGACCCCTTGAATCTGCTTCAAGGCATTCCATTCCAGATCTCCTCCCCACACAACATATCCTCACCATGGATGGCTCATGTCTAGGCTGGGGAGTACACATGGGCCCTTTTCTGACCCAGGGCTCTTGGTCCCAGCTGGAAACCTCCCTGCATATCAATGTCCTGAAGATGAGAACGGTGCTGTATGCCATGCAGGATTTTCAGGAACACCTTGCTCCAGGTCAGCTGTTGGTGCAGTCAGACAATTGAGTGTAGTATACTACATCAACAAGCAGGGAGGGGTCTCATTAGTACCACTATGCAGGGAGGCAGTGAGAGTGTGGTACTGGGTGCTGGATCACGGCCTAATACTCTCAGCAGTCCACATGCCAGGAGTGCTAAACACTCTGTCGGACAGCCTCAGCTGGACTCAGTCTAGCAAGCATGACTGGGAGCTCTTCTAATCCAGAGTTGGACCTTTTTGCATCCCCACTCAATGTTGATCTGCCCAATTTCTGCATGCTAGAGCCAGGGCCTGTAGTTCTCTGACGAGATGCATTGTTCCTCTCCTGGAATGGGAGGTTCCTTTATGCTTTCCCTCCATTTCCTCTAATTCAGAGGGTGCTCATCAAACTGCGGATGGAGGGAGCCAGCATGATTCTAATAGCTCCTTCTGGCCTCAGCATATATGGTTCCCCCTGTTTCAGCAGCTGGGGGAGGAGCCTCTGGTCCTTCTCCCCCTCTGCAGGAACCTGCTGACCCAGGCTCAGTTGACCCTGGTCCATCCCAACCTCAGGTCCTTCCATCTGCATGCTTGGCTCCTGAGGACATGGCCATTGCCAGGTTCAGGGTCTCAAACAAGGCCGTCCATCTCCAAGGCCTACATTATATTCCAAAATCTTGTTTTGACTGTCATGGACAAACACCCCCCACAAGTACAACGTAGAAATAGTAAACGATCTTGCCCTTAGTTTACCCCTACCCTCAAATCAGCAATTCATAACAGAGATGCCTTATGGAAGAAGGTTCACAAAACTAACCTGCCAGCCAGCTAGGTGTCCTTCAGGGCTTCCAGAAACTATTGTAGAAAACTTATAAGGTCTGCCAAAGCTACCTATTTTCAGTCTGCCTTAGAGTCATCAAAAAATGATGCTGCCAAATTCTGGCAACTACTAAGGGATGTTGAGGGTCATAGCCATGCCTCATCTCTACCCACCAAAATCGTTCATGGCAACATCACTCTAACCAATGAACAAGACATCCTAACCCAGCTAAACAACTACTTTGCTACTGCTGGGCTAGCCTTCAACAATTCCTCCTCATGCAAACTACTCACCCAGCTGGACAGCTCAGCCCTCTCTTCCCTAATGTCTGCCCCTAGGTGTCTGAATAAGTTTTCGTTTAGCCCAGTCTCATATAAACAGGTCAAAGACCTCCTACTGGCCCTGGACATACAAAAAAGCGTGGTGCAGACCAAATCGAACCCTTCTTTCTAAAGTTGGACTACAGTCTGCTGACCACTCCCATTACCCATCTCTTTAATCTGTCCTTCTCCCAAGGTGCCCCCCCCAACAACAATGGAAGATGGCACATGTCAATCCACTCTTCAGATCCGGCGACCCATGCGACCTTAACAATTATCGCCTATATATCCCTGCTACCAGTCTTATCTAAACTCCTTGAGAAAGATGTTAATACCCAGCTAAGAGAATTTCTTGAATCACACGACATCTTAAACCCATTACAGTCTGGCTTAAGACAGAACCACAGTACAACTTCCGCTCCAGCAAAAGTGACGAACGACTGGCAAATCGCTCTGGACAACAAAAAACGTGTCTGTGCCTTATTTCTGGATCTGAATAAGGCATTTGACACAACAGATCTCAACATACTCCTTGCCATGCTACCTAATATTGAGCTCGACACTACAGTAGTAAAATGGTTCAGCAGTTACCTTGCTGGAAGGCAGCAACAAGTTAAATCACAAGTTGCCACTTCCTCCCAAAAAAACTTGCCAAGAGGTGTCCCATAAGGCTCGATACTGGGGCCACTGCTCTTTGCCATTTACATTAACAATATTAACTCTAGACTCAACACAGCCAGTGTCCACCTCTTCGCGGATGACACCGTGCTCTATGTCGCCAAATATTCACTCGCACTTGCATGTACAGACCTACAACATGATTTCAGCGTGCTTCAAAACAACCTCCTCCACTTGAAAATGTTTCTCAATGTAAAAAAAACAAAAGCCATGTTTCTCTCTCCACACATGCACAGTGGCTACCCCCCTTGCAGCCTGCAATTTCCAGATCCGGACTTTGTTGGGGGAGTCACTTGAAATTGTGGCTAAATTTAAATATTTGGGCTTTTGGCTCAACCACAAAGTTTCTGTCTTCATCCACCTAGAAGAGCTATCCAAAAAATTAAAGCAAAGGCTAGACATCCTCTTTTGCATCAAGCATTTCCTAAATCATGATGTGAAAATAAGACTAGTACAATCTTCTTTTCTCCCGCTGATAGAATACGCAGACTTCATATATGGCCACTGCCCAGTGGCTCTCCTAGAAAAGCTGGATACCCTCTACCATAGGGCCATCCGGTTCATTACCAATTCCCCCTGTAATACACACCACTGTACCCTCTACGCCCAACTTAGGTGGCAGTCGCTGAAGACAAGGAGAATAGAAAACGCCGCACTTTGGACTTTCAGAGCCCTTACCATCAAGCTTCCCAAATACATCACTGATCTTTTTGTCCTCGCTGAAAGACCATATTCACTTCGTAGACACTCCTACCTCTTGCTCGACACCCCTAGAGTCAGAATGCATCATGATGAAGTCGCCATAAGCCATGCCCTTCCCTCTCTCTGTAACAACTTACTAAGTATACTAAAACTCCCTAAGCTAACTGAGCTGTCTGCCTTTAAGACTGTGCTGAGCTACTCCCTTAAGGAAATTTGCTCTTGCCTCACCTAACCAGCCCCCCCACCTTCTTTTGCTTATGCTTTACAGATGCCAGCATCCTCCACTGATTAGCTGCGGGCTTCAGGCCACCACAGTAGCCCTCCTCCTCTTATCCCCATCTCTCTGTCCCTTGCTCCTTACCCCCATCCCTCTTCCCACTGTTCTCTTGTACTGGTCTTGCCAGATCTCCCACTCCTCTCACCTCACCCACCTCATTTGCCATCTCCTTTGGTCAGTCCTTACCACGCCTCCTATCCCACTCTATAATGCTGCTCACGTTGACATCCCTCGATTGGTTGCCTACTATTATTGTGCCATATCATCGACTAGCACTTATCCAGATGATTGTTTGCTTAGTATGTGGTAGATAATTCTCAAGTGTTTTTAATGCTTGTATTAACTATGCATTTCTCTAGGGTATGTATGTGATGATTTATTGTGTTCTTACTACCTGTACTGCTATGTGTTTCCCTGCTCCTCTTATATGTTTTGCTCAACTGTTTAGTTTACTTCACCTCCCTTCATGGGTTGTTGTTATCCTGTGTATCTGTGTATTCCAGGACCACCTTGTAAATGAGTTTTCTCAATGGTGTTTTTCTCCTGGTAAAATAATGATTTATTGACTGATTGATTGATTGAACAGAGTGGCGGACGTCCTGGTGGCCACCCAGAAGCCTTCCACTCGAGCCACACATGCCATGAAGTGGAAGTGGCTTGCCATCTGGGCTGCCAAACATAGTTTGGACCCTTTCACTTGCCCGGTGAACCACATCCTGGAATATCTGATTTCTCTATCTGACTCAAGTCTCCAGTACTCCTCCCTCAAAGTGCACCTTTCGGCTATTTCTTCCTTTCATGAGCCCATGGGTGACTGTGCGATTGCTCAGCTGGATGTCTCACATACCATTCTCTGGGGCATCCTGCATCTGAAACCCCCAATCCATTCTCCTGTCCCGGCTTGGGATTTGAATTTTATTTTGGAGAAATTGACCTGGTCTCCTTTTGAGCCAATCACAACTTGCGATCTGCACGTTCTCTCTTGGAAAGTGTTATTTTTAGTTGCCATTACTTCTGCTCGAACAATTTCAGAGCTTCAGGCCCTCTGGTGCAAGGAGCCTTATTTGATTTTTTACAAAGACAGGGTGTCTGTGCACTAATCCTAAGTTTTTCCCTAAGGTGGTCTCAGAGTCTACACTCAACTAGTCTATCTACCTTCCTGTTTATTTTCCTGAGCGTGCCAATCCGGGGGAAGCACTGCTCCATACGTCAGATGTGCACAGAGCTTTGAAGTACAACTTGCTTCAGACCAAGGAAGGTCAAAAGTCAAAGCAGTTATTTGTTTCTTTCACCCCAGGTAGAGAGGGCACTTCAGTTTCTAAGCAATGTTTATCCAAATGGTTAGCAAATTGCATTGTGTTTTGCTACAGCAAGTATGGGAAAGAATTGCTGGGTGCTGTCAGCTCATTCCACAAGAGGCATGGCTACTTCTGTGGCTTGTTTCCGAGGGGTCTCAGCCGCGGACATCTGTGCAGCCGCCAACTGGAGTACCATCCATACTTTTAACAAGCACTACACTCTGGACATCGCCTCAAGAGCTCATGCAGATTTTGGCAGGGTGGTGTTGCAGGGTCTCCAGTCTAAAGTTTATGGAGAGCCCTCCTTCCAGACTGTCTGTTTGCATCTGTGACTGCTTGGAACTTGTTCCTACAGTGTGACCTGATGACTGAGATGACCCTAATGAAGGTAGAACAGTTACATAATAACTTACCATAACAGTAGATCTTCGAGGGGATCTCAGTCATCAGGTCTGCTTTCCCTCCCACCATCCCTCTTTGAGGCTCCTTTCTAGGAACTGACTGGTTGTTTTGCCAACTCAAACCAGGCAGCTATTTTACTCACTCACACTCACATATACACAATAACAAAACAATAAGTATAGCAAGCCAAAGCTTTATTATAGCAAAATATAATATAAAAGGTTACAATAAGTACAGCAAGCCAAAGCTTTATTATAGCAAAATATAATACAAAAGGTTATACATTACCGATTTCAAAAGCTACATTCAAGCCTGTTTTAATGGCTGGGAAGCCTCCTTGTCAGCCTGGCTAGGAGTCTCACGAACCGGGAATTGGCCCCACAGCGATGCGTCCACCCTGCAGGTGAGGCTTCTAACCAGGCATTGAGAAAGCTACATTTATATTTTATTTTATGCTAAAAATAACCGTGCAGCCTTTATAGTGTTGTCTCGCCACATTTTAGAAGCTGGCCGGGCTCCCAGGATGCTGCAAATTTACACCATAAGGACTGCTCAAAATTTTCTACACCTGCTAGGTCACTGTGCTCCAAACACTGGCCGGGTGCCTAGAACACTATGAGCTAAGCAGAAGTTTAAACAAAACTACAAAAACAGGTTGCCTGATAATATGCAACCTTCAAGTTAGCAAAATACACTGTCTGAAGCAAAACATAATAATGAGGCTATTTAAAGAGCAAAACACCAATTAAATGAAGCAGCATGTAAAATGGAGTCACACAATACAAAATGGAGTATAAAATGACATACATTACATGAAATAGCATACAAAATGGAGTGACAATAATTAACATATTATACTATTACTACATTTGGTCCTTTGATTAGTGTGAATACGATTTGTATGATATTGGTACCATAGCAAAATTACTACGAATATAACATGATAAGTAACAAGTCCAAATAAGCAAGATAATTGTCACTACAGCAATGATTATGATAGGAAGTATTAGAATATTTAACACTTTTGTAGCTGATGGAGACCATTCTGTAAAAATATTTCACCAATAATGAGTAGTCTCTTGTTGAATTTTGGAACTTAAATTAATTATTTTATTTTTAACTATTGTAGTTTGCACCTGACTTTGCACTAATGATTTATTTTTTATTGCCAAATGAGCCTGCATTACATTTGTTTTCTGAATTATTTGTTTAATTTTATTTAATGAGATACTCAATTTTGATTGATTTAAAATATTGGGCTGCTAATACAAAATAAGCTTCTGCTCATTATCAGGGACAAAGGTGTAAGTAGTATTTTTTCACCACAAATGAGTCACATTTTTTAAACAACCTGAAAAGGGACGAGTTAAGTTATACATTTTAACAGTATTTTTCTGATTAGTTACTATACAAACATACTGGGGTCCTATTTCTGTAAACATGGTAAAGGTTATGGGTAAAATTGTCCATTGACACAAATTTATTGAATGCTCCAGTAAACAAGGTTCATAAAGTCTGGAATGCTGTTTACATAGTATTTTATTAGCTGTTTTTGAACACAGACTTAAGTCATGGGTGGTGTTTTGACTATTTATATAATTTTTGTTAAAATGTGGTAACCAAAACTCAGGATTAAATAATGGGGGACCAAAAATTACAGGTAATATTACATATTTATTTGTGCATTTTACTGTGGTGGATGACATTACAATTTAATGATTACTAGGAATTTATGATTTGAACACGGTCCTCCACACATATTTATTATTACTCATTAAATTACTCTGGGCCTTATTTTTTTGCATTATAGAATACATATGTCGCATTGTGCATTTTGTCTAATTAATAAATTGCGAAATATTTTTTGCCACACCCATTCCCCATACCTGTGAAGCATTAAATAACTGCAAGAACTCAAAATTATAATTTAAAGTTAATCTTTGGGGTAAGAAAACAGTTGGCATTCATTGAGCTTGTAAGTTAATTAAGCTAAATACATTAATTTTTACTGCCTGAAGCCTGTTAGTCAGTGTTTTTGTATTAACACTATTTAAAATTCCCATGCCTGCCCCTGCTCCGCCTAATAGCGTATTATACCAAGCTCTTTTATATTTGCATTTTTTACTAAACATAAACGTTATGTTAAAATGGATTACATTTTTTTTGATACTGCTGCGCTACTGATGTACATGTGGATGGAACCTTAACTATACTATTATTGCTAATTACAGGATGATTTTTTAACACTGTAATGTGATCTTCCCAAGTAGTTCTATTAGTTATTGCAGTAGCATTTATGCAGAATAACGTGTCTATGTCAATCAAAGTAATACTTGCATTGAAAATGTCTGTTTGATTTATGCAGCAATTAAGTCTATGTTGTACAGTCACCATGCAACTATTTGGTAAGTTGCAGCATTTAATAGCAGTCTGGTTCTGTAATTTAATTTAATTTGTGTCCTGCATAGGTTGGACATATAATTGTCCTGCCATTGTCTCAACTGGTTTTTTAAATGTTTACATTTGGTGAAAACGTAATGTTTACTATA
The DNA here is from genome assembly GCA_016271365.2 of Neoceratodus forsteri. Classification (NCBI taxonomy): domain Eukaryota; kingdom Metazoa; phylum Chordata; order Ceratodontiformes; family Ceratodontidae; genus Neoceratodus; species Neoceratodus forsteri. The sequence continues at coordinate 672,040,588 of CM028129.1, forward strand.
GGACATTCTTGGTTTTTAGGGCAAGTAAAGTTGTCTTGCACCCATAAGCTGGTGGAAGATTTTCAACCCCATTGTACAAGTGGGTCGTCAAGCTTTAATATTTTTCCACCTGGGGTAATAGGCTTTACCGAATGGACCGTGAGAGAGAGTGTTATTTCTTTTAGAATTTATTGAAGAACCTAGAAAATACACAGACTGATTATTTTCGAAGATAACATGTGTTTGCTGGTACATATTTCCATCTCTCTCTTTCCCTGACCTGATAATTAACACTGTGTTGTCTCGTCTGGTGGCTATCACCTCAGCTGGTTCAGGAGGGCCATTTGGGTTTGTAACCCATATTTTGGCACCATTGTTAAAACCTCCTGTAGATTTCAAACCTTTATCCTCCCTTGCTGTTAAGAGTGTGGGGGCTTGTCCCTTTATAGGGGTCACTTTGTTAACTGGAATAATTAACAATTGAGCCACTCTGTCATACTGTTGAATTAACAGATTTTGTTTTTTACTATTTAACAAAATTACTTTTACTTTTCCTTGGTAATTACAATCAATCACCCCTCCCAAAATTTGTATTTCCTTGAGGGCTAGTTCTGATTTAGGTGCTATTCAACCAAAATGTCTCGGTGGAATTTGTATTTCAATACCAGTTTTTATTACTTGAAAGTTTTTGCTGTGTATTTTGTATTCTTGAAGGGCATGTAAATTAAGTCCAGCAGCTTCTGGGGTTGCCCTGCAAGGAGACAGAGCTCCTGGTGTAATTTTTTAATATAACACTGTTTTTGTAGTTGAGTAAGCCTGCACTTGCAAATTAGGAGTTATTATTCGCATTAAGGGGGTCTCAGATTCTCCAATTGGTCTATTATTTAAAATTTGTAATGCTTCATGCAAATTTTCTTTTAATTTTTGTAGGCTCTCCCCAATTTCCTAAACTGTTCTTTCAGCAATTCATTTATTTTCTCAATTAACCCTGCTGCTTGCGGGTAATAAGGGATGTGAAATACCCACTGTATATTATGGGCTTGAGCATAAGCTTGTACCATTTTCCCCCTAAAATGGGAACCATTGTCACTTTGTATCTGCAAGGGTATTTCATAGTACAACATAATTAAGTTAATTGCCTTAATGGTGTTTTTTTTGTGTAGCTTGTTTACAAGGGTATGCCAATAAATACCCTGAATATGTATCTACAACTGTGCAAGCATATTGACATTTTCCACTAAGGGGTAGAGGTCCAATGTAATCAATCTGCCAAATTTGTCCCGGTAATTTTCCCCTCCCCAATTGTCCTTTCACAATATGAGGGATTGGTCTTTGTTGCCCATGTTGGCATATAGGACACTGAGCAATAACAGTTTTAACCAAATCCAATGTTAGGGGTACACCCCTACTATATGCCCACCTGTAAGTGGCTTTCTCTCCCAAATGTCCACATTTTTGATGTGCCCATTTTGCCAGCCCTGATAACTGCTGACTTTGAGTTTCTTTAATATTTACTGGAAGAATCTTAGCTTTTTTTATTTGCAATAGAATTATACCATTGTTTTAGTGTATTTGAAGCACAATGAGCATCAACATGAAATACAGTGGTCTGAGTATTTTGCACCATAGTCCACATTTCCTGCCACAGTTTTTTTCCCCATATTTCTTTCGAATAAATTTTTCACTCATCCTTAGCCCAAGTGGGCAGCCAGGTTGTTAAACCATTGGCTACAGACCATGAATCAGTATAAATATGACATGTACCTTGCAACCTTGTGGGTATTACACTGAAGGGAGGAAGGGTAGCTTACCCTCCCTCCAAGCTCCTACTGGTGGAAGACACAGCTCGAGGTGCAAGAGACAGCTCGAATACTGTAGCAATAAAAGGTTAGCTGTGAAACACAGACAAACAACAAAACAAACACACATTAGTTTAAAAATAAAACAAGATTATTTTCATAGGATAAAAGAAGCCAAGCGTCCCTGGGTTCCTTATCCTAAGCATGACAAAATGTCCAGATTGATGGTAATACCATCGATGCATATCTCTGTAGATGGTAAACTCTCAAAAACAGCTGTAATAGTCCTTTTTCAAAATTGTAAAGTTTGTTTCTCTTCACTTAGAATACTAGTTTTGCAATAAAAGTCAAATTACATGGTTCACTCTTGGTGTGCTTTTATGAAAACATACATTTTGTGTGAAAAGTTGTGCTTTAGGCATGGAATACACATCAAGTTTGAACTGATAGTAACATAAAATGTTGAAACACAAGAAGGTCAAATAACGTGCAAAAGGTCACAGTGTGCATGCAAGGGTCATTCAAACCCAGCCATTCCTGTAGTGTCCTTGAACACCATCAATATTAAAATATTTTTAAATAACAATAGAGCACACGATGAAACTGCTGGCCAAGACAGTACACACACATACACATACACAAAAAGAAATACTTAACACAAAATAAGACTGACATTGTTTCACACCAATTTGCTGAGGTAATGCCCATAGTTCCATTAGAAAACTGTACGTGGTTTAGATATATGTGCTGCCTCCTGCCTGTCTTGTAACACTGACAATTTTAAACCAACACATTTATACATATTGCCATGCCAAATCTTTCAGAACAAAACACTGTTTAAACACATCATCTGTAAGTGAACACATCTCGAGTAACATGATTACACCTTTTGGCACATAACTAAAATATGGCACTCTGCCATTTTGCAAAAAGTTTCTGGTTTTAACTAGAAGTATGATAAAGCCATTTATAGCTGTTAACACATTACATTTTTACCTAGCAGTGGCTTGGCACATTGCTTGCAAACTACAACTCTTTTTGCACATTGCAATCTATATGACGTCATAATTTTTTACCATCAACACTACCTGCTCCAAGCAACAACTACAAACAAAAGTTTTTTACTAACCCTATCTAGGCAGCACAAATGTTCCATTACAAATAAAGCCAATTAAAACAGTCAGCTATGAGGCAAAGAAGCTTCTTCTTTCTTTTTTTTTTCTGTAACATGTTGTGCACTGAAGGCAGTCAATCCTATCTATAACCTTGACAATAGAACATAATTACAGAACACAGATATAAGCTAGAAAATATGCATGAGAAAGACGGAGCATTACCTTGTTTAGTATACGTATTACAGAAATAAAACAGACAGACATAAAACAACTTTGAATAAAAAATTCAGACTTACCGGTGCCAAGGTATTTTTTTTCTTTTCGATATACTAGTCTAAGTAAGAAAACTGACTGCAGGACCTTCATGATAATTTTCAAACGCTGCAGCTATTAACTCTTTCAAAGGTTTTAACCCTTTCAAAGGTTTTCTTTTGGCCATTTAGTAACCTGCCAAACCAAGTCTTTTTCAGAGCTCTGGTTTGCAGTTTAAAACAAAACAAACAAAATCTCTAACAGTACTAGGTTGAGATCCATCTGGTAGAGGTCCCCAGTACTTGGGTTTAGGATCAAATGTTTCAGCCTCTATAGGAGGCAAGGGAACTTGAAATTGATACAGAAAAACTTGAAACTACACAGATAGGCAACATGGGGAGGATTTTCAAATCATCCGTCTGTAGTCCACCATACTGTGCACATCCACAGTGGTTTATTTTTCTTTTCTAGATGTTGCTTATCTAACTTTACTTAACCAGCCACTGCTTTTCCTAAAAGCAGCCTGAATCAGTAAAGCCATCATTGGCTCTAACAGTATATACTTGCAGCAAGCACAAATGACAAGTACAAAGGGCAGTTGCCCTTGCTTGTTTGAAGCCTTATACACCTTTAAAAAAAAGAACTCATCCTTTTTCCTAAAAATAGACATTTTATTTTCGAATCCTGCCGATTACGCCAAAAAATGTTCTGCCAACTCAAACCAGGCAGCTATTTTACTCACTCACACTCACATATACACAATAACAAAACAATAAGTATAGCAAGCCAAAGCTTTATTATAGCAAAATATAATATAAAAGGTTACAATAAGTACAGCAAGCCAAAGCTTTATTATAGCAAAATATAATACAAAAGGTTATACATCACCGATTCCAAAAGCTACATCCAAGCCTGTTCCAATGGCTGGGAAGCCCCCTTGTCAGCCTGGCTAGGAGTCTCACGAACTGGGAATTGGCCCCACAGCGATGCGTCTACCCTGCAGGTGAGGCTTCTAACCAGGCATTGAGAAAGCTACATTTATATCTTATTTTATGCTAAAAATAACCGTTCAGCCTTCATAGTGTTGTCTCGCCACATTCTAGAAGCTGGCCGGGCTCCCAGGATGCTGCGAATTCACACCATAAGGACTGCTCAAAATTCCCTACACCTGCTAGGTCACTGTGCTCCAAACACTGGCCGGGTGCCTAGAACACTATGAGCTAAGCAGAAGTTTAAACAAAACTACAAAAACAGGTTGTCTGATAATATGCAACCTTCAAGTTAGCAAAATACACTGTCTGAAGCAAAACATAATAATGAGGCTATCTAAAGAGCAAAACACCAATTAAATGAAGCAGCATGTAAAATGGAGTCACACAATACAAAATGGAGTATAAAATGACATACATTACATGAAATAGCATACAAAATGGAGTGACAATAATCAACATATTATACTATCACTACACTGGTGTATCCAGCCTTTCACATGGTTTGGGCACTTATTTCTCTCGCCTCAGTTCCCCATGGCTAGGGCTATGCTCCCTTTGTCTACAGGAGAAAGAACTGAGGAGGGAGCTGGGCCACTCGCGCCTTTATTGGGTTGGTGACATCGACAGTGTGGGGGCCCCAGTTGTACTGCTGAAAATCTTCCGTGTGGATTCCCCTTCACCGATGGCGAAGTTCCTACAGTGTGACCTGATGACTGAGATCCTCTCTAAGATCTACTGTTGCAGTAAGTTCTTACGTTACTGTTCTTTTCTCCCTCCATTTAGATCAATGGAGGGCCCTTATTGCCAATGCTTGGGTCCTGCAGCTAATCGAACAGGGCCATGCCATAGAACTTTTAGAACAGCCTCCAGATTTTCCACCTGTTCTTTCCACTTATCCTCCAGACCACATTCCTGTGCTTTTGGAGGAAGTGCTCACCTTGTTGTTCAAGCAGGCTATAGAACCAGTACCCAGGCAGCAAAGGAACACAGAGTTCTACTCCTAGTTCTTCCTCATCCCCAAGCAAAGACTTGAGGCCCATTCTAGACCTCAAAGAACTGAACTTATACATCCAGTACAAGAAGTTCTGGATGGTCACCCTGCATGGCTTCCTGCCTCTGATATCTGCATATCAAGGTTTGCTCCCCCTCAGGGTATCACCCTTTGGCTTATCCTTTGTGCCACAGGTCTTTACCAAATGCTTAGTGGTAGTGGTGGTGCCCCCCGGTGCAAAGGCCTGTATGTTTTCCCTTATCTGGATGACTGGTTGCTGAAGACCCAGTCCAGTGATCTTCTGCTGCTGACTCTAGACTGTATTAGGCAGTTGATCCAGGCCATAGGGATTACCATCAGTCTGCCCAAGTCTGTCCCAACCCTGTGTCAATGGCTGCAGTACATAGGAGTGGTTCCAGACACAGTCCAGGACAGGGCGGAATGCCTAATAGTTCAGGCCCACTTGGTTGCCCAAAGCTGGTATGTTACAGCCAGGGCATTCCTGCAGTTGTTGGACCTGATAGCCATGGCTGTTGTCACTGTACCCTTGGCCAGGCTGCACATGCGGATTCCCCAGTGGACCCAAAGGGTCCAGTGGGATCAACGCACCAGTGATCTAGATCAGCAGGTTCTTGTCTCATCTCCTGTCCACAAAGTGCTTCAGTGGTGGACAGGCCCCTCACAATCTTTTGAGAAGGGGCGCCCTTCCTCATAACTTCTCAACAGATCCTCACCACAGATGTCTTGGGTCTAGGTTGGGGAGCGCACCTGGTTCCTTTTCAGACCCCAGGAACCTGGTCACTGATGGAGGTTTGCGTCCACATAAACATTTTAGAAATGAGGGCAATTCTGTATTGCTTACAGGCCTTCCAGAATCATCTCTCCCCAGGTCCCCTGTTGGTGCAGTTGGGTAACCTCAGTGTAGTTTATTACATCAACAAGCAAGGGGGGGGGGCTCATTCTTACTCCTTGTGCAGAGAGATGATGAGAGTCTGGTACTGGGCTCTGAAACATGGTGTAGAACTGTCGGCAGTCCATGTTCCAGGCAACCAAAATGCCTTGGTGGACAGCCTCAGCCAGACACAGTCCCAAGTACATGAGTGGAGGCTGCTGACTTCTGTCGTAGAAGACCTGTTCGAGAGGTAGGGTCATCCAGAGTTGAACCTTTTTGTGTTCCCACTTAACGCAAAACGTCCTCATTTCTGCTCGCTAGATCCATGGGCTGGAGTTTTCTGGTGAGACGTATTGTCCCCCTCCTGGAAAGGGAGGTTCATCTATGCCTTTCCTCCCTTACCTCTGATTCAGAGAGTCCTCATCAAGCTCCAAATGGAGGGGGCCACCCTAATTATGGTGGCGCCATTCTGGCCTTGTTAGATCTGGTTTCCATTACTGCAACAATTGGCTGTGGCACCTCCAGTTCCCCTGCCCCTTTGCCGGGACCTGTTGACACAGGCACAGGGAACCTTGGTCCATCTGCACCTCAAGTCCCTCCATCTACATGCATGGTTCCTGAAGACATAGTCGTTGCTCGGTTCGGGGTGTCCCAGAAAGTGACTGATATCCACGTGGCTGCCAGGAAACCTTCCACCAAGGCCACTTACTTGATGAAGCAGAAGCGCTTTGCTGTATGGGCCACTTTCCATCACCTGGACCCTTTCACTTGTTTGAACCAGGTTCTAGCATAGTCCTTGTCTGATGCAGGACTCCAGTACTCCTCAATTAAGGTGTACATGCCTGCTGTATCTGTCTTTCATGTGCCTACTGATGGCCGTACTATTGCCCATACTTTTCTTGGAGGCATTCTCCAGTTGTAACCTGCTATCTGTAATCCGGTCCCGGCTTGGGACCCGAATTTCATGCTGGAGAAGCTGACTCTGCCTCCTTTTGAGCCAGCTGCATCTTGCGACCTACGCTTTCTGTTGTGGAAAGCGTTATTTTTAGTTGCCATTAGTTCTGCTTGAAGGATTGTAGAGCTACAGGCTCTCATGTGAGCAGCCTTATTTGATTTTCCACAAAGACGGTGTCTTTGCACACTAACCCTAAGTTTCTTCCTAAGGTGGTGTCTGAGTTTATCTTAAATCAATTTATCCACCAACCTGTTTATTACCCAGAGCATGCTAATAAAGGAGAGGCATTGCTCCATACTTTAGATCTGCATAGAATTCTCAGGCACTGTACACACCATACCAAGTACTGCAGAAAGCCCTTTCAGTTGCATGTTTTGTTCACCCCTGGGAAATTGGGCGTTCCAGTTTCTAAACAGTGTTTGTCCAAATGGTTGGCCTACTGTATTACTTTTTGTTACAGGAAGTATAGCAAGGAATTTCCTGGAGTTGTTCATGGCCACTCACCCAGAGTTATGGTTACTTCAGTTGACTATTTCAGGAATGTATCAGCCACAGAAATATGTGCTGCTGCAACTTGGTTGTACTGTCCACACTTTCACAAAGCACTGCAGTCTCGACATTACCTCTAGAAGGATGGCAGACTTTTGCTTAGCTATGCTTTAAGACCTTCAGTCATAGGCCTCTGGCCTCCTGCCACCTAGACTGGCTCATCGTCTCTACTGCTTGGGAATCATTCCATAGGTGTGACCTGATGAAAGAGATATCCCCAAAGAAGATAGAACAGTTACTTAAGAACTTACCATAACAGTAGATCTTCGAGGGAGTCTCTTTCATCAGGTCATGTCGATCTACCATCCTTCTGCCTGTTCTCTGTCTCCAGATTGGCTTTCCTGTTGTTCCAGCCTTTCTTATAGCTGGGCACCTCTTCTCTCACCATGTTTCCCTAGAGGGAGGCCTAGCGAGTATGATCTCTGGCAGGGAACTGAGGAGGGAGTGGGGCCACCCACGCTTATATATGCAGGAACATCGACATATGATGTCAGCGCGGGCGGCCCCTACTATACTGCTAGAGAAGTTTCCATGTGGTCCTAGTGCCTGACAGCTATAAGTTCCATATGTGTGACCTGATGAAAGAGATTCCCTCGAAGATCTACTGTTGCAGTAAGTTCTTACATAACTGTTCTTTCGTCTGACAGCTCCAGCTCAGTCAATACTGGTTGAATCACCCATGCGCCATCCAGCAAATATGCTTCTCATTCCTCTCTACAAGAATGAAAAAGGAAGGGAATCACCAGCCTGCCACACTGATAACCACACCAACACCCTCCGTCTGCTTCCACTACAGTGCTGAATGAACTTTCCCTGCGAATCCATTAAGGCTCTGGTGTGGTGACGTCTCGCTGATGCGCGTGATGTCACTACTGTGAAAGGCTGCATCAGATGCGAGCATGCTGAAAAAGAAGCACATCTACTTCCCACAAAAAGGGCATGAAAGTCTGTCTCATTGGCAAGCTCCCAGCAGTAAAGCAGGTGAACCACATGGAGCTTCCAACAATAGAAATGTCGCAAATACTAATGTGCTAGCTAACGCTCGATGGAGCTCTCACTTCCAAGGCTCTACAGGTCGCTGCTCTTTCCCTTGTGCCCTGTGAAGTAAAAAAGGCCATCACACAAAAAATGCTGCCACTCAAGGAACTAAATAGGGAGGATTCTGGAGGGTAGTGCCCAGCGTTAAAGGAAGCCACACAGTGTTCTGTCTGAATAGACTGAACTGCAGAAAGGAGAAGGAGGGAGGGTTTGTCGCCAGTAGCACACTAGGTAGAAACAGGAAAATTAATACTTTTCCCAATCTAACTCCCCCCATGAGTTAAACACCTACTTTGAGGCACCAGGCACCAAACTGTGAACTGGAGACTTACATTGCACACCCAAGGAAAAGGAAAAAGGCATGTGGCCCTCCATACATGCATAGAAGGCACTGAAATAATCACTTGGCAGGTTAGTCAGTTGAAAGCTGCAACTTAACGTGCACAATTTCAAAATCTGAGTGTGCTCCCTGTCACAAGGTAGCCTGACCTGCCTCTCAGTTGCACAGTCCTTGCCAGAAAATAACTAATTGTAAAACAGACACTTTTCTTGAGACAGCTGTACCTATGCTGTCCATCCCTTCAGTGGTACAGCAAAGACTGAGTAACTGGTGATCTGGGAATTCTCGTGCCCAGGTTCTGTGCTGATTGACAGCATTGAGCTGTACCACTACCACAGTAATAGAAACATAGAACGTGTTGACAGAAGGGGGCCTTCTGGTCCATCCAATCTGCCTGTTTGTATTTTGAGCTACTCCCCCCTTTATTTTATACTACCATGTACCATGATTCCTTTGTGTCTGTCCAAGGTCTCTTGAACTCATTTATTGTTTTCAACTCTACCACTTCTTTTGGGAGCCAGTTTCATGGGTCCACAACTGTCTCAGTGAAGAAAAACTTACTTTCCTCTGAGTTTACCACCCCTCAGTCTTATTTCGTGGCCCCTTGTTCTAGTCTGACTGTGTATCTGAAAGAAGTCAGTCATTTCCACCCTATTTATGCCTTTGAGATAATTGAAGGTGTCGGTCATGCCCCCGTCCTTCTCCGCTCCAGCATGTACATATTCAGCTCTCTCAGTCTCTCCTCATAAAGCTTCATGTGCATTCTGCTCACCATCTTAGTCGCTCTTCTCTTCCGTTCTATATCCTTCCTGAGGTGGGGCCTCCAGAACTGTATACAGTACTCCAGGTGGTGCCTCACCTAGGACCTGTTAAGTGGCATAACCACCTCCCTCTTCCCACTGGTTATGCCCCTCCTGATGCATCGGAGCATGCTACTTGCTTTCAGTGTTGCCTTTTTACATTGTTTGGTTGCCTTTAGGTCCTTAGTTATGACGACTCCCAGGTTACGTTCCTGGTTGGAGACAATTCGTTTTTCTTCATTCATTATCATTAGTAAACCATGCTCTTCCCTCTCTGTGGAACAAACTCCAAAAAACCTTGAATGTAGTACTACCCATAAACTGTCCACCTTCAAAATGCTATTTGTAGGCTCCTTTAAAGAGCACTGTGAGCCGGCCTGGTGGCGCAGAGGGTTGAGGCGCTGGTGCCTCACCTCACACCACGCCGGCGACCCGGGTTCGGGAACGGACTCGGGTCGCCGGGGGTCGGCAGGGGAAGGAGAGGATTGAGCATCCGTAGGACTGCTCTCCTGTTCTGGGGTGGGTTACAAAGCCGCTTCGCTCTGCAGCAGCCCAAGGTGGAGACCGGGAGCACTGCAAAATTATTGCAATGTGTGGGAAGTGCCAGAAAACAGAAAATCGCTCTGGATTGGCTGGATGACAGCATCCGGTTCACTGGCACCCTCCAGGCTCCCTAAGGGCCAATTCGCCTCAGCAGCACCCCAGAGGCAGAAGGAAAATATAGTGTGCTGGGTCGCCCCTACCAGTGCCTTCCTCGGAGGAGGAGAGGGACCCACTTGGCGAGAGAGTAAACACTGAGCTTCCTCAGGAGGTCGCTGCGATATGAGGCGAGGACTCAAGGGAGTTAGTGGAGGAGTGCCAGTGACCTAGGCTGCCTGAAGGAGACTCGGATCTGGAGCACGATAGGGGAGGAAAATAGATAACTCAAAAAAGAAAAGAGCACCGTAATTGTTTCCCCTGACCATCTGTTATCTCAGACTATGGGTCTTTACTCCCGGTGTCCCTCAGACTGTTCCCTTCGCTCCCACTCCATCTCTTTCCTCCATTCTTGTTTTCCCTGCACCCCCCCCCTTCACTCTCTGTCCTGTACTTACTGGATATTTCCATTGTATTCTTCAAATGTATGTATGAATTTGCCAGCAGAAACTGGCCTTACGGTCTATCAAGTTAGTCTGCTCGAATGCGCAGCTAGCACCCTTATATTGCAGCTGCCCCACCCTTCTCTCCCCACCTCACCTTTACCACCCCCTCGCGCCCTGTCCCATGCCCTTTTAAAACTGCCCACTGTGCTACAGGATACCACCTCCTCGGGTAGAGTGTTCCATCTCTCCACCACCTTCTCTGTGAAAAAAATGCCTCCTCATCTCTTTCTGATATCTTCCAACCTCCAACCTGAGACCATGCCCTCTGGTGTCCCTTCCTCTCCTCAGCTTAAATATCCCTTCTGTGCCTATTTTATTAATGCCCTTCAAATATTTGAAGGTCTCAGTCATAACCCCCCCCCGATCCCTCCTCTCCTCCAGGGTGTACATGTTCAGCTCAGTCAACCTGTCCTCATATGTTTTACCCTCCAGTCCCTGGATCATCTCAGTTGCCCTACGTTGCACTCCCTCCAGCAATCTGATATCCTCTTTCAGATAGTCCTTTACATATTGAAAATTTTCCACCGTACTTTTCACATGTACTGTATATATTGTATATAGCTATAGTGGGTATCAGCGTTAGCTTGTACCAACTGTGTCCTCTACTTCATTGTATTTTGTTCAATTACTGTTCTGCTATCATGTATATTACTACTTTGGTTAATGTTCTCATGACCTTGTCCAGGTCCACCTTGTGAATGAATTACCTCAATGGTGTTTCACCTGGTTAAATAAAGATTTTTTGATTCTTGAAGTACTGCTCCTTGGGGTTACTTTTCCTAGGTGCAATATTTTACATTTTTTTGCGTTGAACCTTAGTTGCCAGGTCTCTGACCATTTTTCAAGCAACTTCAAGTCTGTTGCCATTCTAGTTACCCCATCAGGTGTGTCAACCCTGTTGCAGATTTTAGTATCATCTACGGACAGGCACACCTTGCCATTTAAGCCCTCTGTGATATCTCCTATGAACAAGTTGAAGAGGACTGGACCCAGTACCAATCCTTGTGGCACACCGCTGGTCACTTCACCCTTGCTGGAGAGACTTCATTCACCGCTACTCTCTAGGTCCTTCCATGTAGCCAATTTCCCACCCATCTAACAACTTTGATCCCAACCCCGGCATTACTGAGTTTGTTTAAGAGACTCCTACGTGGGATGGAGTCGAAGGCCTTGCTAAAGTCGAGATAGGCCACATCCACTGCTCCTCCTTGGTCGACAACCTTTGTTACCCAGTTGAAGAAGTCTATCAGATTAGTCCAGCAGGATCTGCCTGCTGTGAATACATGTTGTTTTGGATCTCTTAACCCATTTGATTCAAGAAACTCTGTTAGCATTTACTTTAGTAGGGCTTCCACCAGTGTTCCCACTATGGAAGTGAGACTGACTGGTCTGTAGTTTTGTACTCGCTGTTCTGCTCCTGCATTTATAAAGTGGCATGACATTTTCCCTTTTCCAGTCTACTGGCACTGCTCCCTGTTCAAGTGACTGGCTGAATAGTGTTGCCAGAGGTACAGCCAGGACTTCCCTCATTTTTTTTAAGATCCTGAAATGGAGTCCATCTGGGCCCATTGCCTTGTCTGTCTTCAATTTATCTAGTTCCCTGAGGACCCTTTCCTTGGTGAAAGGGCTGGTATCCATTTCTAAGGTTGCATTTGTTTCTTAGCTTCTCTCAGGTCCATTCCCTTCGTTCTCTTTAGTGAAGACTGAACAGAAATATTTGTTCAATATTTCTACCTCTTCCTGGTCATCTTCTACGTGCCCTCCAGTGTCCTTTGCCAGCTTGGTAATACCTCCTTTAATCTTTCTCAGCTCGCTGATGTATCTGAAAAAGGTTTTGTCCCCACAACTGACCTTTTGCCCTATATTCTCCTCTGTGAATGGTTTCACCTTCCTGATCACTATCACTGATTCCCTTAGTATGTTTTTGTAGTTTTCCTTGTTTTCTTCAGTTTTTTTCACCCTTGTATTTTTTTTAAATGCCCTTCGTTTTTACTCTTACAATTTCTGCAACTGCTTTGTAAAACCAGAGTGGTTTTCTCTTTCTTTTAGACTTGTTTACCATTTTCAAGCATTGACTAGTGTCATTTATGGCTTCTTTTAACTTGGCCCACCTGGTTTCAGCATCCATCTTATCTGGCATATTCCTGAGACTTGCTGCTAAGCAGATCTTCATTTTCATGAAGTCCACTTTCCTTAAGTCCATAACTTTTTTCTTTGTGTGATTTGTTCTTTTCCCGTAGCAACCTTGAAATATATTGAGCGGTGGTCACAGTTTCCCAAGTGGTTCCATACCCCAGCATCGGTGATCCTTTCTCCATTTGTGAGGATTAGGTCCAGGAGTGCTCCTTTTCTGGTGGGTTCTGATATGAGCTATATCAGGCCTGTGCTTTTTAGACTTACTAGCATGTCCTTACTCCTAGATAACGCAGCTGTGAGATTTTCCCAGTTGATGTCCGGTAAGCTAAAGTCCCCAGTCAGAATTACTTCCCCTTTTTCTGCCATCCTCTGGATGGATTTTAGTAGTTCTCTGTCTAATTCCTCATCTTGTCCTGGGGAAGGGGGGCATAGATCACTCTGAGAGGGATGGTTTCCTCCTTTTAAGTTTTTAGCACGACCCACAGGTGTTTTATCTTATCCTGATTTCCTTGGATTTCTGTTGCTTCTATGTCCTCCCTTGACATATATAGTGACCCCTCCTCCCATTTTTCCTTCCCTGTCTTTCCGGTAGAGGTTGTACCCTAGGATTGTTGTATCCCAGGTATGATGTTTGCTGAACCAGGTCTCTGATACTGTTACCCAGTCAGTGTTGGCCAATACCAGTGTGGCAGTGAGATCCGGCAACTTGTTTGCCAGGCTGCATGCATTTATGTACATGGCAGCCCATGTTCGGGGCTTATCGTTTGAAGTCTGAATTTTATCCTTCCCCATATTTTTGTGCTGGATATGACCCTTTGTTACTAAGTCCTTATCTATCCTACATTTGTCCCTTGACCATGGGGTTTTGGGGAGCTATGTCCAGGCTTCCGCCAGTTGCAGGGAGCCCATATCTTGCCCCCCCTTTAGTTTAAACTTGCAATTTAGACATCAAATTTTTGCCCCAGAGCTCTTTTTCCCCTCCCTGTTCAGGTACACCCCATCAAATGTGAAGAACTCCCTCTCCCAAAAACTTTTACAGTCTCTGACAAAGTGGAGACCATTGTCCTGGCACCATGTCCGTAGCCATGTATTGAATTCTGCAGTGTCGCTTGTCCTGATTCTCTGGGTGCTGCCTTATTTTCCCCATACCAGAGGACCTCCGAGAAGGTGAGGAAGTTAGAGTGGGTGGCCAGTCTGTCACCTAGCTGCAAAGGTGCTGTTTGGCTTCCTTCACTGTGCTGTTCGCCAGGTCATTGATCCCAATGTGTACCAAGACCCTCGACTCCTCCCCTACCCCTTGTAGTATCTGCATGATATGATCTGTGTCCCTCTTGGCAGAGGCACCTGGGAGACACCTGATGGCTACCTCTGCTTTGCCATGCTGTTCTATGTGGTTCTCCATGCCCCTTATCATAGAGTCTCCTACGATAAGCAATTTCTGTTTGCTTGCGCTGTCCTTACCATCAGTTGCTTTGGCATGCTGTTCTGAGTGTGGACGCCGTTGGTCTGGTTTGCAATTTTTTTGCAGAGAGGCTTCCGTTAGTTGCCCTTCCCAGAGGTGCGTAACGGTTGGCCGTTGACAGGTGAAAGTCATGTTTATACGCTGATTTGCTGTTTTTGTTTCTGTTTCCTCTTACTACCTGCCAACCACCTGAGCAAGCCTTCCTTTGTGGACGAGGAGCTTCCTGACAGTGGTGGTTCTGCAGGAGCAGGGGGTGAGTACATTTGTTAACGTATATTTGGTGCTGCAATTGGAGGATTTGATTTCTAGGTTCCTGTAGTTGGGCTTCATGTCCATTGAGAGTCCAGCATATGGGGCAGTGTCCAAGACTCCTGGTGTGCTGTCTGTAGAATAGTGCTCTACAACCTAGACAATTTACAATATCCATGCTTGTTTCTATGTTGCGGTGGATCGAACGAAAGAAATGTAAGGATTTTTTTCTTGCTATCTGCTATAGCTACCCTGCAGTCCAGTGTTAGTCTTGCTTTAAATGTAATGGTAGTAACGCCCCAATAACAATGTGGAGTGATACACAAAGTCCTTCCCCCTTACAGGTTATGATAAACTGTGTTTTTTTTGAGTCATGCCATTGCATGTTTGATTTATACAACATCAGTTTACTAGGTGTAACTTTTAAATCTGCTGGGTAGAGATTAAACTCTCTCTCTTTCATTTCAGCTGTTGGCTTTGGTGCTGCACAGGGCAATAAGAATGTCATCAGTAGTTTGATATCTACCCTGTTATTGATTCAGTATTTCATTTTGATATATCTTACCTTCAACATACAGACTGTGACCTACCTAACGGCAAATATATCCTGATACCTTAAGATCAGATAAGTCATCAACAAAGATATTGTTTTTAATCTTGCCATTTTTATCTCTGTTGGTGCTGTATATGTATGTATGTACTGTATGTATGGTAGTATATGAGCACACTGTTACAGAAGTAGATACAAGGAGATTATGGGGAGCCAAAGAGGTTTGATTTGTATTCAGACCAACACTGTGAGCCATTTAAACATTTTGACAGGAGCTGAACATGTTCCATTAAAATAAATTTTTTCCAGTGTCTACCAAGTATAGCCATTCTTTTTTTCTTAATTTGGGATTTCTTTTGGTGTTGGGTCATCCGCAGTGTATGTTTGGATTACCTCACTCACATGTGTACACATGTTAAGTAATGCCATTTTTTGATGTTTGGTGTAACATTATTTAAGCCATTACAGAAAATAGTGGGAGGGCTCGATTCTGAGACTCTCCATTCCATTAAAGACTCTTTACAGCTTTTTCAGTAGTCCAGGTATCTTGTTTACAGTGTTTATTTTGTAGTACTGTATTAAACAAAATTGGGGAAGCCTGACCTGGTGACACTACACTATTCCCAGCTCCCTCACCATGCTGATTATATGTAGGATGCACTGCCGAATCAGCTCATTCAGATTGGGGGAGGAAAAGCCACTTGCCTCACTGCAAGAGTGACTGCTTTGGTGAGAAGCTGGAGCAACCATTGGGTTGCAGGTAACAACTCAAGGTTGCAGCAGCCCCCCAGTGGTGGGTGTGGTGAGGGAGGCTACACACGAGAGGGAAGGAGAGAGGAAAAACAGTGCAGACATAGTGTCAATGAAGTCTCAGTGTGGTCCTAGTGCACCTTTCCCCCCACCTTGGATCTTGGGAAGGTAGGGCCTGGTGTGAAAGTGAAATTATAGGGGCTGATGGGGCAGTAACTGAATGGTGAACTGAGGGTGCAGACATGCTGTCCCAAGTGAGAGTGGAGAACAAGAACTCTGAGGGTACAGCATGCTATCTGGGGATAAAACTTCTTATTTTAAAAAAAGGCATTTGGGGTGCTGCTGAGCAGCAAACTGGCAAGATGCACCTTTATGCAGCTCCACATATCTCTCACTTAATTTCTTAAATATCATGACTTGCAGTGGACAAACTATTAAACTAACTGGATTACTGAACTCTACAGACCATCCGGAGTCGAGGGATACCTAAATTGCCATGGGTCGTACCCAGAAGAATGCGAGCAGTGGACCTCAGCAGGTGGCAATAACAACCAAACAGGCCGCACCATCCCCTTTGACTATAACCAATGGAGAACCCCCATGGAGAGCACTGCAGACCTCTATGCAAGTGATCGATACCAAAATTGAATCGATCATCCAGCGATTCGCTGAACAGGATGTCAAACTGGAGACTGCTACCCAAACCACAGCAAACGCTGAGAAAACAACAATGCAAGCCCTTTCTACCACAACAAAACTGACACAGGAAAATGCTCAACTCCGGTATCGATTAGAGGCATTGGAGAATTTCAATAGGGCTTCACATATCCATATTATTGGTCTCCTGGAGGGCTGTGAAGAGGATGACTTAATTACTTTCTTGCTTTCATGGTTACCTGAAGTTCTTAAGCTTAGGAATCCCTAATGGGTCAGATCCTAAAAGCTTTTCGGCTTACTCCTCATTCTGCAGGCCCACGTGGTGAGGCCCCAAGAGTGATCCTTGTGGTAACTACCAATTCAGACATTCATGATCAACTTTTTCATGCAGCAAGATCATCGGGGGGTTATCCTTTAATGGATTGACTGTCCACCTGTTCCTGGATCTTTCTTTCGCTACTCGCACCAGAAGAAAGAAATTTGATGTGGTAAGAGCCCGACTTCGTGGTCTAGTGGTGTTGCATTCACTCCTGATGCCAGCCAGACTCCGAATACATGATGGTGGTAAGACTTGTCAATTTTCTGACCCAATGGAAGCGGGAAAGAAAGTGGAACTAATTGCTTGGGAATTTCAGTTATCGGAGGGAGGCATTCCTAGTGATCTGGACTCTGATCAAGAAACTTGACTATATTACTTTAAAAGAACTTATTCTTGTTTGAGAATAATATTTGTAAATGAGCTTTGAGCTCTAATGCTAATTTTCCATTTCTCTAAGATATGTCAAGTTGAGCTTCTGGTTTCCCCACCTAGATGTTTGGAGCTGCAAATATAGTGCTATAATTTGTTGGGACACCCTTTTAAGATTGGGGTTCATATCAGCACTGGATGTTGAGTTAATTTTTTTGGACTTGGAACATTTTGGACTTGACCCCAAAGCCTTAGCTTGCTGTAGCCTATTTAGTTATAATATTTGAATATATAACCTTTTCCCCCCTTCCTGATTCCATGCTGTCAGGCTCTTTGTATCCTAATGTACATTGGATGTATATGTTAAAACAAATATTTGATACCTGGCAGATGATTGTACAATGAACAACTGTTTATTGTAAAAGTAATAAAAGAAAGTTACAAAAAAAGGCATTTCACTTAGCCCACCTCTTTTTTTTTATTAAATATACTTTATTAGTTTTCCAAACAAGAAAAAAAAAACAGAAAAACACAATATATAATATAAGCCAAATATACCAATAATGAAACAAATTAATAAAAGAGAAAAAGAATTCCACCAGTAATGCACAGAAAAACAGTACAAAACAAAATTAAATCTACTCCCACAAACACTCCACCACCACCGCTCAAGCTACTCAGATAAGACCAGATAAGTTAATCCTATAAAACCGAAAGTACTCAATCCACCCATGAAGTAGTGATAAAAAATGATGTATAAATGCATTCTTCTATGATGTTAGCAACAAAGCAAAGATCCCCACTTTGCAAAAAAGAAATTTTTCTTATGTTGAACACTAGCGATATGTACTTCTAATGTAAGGGCATTCAGGAGCTCTTTGTGCCTGTCAGACCATGATGGAACATGGTCATCCACCCAATGGTGCAAGATGACCATTTTGGTCGCAGTAGAAACAGGGGCCATATAAATATCGCTGAAAGGAAAAAGGAATATCTCGCACCTTCCCCAGTATACATAACTCCGGTGTGAATAGAGTGGCAAGGTCAAATGTTGGGTCAAGCTGAGTTTTGATAGTCTACCCAAAAGGCCGAACTTTTTCACCTTACCATAATATGTGCAAGAGAGAGCTCTTCGCATTATGACATCTGAGGCATTGTGTTCCAATTGTCCCTTTTTACATCATTTTATAGGAGTAAAGTATAGATTATATAAAATTTTAAACTGCATTTGTCGGTAGCGATCCTATTTTATCAACTTATAAAAATCTTACCTTATCAATGACCACTCAGACTCCTCCCAAGTCAAAGATAGGGTAGATTGTCAGTAACAGGCAATTCCAGTGGGCTTAAGTGTGTGTAATGATTGGTATAGATTGTATAGCTGTGCCACTGCATGTCGTTTACCTGCTGCTGAGACAAGTCTCAAAAGTGAGATGCTGGAATGGCAGTCCATGGTAAGGGCCCTAAACATGCTATTAATGACCCCGAGAGTTGTAAATATTTAAACAGGGATAAGAGGCTAAGTTATGTGTAACCTGAAAGGATGAGAAATCCAAAGTGTTATTATCTGAAAGAATGTTACTAACAAGGGGTGTAGGATTTAATGGTAAAAAGGAAGGCAGAATGGGTCTTTGTGCAATTTTAATATTGGGATTACAGAAAAGTGACTGTGCTACAGATTGTTTAGGTTTGAACCCATAATATCGACACATCTGAGCATGAGCACATAAAGACCAATATATGGGAGTAATCTTCAGTTTAGATGGAAGTAATGTAGGGGGTATATATACAACAAAGCCTGCAATGAAACTTTTTCTTTAAAGCACAAGGGCCTGCTCTAGAGATAACCAAAGTGGCATGCAGCACTCTGGTTCTGCCAATTGAAACTCGCACCATCGGAAGTGCTTCGCACCACGAGGGACTAAATAATAACTAAAGAAATTAGGCGACTGTAAACCTCCATATATAGTAGGGAATGTCAGTTTAGAGTAGGCCTGCTGAATAGTACCTCTTTTTAACAGGAACACGGAAAACATAGAATGAAGTTGTTGAAACCATTTGTGCATTAAAGGCTACCTAAACACATTTTTCTGTGCCTGTTTTTGCTTTTTTACTTACAAGATGTGTTGGCAGCCCTCCCAATATGGTCATCCTCCGATTTTGGTGCAAAAATTGTAAGTGCAAGTATGTTTTATTTTGTTCATATTCACACGGTTTCAGTGTTATTTCCACGTTTCACATGCACACATGCCTTTCTGGAACTCACATCAGCTGGAAGTACCATGGGATAGTGACGTCATTCAAGTGAGACTTTATCTGTGCTAGAGAGCATTGGTACAAGCGGGATATCCTAAATCATTGCCACGCGTCCCTGGAGCCCAGTCATGGTATGTGAAATGAAAGGAAAATATGTATATTTTCACTTCATTTCACAAATCATGACAGAAAGTTGCTACCATATGGTGTCTCTTCGTTGATAGAACCGCGATCATTTTCTGATGTGCCCTGTATAACCTGCTGCCACAGTTTTCCCTGACATTGCAGTAAATGTTATTTAGTCACATTTATCAGGCTAAATCACTACAATTCACTTGCTAGGTATTTCCAGTGGCCACATAAAGTGGATA
The DNA here is from genome assembly GCA_016271365.2 of Neoceratodus forsteri. Taxonomy (NCBI): domain Eukaryota; kingdom Metazoa; phylum Chordata; order Ceratodontiformes; family Ceratodontidae; genus Neoceratodus; species Neoceratodus forsteri. The sequence continues at coordinate 672,060,551 of CM028129.1, forward strand.
TAACGTGACCGTTTTTAATAAGAATTTCAAGTGACTGACAGCTTTAAATCTCCCACGAGCCATCAATTCATCAGAAAATTTGTGGTGCATTCATGCTGCAGTACTCCATGTCAGCTGTAAACCTCTCTTGTGTAGATGTAATTTGTTCAAGTAAAAAGTAATCAAATTTATTGCCATATTATGAGTGTGTGTGTGTGTTCCTATGGTATTCTGTGTTTTCTGCTACAACCGTTCACACCACACTTCATCATGCCGCCTATCAGCTGTGACTGACAGCATTACATAGTGTGACTATGTAAACCTTTTTGGGGGGCAATAAAATATGTATTTTTACATGGCTGTAAATATTGTCATGCTCTGTTGTTTCAATAAAACGTCTGTTATCTGTACTTCTGCTGTTGTCCTGCATTTTTTATTTTTTACTGTCATACATGACAGCCAATCATATGCTGACACCTGACAGTTTAGGAGGAAACTTCATTGTCGTGGTAATACAGTGAAGATAGGTGTGCTGGTTGATATCTCAACATTATTCGTTACAGTTACTCCCAAAAAAAAGAGGGAAAATGCCATACTGTGCTGTCTTTGGTTGTAAAAATAAAAGCAGCCATGGATGTGGTATATATTATTTTCAGTTCCCTCGAGGCACTAAGTATCGACATGTGTAGACTAATTTCTGTCATAGGAAAAACTTTAAACCAATGCAGTACAGCCACATTTGCTCAGCACATTTCAGTTGGACAAGTTATGAACGTGATCCTGTAAGGCTAGCATAAACGGCGTGGCTGAACGCAAAACCCAAGTTGAAGGCAGATGCAATTCTTTCAATATTTGACCCTCTTCATGAAAAAATGTGGATACAACGAAGTTGACAAAAAATGCTTATATGAAGCGCCGGCGATCGGAGGTTAGTCAACATACATTTTATTACGTGACGTGTTTTATTTGCTGTGATTTGGCATTGTGCTGGTTGACAATGTCATGAATTGTTTATTACATCACACATATTGATTTCTGGATGTGCCTGGCCTTTGGTTTGATGGGGGGGGAGGATACTATTCACATCTGTGTCTGTTATACAATCCAACAAATAAAGGAAGAGGGAAACATACAAATTGCCGTGTTATAAGGTGATACTGCCATCCTGTCTGTCATTAATCCCCGTGCTTCATTATTGCATCTGACCCCCTCTTTGCTTTACTTATTAGTTTCCCACATGCATATCCCATGCCACTGCTCTCTCCCATACTTCATGTGGCACACCATGCAATGCATTCACTTGCCTCTCTGTGAATGAAAACATCGCCATATTTTCTGTTACCTTTTCACATTCAAATTGAATGTCTTACCCCACTCATTCCTGTACTCCACTTGTATTGGACAGTTTGTGTCCAAACTGCTCATTATTTATACCGTACATCTGCTAGCATGTTTATATCATGTGCATTCTTTCTCTTATCCACTCCAGTGATTACATATTGAGTACATGTATTCTATCATACTAAGTATATTTGTGCAAACCCTATGGCATCTTAGTCTCCCGTGCCAGGACCGTATATGGCCTATTAATGCCCTTTTCAAGCTAGGTGATGGTGGTAGCAAAAAGGTTACAGGTTTGCAGATACCTCTGAAATGCAAATCATATGAGCTTATCCCCCACCTCCCCCTTCCCCTCATAATAGTGCAGTTGGAATATGTGCTTTTACTGTGGTGAGGTCTCAGAAAGGTAGTGCAAGACAGGGGTAGATAGAAGGTAAAGGGATGGATGGTGGTTCCTTAAATGGTAGAAGTGTGTGAAATAAAAAAGAGTAGTTACAGGATGTTGCAGCAGAGGGTGTGGTGGTCATAACAGACATCACTGTAACATAGGCCACCTAAATCCATTACAGGTACCTGGCGGTTTAAGGATACATGAAAATCCACTAAGATAGGTGGTTGTGTTGGGGAGGGGTTATACTTGATGTGTTGTAGTGAGTGAAGTTTGTGAGGGGGGATGGGCAGGAGGGTGAAGCAGAGTCACTGTCATTGAGGACCCAAGACACCATGAATAGGGCAGTAAGGTTTGGAGTGGTGTATAGACCAACCTCCCAAACATAAGAATTACATAGGGTGCTAGCTGTGTAGAACCAATGGATCTGCAGGAAGTGGTAGGTGGTGACAGTGGTGGACTTCAGTCAGCTTGTAGTGGACAGGATTTTCCCTGCCACCAAACATGGATGACATCTTGTACAGGTGGATGCCTTTCAGGATAACTTCCTGAAACAGTTGCTCAGTGAACAAACAAGGTAAAGGAACACCCTTGCCCTAGTGCTGTCTAACGAGTACTGTGTGAGGGAAATGTGGGTGGGTACCCATTGGTGGAAAGTGATCAGTAGTAAGTGTTTTTTTTCCTACTTGAATATGGAGAGGGAAATGGGTGGAGTCTGGCATAAAGGTGCTTGTATGAAGGCTTACTTCAAGAGAATGGGTGAGGTGGTACAGAGGTTCCCGTCAAGAATGCCATGTAATATGGAGATGAATAAGATGTGGTAGCATATACTGTAAAGGTAGGGCTATTAGGGGCAACCAAATACTGCAGCAAGGCCAAGAGTAGAATGGATCAGGCCAAGAAAGGTAGCTTGGTAAGTTTGGGAGTCACGGACAGGGTAACCAAGAAAAGTGCCGCTTTTATGAAATAGCAAAACAATTTGGATAGAGGAGAACATTGGGTAGTACTGAAAGGAAGCCAAACACAATATGGCAGTAAGGTTAGCGAAGCGTCCATTGAACTCAGGTTGGGTACTAGCAGTAAGGTAGGGTGGGAATTTATTCTTCAGGTACATCAGATAAAAAGGTCTTATACTGACTGGGCTGCTCAGAAGGGAGAGGTGATGTTTGGAAAAGGGGGGTGAAAAGGCAGAAGTGCATAATGACTACTTATTCACAGTATTTTCTCAGGACATGAGAGGTAAGGGAGATATGCAAGGTGGGATGTGAACATATGAACAGATGGGTGGTGGGGGAACAGATGGGGAAATTGCAGGGAGATCCTGTCAGACCACCATTGTAGAATACTATTATGGGGTGAGTAGCATGATGGACAAGGGGCATGTGATGCATGCCCTTTACCTGGTCTTAGGAACATATGAACATATGAAAATGCAAGTTGAAACAGGCCTTATGCTGCATGTAGTCTCCTTGATTGTGCAGGTAGCCCCATAACTTGCGGTTGCCCCACCCTCCCCTCTCCTATCTGTATTCCCCCACACACTCTATACAATCCCCTATTAAAACCACGCACTGTTCTACAGGATACCACCTCCACAGGCAGAGTGTTCCACCTGTGTACCACCCGTTCTGTGAAAAAAATGCCTCCTGATTTCCCTCCTGAATCTTCTCCCATCCAATCACAACTGATGCCATCTAGTGTCCTTCCCCATTCTAATGTTGACAATTCCCTCTGTATTAGTCTTGTTTATCCCCATTAGTCATCTACATGTTCCAGTCAGATCCCCATATCATCCTCTCTACCATTGAATACATGTTCAGCTCTCCCAGCCTATCCTCGTAGGATTTTCACTGCAATCGCACTATCATCTTTGTCACCTTGCACTGCACCCCCTCCAACAACCTGATGTCCTTCAGGAATGTGCACCAGTACTGCATGCAGTATTCCAGTTGCGGCCTAACCAGTGACCTGTACAGTGGAAAGATCACCTCCCTATTTCTGGATGTGATTCTCCTCGCTGTTCACCTCAGCATCTTGTTTGCTTTTGCTGACGCCTTCATGCACTGACCTGAGTTGTTCATACTCCCTGTCATAAGCACCCCTAGGTCCTTTTTTAATCATCAGTGCTTTCCATCTTACCCCTTCTAGCAGATATCTTCTCTCCCCGTCCCTAGCTCCTTATTGAATTACCGTGCACAATTTGGCGTTAAACCCCAACTGCAATGTTTCTGACCACTCAGTCTGGAAAGGTTATCCTGCAGCCACTTCTACCCTTTGATGTCATCCACCACAATTACCATGTTTGTTTCATCTGTGAACAGGCTGCTCTTACTGCGGTCTACCACCAGTCCCGGTACTGATCCACATTGTACCCCACTTGTCAGATCCCTCTGTGATGAAAGTTGAATCACCCCACCCCATTGCTACCCTTTATTGCATTCCCTTCAGCCAGTTAGTGGTCCATTTCACCATCCTTGTTTCAACCCCAAAATAATCCAGCTTTCCCCCTTCCCCTGCAGCCTCACATGTGGCACATAATCAAAGGGCTTGCTGAAATCCAACTATGGGACATCCACCGCATGGTCCTTGTCCACTTCTCTGGTCACCAGTCATACTGTTCAACTAGATTTGCCTTGCAGGATCTTTTCAAGACAAACCCATTCTGCACACCTTTGTCCTCCAGAAAGGTCACCAGCCTCCCCTTAAGATTTGTCTACATGAGGTTTCCGATAATTGATGAGAGGCTCAGTGGTCTATACAGTAGATGCCTGGTTTAGCCTTTTTGCCACTGTTGTGAATGAGCTCCACATGGGCCATCCTCTGCTCCCGTGGTACACATCCTGTGTCCAGTTAGGTATTGAACAGGTAAGCTAGTGGTCCTGGCAGGATCTCCACCAGTTCCTTAACTACACTATGGTGAATACCATCTGGTCAAGGTGTCTTGCCCGCCCTCAGTGTCCTTAATCCACCCAGCATGCTGCCCTATATAATCCCTATATTTCACCCCTCTACCCTCCTTGCCCATTGTACCATGCCCATTAGTTATCTGTGCCCCTTTCTCTTTCATCAACACAAAGCAGAAGTATTCATTCGGTGCCTGTGCCTGTTCCCTCCCTAGTCAATCCACCCCCTGTCCTTACTAATCATCACAATCTCATGTTTTGTATTCCTTTTCTTTGTAATGTATCTGAAGAAGTGCTTTTCTGTGTACTGAATGCCCTGTGCCAGCCTCGGCTATCCAGAATCTTTTGCCAATCTGACCAGCCTGGAGACCTCCCTGGAATCCTTTGTATACTCATCCTTGTGGCCCATCACTCCCACTTTGCTGAGTCTCTTAAATGCCTTCCACTTTGCTGTTACCCCTTTCCTGACTTCATGAGTCAGCCAGCTGTGTTTCTTCTCCCTTCAGTTCTTACTCAGTGTCCCCATACATGTCCCAGTGTCTTCCGCCATGCCCTCTTTATTAATATCTTTTTTCTTGCTAGCATCCATGTGAGGTTAAATCCCCGACAGATGCCTCCCCAAGAACTGACACATCTTTTTAAGGTCTGTCCCCTTACATTCAGTCACCCTGTTACCTTTACCTCGTGTTGATCTACCCATATTGAGCATGCACCAAATCGTGTGGTGGTCACTCTCAGCCAGAGGGTCATCCACTAACAGATGTGACTCTCACATACTCCACGTCAATGGCATCTCCAGGATCCACCTTCCTGTTCTGCAACTTGAAAATTTCAGTGAGGTTACGGTTGCATGTCCCCGCCACCCCCATGCACATTGCCAAGTACAGCAATGTTTCCTTGTGTCAAGTAGATTGCTTTCAGCCAGGATAAGCACTATATTTTCATTCAGCAGTTTTTCCATTATGTTACCCACTAATGAGTTCCGCCACAGTGGTGTGAAGTTTCAAGCCTCCTCATTGGTTATGCTTTTTTTATATAGTGTGTGCATTTTGTTTCATCCATTAATTTTTTTTTATCTGTCCTGTTTATAGGGATTTGCAAAATGGTGTTGTCAGATGTTCTACCACCTACTGTTTTATTTACTTGGCAGACTGTGGTGTACCCTATATGGCACCATACTTTTAAGTACTCGTACTCCTTCCAAACACTTTGTGACCATTTCACAAGTAAAATACAATTTCAACCATTATAAAAAGTGTCTCAGAAATGCTGCATTCTGATCGCCAGTGGGGATTCCAACAGCCATACATTAATCCCGTTAACTGTCATGTACAGTCTGATCAACATGCCACATAGATTTTTCCTGTGACTATTCTGTCCTCTAGTAGTGATGACTGACTGGAATGCTTCATTCTGATTTTGAACCAGCATCCTTGAACTGCAGGTGGAAAAAGTATTTTATAAATACTCTCCTTCTAAATAAGGAAAAAATTCAAACTGTTTAGGTTTGAAACATTTCTTTTGTAAGGTATTATTTTGTAATAGCAATAAGTCACTCCCAGGAGGTAGGTTCTCAGTCAGTCAACCTGTATGGGCAACATGGCACTCGACTCTGCCTCATGCCATATTACACTCGTAGGGATGATTAACAGACTATTAATGTAAGCCCTGGTCATACCTTGTTGCTTAATTACCATGTCCTTCCTTCCTTTATCACTTTTTTGCCCATTATCTACACCCATCACTTTTAAGAGTGATCAGAAGTATCTGTTAGTACTTGTAGTGTGTTAATGTCATCAACACTACTGCCATTGTCCCCAGACTGCCTCTGTATCCCTCCTTTTCACTTCTTTTCCAGCTTACGTACCTGTAAATGTGTTTTGTTCTCATCTAACCTCTGTCTGTTACACATACCAGAGCATTTCTCCATTGGTTAACAATTACATGTGGTTGATCCATCCTTCCATTGCAGTTGTTTTCCTAGTGATCCACTTGCCATTTCATTGCATCATTGTATGTCCGTGACCTCTGTCTCCCCACTACTATGTGCACCTAACAGCATTACATACACAAATGAATCATGCAGATGCAATATTCTCTTTTCCTCTAGTGTCCACCACTCCCCTTTCTGAGGCCCTGAAGCATGGAGATCTGTCCATATAGTAGGTCTCTGCTGTGGGTGCCTTTGTTGACTTTTCAGTCTAGTGCAAGACATCATAGGAGTTACATACCTGGGCATCTTGGGGGATGTACTTCACACCATCATGTTGCACTCCAACTGAGTCCACTTTGATCCATCCACTCACACAGTTGTTCATCATTTGTGCTTTCTTTGTGGGCATGGTGTCCTATGACTGTGGGTGAAGATTCTTTGTATTTTGTGCCCTCCTTCACCTGTGAGATCTCCTACATCACTATCAGTTGTGCACTGACTTGAGGGGACGTACTTCCACACCTTCACCTCTGCTTCCCAGTTGCGGTCCATAGTCCCTGACCCTCTTTTTGGCATGCTGAATATAATTATGTGTTCAGTATTTGCACCTTGTATGTGTTCCCCTCCTTACATCATCATGCAGTTAACAGACATGAACAACAGATGCATTGCCAATGTTTTGAATCCTGTGTTGTTGCATCTTTTCTTTGCATAATTTTGTTTATTGTTTTATGAATGTTTAAAGTATATCATTTCATTTCTTCATTGTTGTCACATGACATACAAATTAACATTTATGATTTTCCTTACTATTTTCTCCTTTTTTGGGGGTACATGTGTTGGATTCGATCTGCTACACAGTCAATTCGAAAACAATGGTGATGACAGCATAGTGGAGAACGTAGCACAGGAACGGTTGAAGGACACATTGACAGTCCTACATCGCAACCTACGGAAGCGCAATATGCGGAAGTAGTTTCAACTCCAATAAGTCCCCATTGCAGAACTGTGATTGCCATAGCAGATGATGATGTTCCATGCTTTCCTGGCCTGGCAGACTCATGTGTCAATACATACACTTATCTGGAACCAAGTACGGAGTTTTGTTTTAAACTCCACTACATTTATCTGGAACCAATTACGGAGTTTGATTTAAACTCCACAGTTGTAAGTAACTTCTCAGCAACTTCCAGTTAAGTTTAGTTGCATGCAAGTGACACTAGCGTTTCAAGAAATAAGACCCATCTTTTGAGTACAGTTGTGTCCCAGAGGAACCACGTGCAATGACTGATATGGAAATGTAAACAGATTTGGTGCGCAAAACAACTGCATCTATTGGCATTCAATGTAATATGGACATTGAACAGTCAGACTTACTTTCAACTGAACCTCCCAATATTGATGTAGACTCCATAGGTGATGAAGACTGTTTTAGTAGTTCTGTGTCTGATACAGAAGATGACCAGGAATCTGATCCTGACTGGACTCCAGATGTTAAACACTCTGGTGGTACATCATCCAATAATTATCATAGCGGCAAAGTCTCACCTTTAAGTATCGCAGATGTACACCCTGGTAATGAGAAGTATTACGTGGTATGCCAACAAAGTCTGGCTCAGCTTTTTAGCTTGTGCCCAAAATGTGGTCATCATACCAACACAAATATCATCAGAGTAGTGGGGACAATGATCCGAGTGTGGTCAACTTGTAAATGTGGACACAGCAGAACATGGGACAGTCAGCACATTCATGGTGCCATTCCTTGGGGGAATGTTATTACATGCAGTGCTGTTTTCTGTAGTGGAATTACTCCAGCTAAAGTGTTGTAACTTATAAAATTTATGAATCTGCAAGTTCCATCCCTGCAGACAATACCATAATGTTCAACGGTATTACAGGTATGTTCTCCCAGCCATTAACAAAGTGTGGGACATGCATCAGGAGCAGCTAATACAAGAGTTACAAAAGAAAACTATCATAATGGGAGGTGATGCCAGATGCGACTCACCTGGCCATTCAGCTAAGTATGGCCAGTACTCACTGATGGACCTTGACTGGAAAAAAGTAGTCACAACGCATCTTGTGAAGGTACGTTTTCCTCACTTGTGTACATTTTGTAAACTGTTTGTCACTCAGTATTTTCAAAAGTGTTACATCACTCATAAAGTTGTACTGTACCATCACAGATGGGTAAGTAGCCACCTCCATAAAATGTAGATATTCTGTGAGGCCAACGTCGCACACTTCATCCGTTATCGGGCTGTGTTGTCAGGAGATGATTACACCAGTGGTAGAACTCATTAAAAAGTGGAAAACACACAGGGATATATGGAATACATAATGGGCTGCGGTGGAGTAACACATTGGTATCCAGTAGTGATTGATAATACCCATAACTGATGAGCGGAAAAGCATACCATTATGTGTTACATATATAACACATTATTACGAACATATGAACATACAAAAATTCCAGCAGATACAGGCCTTTTGGACTGTCTAGTCTGCTCAATTGTGCAGCCAGTCCCTCAACGTGCAGCTGACCCACCCCTCACCCCTCTTCATCATTAACCCCCCACTGTTTCCCATTCCCTCTTAAAACCACCCACCGTTCTACCGGATACCACCTCCTTGGGCAGAGCATTTCACTTGTCTACCACCCATTCTATGAAAAAATGTCTCCTGATTTCCCTCCTGAATCTTCTTTAGTGTAATCTCACTCTGTGCCCTCTCGTATCCCTCCCTCATCTGGAAAATTCCTTCTGTATTACTCTTATTTTATCCTCGGTTTCGATAATATACCCTTATTCGATCATATCCCCCCATTCATAGTGTTCTTTGTTGTGTTTTAACTTGTTTCATACTCCAACTTCATTCCATTACATTATCTGACCCCTCCATGACACGTTTGTTATTGTTTCATGTACACATATTAAATAGAAAGTACAAGTTATAAGCTATAGAAATGGTGTATGTTATATAAATGTTGATATACATGTAAAAAAATATTTATCAGACAATAACATGATTTATGTACCCCTACTTATTCACCACCGTTGTGATATATATACACACACATCAGCCCTGTTTTACCTCAAGCTCAGTGTATAATTTGATTCTAAACATTTACAGGGCACTTGCCATTGCGATCTGTATTTGGACTCATCTAATATGTGCTGATCCTGCAACAGTGTTTTTTTACAAATTCTACATTTCTCCACAGTGTTCAGAAGTTAACAACTCATCCGTGATGGAGCTTGAAGGATTGAAGCGTGGCGTAACTTTCTTACAGGAAAAGGGGTGAAGGTAGATCTAATAGTGACAGACCGTCATGTCCAATAGCACTCTAAATGCATACTTATTCACATTGCCTTTCCAAGTTAATGTTATCCTAGCAAATGTTTGTTGTGATTTAGCATTGATCCTGCTATTATAGTAGTCAAACTGCATTTTATTAGTTTCATTTGTTATGGCCTGACTACTGTAACCTTCATTATGTATGTTAGGCGACCACGACCTACGTTACAGTGTATTGTGGAATTCTGAGAAGCATTGAATTCCGTGTCTGGAATATGTTTGTTCTGTTGCAGTATTGACATAATCATGTTCTACTTCTGCAGTATTGATGTCGTTACTGCAGCAGCACAATTTTGAAAGCAGTCAAATATTTAATTTGCACTACACAAGTAAGCCGGCATTTGTTGTCTAAACCTAAACTTACGGAAACATCTGAAGCAGACTGTCACAGTAACCTCTACCTACCAACAACTCTCAAGGTCCCTTCCCCCTCAATCACCATTTCACCAAAACTAAGTACTATGTCCGAAATAGGCATGGATGCCCATTCACTGTACAGTATATAATAGCAGATTGGCAGTTATACTCAAACCGCTGTGGTGTGGCACCTTCATGATCTGATTACATGTGAAGTCAAAGTCACAGTGATCAAGAACCCCTCATTGGTTCAACACACTACTTGTGCATACTAACCCATCCACTATCCTATATATTGGCAAAACTGTAAATGGACTCAGTATTGCCTGGCATATACAAAATCACAAAATTTGCTTCAAAAAGTAAACTTAATGCATAACAAATTATACCACTTACAGTAGTATGAAATTCACAATGACAGGAAAATGATACTGTTAAGACACTTACTGAGTTACATGTTTTCTCAACAGATGTAGGTAAAAAAGTGGAGGCTGTATCTAAAATGAAAGACTACGACTGCATTCAACTTTGGATTAAGTCCATAACAAATCATTTGTTCTGGGTCGCTGGCAACAGTACAGGTGATGCGGAAGTGACTATTCAACGGTGGCTCAGCCTACGTAATCACATATATAATGTACATGTTTGGCATGGGGACAAGTTCCCTGCATGCCCTCATGGTGCATTAGTACAGGAAAGGGCAAGGCTATGACAAGGTACACAACCATTATGGTGATGTTGCATATGAACCTTGTCTAATCATTTTACCTGTCATAACATCATACTACATTGCTGCTTTATTTGTAGGAAGTCGACAGTTAAAACTCGTGGATGAAGTAGTATCCAACAGTTACCTACTAAGAGACATCCGTCAAATCTCATCCAAGTACCAGACATATAACCTTGAAGTGTTCCACAGCCTAATTTGTCCTTTTGCTGCTAAGTTTTCTCATTTTCTTTATGGTGCTATGTATGCCAGGTACGCAAACACATTCAAGTGGCAATGTTACTATTGAACACATTATCTTTACTGATACCTTCTGTGAATGTTTTCATCACAGTTACAAAGTATTGTGTTTCTCAATAGACACATATTGGCCGCCTTGCACTTTAATGAAAATGTGAACCATGCACAGGCAGTGACCGCAGTTGGAAGACAGAAGTACAAAATGTAATTTCCAAAGGTCAAGAAAGGGACAGAGGCCATGGTAAAGCCAGTAAAAATCTGCGACCACTTACCATATGCACTATTTTGATATTTTCAAATTTCTTTTCTGCTCATCTAAATACAGTTATCGAATGGGTATCATAACTACTGCAATCTGATTGGTTTTGCCAGCCTTACATTTATCGCAGCTACAGTGTCATGTACAACCTGCTAATTATGGCCCCTGAATCCTTCATTGCATTATTACATCATCTATTGCTGGTGAAGGATTGCAATGATGTTGTTCCATTCTGACGTGTCCCACCTGTTGTACAAAAAGGTTTTCGACATGGTGATCCACATAACACAATTGTCTAATTGCTTGAGTCTCAATGTGAGTCACAAAATAACAAGATGGATGAGAGAAGCTTGACTGGTCAAAGCCAAATATTAGTGGTCATGGGGTGTACTGTGTTCAGACAATGGTGGCTACTGGAGTCTCCCAGTTGTCTGTGCTTGTGGCAATTTCTGTTTAACATCTACATCACTGACATACCAGTGCATGATTCAAAACTCAGCAACATGGTGGAGACATAGTGTATTGGGGGGGCACGCTGGTGTGTAAGTAGTAATGCATGAACACTGGTTGCAATTAAGCAATAATGCATGAACATGGTTTAGATTTACAGTCTTTTAATCACAAATGCGGGATGTAATGTGGTACTAGTCATAGCCTTGTGTCGTATTGCCACTAGATGCTGATTAACCAACTGTTCATCTTGATATTTGTTATGAAACATGTCTTCAACCAACACTGTACGATTGATGTTTCCAACACCGAATGCTGCATTCCTGTCTTTCAGCACAGCTAGAGGATGCAGTGCTGACAAAACAGTCCATGTGCCACCATGATCAGGCTATAGATGACATTGTAGGATGAAGTAACGTAAGTCTGTTGCCAGTATTTAAATGAGCTGGAAGTTGTGTTTGTTGTTTACAGTTGAAATAGTGCTAACATCCACAGCACACTGTCATTAAATTGAGCCTGCCACTAACCCCCAATGGCCCGGCCCAACCTACAGCTTGGCATGCCACTGCATGGTCATACGTGGCTCGATCTTAGTTCCCGGCTCTGCTAAGCTCGAGAGATATAAGCAATTGACACAGCGGGTCAAAACACATCTTTTATGGGCAAATTAAGACCTTTTGTTTGCTTGACAAGTTACTGTAGTGTTTTAAACGTCCACCTACTATGTAAGAAACAGCTTGCAGTACCCGATGCCAGCCTCGTGTTTTGGCTCATGGAATCAAGCCAGACCCCTGTCTTGGCTCTGTTTTGTCTCCAGGTGAAAAAATCCTATCTTGCCCACCTCGACCCCAACCACCAATTCACTGAAACAAAATGCATTATAAAAAATCACCATGGGTGCCAATACACAACACAGAACAGAGGATGAACAATTATATGCACACCCAGTATGTTGTGCCACATACAAGATCTGATTCTCCTGGACCTGTCTAGCTTAGTTCTTGAGGTCCCATGGAATCAGAACCATTCAGTTGAACAACACACTCATTGTTCATTGTTGGCAATCCAGTACCCTATATGTTATGTGTAAAACAACAACAGTAAAGTTATAGCATCTGGTTTCATTTGTACAATTTATTGGTCAATCAGTAACTTATTATTGTTTGTGTGACATTATTCATTGTCAACACACACCATAGAGTAAGTGACTGCTTCATTGTTGACCTTTCATTGCAGTATATCTTGTCAGACAGCATCATATATACTGTACTTGTTAATTGTTTCATGTATTTCTCACAGATTACATAGCAGAAATTCTACATGAGATTGTGCTACTGAGGGTTCAGTACCCATCTCACAAGAGAGCAAGAATGCTTCAGGGTCACACAGTAATACCAGCACCCGTGTGGTCACATTGTGAACACCCAGACAAGACTGAAGTCATCAGCAAACACAGGTCCCGCTTCTGACAAGCTGATGGACATCTGTCCATGGCTTCAGAATGATGGAATGTTGGATCTTATCTGCCTGTAGTAACTGTGTGGCAAGTTTTGACTATGAACACTTGCTAAAATTTAGACAACCATCGTAAAAACAATATCATATCATGATCAATGACAAGGGCTGATTTTAGCAATTCATATTCACTGATGGTATCTGTTGACAGTCTGTTTAATATGTTATCCATGCGATACAAACCACCAAGCGTGAAACTGTGTACAACTGTGACTTTACAATAATGCATACAACACAGTTGGTTGCTTTCCGTAATTCTTTTATTGCTGTTCACAAGCTTTGAATAACTGGTACATTTGCTATTGGCACAATGCCGATTGTCATGACTTTTACAGTAAGTACATCATATGTTCACATATGCTTACCAAAAGTGGGACAAGAAACATATTAATTTATAATGTTGAAACCATAAATTGATTTTTATGCTACTCAAGTCAAAGTATCAAATGTCCACTGATGTTGTTACAAATACAGAAAATAATCTGGCTGTCCAAAGTTAAAACACTTTCACAATACCGAAGTCAGACTATGTTGAGATGTACTGCTGGGATGTAGTGAGGAAGGTATAAAGAACGACACACCATGGGTATGCCAAGCATTATAAAATGGGCATGAAAATACTGGTTCTTGATTTGCTGGCCGGTACAATTTACAACGTGGAAATCATGCACTCACCCCACGATAGGAGGGACATCCTGTCATGGCACCACACTTCAAATCCACCGGCCGGCATATTGTTGTGTCACAGTAACCTTCAATATAAGAAACTCCCAAAGAAAAAAATAAAAACTTCTATCTCCTTCTTTCCTGCATTGTAAAATGGAAATTTTCCACAAGATAGTGTGGGTCATGGCAGGATTTACACATGCTCAGTGTGGATTACTCACAATACACAGCCCAGTGAGGTAACAACACCAGAAGTGGACTGTGCCTCATGAGGAAACCACACCGAGCATGGTTAAATCCTACCATCACCCACACCATCTTGTGCTATATTGCTTAATTAATGCAGGACACAGTTGCATTGTGAGGTATGATGACCAATCCAGATGGACCTACAACCAACTATGAAGTACATTAATGACCTGTATATCCATGGGCATGCAGTATGTTGTTACAGTTATTAAATGCAATGTTTTTGAGGGCACAACAATAATAGCAACTGCTTCTAATTGTTGCAATTTATGTGTCTTTTCACTGTGTTTCTCCAGCAGGACAGGCAGTTCATTAAAGACCTCATGTCACTAACTGTGTAGCGCTTGCTTTCATTGTTTTCCAGTTGTCTGTGTGCAGGCTTTTGAAACACAGTTTATAAAGTGTCAAACAACAGAGGGTGGACTGTGTTACTTATAGAAAGTGATCCCTGTGAGTAAACAGTTGCGCTTACCATGAAATAGGTCCGTCATGTTTGTTTATTTGAAATGAAAAAAAAACTCTCAGACAACTGGTAACCAATGAAAGATATTGCTCTTTCCTTGGCAGACAGATGTAGTGAAAAAAAAAGTCAAACTTAAACCATTCAAAGCAGGTAGTAATAATTTTTGGAGCAAAAAAAATCACTTCCATTATAAATTGCAATAACCCACAACAGTACCATGTTTATACAGGTCATTAACGCACTTCCCACTTGCATCCGGGACATGTGTGCTGTGGTCTCATTCATCACACAGTTGATGTGGCCTGCACAGCGTGAGCAGTAAAGCACGAGAGGGTGTGGGAGATGGCAGGACTTACCATGCCTGGTGTGGTGGTTTGCTCATGAGGCTGCTGGTCAAGTGAGCAAACCACACCAGGTGTGGATAAATCCCACCATCACCCACACCCTCTCATGGTATATTGTGATTATACAATGTAGGAAACAGACGTTTTCATTGTTTTATCTTGAGTTTCTTGCATTCCCTTTGTCATGCCAAAAAATATGATACCCGGTGGCTTTCAACTTTGGGACCAGTGATTGGCTTGCATTTCTACCCGTGAGGTGATGGCAGGATTTACACCTTGTAAATCCTGGCAGCCAATGACAAGACAATCTTACTTCGACAAACAGCTCTTGCAGCAGGTTACACCATTAGGACTGAAGCCGGCAGGCAACAGCACCCCACGGAAATTTTCTAGCTAGCAGTATTCAGCGGGGACCACCTCCGACATCGGTCCCGCCCGCGACGTCGGGCGTAGTACATATGGAGGTGGTCCCCCATAATCCTCAGTTCTTTTCCTGCCGTCGACTCGCCAGCATTGGCCTCTCTGTCTCTTTCTAGTACACGATGACTACAGAACTTTCTGCAAATTTTTTCTTCACACAACTGATGTGCTCTCCAACTCCATCACTTGAGGGTCACCTTTCAAAGTGTGCCTGTGGAAAACAGAACCCTTTCAAGGATCCTCACTCCTCCTGTGTGCGTTGCCTAGGCCCGGACCATGACACCAAGGCCTGCACCTTTTGCCAGGATTTCAATAACCGCACCAGGATCCACCTCCAGAAGGCACTTCAGGCATATCTCCTCAAAGAGAAACTTAAAAGGATGGACCAAGAACCTTCCTCCAGGGGAGAATCTTCTTCAAAATCCCACAAGCACCGGGACAAGCACCGGGAGAAGGTGAGGTCTAGGTCCCCAACTCGGGCCTCGGACTCCCGCAGCTCTGGCTCCAGATTGGACCACTTTCCCTCTAGGGCTCAGTCGCAGCCCCCGTTATGGTCCGGACTCCAGGCGGCTCTTCCTTGCTCCAGCCGATTAAGACATTGAGGCCCTCTGCTTCCTCAACCCCTTCCAAGGCCTCTTCGAAGTCTTCTGAGCACCATAAGTCATCTTCTTCCACCCGACATCGGGACACCAATGCCAGGTCAGTCTCCTAACTGCCCAGAGGTCCTGATCCTGCACCCAGAAAGACCAAGGACCTGACGTCCTTGAAAAGGGCATCAGACCCGACGTTGGCTCACCACCTGATGTTGGCCAAAGATTCCAAATCAGCTCGGCGCTCACAGGAGCCGACGACACCTGCTAGACACCAGTCGCTGACCAGGCATTCGCCAGGTCGGAAGGTGTCGGCCAGGGGACCGACATCGGCATCTCCTGGAGCGGAAGACCACACCCCCATCACCGGTGGATGCTGGTCATAGGGAATCGACGGAGGAGGACACCCCACAGCCCGAAGACCAGGCGGGTGACACTGAGGATGCTGGGCTGCCACAGGAACCCTCCCCGGACTGGGAGACACCCAGGGCCCAACACCTGACCCCGGCGACAGACCACCGGCTCCAGGCCTGTCATCAGGCATGAATATCGCAGAAGTAAAGGAACTCTTTACTTTTTGGTGGGACACCATCAGGAAGGATGTGGTCCCCACCCGTCCTCCTACTCCTACTACTCCTCCTCCTACCCCTTCATCTCCTACGCCCCCTCCTCCACCTAAGGGGCCAGTAGGATGACCACCTACCCCCAAGGAACAGACTCCACCTCCTAGGGGCAGATCTACAGACAGGAGAAGGCCTCCCTCCAGATCCCCATCAGGGTCGCCCAGCCCTAAACGACCCAGATGACACCGGCATACTCCGTTGGGGGAGGATTCAAGATCGGACACTTTGGAATACTCCAGATCTCCTTCTCCACTCAGCATCCCCTCTTCTGACCCACATGACCTCCCCAGGTCTCCACCGGATAATCCCTCTTTTTCTGAGATCATGAGGCACATCCAGGACAATATGGGGTGGGATGCTGAAGACCTTGACCCCGAACGACAACGCCTTGCCCACTACCTTCGGCAGAAAGACCCAAAGCCTGTGGTAGTGCCACCCTTGGTGGACACATTTGCGGACGTCACCAAGGCTGTGTGGAAGTGTCCGCACTCCACTCCCGCAGTGCCAAAGAAGGCTGACCGCCTGTACAAGGCTCTGAGAGAAGACCAGTACTTGGTGAAGCAACCTCTGGCAGATTCCCTGATCATCACGGTCTCACATGACCGGTCTCAAAGACCCCAGCATATGAGCACTCAGCCACCGGACCAGGAATCCAAGCAATTGGATGTCCTGGGGAGGCGCACATACGTGGCTACTACATGCACTATCAGGTCTCTGAACTACCTTACCCATATGGTACAGTTCCAGAACGCCCTCTGGGAACAGGGCCAGGACCTGGTCAAAAAGCTTCCCGTTGGCTACCAGAAAGTGGAGCTCCTCAACCTACTCCGCACCGGGTCAGATGTGAGGACCCAAGTGCTTAGAGCCGCATACGATTCTGTGGACTCTTCTGCCAGAGCTGCAGCTTCAGGCATTTGTCTCCGGCGATACTCCTGGCTCCATGTCTCTGGCTTCACCCCGGACGTACAGAAGAATATTCTAGACGTCCCGTACAATGGCGAGGTACTTTTTGGTGAATCCTCGTAGAAGGTCATCACCAAGCTCCAGGACTCAGGGAAGGCAGTCCGATCTGTACAGGCCATGTACGGATCCAAGCCTAGTTCCTTTCGTAGAAACCAAAGCCATTTTCACGGCTGGCAACAAAGGCAGCAGCAACGTTCTAGCCAGCAGCAAAGGGGCACTTTTTCTCGCAAGGCCCAGGCCAAGTCGTCCCCAGGCAGAGGCCAACATTACATGAAGTCAGCCCAGCCCACAGGGACTAATGCTGCCACAGCATGACTCCTTCCCGGCCCCCACTCCTTCTCTGGATTAACGGGCAAGGAATGTCGGGGGTCGCATCGCTCGCCACTTTTAAGGGTGGCAATCGATCACCACCGACAGGTGGGATCTCCAGTTGGTCAAAAAAGGCCATTGCATAGAGTTTCTAGATGACCCATCTACAAGACCTCCCCTGATCTCCCGTTACTCGGGTCAGCATGCCCTGCTCATACAGCAGGAGGTGCTCGCACTTCTGGAAAAAGAGGCCATAGAGCATGTACCAAGGAACCAGAGGGGACTAGGATATTATTCTCACTTCTTTCTGGTTCCAAAGAAGAAAGGGGACCTCCATCCAATACTGGACCTCAGCAACCTCAACACCTCGGTCTTGTACAAGCGCTTCTGCATGGTGACCCTTCCTGGTCTGATTCCCAAGCTGAAGCAGGGCGCTTTTCTAGCATCCCTAGACATGCAGGATGCTTACCTGCACATTCTTATTGCTCAGGCGCACAGGAGGTTCCTGTGCTTTGAGTTTCAGGGTCGCCATTATCAGTTCTGAGCTCTTCCCTTCGTGCTGTCATCGGCACCTCGGGTGTTCACGAAGTGCCATGGTGGTCATAACTGCATCTCTGAGGAGACAGGGCCACTACGTGTTCCCCTTCCTGGACAATTGGCTTCTCATGGTGCCCTCCCGGGAGGCTCTGATGTCTGCCATTCACTGCACTCAGTCTCTGTTCGAGATGTTGGGCATTATCATCATTTACGAGAAGTCACGCCTGGTTCTGTCCCAGACTCTGCAATTGATAGGCGCAGTTCTGGACACCATCCAAGGGAAAGCTTTCTTCCCCCCCAGACAGAGCAGAACACATCAGATCCCTCATCAGGGACATTTTGGCGAAGAAGACCGTTCCTGCCAGACTGGTCCTTTGCCTGCTCGGACACATGGCTGTGGCTATTGCAACAGTCCCGCTAGCCCGTCTCCACATGCGGGTAACCCAGTGGATGTTACGGGTACAATGGGCTCAAAGGCAAGACCATCTGCAGCATCCAATCCGGATCACGAAAGCCGTAATTCAAGATTGGCAATGGTGGCTAGATTCGAGGAATCTCTCGGTGGGAGTCTCCTTCATAGTGCCATCCCCGACTGTGACACTCTCCACAGATGCCTCAGGACTCGGTTGGGGAGCACACCTCGACGGTGTCTGGTCTCAGGGCCTGTGGACAGACCAAGAGTCTCATCTCCACATAAACATCCTGGAAATGAGGGCAGTCCTTTGTGCCCTGCAGGCCTTCCAGTCGGAGATTCCACCGGGTACACTTCTGTTACAAACAGACAATTCCGCGGTGATGTATTACCTCAACAAACAAGGGGGCACCCATTCCTACCTGCTTTGCAGGGAGGCCATGAGAGTGTGTGACTGGGTCTTACAACACTGCGCAAACCTTGTTGCCGTTCATGTTCCGGGAGTGGACAACGTCATCACAGACAGCCTGAGCCACTCTCAGGCCAGAGTCCATGATTGGGAACTACTGCAGGAGGTGGCAGAGGATCTGTTTCACAGATGGGGTACTCCAGAGCTAGACCTTTTTTGTCCCCATCCAACGCAAAACTGCCCAATTTTTGCTCACTAGATCCAGGGCCTGGTGTTTTCTGGCAAGACGCATTGTCCCTCTCCTGGGTGGGCAGATTCCTCTACGCCTTTCCCACTTTTCTGTTGATCCAGAGAGTTCTTCTAAAACTTCACAGGGAGCAAGCAATGCTTATACTGATTGTGCCTTTTTGGCCCAGACAGATCTGGTTCCCTCTCTTGCATCAGCTATCCTGGGAACCTCCAGTGCCTTTACCAATCAGCTCCCATTTGCTGTCTCAGGAGGCGGGTTCTTTAGTCCATCCGGACCTACGTTCCCTGAACCTGCATGCTTGGCTCCTAGAGACATAGCCATGATGCGACACGGGGTCTCGCAAGAGGTGGCAGACGTTCTTACTGCCGCCAGGAAACTGGCTACCCATATGACCTACGCCATGAAGTGGCGTAGGTTTTGCTTATGGGTTCAAGCTTGCAGCTTATCGCCTATGGTCTGTCCAGAGAAGCTGGTATTGGATTACCTGCTGGCCCTTTTCCACTCCGGTTTGACTTACTCCTCGATTAAGGTACATCTTTGTGCCATTTCAGCCTATCACGTCCCTATAGGCCAACGCACTGTAGCTCAACTGGACACGACACGTGCCTTCCTGAGGGGTGTCCTCCACCTTAGGCCCCCGATTAAGGATCCAATCCCACCATGGGCTCTACCCTTCGTCTTGGAGCAGCTCACTCTGCCACCTTTTGAACCAGCCGCGGATTGCGAGCTACGTTTTCTCTCTTGGAAAACGTTATTTTTAGTTGCTGTTACTTCGGCCAGAAGAATTTCTGAAATGCATGCACTTATGTGCAAAGAACCTTATTTGGTTTTCCACCAAGACAGGGTATCCCTAAGGACTAATCCTAAATTTCTGCCTAAGGTGGTCTTAGCTCTCATATATAATCAGGTCATCGATCTAGCAGTGTATTTCCCGAAATACTCTAATCAAGGAGAAGCCCTTCGGCACACTCTAGATGTCCATAGGTGTCTCAGATACTACCTGACCAGAACCAAACACCATCGAAAATCGGACCGACTTTTCATCTCCTTTGCCCACAGGATGATGGGAGCTCCTGTTTCAAAACAGTCGCTGTCCAGGTGGTTCATTCAGTGCATTACGTTCTGCTACCAGAAGCGCAACAAACCCTTACCGGGCGCGGTTAAGGGTCTTTCCACCAGAGGGGTGGCTACCTCTTTTGTGGCTTTAAAGAACGTATCCACCTCAGCTATTTGTGTTGCAGCTACTTGGAGCTCTGTACACACTTTCATCAGGCATTACAGCCTGCACATTGCATCAAGGCGAAGAGCAGGGTTTGGTCTAGCAGTCCTTCAGGGAATTCTGTCCTAGGCTCAATGTAATTCGAGGATTTTTACCTTTCCTCCTCCCGATGGTGTGTGATTTCCAGTATTGCTTGGGAATCAGTCCTAATGGTGTAATCTGCTGCAAGAGCTGTTTCTCGAAGTAAGATAGTACAGTTACGTAAGAACTTACCGTAACAGTAGATCTTCGAGAACAGCTCTTGCAGCAGGTACTTTCCCTCCCACCATCCCCACTGGAGGTAGGTTGTAGTCACAACATCCTTCTCCTAGGATAAGGCATCTACAGCCTCTTTGTTTGCCATTTGATGGCGGATCCTCGGTCTCCTCTTCTGATGTCATCCAGCAGCCAGGAGTCTCTGGTGGGAGAACTGAGGATTATGGGGGACTGCCTCCATATGTACTACGCCTGACTTCAGGGGCAGGACCGACGTTGGAGGCGGTCCCCGCTGAATACTGCTAGCTAGAAAATTTCTGTGGGGTCCTGGCACCTGCCGGCTTCAGTCCTAATGGTGTAACCTGCTGCAAGAGCTGTTCTCAAAGATCTACTGTTACGGTAAGTTCTTTACGTAACTGTACTTTTCTTTTTATCCAATTGTATAATGAATGGTATACCTGTAGTCTGTCTTGTGGTATGGCTTACCTGTCATAGCCACAGACACTGTAGTGTGGTGGTGGGTGATGGGTTCAATGTGGATGAGGAAGGGGAGGTAAAGTTTTAGGGGGTTACTTCTTGTAATAAGCCACTAACTTGGCTGTCACATGTTATGCCTCTCACTCAATGACGTGTGACCCACTGGCTGCCAGTGCAGATGCTGGTGCCCACCATGGTGGGCATTAGGAAAGGGGAAATTGATGCACATCAAAAGTACAAATGGTGCAATGGGCATGGCATACCACGTCACAGTCACTTGTGTCATGCTATTAAACACGCACAGCCACTCCGTGTGTGGTATGTACTGCTAGAGTAAGGGGGCAACCAGTACATATGGGGTTGCTGACTATGACTTGGCATGTATGTGATGGGGATGTCACATTTGGTGCATGGGAAGAGTGATTGACAAGAAAGTAAGTGGAAGGGGCAAAGATGTGGTGTGGTCAGACATCCTGGCATGGGTATGGGGTAAGTGTATGTTTGGGGGTGGGGTGGGGTGGCTGCCTGTCAACCACTGACTTAGTTCCATGGTTCTGAGTGTGGAGGGGAGGGTGAATACAGCGGATATTTCTATGTGAACCCTGCAAAACCTGTAGCATACTACAGGTCTCAAGCTAGCAGCACTATGTGCCTTACTAAATGGTATGTGATGCAGTAACGGCACAGAGTTCCACAAGCCAGGTGGATCATGAGCGTAAACGCCCTGGTGCAATATTCAAAAGAGGGACTTGTGCAGCGCAAGTTCTGATGTGCCGGGGTGGAAAGATAATGTATGCAGCACATCTCCAGGGGGCGTACCCATGCATATGTGGCCCATCCTGATATTCAGCCTGGAATGTGCGGCGCATATGCTGGCACAACCCTGGGATACGCCGCATGCCTGGGCTCAAAGTTGAGCTCATAAAATATGGCTTAAGTGCCTGCCACCCACAGGTGTGCTGCTATAGTGCAATGCAAAACACAGCAGCCGCCAGCCATTTATTTATTGCAATTGTTTCACCAGGAAAGGCACACTGAGCAACAAGATGCTCGTCTCCCGGTGTGATCTGGGGAGGGTGGTACACACGGATATGATAACACGCAGGTTATCAAGTGAACAGTTAACAGAAGCAAATAAAAAGCAGCATAAGGATACACGATTGCATGAATATACAAGCAG
Source organism: Neoceratodus forsteri (assembly GCA_016271365.2). Lineage (NCBI taxonomy): Eukaryota > Metazoa > Chordata > Ceratodontiformes > Ceratodontidae > Neoceratodus > Neoceratodus forsteri. Next base: position 672,083,366 of record CM028129.1, read on the forward strand.
CGCACATTGAATGCTTAGGATATTATAGTATCAAATAACAATTTTTGTGACAAGAAGCAGCAGACAAGGTAAATTAGCACAGTAGTAACAGCTGTAACAACAGAGGATGTATATCACAGTTATACAGTTATACACAGTACATAGGGAAAAATAGGCCCAGGACATAAGTGCAAGGTTGGGGTTATATGCCATGGGTGGCAGTCCCCTCCACAACACCATGCACGAGCACCCACACATGGCCCTGGTGGTCCAGTGGTACCCCCTCCCTCCCCTTTGCTGCAATCACAAGTAATAATATTGATCCAACATCCCTGGTAGTCCATTGGTACCCATCTCCCTCCCCGTCACTGTGATTGCAAGTAACAATGACACAACATCCCTGGTAGTCCAGTGGTACTCCTCTTCCTCCCTGTCACCGCAGTCACAAGTAATAATAATGACACAACATCCCTGGTAGTCTAGTGGCACCCCCACCCTGCCCATAACCCCAATTGCAGGTGTACTCTACATAATGTAATCCCTGGTGGTCCAGTGGCACCCCCACCCACACAGGACCCCTGCCCACCCAGCTCCCCCCATCATCGACGGGCAGCATCAAACCCACCCGCATACTACCCGGCTGCCTGCCAAATGACAGCTTGTAGTATCAGCTGTAAGCCTATTGATCCACACTGTGGACCAATGGGCTTGCAGTGCATACTGTAATATTCACAAAACCGTGAATAAAGTACTCTAAGCTGTCATTTGGCGGGCAGCTGAGCGGTATGCGGGTGGGTTTGATGCTGCCCGCTGATGATGGGAGGGGCTGGGTGAGCAAGGAGTCCTATGTGGGTGGGGGGTGCCACTGGACCACCAAGGATTACGTTACATAGGGTATACCTGCGATCGGGGTTACGGGCGGGGTGGGGGGTGCCACTAGACTACCAGGTATTTATTTCAATATTATTACTGGTGATCGTGGCTACGGGGAGGGAGGAGGGTACCACTAGACTACCAGGGATTTATTTAATCATGATTACTGGTGATCACGGCTACGGGGAGGGAGGGGGTACCACGAGACTACCAGGGATTTATTTCAATATCACTACTTGCGATTGCGGCTACGGGCAGGGAGGGAGATACCACTTGACTACCGGGGATTTATTTGTTCATTATTACATGTGATCGGGATGGAGGCGGTGCCACTAGCCCCATGTAACACCACTACCGCTGTGCAGGGGGCCATGTGCATTTCGCTGGCCAGCCCTGCAGAACTCGGTGACAAATGGAGCCATAATGTCAGGCAAATGGCCCCATTTGCACCTTACATATTTTGTGCACAGTGTAACTCTGTTGCACTGGCACAGTTCCCATTCCTGGTATTCAGCCCTGTCTGAGGGAGATGCATCCTATTTGCACCATGTGCATTACCTGCTATATTCAGAGGAGATGCACCATGGCACATGGCTCATTTCCTTTGAATGTATCCCTTAGTTGCACTGCACCACCACTTGTGCCATTGCCAGGTACATTTCTGAATACTGGAGCCAAAATCTATTTATGAATACTGGTCAAAGTTATGTTCTCTCATCTTTTAACTGTAAGCACAATGGATTATTGGTGCAGTTTCATTTCTTAGTTATTGTGACAACACTGGCATAGCATGTTTTTAGGGGTATAATTTTTTTTATACAGACAGATAAATTTACACATCTGCATATGAAGTTTCATTGTTCATTTACTACACAATTATTAAAAAGTAAGAAAAATAAAAATTTTCAGAAGTCAATTGAAATGTTTAAGAAGAACAACTTTGCTACAATTAATGGATCTTCCTTTTTACCTAAGGAAAACCATTGCATTATTTGCCGTGATAAAGGAGTGTTTATCACGGCAAACACATGCACAGTTTTCCATCGGTCTGCACATGCGCCTGCCCCAGCTCTTCCTTGTATACCGCTCACCACCTCGTCGTTGTACATCAGATGGAACTGCCACTTGAACAGACTCGGTGGTAAGTCTTTTAAGTAACAGAAATAAAGGTAAAACATTAAAACTTTCGCTTGCTGCCAGAAAAAAATATTTCAATGAATAAAATAAAAATCACCGTGCATGGTATGCAGTTGACCAGAAGCGGACCACTGCTGAACAGAAGAGAATCAGGAATGTCTATTTTTATTTTATATACTTGCTGTGGACAAAAAGGAAGACCCGGCTTCACTCTTGGGGTTTATGTGGCCTCTAAGCCCTCGGGTGTGTATAAACTTCTTGTTACACACACCACCCCGTACTTTATTCTATATGTAATACATTCATGAAGACAGTCACACAGTGCTTCTCATATGTAGAATTGGTCATTAGTCTTATTTGGTGGTAGAAATCCAGTGTATTCTTCCAATGGGAAAGCATCACGGATTGCCATCACCACATGCTGGCAACACCTTTCTGTTCCACTGGCTGAGTTTTTGCTAAATCCACCAGACAAACCATCTGCAAGCCACATAACGGAAACTCCTGGAGATAAGAAGTAGAACAGACAAGTTAGTTATGAGAGATATGTTAAGTTTCAAAACACACTGAACACAATCAAAGTCTCAGAGCATATTTATTTAGTTACTCATTTATGTGATGACTGGGTGGGTGCACTGTTCACAGTGTCAATTTTCAGGAACTTTCAAGAGCCATGTAGGTGTAGCCAGTTTACCTGACACCTAAGTATCAAATAAGAGAACAGTACAACACAGAGGTACAAAATACATATACAGGGTAATTTTCGAAGGAGATACAAGTGCACATCTGATATGTGCTGGTGCATCTCAAGCACTGGCAGTGTAGCCTAGAGGTTGGAGGAACGAGCTGTGAACGAGCTTGGTACATCCAGCAGACCAGACCTGAGTTTGATTCTCAAAACCTCCACTTGCATACTGTGTGACTCTGAGCAAGTCACTTAACCACCCAGTGTGCTACCAGGTCACCCCTGAAAACAGGCAGTTGTGCCTAGTGGGCCTTACCCGGTTACCAAAGACTAAAATAAAAAATAAAATAAAAAAGCAATGCACTGCCTAGGTATATTCAAAGTATGTAGATGCGTTGTGCATCTACATCTGTGTGTAATTGCAGACATAATGTATGCGGGACATTTCCAGGGGGTGTGCTATGACTATCCGTAACATCTCTGTTTTCATCCTGGAAGTTCATCACATCACCACGCACACCTCTGAAATGTGGGAGAGAAAGTGAGGCGTTAAAAACAATGCTGAACTGGTACACACCCACAGGTGGGCTGCTGTACTGCGCACAGCAGGACAGCAGCCACCCACACCCTGGTGGCTAGTGCCAACTGACCCTCTCATACCCAAACTATGATAGTACAGTAAACCACAGCAACATCCTTCACTGGTAGTCTAGTGCCCCCCTCCCATCCCAGAACAACAATGGCACAGTGGGCCACAGACACATCCATCCCTGATACTCTAATGGTACCACCCACCCAACCCCGATTTCCGATGGCCACATTTTTAAAACAACATAAAAGGGCATGGGAGTGTGGTTCCACCACACTTCCATGGATTGAGTTTTTTTTTTAACTTCAGAGGTCCAGAATTCTGATTTTGGAGTGGTGTTTCACTTCACTACTACAGAGATGTGTCTGTGGTTAGCTATACCATCTTGGTTCATGGTTGGGAGTGTAGTGCCACTTGACTACCAGTGATTGGGTACACAACACAGGTCTTGGCGGGATGTGGGGATATTTGCAGGCCATCCGTCGCATCATGCTGAGTGCATCACTGCTGCAAACAAGCAAATGGGACAGTAATGACATTCAAATAGTCCCATTTGCTCCTTGCATGCCTAATGGTCCCATTTGAATGTTTCAAGCTGAAAATCTGGAATGTCATGGCACATAAACACAAAATGTGCATCGCATTACAATTCAAGGTATTCAGACCAAACAAGTAAATGTGCTGCACCATTTATTTTGGTATGAGCATCTACATGCGCGTCAAAGGAAAGCATTAAGAATAAGTGGGGCAGTAATGTATTGTGACAATAATAACACTGTAATTCATTTTTAACTTTCTGTTTATGCACTGTTATGTCTCCATGCTTTCTCCCCTCATCACAGCACCCAAATTCAACTGATCAGGTGGAGCCGGAGGACCAGATTCATTGAACCCCTCATGTATCCGCACCTAAGTAATTCAAGCACTGGCATTCTCCTCTGAGTGTGTAGAAGTGTGGCCTCACTTACCTCACCTGGAGTGGACACAATGAAGAGATTGTCCTGCAATCACTCAGGGAAATGGAACCAGTGCCCATTCACTGGAGTAAGCACAGGGCTTCATCTCATTTTCTGATCACCATCCCCTTCAGACATCAGCATGCAATGTGAGTTCATGGACCAAGTAGATGTGCCTTCACTGTAGACCCGCAGCTGATGCATGACTCTCCCTGCAACTGCTGTTCCCAGAATGAAACTCCACCGTTGGCACCCAGGTGGTGGTATAACATTGAGGATTGCAGGCAACACTTATCAGAGAAGGTGAGCACCCCTCCATGCGCTCTGTCCTTGCCCCACCACCATCACTCCAGCAGCCCAAGCTCTGTAATGAACCGCTGTAACTGGTGTAGCCCATGTTATCATTACATCTACAGATTGGCCAATATTCATTTACTGGTGAAAGCAGAATACTTTTCAATCAGTGGTGATTGAAATTTACGTGGACTATGTACTGCCCATTAATTATTTGGGTATATTATAACTAATGACATAATGGCACATATGAACACCTTGTCAACAATAACATGAAACCATGTAATAAGAGGCTGAAACCACAATTCTTCAGACTAATTTGTGCTTATAACTTTAAAGTTCAATTAATACTACACAGAGAGTGCATGCCATACACATGATAGATGGAAAGATTGCTCTCTAACAGTCGTAGCGCTCCTTTCACCTGCGCTTGAGATGCTCTTATATCATGAGGAGCATCACAGGCGCAGATGCACTTTAAACGGACAGGTTCGGCGAATTTTTGTTAAAAAAATTTATATTATTGATCCCTCTTAATAATGCATGAATACATCCCCCTTTCCTACTCATTATTGAGAAAGAGTGGTTTCATTTGCCTTCAGCTTGTGCCAGAACAGGTCAGTTTAACTAAGCTGTTCTTGGTCCAGCTGAATGCACATGAAGCCAGTAATTTTCAGCAATGAGTGTATACATGGGACATATTAACACACAGTTACAGAACACCCTCCATTCCCCCTCCCTGTGCCCCCTGGACAATGGGGAGCCCACTCCAAGTGTCCATAAATAAACATGTTTTATACAATGTAAAAACAAAACCTGTCCTCCCATGTCTTCTTTTTTAGATCAAAGCATGTAAAAAAGAAAACGGTTCCTCTTTATGTCACCTGTCCTCCTCCTCCATCCCGCCCCTCCCTCTGCGCACGCACCTTCATGCAACCCCCCCATTACCTCATACTTACCCTCCGATGTTGGCAACTGTGAACCTCTGTGGACCAGAACATGTCTCTGCGCTCTTCAAAGCCTAACTCAGAACTGAGGAATCCAGGTAAGTGCTATATAATGGCAGTCGATGTGGGTTTCAACTTAGGTGGGTATGTCAGCCATTGTTTGGAACTTTAGCCAAAATATTTCATCATAGGGGTTCTTGGAACCCCACACTGTGAGCACTCTCACTTCGTTACTGGGTCCCGAAGGGTGATGTTGTGGTCACTGCACAGAATCACTTTTTGGGACACAGTAATGAAACAGCAGTGCCACTGTTCATGAGGTGGGATCCCAAAAAGCCCATGTTGCAATTGTTGAAAAAAGTCCTAAAAATGACTGTGTTACAAGTATGCATTGCACAGTTTCTACACACGCTCGTAAGTTAGCCAATTTTTAATATTTTTTCATATTTTCACTCCAGATTTTCAGCTTTGCCATTTTTCACACCCCCTTATGAACAGTAAAGCTATCATTTTTCACATCCTGCCCAACATGTATTTTCACACCTGTGGTGCAGAATGACAAGGTCTCTCTCTGTGAATTCACCTTTTGGGAAAAGTGAACAAAATGACAGTGGCACTCTTCATGAGGTGAGGTGCCAAAAGGCCATGTTGAAAATCTGGTGAAACAACTCCAAAAAAATGGCCAAGTTACACCGTCATTCAAAATTTTCTATGCACAGTGTAACTTTGGTCATTTTCAATATTTTCACACCAAATTTTCAGTATAGCCTTTTTATAACACAACCTCATGTTTTTGCACCTGTGGCATGGAATGTTGTTTGCCTACGGATTTGAAAATTTTAACCTACAGGGTTCATGAGGTGGGGTGATAAGAGGACTATGTGCAACATTGGGGTCAAAATATGAAAAAATGACGAAGTTATGCCCAAAGAGGAGACCTATGTCTGATATACAGGGCATGTTCAGAAGCAATCCTTGAATGTACACTGGGCCTCCAAAAACAAAGTATGAACAACTTAAATACAAGATCCCATAAATATAAATATAAGGGTGAAGTGAATAAAACAATGAAAAGAAACCACTGGTATACACGAAGAGTTATTGAAACATGGAATAAACTCCCTAGCCATGTGGTTGAAAGCAGTGACATGGAAATATTTAAAGCCAGATTAGATAAATTTATGAAAGACAAACATTATTATTGCCACCATTAGAAGATTAAGTGGTGGCAAGTTCTTCATTGGACCTCGGTCTCTTGAACTTGTAAAGATTCTGTGATTCTGTGTATTGCAATTTCAGTACGCATGCTAGTTACAGTGGAAATCTTAAATATTTGCGCCCCACATTTTAAAAAAATATTTGTAGTCCTGCTACACTGCCCTCTCTATCTGGAGGAGCACCAGAACCATCCCCTGACATCCACCAGCCAATGCCAACCAGCTACTCCCAGGGCTTACCCCCTCTGGGCATGGTCAGCGGGCGGACCACCCTCACCAAGACTGGCTCCAGTACATGGGGCGGCATGGTGACTATTCAGGGCCAGGACCTATGAGCTCCTTCCATCATCAGCCATAAGCTTTCATCATCCTGGTTTCTCCCCTTCAGGGGCAGAATGTGCAGTGACCCTGGCGACCGTGCTGCGCATGCTCCCATGCGTGCACCCTGTCATGCATCTGCCCCAACTCTGATCCAGTGTCTGCAGCATCGCTGTGCCATCCCGAGCCACCACTAGGGGCTAGGCATGCACTGACAACTGGTCACCCCTCTCCCAACAGAATGAGTGCTGTCCCTGGGATACTCAATCCTTCTCCTCCCCAGCAGCCCATGGTCACTCCTAAACATAGGTCGCTGGTGTGGTGTCCAGCGCATCAACCTTCAGTGCCACCAGGCCGGCAATGCATCACATATTTTCAACATGACCTTCTTATTACTCGTGCATCTGTGTTCAAGTGCTGTCCAAAATATGCCAGCTTGTCAAACATAGTTCCAGCAGGCATTTCATCCCACCAGAAGTTTAACTAACACAATACACACCTGCCACATAAACCATGCAAGGAAGCATTTGGCATTGACAAATGCTTGTTTTATGTACACTAATATGGAATTGCAAATCAATGTTAAGCACACTCACTTATGTTGAGGGGTATCATCATCAAATGGTCCCTCATAGAAAAGGTATTCATTGAAAGAGACACGAACAACATTCCCGTTCAAGCAGTTGTCCCTGAAGCACTGTACATCAGTGATACATGGCAGTTGGTCAGGCTGAATTTCATTTGACACTGCATTGACCTCTCTGCAGCATAAACACTCAAGGGATGCTGGCATCAGTTGGCAATGATTGCATGCACACCTGTAATGAAATAAAAGACAGACATTAAGTGGGTATAGCTTTAAAGTGTAGAAAAAGTAACAACTACAGATGTACATACATGCTACAGCACAAGTGGGATGGCCAGGTGGCATGGATGGTGTTGTTGCAGGACGCCACACCTCTATCTATGCCGGAGCCCCACGTTCGTGGCAGATTTGGATCGCCTGGAGTCAGCAAGAGAAGGAGAGGACTTACAATACAATGGACTGCTATCCTCAATGTGGGAGGGAGGATGATACGTGCAGCAGCTACAGTAACCCCAGGTGTTGAACAGAGGACACATGATGGCCCAAAACCAAATCTAATAAAGTGTGCCTCAAAGACAGAAACTTTTCTCTAAACTGGCTGAGGTACAGGAAGCACAACCCTCACCAGCCTCCCTTTGAGGCCTCCCTCACCCTGTCACATGCACTTTTAAAACTGCCCATCATCTGGCAGTGATTGCATGTACACCTATAATGAGACCACTACATTGCAGTTAAACCAACCTCACCTCCACCCTTTGTGCTACCCCCCTTTCCCCACCTTACCCTAACCCTGATGCATGCACTTTTAATACTGCCCACCATACTAAAAGATACCACTTCCTTGGGCATAGCTTTCCAGTTACACACTAACATCTTTGTGAAACAAATTTGGCATCAGCACTCTTCTGCATCTTCCACCCACCAATCGGAGACAAGATTAAGCACTAGCAAACAAAAAATGCAGATATTGCCTCGATTCGGTGGTGGTAATGTGGTTGTTGTTACAGTCATACTTGGGTGAAATGCAAATAACTTGTGGATGGTAGATGCTTCGAATAGAACACACTGAGTTGCGGTTGATTTAACGCAGTGGTGGGATAAAAACATGGGTAAAGTCCTCATAAGGAGACAATAGATTAGAGATAGATGACATTCCACAAACAAAGTACAGTCATAAGGTAATGATGCACATAGACATCAACAGTCTGTGCTCTGAAATGCAGACCCAGACATCCATGAAGGTGCGCGAACAATATGGGAACATGTCAGACAGTGTTTCTTGATTGAAAGATATTTAGATGCTTGTAACACCATAACACCACAGTGGCACATGGGTGGAACCACTCTGTGAGAGGATTCAAGCATGTATGGGATACACGTCAACACTGCATATGGCGAAAAAGAGTACAGAAAAACACTACAGTAGGAACATCACACTACAATACAGCCCTGAATCATGAGCAGAGTGGATGGCCCAGTCACTCCATATCTGCAGTGAATTGCAGTGGTGACAGTGCAATAGTTACACAGTTTATGACATGGACAAACTTTTGTGCATGCAAGGACTGCAAGCACATAAGATATCAGAAGCAGACAATGTGTGCCCATGCACTACAGTGTGGTCAACAAGGACACCAAGTATAGCAGAGGACCAGGATTGCCACAGTCAGCCAATGACATGCTACTTGGTATCTGCACTGCAGTACAAATGGCCATGAATTTCAATCCCTGAAACATAACTCACAACATGATAGTACAGTGGAAGTGGGTGGGGAGTGGGTGCTAAAGTATGGGACATGTTATGATGTAAGAATTCACTGTAAGGGTGCGACATACATTGCATGTCATACAATCTCCCCTGCCTTCCTCAACACACCTATCCAGAGCTGCTTTATGGTAACACAGTGTGGTGATTGAAGCAGGTATGGTTCACACAAAGGGGTCAAAAGACATGATCATCAGTAACTACGTCTGACCAGCAGTACACTGACACACAAACTGGTGATGCTGAAACCTACATCAGTGGCAGAGACTGGGATAAGTGGCTTGGACAAAATAATGGTACAACTGATGAGGACTTTCATGAAAGAAAAGGGTTGAGGATGCTAGATTGTGTGTGTGAACAGCACTGCAATCTCCCAAAAAATCATGGTGGTGAAAGAAACTCCATATTCAGGTAGCAGTGATGTAGAAGCAGAATTGATGAGAGGTGCACACACACACACACACACACACACACACACACAGGCTACATTCCTAAAACAGAAAAGGGGACTAAAGCCAAATACAGTCCATGCCACCTCTACCGCCTGGGTTTTAGGCAGGCAGTCGTTTTTTCAGGCAAATGTCATTTGCCAGTTCTACAGGCTCTTAACGTCAAAAACTCTGGTTATAGCGTTACATGCCCGCCTTCTGTTTCAGGCAGATTAACTGCTAGTTAGTGTCAGTTCACACTTTGGCATGCAGATTATGTAGCTTTCCAAAGTGCGCACTGACACTAATTAGTAACTAATCTGCCCAAAATAGAAAGGACATGAAATGCTATAACCTGTCATGGCCATGGAGAACGGTTTGGGGATCTGTTGTAAGAAAAGAACATCTGAGTAAATGGCACTCAAAAGAAGAAAAAAATGTAGGCATTTTTACCTGCCATTTATTCTTCAGCTGATGTTCCAGCTCTCTGTCCTCACAGCAGCTACAGTACAATCACGTCTCAGCAGCACCTCTAAATGCCACAAAGAATCGGAAGAGGTTTACTGCATACGTGACAAACTATTGCTAGGGTACAGTAAAGCAAAAAGAATCAGGGGAGGTTTGGGGCAGGAACGCTTGCCACTTCACTTTGGACTGAAAAAAAAAATGCCGGTACAATCGCGTAAGGAAGGAAAGAATCGGGGGAGGTTTATGACAGGAACAGTAGGGGGAAATGAGAGCCTCCTTTATTCTGCAATCCAGTAATCCAGCACAGCCCTGTACATTGAAGCTGTGTGTCCACTAGCATGTCTTTTACTTAAAAAAAAAAAATTCATTTCATTACAGTGCCCACTCCCTATAACGGGCAAAATCTGCTAACACAGATGCGCCCTTTATAAGCGGCTTGCACTGTAGGAGCATGATTCTTTTCTGATAAAACTATCTTAGCTGAAAAGCCCCCACACCAACCCCCAAAAAAAAATACATAGCCATCATACTGATGTATGTGTTTGGAAATAAGGACAGTGCAAAAGGAGAAACACTTTTCACCCCATTATACATGTGGTGTGGGACTGTACACCAAACTGTACATGACTTACACATCAGGACTGTTTAGCATCACTACTCACTGCACAATGTGATGCTGCACTACTCACAAACAGGAGCTGTATATCGCTATAACTGTGAGCTCAATAATGTAAAGGTCAATGTTACTCCAGTAGGTATATGTACTGCAAACTAAGAGAAATAAACAGGAACCTCACCAGTCAAGAGACTGTGTTCGATCATTCTCCACTGACCCCACGCTGCTTACTTCGCTCTCTGAGTCAAAACCGCCAGCTGCTGCTCCTTGCAACTTCTCTCTGACAACCCTTAGAGGCTCAGACTGATAATGTTGGATGTTACTGAGGAAATTTAAATCAACATCCTCCAAGTCCTCAAATTCTTTGTGGCCTGACATGTCTTAATTACACAAAATAAGCACTATTGATAACTCGCAGTGTGCACTATAAACAGGGCACTCACAATGCAGCCAGGGTCCTACTGTTGCTCCGTCTTGGTAGTGTGACATCATCACACAGCGCGAGGCAGAGCAACAGTGCTGAAGATAGTACTTCAAGCCCAGAACAACAACATTTAGCAGGGGATATTTTCGATGAAAACAAACATGGAATCCAACTAAAAGTAGGTAAAATCCATCAAATATGGATATTCTGAATTGAATGAAGTAATTAAAACAGGCAGAAATGGAAGACAAAACAAGATGTGTTCAGGTATCCTTTAAAATGACATTGAGCATCCCTAAAGGGTATAATATATGGGGAAGAATGTTCATTTTAATTACAATAACCATTCCCCATAATAAAAGTGGTAGCCCATCTCTTCTACTCACATCTTATGTTACTCAGTAGAGGGTCATGGAACCTGAATGCCTAAATATGTTAAAGCCTTAGGTTCCCATTGCAAACCTAAAGATGTAATAAGAGCCTGATCAACAAAAGCATTTAAAAGTAATACTTAAGTTTTCCCCAAATTTAGTTTATAGGCTGAAATGGAACCAAACAGTTTAATTTCTTCCAATGCAGTGGGAATATATATATCTAAAACTGCCCTAAAATCTCACTTACTGGTAGTCAATCAGTGCTGTTGCACTTGAATTGTTGGTGCCCCTTACACTCCTGAGTCTTGACCTGTATTGTCCTGTTTCTAATGCTACCTGTTCTCTTTTGTTTACTGTAATGCTCCTTATGTAGGTACCTATGCGATTAACTGTACTACCTTTGTCTCTTGTATGCTCTTGTGTCTTTTATCTGTAATTAATTCCGGGTCGCCCCTGAAAAAGGGACTTTGTTGTCTCAGTGGGCCTACCCGGTCAACACATTTCAATAAATAAATAAATAGATCAGAAAGGTGTAGTAAAACATCATCCACATACATGGATACTTTTATATTTCATTCCACTTACTACTAGTCCTTGAATTTGAGGGTTCCACTTCAGCATATGTAACAAGGGCTCTAAATATAAATTAAACAAGAAGGGAGAAGGGGGCATCCCTGTCACGTGCCAGCAGTGACAGGAAAAGGGTTGGAAAGGACCTCATTACACCAGATAGCAGCCGATGGATAGCTATAAAGTACTCTAATCCATTTAACACAATTTGGTTGAATATTACTGTCTGTAAACAGACTGGGGACTATGACAACCCCAGTGGCCAAGGAGCAGAGGTTGCTGGATGTCTTCCAGGACACGCTCCTGGCTCAGCAGGTGGGGGAGCTGACTAGGGAGGCCTGGATACTGGATGTAGTCCTGGTGGACAGTGACCAGATTAGGGGCCTGGAGGTGAGGGACCTGTTAGTGGGGAGTGACCATGCCACAGTCTGGTTTATCCTGGACCTGGGGGGGACTGCACAAAGACGGTGGTAATTGACTTTAGGGGTGTGGATTTCAGGGGGATGGGAAGGATCCTTAAGAGGCATCTGGATGAGATAAGGCCAGACAGGGAAGCTGACAGCAGGTGGGAGATCATTAGAAGGGGGGTGTAGGAGGCTACCAAGTCCTGTGCAAGAGTGAGGCACAAATTCAGTAAGGCCAGAAAACCCTGTTGGTGAACCCGGGAGGTTCAGGAGGCAGTGAGGGAAAAGAAGGCAGCCTATAGGCTTAAGCGCTGAAGGAGTGAATGGGATCAGAGGGAGTATGAACTGATGGCCAGGAGGGTCACCAGGGTGGTGAGATTGGCTAAGGCGAGGAAGGAGCAGATCTTGGCCAGGGAAATCAGGAGGGGGAACAAGGGGTTCTTTAGATACATTGGTGAGAAAAGGAAAGTGAGGGGGTGGATTAGCAGGATTAGGACAGGGGATGGATGGGCACAGGATGCAGGGGGAGCACGCTGAGATACTAAACGAGTACTTTGCCTCAGTTTTTACCAGGGAAGATGGGAGGGCTATGTCATTCAGGGGGAGAGGGGGTGAATCTGTGAAGGGGCTGGACCCTTAGAGATCAGGAGACCTGGCGTATCTGTGGAGGGAGAAGGGCCAGCACCATCAGGTGGGGGGAAGGCAGAACAGGGGCCAAGGGTGAGTACATGGAGGTTGAAATCCCAGTAGAGAGAGTGAGGGAATCCCTCAGGTCCCTTAGGACAGAGAAAGCACCAGGGCCAGATGAAATACATCCCAGGGTGCTGAGGGAACTGGCAGCTCTCCTGGCGGAGCTTTTCAACATATCTCTGAAGACAGAGTGGGTACCCCAGGACTAGAGGGTGGCCCATATCATGCCTATCCACAAGAGAGAATCAAGAGAGGATGTGGGGAACTACAGGCCCTTTAGCCCGACATTGGTGATGGGCAAGGTGATGGAGGGATTATCAAGGAACGGCTAGGGGGGTACTGGAACAAATGGAGTACCTGGACAATAGACAGTATGGCTTCATCCCAGAAAGATCATGTCAGACAAATCTTGTGGAGTTCTATGATTGGGTGACAAGTGCCCTGGACCAGGGTAGGCCAGTGGATGTCTTCTTTCTGGACTTCAACAAGGCATTTGATTCAGTACCTCATGGGGGCCTGCTGGCCAAGCTGGGGGAAATGGGGGTGGGGAAGCAGGTGATCAGATGGATAAGAAATTGGCTCTCGGAGTGTACCCAGAGGGTCGTGGTTGGGAGGCTAGTCTCATCTCCAGGAAGGGTCATTAGTGGGGTCCCCCAGGGTTCGGTACTAGGGCCCTTCCTGTTCAACGCCTATGTCTCTGACATAAGGAAGTGTATCAGGAGTGAAATGAGTCTCTTTGCGGATGAGTCGAAGCTGGGAGCAGTGGTGGATGAGGAGGAGGGGAGAGTGGCCCTGCAGGAGGACCTGGAGGCTCTGGAGGGGTGGTCGAGGAAGTGGACACTGAAGTTCAATGCAGGGTTCTACACCTGGGGGCCAGAAACCCAGGTCAAGTGTGTACCCTGGTGGGAACCCACTATAAGTCTCAAAGGGCGAGAGGGACCTGGGGGTTGTGGTGGATGTAAAAATGAACAACTCAGAGATTTGTAGGAGGCCAGCGGCCAAAGCCAATAGGATGCTGGGATGCATCGCTATGGGGATTACCACCAGAAGAAGGAAGTATCCTCCTTCTGTATAACTGCTTGGTTGAGCGCACCTTGGAGGTACTGTGTGCAGTTTTGGAGCCCTTAAAAAGGGACATTGCAGTCCTGGAGAGGGTCCAATGAAGGGCAACCAAAATGATCTGGGGCTTGGGGGAAAGGACCTACGGGGAGAGGCTCGAGGAGATCAACATGTACACTCTGGAGGAGAGAAGGGCTGGGGGACATGATAGAGGTCTTCAAGTATGTAAAGGGGATTAATAAGGGAGGCTCAGTCAGGGTGATCTAAAGGAAGGAGGGAGGGCAACTAGAGGACATGGGTGGAAGCTGGGGGGGAGAGGAGGAGGTGTTACTTCACTGAGAGGGTGGTGGAACCATGGAATATGCTGCTCAAGGGGCTGGTGGAGGTGAAGACTGTGGAGGGGTTCAAGAGGGGCTGGGACAGGTATAGGGGGAGGGTGAAGCTGATGAAGTCCAGTACAAGGGGAACATCTTGGACTGGGATAGAGAAGCCAAGAGGGTGGGGAGGACAGCAAAGTCACCACCCAGAATGGGTGCTGATTATCAGCCAGACACGAAAGACCATTAAGCCTCATCTACTGGCAGTTAAGTATGTTAGTATGTATGTTAGTATTATAGGCCTGGAGAACCATAAACAAATAAGGCTATGATACTCTATCCAACACTTTTTCAGCATCTAGGGAGACCAGAGTCATAGCATCTCTGGTCTTCCCAGACACCACCATAAGATGAAATGGTTTATGACTATGGTCAGATGAGAGATGGCCTTTCATGAATCTCACTTGTTCCGAACTAATAAGTGATTCCCAGACTGACTCCAAACGTGTAGTTAATATTTTGGCTAGGATTTTAAAATTGGTATTAATTAATGAAATTGGTCTATAGTTTTCAGGAAATAGGCCATCCTTCCCAAGTTTAAGTAAAAGAATGAGACAGGCACGCCTAAGGGATTGATCAAATAAATAAAGACTTGCACTAATATTGGAATAAGTTCTGATGAAAAAGTCTTATAAAAATTTGCTGGGAAACCATCTGAACTGGGGGAGCAATCTATAACAAGGGAGGAAATAACCAGCTGTACCTTTTCTGCTGTAATAGGGCCCCTAGACAATCACTTTGAATCTGTGATAATTGGGGAATAGGTATCCCCTGAAGGTATTGAGAAATCTCTGCTGTTTCAGTAGAAACTTCCTGTTAGGCTGAATAAATATCTGCAAAAACTTCCCTAAAGGTTTCAGTAATTTCTTTCAGTTGGTAATTAGGGTCCTCGTACCCGGTTGATAAAGACTGGGAATAATCCTAGAGGCTTCTTGCTGTCAAAGGCGTAGTGTGAATAGTTTGCCTGTCCTCTCACCCTGTTCTAAGTAGTGACACTTTGTTCGCAAAATGGCCAAATCAGCCCTCTCATTTACTAGGGCTAAATATTTATTGCGGAGAGTGTCAAGCTGTAACCACACAGATTCTGGGGTTGAAGAAGATAAAGTAGATTCAATAGTACAAATGTGTAACAAATCAGTGAGCTGCTGTCAGTGGGCTTTAGCTTTCACAGTAGTGAAGCAAATGCATTCCCCTGGAAATGCCGCTTTGGCAGCACCCCACACCATATCCAAGGAGACCCCTGAGCCCAATATGACATCAAAAAAGTGTTTAATAAATTGATGCAAAATGTCAACTACGACATTATCATACAATAGCTGAACATTTAAACACCACAGAAAATATCTGGGGGAACTACCCACCATCCCATAAGTTAGACAAACCGGGCCATGATCAGAAATAACCCATTCCCGGATATCACAATGAACCACCCCAGGCACCTGTTCTTGAGATAACAAGAAGAAATCAATATAGGAAAAATAATGATGAGGGGAGAATAAAAAGTATAGGATCTCTTGGAAGGTTGCAGCATCCTCCAGGAATCTATCAAGCAAATGGAGTCAACTAAATATCTTAGGCCATGCTGTGCCGGAGATAGCCCTCTCTTTATAAAGTTAGATGTATCCATTTCTGAATGGTATACTAAATTCCAATCACCCCCTATTATTATAGGAGTATGAGTATATGGGGTTAAAAGGGTCATTACATGCGTAAAGAATTGCAGAGAATCTGCAACAGGGCCATAGACAGAGCCCAAGAGTACCTCCTGTTGCCCCAGCTTAACCTGAAGAAAAATGTATTGATCTTCAAAATCACCTATCTGCGATAGGAGCAGGAAGGGCAGTCTCTTGGCAATTAAAATACACACTCCATTATGCTTAGAACTATTGCCTGTCCCAAAGACATGCCCTTACCCACTCTCTTTGAAACAGGGAAACATCTTTCTTCAGTAAATGGGACTCCTGAATTAAAGCAATATCCACATTTAATTGCTGCAGATGTTTCAAAACCTGACATTTCTTACTAGCATCCTGAGCACCCTTTATATTCCAGTCAACATATACATATGATGTACACATAAAAGGAAAAAAATATATCATAAAGTACTCAAGGTGGATAGAATAAGAGTTGTAAACTAGTTAAGTGAGTAGCTTCCCATTCCCTTCTCCAAACACCCACAAGACCCCTTAATAAAGTAGAACCTATAAGGAACCAAATCCAGTAACATACTAAAGATATCACAAAAAGAAAAAAACAAAGGAAAAGGAAGGGGACTAACAAGAAAAGAGAGTAACCTAGCCTAAAGACTACCCTTCCTCCAAGAACCACACTAACATGCCAGGTCCCCAGGACCCCATCTCTTATCCTACCTGGCCCGTGATCCATCCCAACCTGAGCTCCTATAACCAGCGTGCTCCACTCCCCCTGCACTATGACAAAAAAACAGCCACCCAGGCTAACCTCCATTCCTCGTGATTGACTCACCAAGTGAGGAAAATAAAACCCGAAATATTAATCAGTTCATCCCCTGTCCCACCCCCAAGAACAAGAAGCTAAGAGGACAATTAACCACAACCCAGCTCCCCACGGAAAAGTCATCCTCACAGTAGAAACAATGAAGAAAATAAACAACCCAGGGAGAGAAGGGAGAAACATCAAAATAAAAAGAAACCCTTCTCCAAACTCTACCACTTATCTAATCACTGCAGCTAAAACCAACTATTAACCCAAACATTATAATACACCCCAAGTCATATCCCAACAATAGCCACAAGATGGCAGCAAAAAAATGTAAGAAGAATAGCAACTGTTGAAGCAGGACCTATTACCTGTGTACATAAACCAACTGGCTAGTCCACAAAGAAAAAAGTATTAGTACCTCAGCAGATCAGTTATGAAAGAAACTGTAAAAGACAGAAAAAAGGAAACCTCCTCTTACCCATTTAAAAAAATAATGTTGTGCCTAAGCAATATTAAAACTAGTGTGCAGGTCAAAACTCTCAGACACAGCACAACCTTGTCAAAAGTATGCCCATCCTGACTCCATTTAAACAACATTCTTTTCAGTTAGCAGTGTTCATTGACAAAATCAAGCCCATTGACAGCATGATATGTTCTGTATATAAAATATAAAGAAGTACGACCAAACAAGAACCCCCTCCCCCACACGTCCATAGGAGATAAAAAATAAAATAAACACTGTCCCAATAAAAGAGAATGGAAAAAAGGTCTCTTCCGAAGTCCATCCACGGACATAATGTATTATAACATAGAAGTCCTGCAAATAGTCATTGAAGTACATAGTACCCACAGGGCCAGTCAGAAAAAGGATAAACCCGGTTCATACAGTGTGGCTGGCCATTTAAAGTAAATAAATAACAACTGGATGCTCAGAGGCACATTGCAACAATCCCGTTAAGAAACAGAAAGAAATCAAAATATATGTTCTGTCCAACTCCAGGTCAGATTAATAGTCCCAGAAGATGATTCTTCTTAAACTAAATGGTCCCAGTAACAATGCGGGAGGCTCTGTAGCCAATATATAAAGAAATGCTGACAGACATGAACATTCCTTCACCCGGGCATCAAGAGGAGAGGGATGGTGAAACGCCCATTGTTCTAATAAAAAGAACAGGAGAGAAGAGGTTCTGCTGAAGTCCATCCTCAAACAAAAGGTAGTGTCACATCAGAATCCTGTAAATGATCTTTGAAACACAGGTTACATGGAGAACCTGTCATCAAACATGTAATCTAGAGCTGGCCCGGTGGTGCTGAGGGTTGAGGCACTGGACGCCACACCTTGCACTATGCTGGCGACCCGGGTTCGGGAACGGATTCAGGTAGGAGAGAGGATCGAGCATCCCAACGGATGCTCTGCTCCCTCTGGGGTGGGAAACCAGGGGTGCTTCTAGCACCTGGCATCCCTGAAGCTGGTTTGATGCACGGGCTTTCGGGGCACCGGTGGCTCTCCTAGAGTCGGGACGCTGTTCCGCGCGTGGCTGTCGGCATGCGTCAGCAAGCCTGGACGTTAAGTCCTAAACGCAGGCGTCTCAGGAGAATGGGAGAAAAATGGGAAAAAATTAAACACCCCTGGCCCCACGAGTGGATAAAACTAGGGGATGGGATGCCGTGGGGATCGACCTGGCTGACGGAGTAGGAGGAGGAACGAGGCCTCCTCTGAAAGCTGTGGGAGCCAGGCAAATTACAAAAAAAAAAAAAAAACATGTAATCTAGGTTTGTCACAGACTCCTTGTGGTTCAGGGTAGAGAAACCGCAATTAAATCTCTGTGATACACTAGATAACTGGATTAAACAACTCTGGCATTAATTGGGATAGTTCTCCTTTGGCTTGCTCAGCAGACTCAAAGGTGATCTGCTGGTCATCTCAAAGGAGTTGAAGCTGAACAGGGTACAGGAGTTTAAATCAAATTCCAGCCGCAATGAGTTTATGGATGAATGACTAGTACTCTGCTCTTCCGACGAGTTTCATAGGGAAGATCCTGGAAGATAGAAATGGGTTTGCCCTCCCATGCCAATGACTTGTCATTTCTTACAGCTTGAAGAACATGTAGTTTGTCCAAATAATTAAGAAGTCTAAACATTATGGAGTGGGGGGTTCACCCTCACTTGGCATCAGCCACAGCGCTCTGTGCGCCCTCTCGGTGATATACTGTGGGCTGTCCAGTGAGGGACCAGCAAAATGTTCACACAGTTTTTGCACAAATGCCAAGGTCTCTCTCCCCTCCGACATTTCCAGCAGACACAAGATGATGAGATTGTTGCGGCGAGAATGTCCCTCTTGGTTCTCCAGTCTTCCTTCCAATTTAGCTAGGTTTTGCTACAAAGCTGTAATGGAGGGATCCGCTTTAGCTTGCCAGTCTGCAGTTGAGCTGATGTGAGCCTCTGTATCTCCAATCCAGTCTGGGTAAGCTCGGTTACTGACAGCCTAATAATTTACGTCTTCCATTAGATGCACAATAGAGTCTCAAATTGGCACCATTTCTTTTAGGAACAAAACCACTGTTAATGGGGTATAATCCATCGCAGAAGAAGTTTCTGAGCCCACATCAGCCTTCTGACGCTTCACCACCTTGTCCTGCTCGGGGGGTTGCTGGAGGAGTGTGATACACCACTGAAGGATTGTCAGTAACTATCATTTTTTCCTCCATTTTGCCACTAACCAAAAGCTAAGGTAGTCAGAAAAGAGGTGGTGAATAATTTTTCCAGATGGAGAAGGTTAGTTATAAAATCCATGTTGAAATTAGCAATCAGAGGAGCGGAGCTGTGCTGAGAAGCAGGCTGCTTATTCTAGAGCATCACGTGACTCCACTTAGTCTTCCTCTAAGTAATTAAAATGAGAAATGTTCTTAATGCCACCTGAAAGGTCTTATGTGTGTCTCCAGTATCAGTGCAGAGCCCTAGCACTAACCATTTGGGAGCCATTGAAATTTACTGGTCTGTAGAAGGTGGTACACCCCTTCTCCAACTTTTGATTTTCATCAGTGTCATCTCTTCCATTGGGCCACAACTTTGGAACTGTAAGCCATCGGTGTCAGGGGACCCCATGGGAACCTTTGCTAGCTGGGAGGGTGCTGCCCATGATGACGCACAATGTTGGCACCTATAAAACATAGGTGGCCCTGTGGCTCCTTAGTTCTTTCTTCCACTGTTAGACCTACAGAGAAACAGTGCCGCTGTTTTTTTTTATATTTTTCTATTTTCTAAATTTAACCTCATCTATATTGTCCCTGTATGCCACCATCAAAAGAACCTTTATTTAGGTTTTGTACCTACAGGTAACAAATTCTGCAGGGACGACACTCACACCATGTATATTTGCTGATTGGGCCTGTCCCACAACATGAGAGTCTCTAGGATCTGCTAGGGATTGAATCAGGCCACAAGGAGATGCAGAAAGAAGACACTAGAAACCTTCATCACCATTAAGGCCATGGAAACCCAAACAAAGGCTGCAGGCTTCAGACTAGCTTCTCTCTCATGCCTGACCACTACAGGGAAGGAAGCACCCAGGCAGTTGGTGACCGTGTTGCGAAGGTCAGCTAGGACAACTGAGTAATCCAAAGAAAAAAAATTGATGTCGAAACCCTCCTCCTCCTCCTCCTCCTCCTCCTCCAGCCACCATAAGCATAGAGGTAAACATGCTTCACTTGTGAAGTTGAGATCTCCATTGAATGTATTTATTTGCAGTTTTTGACCAGAAAAGGTTCACTAAACTATGATAGCTAGTTTCCAGGTGCATCTTGGGGGTGGGGGTGGTTGAATGGACATGTTTTATTGATGGGAGAATGTTGGCTATGACACCAGGGAAACTCCCCTGCTCTTGGGTTGGGGGCGCTGCTCTCTGATTGCAGGATGGCAGATGCCAGTATGACCTCGGAGGAGGTGGTTGTGTTGCAGACTTGGGTCTGGTCCCCAACCCCAGTCGGTGTTTTACTAGGGGATAAAGAACTAAGTACTGCCGGAAAAAGCACTAGAGATCTGCTGCAAACCATGTTGGAGGTTTCAGAAGATGAGATCATTGAGGGTGAAGGGCAGCGGTCCTTTTCACCTGATGATCACACTACGGCTAGCTTGGATCCAAGTCTCGGCTTTGAAGACATGGAAGTTATACAAGTAATGGAGGTGGAAACCAAGTGACAAGATGTGCCTTGGGCAAGCAGCAACTTGCTGGATTCGCATTGTCTGCACCAGGAGAGAAGGAGAATGCTGAAACCGCACCTGCTTCACAAGCCGCACCTGTAGGTAAAATGGCTAACCTTGGGGTGGCACCCGTAGTAAACGTTGTCATGATAGCTGAACTAGAAACTATATTGAGACAAGCTGTAGAAGAAAAAAGACTTTATTAAAACAAATTGAGGAGGAAGAGGGTAAATACAAATTAGCCATGGCACAGTTAAGGATGCAAAAAACACCCGAGATTACGATTCCTGTACCTCCTACTATCAGCTCTAAAACTTTTATGGACACTAGTGAAAACTCTCAAGAGTCAACTTCTAGCATGTTACCTCAGGCACAGCAAGGGAAAGCAAAAAACATTGGGGCCCAGAAATAAACTCAAACTGCAACCCTGAAAAACTACTACTGTGCACAGTGAAAAAGTAAATGTAATGGAGACTACACAAAAAGAATGGACTGCAAAAGACACGCTACGGGGGGCAGGGTGGATACAAGACCCAGTGGAGACATGGATCCATGACCCAAATGATCCTAAGGTACAAAAACTTGAAAATCCCCCATGGCTACAACAGGATGACACCCTAAGGATGCCAGAAACTTTAACTGATACTACTGCCTCTGGTGGGATACAGGCTGTAAGTACTAAACAGTCTGCCTCAGTAACTGTCATACCTGAGAAGGAGATGGTAACAAATAAACAAAATACAGTCTCACAACAGGCTATTACACAGCCTTCAGGAGCCCCTGAAATAATAAATCTTGAATTACCCCATGATGATACTACTACTGCTACAAACCTTGAAAATAATTTGTCTTGGGGCTTGGGCATGAAAATACTACAAAATCCACAAAACAGAAGGAACTTCAAGCCTTTATTATGAATGTCGGATTTATTTAAAACCAAAGAAGAACCAGCACCTAGGAAAAATGCTATCATGTTGCTTTACAAAGGAGGCCTAGAGACACTTCCTGATAGGATCTATATAGCCAGAACTCTCCTCAAGGATTTCCTCAAATTCTACACCTCAGGAGTATTTGCACTGATCCACACTCATGAACATAAGTACAATATCAGTTTTATAACTGTGGAAAATCTAGACAGATTTTAATGCCAGTATAATACCTTAAAGGATACCCCCCATGGTCTCCCTTTCTTGCCATTCCCATCACCAGACCTGCTGTACACACCATTACCATTTTATTTAAAAATGAGGGGTGAACGTTTCTGACATTCTGTTTTGGCTGAAAAACGTGTTGTGATGTTCTAGTACATCTGCAACCAATCATTGACTCTAAGCAAATCTGGACAGGGAGTGGAGGGTAAAGGTTAAAGTGTTTGTCAGATTCTGGTATCATGCACTTGCCTGGTTCTTTTTTTCTAGGAAGAGACAGGGGCTCTTTGTTCTACCCAGGCCAGCCCAAGTTATGCCATCAGTGTGGGTCTAGACTCCACCAAAGGAATGCTTGCAACACTCCAAGGTGTACACACTGTTTAGAACTAGGACATCTACTGTAGCTGCCACCTGTGTAAACTTATTCCGATGCAATTTCATTTCATCATTTCTTTTCATTTTTATTGGTTATACTGGAAAGGCATGTGAGCATTGCTGCCCGTTTACACACACATCCAGTTACATACAACAATCATGAGACATAGGCTTAAACGTTTAACTAACAGTGAGGGTTAATAAAATGATACATAAATTTAGGATAATATAGACCAAAGGGTAAACCATGAACTAGCCTTGGTGAATTAACAAATACAAAGTGACATTAAGCATTCAGTGAGGGTTTAACAATAATATAATATAACAGTGGGAAACAAAAAAATTAAGTGCAATCTAAAAACTAGCTTAGGTGGATTAACAATACTAGAAGTGCTAGAAAGAGAGGGTAAGTCTCTGAGGTGTATAACCGGCGAATGAGGGGAAAAAATGCAGAATGGGAGCCAGATTAGGGCTGCGAGCAGGTGCAGGTGGGAGAGAAATGTCTCCTGATATTGTGTTTGAAGGCATTTGTGGAGGGACAGAGTTTTAGTTCCGGAGCAAGAGAGTTGGAGAGCTTGGGTCCCATAAAAGAGTGTGTTTTCTGGCCTTGAGTGGTCCGGCAGAAAGGAACAGTGGAAAAGAGAGTGGAGGACAGTGTGTAGTGGTCCTGGTGGTAGCAGCTGTCTGGAAGAGAGAAGTGAGGCAATCAAGGAGCTGTCCGCGGGAGAGTTTGAAGAAGTAGGTGACCATCTTGCAGTTGAGGCGTGCCTCAAGGATGGGCCGACTGGTGAGCTTATAAAGGTCACAGTGGTGTGTGAGTTTAGGTAGACCAGAGGCAAAGCAGATAATGTTGTGGTAGGATCTTTGAAGTCTGGAGAAATTTTTGATGGAGAGGCGGGGGAGGGAGACAAGTGAACCATAGTCAAAGACAGGAAGGAGGAAGCTGGAGACTAAGAGGGATATGGATTCCCTGTTAAGAAATGCTTGGTTCTGTGGAGTATACTGAGTTGTTGATGGGCTTTTTTTGATTGTGTGGCTAGTGTGAGCATCAAAATTGAGGTGGCTATCCAGGAGTAAGCCAAGGTATTTGAATTCACTGACTCTTTCAGCGCCGTTACCAAGGTTGTCATAGAGGGAAAGGGAGAGGTCAAAGCCAAGAGGTTTGTGGGGGCTGGAGAAAACCATGAACTTAATTTTCTTGGAGTTGAGTACAAGACCTTTGGACATGAACCAGGTGTGAAGTCTGCTGAAATCAAATTGGAGTTTGTTAACGAGAGCGTTGGGGTTCTTGTCCTGACAGAAAAGGGCTGCATCATCAGCATAGAGAATGTGTTCTGAGGTGGTGCAAATGTCAGGCAGGGAGTTAACGACCAGAGAGAAGAGAAGAGGGCCCAGGATGGACCGTTGGGGGATGCCGTATTTGATGGGACACGATTCAGAGAGGACACCGCCAATAATGGTGTGATGGGATCTGCCCGTTAGGTAATCCTTGAACCAGAGGCAGACCTCAGGTGAGAAATGGAGGCCAGTCAGGGAATGGAGAAGGACTTCATGATCAATGAGGTCAAAGGCTTTGGTGAGGTCTACGAATGCAGCATTGGTGTAGAGGCATTCGTTGTTAGCTTTGTCTATGGAGTATGTGAACTTGATGAGGGCAGTTTCAGTATTGTGTTATGCACAAAACCCATGCTGGGCCCCTGTGAGCAGGTTGTATTTGGAGAGGAATTCCGAGGTTTGCCTCTGGACCACTTTCTCTAAAATTGTGAAGAGAGGGGCAATGAGGGAGATGGAACAGTAGTTGGATACTAGATCCTTGGAACCAGATTTGTCAAGAGGTTTAATAATGGCACACTTCCAAGCTTTCAGGAAGGACTGCGTGCAGAGAGAGTGGTTGAGGATGTTAGTAAGAGGGATGGCCAGAGAGTCACAGACAAGACGGAGAACTCTGAAGTCAATGTTGTTGGTGCCCTTGGATGTCTTGGGTCATTTGCTATGATTAACTTGACCACTTCACCACGGGTTAGGTACCTGAAATGGAACTTAGGGTGGGAGACTGGGAGGGGTGCGGGGGTAAATGAGGTAGGAGTGGAGCTGGGCTTATACTGGTCAAGGTCACCAAACTACTTATTGAAAAGGGAGACTATTTCACTTGGCTCGGTGCTGGTTGTCCCTTCGGACATGTGAATTTATGTGAAGAAAAAGGTCATTCTTATGTGAGGTGTCCATGGGCCTCACATAATGATATGACAGCAACCTCACATGAACCTTTGATCACAAAGGCACAAAGGAAAAGTTCAGCACAGGCATCAGAAATTAGATTAGCAGTTTTACAAAAAGAAAAAGAAGTAAGAAAGCAACAAGAAAGTGTCAGGCAGGAAGAAATTGAAGTACAGGTAGAACAGAAAAATAATCCTGTAATAGAACCACTTCCCGAAACTACACCTATCATAGAAACAGAAAGTAACTCTGACCTAGATGTCCCTCCAGGCACAAATGAACAAGATATAATGCCCCCCCCCCAACCGCTCCCTCCAGATTCAGACAAAGCTCCCTTCCAGCTAGTGGAACACAAAAAAAGACCAGAAACAATAGACAGGGAAGGGGAAAGAACCAAAAGGCAAAGAGAGGAAAATTTCAAAAAACAGCATAACAACTGCAAGTGACAGTAGGTACAAAGTTTTAAGTCAGAAAAGGGATTGGGATGATATAGATTCAGAAAATGAAGACTCCGACACATCCTCTATAGTCTCATCCTCCAGAGGTAGCTCCTCGCATATGGAGGATACAGATGGGAGGGGCAAGGTATAAAGAAATGGGGAACACAATCACAGTCATTGAGATGGAGACTTCCCTATGCCTAACACAACATGATGTCCATTAAAGTACTTACTCTGAATGTTAGCAGCATCAAAAACTAATCACAGAGTAACCATTTTGAGTGAGCTAGCTAACTTTAATTGTGACATCATTTGTATTCAGGATACCTGACTAAAAACACTTTTTGAAATCTCACAGGCTACAAAACTATGGGGGTATGGGGCTTCCTTTTGGTCAATGGGGGAAGACCTACATGATGGTCTGGGCATCTTATTTAAGAACAACGCATTAAAAGTAACTAAATTAGTATATCTTGAACCTGGAATCAGTCTATTAAATTGTGAGTTTAAAATTCTTGGGAAAATCTTAGCAAAAAGATTAGCTACAGTTACTAACCTTCTAATAAACCCCTTGTAAACGTGTTCAGTACCTGGTAGACACATTCAAGATAATTTAATTCTGTTAGAAATCATTTCCAAATATGAACATAGTACAGATATGGGCATCTTACTTAGTCTAGACCAAGAGAAGGTATTCAATTCAGTATCTCATGATTATATACTGTATACTTTGGAGAGATACAAACTTCCCAAACAGTTCATTCTTTGGATGAAATGCCTATATCAAGCAGCTACAGTTACGCCTTTAATAAATGGGCGGACTGTAACTACCATTCAGATACAGAAAGGGGTAAGAAAGGGATGTCCCCCGAGTCCTTTATTGTACATATATTGTATAGATCCCTTGTTACGAAGTATAGAAAAAAATAACTTGATACAGGGTATCTCACTATCACAGCAAGGAACAGCTATTAAAACTCTAGCCTATGCTGATGATGTGGCAATAGTAGTTAGCAGTACCACACAAGAAAATGCTATTAGACAGCAATTTACAGCTTTTTCAGACATATATGGGTCCAAAATTAATACAGTTAAGAGCAAAGAATCCTACTTGGTAGTAGTATCAGTAACCAAATTCAAGAATATGCTGATATACAACTCGTACCTAACATCATAACCATATTGGGAATTGATTTTGGTAAAGGGAACCTAGTAGTACTGAAATGGGAAAAAGGGATACAGAAAGCAGAAATGTTATTGTTCCAATGGAAAGGGAAATAAATTTCAGAACTTAAAAGGATATTTTTAATCAAAACATTATTTCTCCCTATTTTTTTGTATATTAGTTATGTATTCCCACTGCCACCTCAACTAGAAATGAAAATATACAGCTTATTTTTTCAAGCTTTGTGGGGAAGTCGATTGAACCCTATTAGGAGAGATACCACATATAGATCTGTGGCAGAAGGTGGTTTGGGTATGCCACACCCCATAGCTTTCTATAATAGTACATTTATATACTGTAATATTGTTTATTGAATATAAACTATGGACATCATCAATATCAGAATGGGAGAACATCTGTACAAAAGCGTGGTCACAAAATAAATTTAGATTATTGACAGTTACAAGCATTGTACCTGAATATGTTAAACCAGTAATATGAAAATTGGTACAATGGAAAGCCCCATACCAGACAATATATAATAGTAGACAGAGTTTATATAAAGCATTAACAGTGGCAGCTAATACTTCTTTAGAAATACCCTATTGTCCAGAAGATCAAATAACAAAATTACTAACACAGTTAATTAATAGTAGAATGCCACAATTCATTTGGGATGTGTTATGGTTCTCACTCCATGGTAGACTAAATGTAAGGAACAATAACAAACATAAACAACAGTCAGAAAGATGTTGTTTGAGGTCAGAATGCCATATGTTATTGGAAACTCGAACCCACTTATTTTTTGAATATCTTCATGCATAGTCACTAATGGAGTCCCACAAGGATCAGTACTGGGACCTGTACTCTTTGATATTCTAATCTCATCCACGCAGACAAACAGTACTGCATGTATGTGCAAATATGCAGATGACTGCAAGATTGGTGCACTCATGACTGATCCAAAATCCAGAGAGGAATTTCAAGAAAATTCAATTTCCTAGGCAACTGGGCAAAACAAAATGAAGGAAAATGTAAGACCATGCATTTAGACAATAATGACCCTACATTTTCATATTTTCTGAACGGCCATCTACTTCAGACAGCAACAAATGAAAAAAAGACTTGGGGGTTCAGGTAACCAGTGATCTATCATTTGATACACACACCAGATTTAAAGTGAAGAAAGGTCATAAAATAATGAGGTACATATTAAGCAGCATTAAAAGTAGGGAACCTGAGGTTATTCTTCCACTATACACATGTTTGGTGAGACCACACTTGGAGTACTGTACTCAGTTCTGTTCGCCACAAACAGTGGGAGGTGAAAAAAGTATAGAGCAAATTCAGAAAAAGGTTACAAAAAAGTTAAAAACATGAATCGGTTCAGTGACCAGGATAAATTAAGCTGGGCTTATATTTAATGAAATACAGAAGAATCAGAGGAGATATCTGTCTTGTCTATAAAGCTAGTACAGATCCATCTCTTATGGAGACAGTAGGGCTAATCACCCATAATAAAGTGAAGAAAATGAGATCACATAATATTAGGTTGAAAGGAGAAAAGAATAAACCCATAAAGAGGAATAAATGGGTCATCCAGAGAGTAATAACAATCTGAAATAGTTTACCTTAATATGTAGTAGAAGGTGATAATATTACCATTTTCAAAAGCAGACTAGACTACATGGGAACTAGAAAATATGAATACCACCTTAGAGGATCTTAAGGTGGCAAGTTCTGAATAGGTGAAAGTCTACTGAACTTGAACACAAGCTATGACCCTATGCATGTACCTTCTGGCAACAGGTAGCTATGTACTGGAAAACAAACAAGTTTAAACATAGCATATGATATTTTGATATTGGGCATTTATCCAACTCTGTGGCAATAATTCCATAGAGACACACTGCAAATAATCTGTGCACTATTAAAATACTATATATATGGCAAGCAAGATGCAGATGGGGCTTGCAACAACAACTTGTTAATCCAGAAGCCACTATGAGATGTGGTACTTTGCCAGTACAAAATGTGTATAAAACCGATATGCATAAGTACTCTGTTGCACAGTTGAAGGTTTTGTGGAAAGCACGCGATTCTATTCTGTCCATTGGTTGTTAACTTGTGACTAAACATCCTCTCATTTTGTATATTGTTATTATTTAGATATGAAAGAAAGAATCTCTGTAAATTATTTGTAAATATGTACAGTTTTGTATTGTTTTGATTTGTATTTTATTTCTCCATTTCCCCCCAGTAAAATTCCCCTACTCTTGGGTAGGGGGAGCTCCTGGACATTTGGCCAAATCTGGAGGAAGAGAGAGGATGGAGGTTGCGGGAGCTGGGGGATAGCCCCCCCTCCCCCAGTTCATGGATTGCAAGAGGCAGAAGATTATATAGAATTGGTACCTGCTGCAAGAGCTTCTGTCAAAGATCTACTGTTATGATAAGTTCTCTAACTACTTTTTCACCAAGAATAGAGAATTATATGATTTTAGACAAGGAAATGGATAATGGAACAGTGCACAGCACCGAACTGACAAACCAACAAACAGTGGATTAACAGGAAAATGGAGAGCTGTTGCAAGAACTTGAAAGTAAAAAGAGACAATTGTTGAAAACGCTTACCAAAACAAAAAAATGCAATATTGCAGCAGCAAATACAAACAGGGAGAGACTTTGGTAGAATGAAGGCCCGAATGGAAGGATCAGAGCTGGATTCGGAGACAGCTGCATAGCTGAGCCTGACATTTAATGACGCAGTAACATCAAAGACTTTTGCCGGAAATGAAACAATGAACTGTAAAGAGATTGAATTACACAGAGACAGCACAAAGGAAAACACTACGAGTTCAAAAGATAACAGCAAAGTTCAAGTTGAAAATAACTTTGAGCACAATGCAGTAAGTAAACTCCATGATGGAGATATAAAGACAAACTGTTAGAAATGCCACTTCTAAGGCCTGTGGTGTATTTGGACAATGATGGTAAGCTAGTTGAAAGATGGGCAAAAAAAGTGGGGATAAAGAAGAGTATAAAAAACATAAAAAAAGAAGCTGGCAAATGGTCTCCAGAGAAAGCTTTGTTAGCGGCTGGATGGGTGAAGGACAAACAGGAAGTGTGGGAACCAATGGTTCCAATGACACAGTGGTGCAAAAATATAGAAATGAAATACAAACTAATGGCACAGAAATAGAAAAGAAACCACAGGAGAAAGAGGTGTGCATTGACAATGAAGTAGCAAGTATCTCTGCAGGGGCCCCTGCACAAACAGACATAGGAAAAAAAAGTCACACAACAAGGTAAAGACAAATTTTAACAGGGAACACAGGACAAAGAAACACAAAACAGAAACACCTAGGAAATTTGCTGATTTGTTTCCACCGAGGGGAGAGCTGGTCCCCAGAAGGAACGCTGTGAGACTAATTTACAAAGGAGGCCTCAAGCATCCATCTAACAGAATTTACATCGCCTGAACTCTGCTTAAAGATTCAATTAAGCTTTCTACATCAGAAATCTATGCAATAATTCATACAGTAGATTCAAACTTTAATATTAGTTTCAAAACCATTAATGGTTTAGACAGGTTTTGGACCAAATATAATGAAATCCACAAGACTCCTCTATGGAGCCCCTTCTTGGCAGTTCCTCTGACCAAACCAATGTTAAGAACAATAATAGTACTGTTTAAAAATGAGGGGGTAAATATTTCAAATATACTGTTCTGGTTAAGGCAGCACTGCAAAGTGTTAAGACACCCCCACGCCAGTACTGGACTCAGAACAGATTTGGACTGGAGGGTGGAAGATTAGAGTTAAACTAAGGCAAACAGATGCAGGGATAATGGATCTACCAGGTAATTTCTTTTTAGGAAGAGACAGAGGTTCATTATTCTACATGGGGTAACCTAAGTCGTGTTTTAAGTGTGGCTCCAGAGGGCATTTGGGAAGTGCATGCGACAGCACCAAGTATAGCCATTGTTTTGAATATGGTCATTTAGCTGATGAATGCCAAAATTTTTTTAAATGCAACCTATGTGAGCGGAGAGGGCATTTGTATACCAAATGCCCTTGGGCTTCACACAATAGAGGTGAAACTCTCTCACCTGAGACACTGGTCTCACAAGCCCACCAAAAAGGGGCAATGCATGTTTCAGAAAATAAAGACTAGAAAGTGAAAAATAAGACAACAGAGCAAGCAAATGATCCTGAAAACCAATCAGAAAAGGTAGAAGGGGAGTATACAAAAAACACAGTAGAGAAAGAGACAGAACCAGAAGTACAAGCACAGGTACAGGAATTGGAAAAAGGATAATCTGAAGCAGAGAGCATGATTACAGAACCAGTCAAGGACACAAAACAACCTGAGCAGATATCTCTCCCCCCCCCATAGGTGAATTTAAACAGGTGAAGGGTAGGAGAGGAATGAAAAAGCAACCAAGAGATGATGGAAAACCCCTAAAAAAACCCAGAAGGAATCAAAAACCCAGCCAGTATGTTATACAAAAATAGATTTAGTGCTTTATCCCAGAGAACTAACTGGGGGGATACTGACACAGAGGGTGAGGACTCAGAGGGATTGTCCATTGCATCCTCACATAACGATCCCCTCTCTGATCAAGAAGAATATAACATGGATACACAAGCTAATGTAGTTTAAAGAAGAACCAGGTCTCAGAATAAAAAAAAATTCATGAGACCGATATCTAAACCTTTATGGCTACATTGAAAATGTTAACAATGTGAACATTATTAAAGGTTATAGGAAGGTTTTACCAGTAAGGTCCAGTTTCTCCACACTAGACAGTCCAATAATACTACAAGATACTAGAATTTTTTTTTTCATTTATATTTTTGTAGGATTTTTTCCCCTGTTTTTGGTCCCATTCCCATGCTCCAGCCACATGCATGCATGTGGAGGCATGCACACGCTGTGGTACTGAGGCACCCTCCCTCTACTTTGCTGCCTGTCCACCTGCACTGCCTTCAGACCTCCACCTGAGGGCAGTGGAACTACGGTGGGTGACAGATGTCCTCCTCAGCAGAGGAGAGCTGCCTTTTGGCTGCTCGATCCTGCTCTATTCTTCCCTCCCCCCGGCCAGCACCCAATGACCCTGGCTCATTCTTGAACCTGGGTCACTGGCGTGATGTGAGGTAAGGTGTCCAGTGCCTCAGCCCTCTGTGCCACAGGGCTGGTCACACAAGATACTAGAATTAAGACTAAATATGCAATAAACCAGGCCTCAAGACTGTGGACAAAAGGACCATCTTTTGGTCCATAGGACTCGACAGGTGTGATGGCGTAGGGGTATTGTTTAATGAAAAAGGGCTTAAAATGACAAAATTAATTGAAATATTATGTGGCAGAGCCCTGACATTAGACATAACATATAACACAGAAAGATTACGAATAATAACAATATATACTCCTCAAACAAAAGCAGCCAGGGTAAGTTCATTCAGTGATATACAACCATATTTACATACATCTAGAACAGTAATATGTGCAGGAGACTTCAATTGTGGAACACATAAGGAAGACAGAGGATTACTGACACAAAGTTTAAATGACATAACAAAGACGGCAAAATTAAAGGATGCTTATAGGCAAATACATCAAACAGAGGGGAATCACCTATTTTAGAGGGTCACTCTCAACAAGAATAGATTGTATTTTTGAATCGGGACATTTAAAAGTTTCATCCATACAGGTACACAGCTATGAATTCACTGATCATAGGATGATACAATGTACACTACAATTTGGACAGACACACATGGGAAAGGTATATAGAGCATGAACAATAGCAAACTAAATGATGAAAATTGATAAAGAAGTGGAACCAACAATGGGAGGCAAGATTATTAGTTAGATGTATGTATAATACTATGGGAAAGTGGGAAGATAGTAAAAAAGATATTAGAAAGTTATTTAGTAAATACACATGGACAAAAGCAGGAACAAAGTACATACAATATCTATAACTATGAAATCAGTTACAGATACTTATATCCGGAACAGAAATAGAAAAAATAGGCTATAGTCCGCAAATTAGCAATATGCAAAAACAAATGAGGGAATTACAATATGACAGATCGCAGTCCCTGTATCAAGAAATGAGATTTGGCACACAGTGTAAAAAACAAACATTTGACCCCTATTGGGCTCTCCAATTAAGCACTGCTCTGGTTTTCAAGCTACCTTGGGGAGAGGGTCCAGTGGGTTAGGATTGCCGGTGTCACCTCGGAAGAAAAGCCAGTCCTTTCAGGGGTCCCACAGGGGTCCATCCTGGGCTACTACTCTTCAGCCTCTTCCTCAATGACCTTCCCAGTGTCTGCCACCAGAAATTACTGTTTCACGCTGATGACGCAGTCATGTTCACCAACCACCAAAACGCAGAGCTCCCTAGAGAAACAATTGCAGCTTGAATTCAGACGATCAGAATGGTTCAAGTCACACAAACTGGTCATGAACTACAGCAAAACAAAGGTTATGACCTTCTACAATGCCAGGAGCAAGTACAAATCCCGTGACCTCACCATCCTAAACCAAACAGGGACCTTACTTGAACACGTTCCTGATTTTAAAAACCTAGGTGTCACATTGGACAGCTCACTCTCCTACCATCGGCACATAGATTCTGTTGCCAAAGCCACCAACATCTGTATAGGCCTGCTCTACAGGCACAAACACTGCATGACTCCTGACACTCTCCGGTTGGCTATCAACAGCTCTGTCACCTCCATCGCCGATTACAGGCTAGCAATTTATGGCTCTGCCTCCACCTCTGCCCTCCGTCAGAATTACAGTTGCACTCAACAAAGCATGCAGGTTGCTAACTGGGGCTGACGACTTACACACACACTCAGGACCTGTACACTCGGGCAGGATGGCTTCTCTCATCAACCGGATACAGTATCAAACCTGCCTCTTAGCCAAAAAGTCCTCCTCGGGTCATGCCCCGGGCATTGAAAAGCTCTCATTGACCACCACAGCACCCAGTGAACTAGAAGTTCACAACAACTAACCTTCCTTGTCCCCAGATGCTGGACTACAATGGGCCAGAGGGCCTTTGCCCACAGAGCACCACAGTGGTACAATACTCTCAACAAAGAAACTCTTACTGCTGCTGCTCTTGGCCCTTTTTAAGAGACAACTCTGACTTCATCTCATTTCAACTAGTCATTGTGACTGCCTCGCCTAATCAGGGGCCCACCGCTCACTGCCCTCCACTTCAGTCTTGACAGCTACCTCCCCACCTTGTCCCTCCTACCGGCCTACCCCTGCCCCTCTCCCTTTCCTCCCCAGGCATTTCCTGACTTTTAACCTCCCTCCCTCCCTTTAGAGCTCTTACCCTCACCCTCTACCCTCTGACAATGGCCTTCTTGCCTGCATACCCCTTCCCTCTCACCTGCAGTGCTTATTTCCAAGATTGCCCTTGGCTGGTATGTCATGCTACCTAACATTTGGCACATTTTGAATTACTGGAATTTCCTAAGCCTCAGTCTTTACTTCTTTTATTGTGTAACTATGTATTATTATGTTGACCTTTGTATGTCTGTATACCCCCATTCCTTCAATGTGGAACCTTTGTAAACGAGCAGTTCCTGCTCAAAGGTATTTGTAATCCTAGATTTCAATAAAATAAAAAAATTAAAAAATAAAAAATAAAGACTGTAGCATAAGAACAGAAAAAAGATCCGTACAAACAGTATACAAGGAAAATTAACAAATAAACACAAAACAAGGAATAATGGAAGCAGTTGACACCTACATAAAGGATCAGTTTAGCATTACCTGAACTATTCAAAACACTACGGAAATATTAAGGAATTTAGAAATCCCCAAATTAACAGAAACAGAAACAAACCAGTTGACTATACTAATAACTACTGCAGAAATAATAGACAGTATGGGAAACTAAAGAATGATACAGCACCAGGGAAAGATGGTCTGAATGCAGAATTCTACAAGAAATTTAGAAACCTATTAGCACCTATTATGGCAGATCTGCATAACAGCTGTCTGGAAGAAGGACAAATAACAACACAGTACAAAGCATTATTAATTTTGATACATAAAAAGGGTGAGAAAGCTGATTTACAGAAGTGGAGACCGTTGAGTCTACTTAACACAGACTATAAAATATTAGCAATGATACTTCAAAGAAGATTAAGCACTGCAGTGGAAAAATTACTAAGTCCATATCAAACATGTTCAATAAAAAACAGAACAATACAAGATGACTTAATTTGGTTGAGAGAACTCTTCGCAAAGGGGAAACAAGGAATATTGTCAGGATATTTGTTAAGTATAAACCAAGAAAAGGCCTTCGATAGGTTATCACAATAACTATTTCAGGTGTTAGAAAATTATAATATGCCAACTCAGTTTGTAGGATGGATAAAAAGTTTGTATAATGAAGCTAGCATTACCCCTTTCATAAATGGATGGGTAGGCTGATCTAGTAGTTTTAGGAGAGGTGTAAGGCAAGGTTGCCCTCTAAGCCCCCTACTGTATTTGGGATAGATCCTTTATTAAGAGAGATCCAAAATAATGAAAGAATCACTGGTATGTCACTAAATACTTACACTCCAGCAATTAAAATAATAGCTTATGCTGATGACGTGGTTCTCACAATTCATAGAAAAACAGCAGACAATGACATAACAAGAGCATTAAAAAAATTTACAATGGCATCAAGATCTAAGATTCATTACAGTAAAAGCACTAGATGCTATATAGGGGAAGCAGACACACCATCTGAAAAGAGTGCAGCAGGAATATCTATAAGGGATCAAGATATTAAAATACTTGGGATAACGTAAGGTACACAAAATATGGTGAAAATAACTGGGAATCCTGCCTACAAACAGCAGGGAATAAAGTAAATATCTGGAAAAGTAAAAGAATTTCAAAATTGAAATGTATATTGTTAATAAAAAAAAACTGATAATTCCTATATTTCTTTATGTAAGCTATGTATTTCCAGTACCTCAGATGTTACAGATGAAATTAGTGTTTTCTTTCAAGGACTTTGGGGAAGTAGATTAAACCTCATAAAAAGAAACACAACATATAGACCTAAACAGGAAGGAGGAGTAGAAATGGTGAACCCGGTAGTCTTTTTCTACAGCATCTTCATAACACACAACGTTGGCATTACATTAAGGCCCAATGGGAAACTATGGATGCGGAGTATAAGGGAATGGTTGGAACCATATATGTTAAAATGGCAGAGTAATAAATTAAATACTCAGAAAAGACAAATAGCTCGCCCAGATTACATGATAGCAGTAATAAAGAAAATAAAGCAGTGGGCACTTAAAGTACAGAAAGTAACTACATTTACAAGGAAACAATTGTACCAAGAAATATAAACAAAGACATTTTATGACACAATAGAACTGCCATTGTGCCTTATAGAACGCATAGAGCAGGCCATATGGTACCTTAGTTGCAAAAGGATCCCAGCTTACACTGGTTGAGTAACCATGGCAAGCTGGGAGTGCACAACTCACACAAACAAATAAGTGAAAGGTATTGTCTGAGGGAAGGATGTATACAACAGTTATAAACACAGGAGCATTTGTATTTAAAATGTCCTTGCATGCAACAATTTTGGAAGTATCTAGCGCAAAAGTGGGAAGAACCTTTATACCAAAATATTACTTATGTAGAACTAGTGCTAGGATTATATGACAAAAAGTGGAATAAATATGACAAAGACACTGCACAGTCAATAGGAACACTTGAAATGTTTTATATGGCAAGCTAGATGTGCTTGGATATTCCAACAAAAACTGATTACAAGCATGGAACTAAAAAAGACTGTTAAAACTGAATTGCTGAAAATATATTGCTATAAAGGGAAGACCATCCCTCCAAACATACATAGGGAACAATGGAAAAATCGTGAGCTTATTCTAAGAGAAGAGGTATAATTATATTAGATGGAAGAGTAGGAGATAAAGGAGCAAGAGTAATATTTTCCGATTTTTTTGTGGAAATAAAGATGAGGAAGTCCAACATTTGGGAGTAACAAATGAGCAAATTGAATTGTACAGATGATGATATAAATTCATGAAATATGTGTAATGTATTTTGGGTTTTGAATTATAATTAATCAAAAATTCCCCTGCTCTTCGTCTATAAGTGCCATGGGATCTTTTACTTCCTCCTGGACAGTAACCAGAGATGGGCAGAAGGGACCTCAGTTTAACATCTCATCCAAAAGATGGTCCTCAAATATGCAGCACCCCACTCGTACTGCAATACATTGCCAGCTATGGGTATTACACCAAGTGCCTGGTGTAGAGCTAGAACAAATGACCATCTGATCTTTCAGCCCCAGAGGGGAGCATGCTACCTACTGAGCCAATGGCACTGCAAAGGAAGGAGGGTACGTCCTTAATGTCTTCTGCTTTGGTGGCATTAATTACAACAACCCTCACCATTGACCAAGGTAAGAGCCTGGCTCAGGCACCTCTGTACCAACTATGGACAGTATGCTGCCTCCGTTGCCTGGTTTAGTCCTTACGACGACAGCAGTCACAAACCTACAAATGGCTATTGCAGACTCCCAGTGTATGCTGGCGTTGTTGTCAGAAATGTTAGTGCTCCTGTTCTCATCACTGACTGTAGTCCTGTTGACCAGGCCACCCCCATCAGTACTGTTGTCGATGGGACTTAAAAGCATGCCTGTAGTTCCTCCAGTACAGTCACTGCCTCTGCCGTCAGCTCCATTGATTGCTCCCATCATCATTCAGGATGACGATAAGGTAGAATATAGTCCTGACCTGGACGTGGAGGAGCATGAAGGATAAGAAGAAGATCATTGTAAAGGGGTTTTTCTTTCAAACTCTTCCCTCTCTTTTTGCAGTGAGGACTCTGAGGTTTATAACCCCAGATATCCTCTTGAATATTTCTTATTTCAGGCTTCTTTCAAGCAGAATTAGGATGTCATGGGGCTTGAAAGTGAAGAGGAAGACTCCATAAAATGAATTTAATGGAGTTCTTAGAAGTTACAGCTGCACCTATGATTGTAATGCTCCTATATACCCTGCATTGGAGGATGCTACCTTTGGTGCCTAGCACAGGCCTCACACTTTGCCTTTGGTCCCCAGAAAGGCTGACAAACGGTACTCTGCTCCGTCTGTCACACCCTATTATGTTGCACCACCAGAAACTGATTCTGTAAAAATCATGGCTGCTCATGATTGCTCTAGGGCCCCTAGAGTGATGAGCACTCTACATCTCGACAAAGAATCTGGGAGATTGGATGTAATGGGCAAGCATGCTTATGCCTCTGTACCCTTGGGGCTAAGAATTGCAAATTACCAGGCTTACATAAGTATCAGAATAGCCTGTGGAAATATGCCCTGATTACTATTCAAGCTCTCTTTTGTAGCCCTGCAGAGGCAGAACTTCATAAAGCTGCATCAGCTGGAATTGATACAGGTAAGCATATATTATGGACTGTCATTGAGGCTTAGGTCAGGAAACACGCAGCCAAGAGAAGCTGTAAAATTTGCAAGTAGCATTTTACTACTATCGACAATAGAAGAAAAAAAATGTACAGAATGGTTTCAAACATAGGCAGTCCAAACATAAATCCACTTTCTAAGTTCAAAAACAAAACCCAGACTAAAAACTGAGTGATCCAGCTCACTCTCTCCTTTTATATCGTCTCCTTTACCAGCTTAATTGGTACATCCTTGCTGCTTTAGACAGTGTCTTCAGTTTGTACAAAATGTATTAGAATCTTGTCAGTTTCTGGCTTCCTGGAGAAGCTTACAAAAAGAACACAGCGAACCAAGCTGCAAGCTAGCTTCTTGCTGACTGCTTTTGCAAACCTAAGAGGTCAAAAGATCAAACTTCTGCTACAGTTTGCTACATATTCTAATAAACTCAAAGAGCTGTTTCTGCAATAATTTCAACAGTAATAACTAAATACTTTTACAAACCAGGAAACTCAATGTCACATAAAGAGCCACACATATTTTTATAACCAAGGTAGAGACAGCAAGAAACAAAGGCAGGGAGGTAGCTGGGTGGAAATGTGAAACCACTGGAGTGATCAAGTCCTAGATTTCACAAGGAATTTGATTGTGCAATCAAACAAAAGACAGAAAAAGAGAAAACATAAAATATCCTTGCTTTTAACACTTTCTTCTAGGACAGAGTCATATTACCCCCCCCTTTAAAGAGCTCCTTTCTTGGTGCATCAGAAAACAAATACTGTAGGAGGGTCCCTTACCTGCAGCGGAGTTCCTCCATAGCACTTTTAAAATTACCAGCTTTGCCCCCCACGTAAAGGGAAGGGATCATATTTTGCCACCAAAGGGGCTAGCTGCTCGATCCCTTCCACTTTCTGATCATCTACGTGTCCCTGCGCTTCCTTGTTTTGTGATGTCACTATAGGACCAGTGCAGGGATGGTGTTGATGCAAGTCTATTGAGCCTAATTTTAAAAGTTATTTTCAGTATTTAAATCGAATTGTTACAAATGGAAGGTTGCACAAAGCAACAAGGCTCTTGTTACTTTAATACAGTCTCCATTTGTACCAAAAGTCCGATTTAATACTGAAAATAACTTTTAAAATTAGGCTCAATGGACTTACATTGACACTGTCTCCATGCTGGTTCTATAGTGATATCACAAATGAGGAAGTGGGATGATGTGAGGAATCAGGAAGTGGAAGGACTCGATATTAGCACCTTCAGGGCAAAATATGATCCCTTCCTTTGTGGGGCAAAGCCGATCCTTTTAAAAGTGCTATGGAGGAACTCCTATGCAGGTAAGAGAGCTTCCTATTTGTTTAAATCCAGGGCTGCAAATACCAGGGAAGAGTGCCCTTTAAGGGGGAACCTGTTTTAAAAAACAGGTTTCCAAAGCCTTCTGTTAGTTTTCGTTTAACATGAACTTATAATCTTTACAGTTCTGTGCATGTATTTTTCCATATAACAACCAGTACATCAAACAGTTAAGTTTAAATCCACAAATAATGTTTAAACCTTTGGAATTCTCAATTCCTGATCCATATCTAGACAGGAAATCAGCATTGACATTCTCTTTTCCAGATTTGTGCTTCACTTTGAACTTAAATGGCTGTAGTGCAAGGTACTACCTTGTAATTCTGGAATTTTTATCCTTCATTTGGTTAAGCCAACAGAGAGGATTATGATCTGTTATAAGTACAAAGTCAGATCCTAGCAAATAAATCTTAAGGGACTTCATTGATGGTATGCCGTTCCTACAGTGACAACTTTACCGCGACCGACACTACAGCGACAGGTCGCTGTAGTGTCTGTGCGGGACCTCGGAACTGCTTTCTGGGTGTATTGCACCCCCTCTCTGAAGCAACTCCATCTCGGAGTTGATTAATTTAGTAAGGGGGGGCTCTGGCCCGAAGCCTCCCGAAGAAAACACAGTCTGAAGTGACTCTCTTTATGCCAACAGCAAATGCAGCCGACATAAAGGAGTCACTGTAACGTCAGTAGACAACGAAATTGTCGACCGACTGTCATGAATCCTCCATGGACCACTTTGCTGCAAGGTATTCCTTTTAAATGGTGGAATACCTTTTCTCTTTGTCGTGCAGTTTTCTACTAATACATAGAATGGGATGTTCCTTCCCATCTATATTTTGACTCAGGACTGCACCTAGGCCCACCTTTGATGCATCTGTCTGTAACAAAAACTGTTTTTCAAAGTCTGGGCTTCTTGTCAGTGTCAGTGGCTCAGTATGTAGCACACTCACCTCTGAGGCTGGGAGATCAGAGGCCTGTGGGTTCAATTCCCACATCTGGCACTTGGGTTAATATCCCAGTACTGACACTGTAGTACAGCAAGAGAGGGGTGCTGCACTTCTGAGGTGCCATCTTTCGAATTAAATGTTAAAAACCAAGGTCCCATCTGCCTGGATTGGAGGTAGTTCAGATGGATGTTAAAGATCCCATGGCACTTATCGAAAAGAGAAGGAGAAATTCCCCGGTGTCCTGGTCAAATTTCCCTCATTCACTAAGAATACCACCAACAGCTTAATCTGGTTCAAGGTCAGTTGGCATTCATCTGAATCCTCCTCCCCTGGGTTGTGCCTGAAAATAGGCAGGATTTGTCTAGTGCACTTACCCGGTCAACAAAAACTAAATAAATAAAACAGGGGCTGAACGTAATGCTGTCTTGATGACCCGAAAAGCTTCATCACACCCTGGGGTCCATTTTACATAATTTGGGCACCTTTTCTTTGTGAGTTCAGTGAGTGGAGTAGTTAATGGGGCAAAGTTGGGAACAAATCTCCGAGAGTAACCAACCAGCCCTAAAAATTACCTGATATTTTTATTTGTTTTAGGTCCAGGACTGTTAACTACAGCTTCTGTCTTAGAAATCTCTGGCTTTGTTTCCATTTCCCAAAACATAACCCAAGTATCTGGTTTCCTGCAAGCCAGTCCGCATTTGGTAGGCTTAATGGTCAGACTTGCACTTTTGATAGATTGGATAATTGCTCATAGGTGATCCAAGTGGCTTTTCCAGTCTGTACTGCACATCACATCATCATTCAGGTACGTAGCACAATAACCAGTGTGAGGAGCTAAAATTACATCTATGAACTGCTGGAATGTAAAGGGTGTGCCATGTAAACCAAATGGCATGGTGGTGAACTGATAGAATCCAATAGGAGTGGCAGATCCAGTTTTGTCTCTGGATTCTTTAGCTGGAGGAATTTGCCAGTAACCCTTGGTGAGATCGAGGGTACTGATGTATTTGGCACTTCCCAGTCTGTCCACCAAATCATCTATCCTGGGCATAGGATAACTACAAACATACAAAATTGCCTGCAGAAACAGGCCACAATGGTCTATCTAGTCTGCCCAAGTGTGCAGCTCAGTTAAATCCCTGGAGCTTCCCACCCCAACTCTTCCTGGTGTAAACCCCCCCATCCATTTCCCAGTAGCGTCTCCTTTGGTCCTAATCTTCATCTTCACCCTATCCCACTCCCCCCCACCTTGAAACTGGCCACTGTCTTCGCTACCACCACCTCCTCTGGCAGCTCATTCCGCCCCTTCACCACCCTTTCAATGAAATGTGCCTCTTCTGTTCCCTCCTGAATCTACCCCCCACAACCAATTTCAGGCCAGACCCCTAGTTGCACCATCCATTCTTATCCCAGGGTACTAAAGGAGCTAAAAGTGGAACTAGCAGAGCCATTATCAGAACTGTTTAGTGAGTCTCTGAGCACAGGAGAGGTCCCAGAAGACTGGAGAAGGGCACATGTGATCCCGCTCCACAAGAGTGGTAGCAGGGAGGAGGCAGGGAACTACAGACCAGTCAGTCTCCCCTCAGTAGTGGGCAAGATTATGGAGGCACTCCTTAAAGAAAGGATAGTGCAACACCTGGAATCCATAGGAGCACAGGATCCAAGACAGCATGGGTTTACAAAAAGAAGATCCTGTCAAACTAATGTCATAGATTTCTTTGACTGGGTAACCAGAGTGGTGGACCAAGGGGGAGCAGTTGATGACACCTACTTTGACTTCAGCAAAGCTTTCGATACTGTTCCACATAGAAGATCGATTAATAAGCTGGGTAGGCTCGGGGTGGGTCAGAAGTTGGTCAACTGGGTGGCAAACTGGTTGACAGGCAGAAAACAGACAGTGGTGGTAAATGGTATACAGTCAGAAGAGATGCAAGTCACAAGTGGGGTACTTCAGGAATCAGTCCTGGGGCCAGTCCTCTTTAATATCTCCATCAGTGACATTGCAGATGGACTGGAGGGTAAGGTTTGTCTGTTTGCAGATGACACCAAGATCTGCAACAGAGTAGGTGATCCAGATGGGGTGGACAGAATGAGAAGAGATCTGGATAAACTAGCAAAATGGTTGGAAGAGTGGCAACTGGGGTTTAGAAACACAGAATTTGATGACAGATAAGGACCACTTGGCCCACCTAGTCTGCCCATTTTCCTACCTAACAGATAAGCTGCAGATCCTAGTTAACCAACAGCTTACTTCCTCCTACCCCCCACTAGGACTGCCTAATGTCTGTCCCATGCATTCTTGAATTCCCCCACTGTTCTTGACTCCACAACGTCCTCAGGGAGGCTGTTCCATGCATCCACAACCCTCTCCTTGAAAAAATACTTCCTCACATTACCTCTGAGCCATCCCCCCTCTACCTTCAAATTGTACCCCCTTGTTCTTGCACATATCTTTTCTGAAAGATGCTACCCTCTTGGACTTTGTTGATTCCCTTGAGGTACTTAAAAGTTTCTATCATGTCCCCTCTCTCCCTTCTTTCCTCAAGGGTATGCATATTAAGCTCCTTTAGTCTTTCTTCATATGTCTTCTGGTGCAGACCCTGCACCATTTTGGTCGCCCTCCTCTGGACAGCCTCCACTCTGTCTATGTCTTTGCAGAGATGGGGTTTTTAGAACTGCACACAGTACTCCAGATGGGGTCTCACAAACTGTTTGCACAGAGGGATAACAACTTCCTGTTTTCTACTATTGATGCCGCTCCCTATGCATCCCAGTATCCCCCCAGCCTTCCTTACTGCCTTCTCACATTGCTTGCACACCTTTAGGTCATCTGATATAATTACTCCCAGGTCCCTTTCCATTTTTACTGTTGTCAGCATCTCATCCCCCATTGTGTACTCTTCCCCTGGGTTTTTGTTTCCCAGGTGCATTACCTTGCACTTCTTTGCATTGAATCTGAGCTGCCATACATTTGACCGTTCCTCCAACCTTGCCAAGTCCCTTCTTATCCTTTCCACTTCATCTTGTGTATCAACCCTGTTGCAGATCTTTGTGTTGTCTGCAAAGAGACATACTTTTCCTTCCAGTTCCTCTGCAATGTCACTTATAAAGACATTAAAAAGGACCGGTCCCAGTACTGAACCCTGCGCTACCCCGCTAGTAACCCTCCTTTCTTCACTGTGGACTCCATTTACTACTACCCTTTGTGTCCTGTTGTTTAGCCAATTTTTTATCCAGGCTACCACCTTGGGACCCACTTCCAGGCTGGCTAACTTGTGTATTAATCTTTTGTGTGGGACTGGATCAAATGCCTTGCTAAAATCTAGGTAGGCCATGTCCACAGCCCCTCCCGGGTTTACTACTTTGGTCACCCAGTCAAAGAAATCTATTAGATTCGTCTGACACAACCTTCCCATTATGAATCCATGCTGCCTTGGGTCCTGTGCCCCACTGGCCTCTAGGTACTCAACAGTTCTTTCCTTCAGAAGTGACTCCATCATTTTCCCTGCCACTGAGGTCAAACTAACTGGTCTGTAGTTTCCTGCCTCTATCCTGCTCCCACTTTTGTGAAGAGGAATCATATCCACCCTCCTCCAGTCCTCAGGTACCACCCCATCCTCCCATGATTTGTTAAAGAGAGAAGTCAGCGGTATCACTAGTTCTCCCCTTAGTTCTTTTAGAATTCTGGGGTGAATCCCATCAGGCCCCATTGCTTTGTCCACCATCAATTTTATTAGTTCTCTCAGAACCCTTTCTTCTGTAAATAGACTGGTATCGACCCTCATCTTCAGAGTGTTTCTCTTGTTTGGTTTAGGTACCTCTCCCTCCTCTTCCTTTGTGAATACTGAGCAGAAATATTCGTTCAGTATCCCTGCTTTTTCACTGTTGCCCTCTACCCACATTACCTCCCCTTTATTAAGCTTCAGTATCCCTCCTTTGGTCTTTCTTCACTCCCTAATATAC
Organism: Neoceratodus forsteri; assembly: GCA_016271365.2. Lineage (NCBI taxonomy): Eukaryota > Metazoa > Chordata > Ceratodontiformes > Ceratodontidae > Neoceratodus > Neoceratodus forsteri. The sequence goes on from CM028129.1 coordinate 672,127,852, forward strand.
CTATAAAAGGTCTTATCCCCCTTCTTAACAGAGTTGGCTATCCTTTCCTTGGTTTAGGCCTTTGCTATTCTGACTGCCTTCCTAGCCTCTTTCTGCTCTAACTGATAAAGTTCTCTGTCCTGCTCCTTCTGTGTTTCCTTATACTGTATTTTCTGAATGCTATCCTTTTCTCCTTAACCTTCCCTGCCACTTCTTTTGAGAACCATGGCATTTTCTTCCTTCATTGTGTCTTGTTAATTTGCTTTACACAAAGGCTTGTTGCCTCTGTGATGGCTGTTTTGATTACTCCCCATTGTTCCTCCACCCCTCCTTCTTGCCTGTTTGCTAGTGCTTTTCTGAGGCGCTGTCTCATTTTCCCAAAGTCAGCCCTCCTAAAATCCAATACTCTTGCTTTTGTATGGCTTGATTGTATGGCTGTGTTTATCGTGAACCACACTGTTTGGTGGTCGCTTGTTCCTATATGGCTACCCACTTCTAAATCTGAGATTCTTTTTCCTTTCCCATTTGAGAATACCAGGTCTAAGATTGCTCCCTCCCGAGTGGGTTCCAATACTAGCTGTCTGAGGCATGCCCCTTGTAGGGCATCAAGAATGACCCTGCTCTTGGATGTGCTTGCAGCAAGGGTGCTCCAGTTAATATCTGCAAGGAAGTGCAAGATCATGCACATAGGGAAGAGAAACCCTGACACCACCTATAGGCTGAGAGCGGAGTTGCTAGCAGTCACAAGGGAATAAAGAGACTTGGGCATCATCATCACTGATGACCTGAAATCATCCAAGCAGACCACTAAAGCAGTAGGTAAGGCTGGGGGATGTTAGGGTGTATTAGTAGGGGTATCACAAGTTGGAAGATGGAGGTAATAATCCCTCTTTACAAAACACTGGTTAGGCCCCATTTGGAGTACTGCATGCAGTACTGAAGGCCACACCTTCACAAGGACATTAACCAAATTGAGGCAGCCCAGATAATGGCAACCAAAATGATGCAGGGACTGCATCAGAAAACTTATGAGGACAGATTAACAGAGCTCAATATGTATACCCTAGAGCAAAGGAGGGAGCGAGGTGATATGATCGAAACATTCAAACACCTTAAAGGCATTAACAAGGTGAAAGAGTCTAATTTTCAATATAAGAAAAATAGCAGGACAAGAGGACACAGCATAAAATTAGAGGGAGGACGATTAAGGGGTAATGTGAGGAAGTTCTTTTTCACAGAAAAGGTGGTGGATGCATGGAATGGCCTACCTCAGGAAGTGGTGGATATGAATACAGTGCAGGGCTTCAAACAGACATGGGATAGGCATAAGGGAGCAATACAGATGAGTATGACTAGATAGGCCATTGACAGAGCAAAGGTCAATGGCACATTTATAAGGTAGAAAAAGAAATGGGCAGACTGTATGGGCCTTGTGGTCTTTATCTGCCATCAACTTCTATGTTTCTATGTCAAGTTGAAGATACACTCTGTACCAGCCCTCTTTATGCCCTTGAGATACTTGAAGGTCTCAATCATGTCCCCCCTTTCCCTTCTGTCCTCCAGGGAGTACATGTTCAGATTCCTCAGCCTCTCCTCATGTGCTTTGTCCCCATAACCTTAATCATTTTAGTTGCCCTTCACTGGACCCCCTCCAATAGTCTGAAATCCTTCTTCAGGTAAGGGCACCAAAACTGAACACAGTATTCCAGGTGTGGTCTCACCAGTAACCTGTACAATGGCAGAATAACTTTCTCCCTCCTAGAGGTGATTCCCCTGGCGATGCATCCCAGCATTTTATTTGCCTTGGCTGCTTCCTTATGGCACTGAGCTGTGTGTTTCATATCACCCCGACCATTACTCCCAGGTTCTTTTCCTCCTCTGATACTGTCACCTGTATTCCCCCAGCCAATAACTGGCCTTTGGGTTTTTAGCTCTCATGTTCATTACTTTACATTTCTTTGCATTAAAGCCCAACTGCCAGATGTTAAACCGCTCCTCCAGCTTAGTCAGGTCCTCCTTTAATACCTGTCTCCCCTCCTTTGTGTCCACCCTTCCACAGAGTTTAATATCACCTGCTAAAAGGCAGATCTTGCTACTAACCCCTTCAGCAATGTCACCTATGAATATGTTAAACAGCACAGGATTGACACTGAGCCCTGTGGTACCCTACTGGTTACAGGCCTAGGTTTGGATTGTTCCCCTCTTACCACCCCCCTTTGGTTCCTGCCCCTTAGCCAGCTGCTGACCCACCCCAGCATTTTGTCCCCTAATCCCAGGTCCCCCAGCTTGCTGATTAGCCTGCCATGCAGCACTGAGTCGAATGCCTTGCTGAAGTCCAGGTACAGTACATCCACCATCTACCCTCTGCCCGGAGACCTCATCACCCAGTCAAAGAAGTCAGTCATGTTGGTTTGACAAGATCTCCCCCTGACAAACCCATGCTGCCTGTCATTCTGGAGACCATTGTCTTCAAGGAAGGACACCAGCCTTTCCTTTAGAATGGCTTCCATTATTTAACCTACTTTGGAGATTAGGATTACTGGCCTGTAGTTACCTGGCTAATCTCTGGGTCTATTCTTATGGAGCAGTAGCACATGAACTGTCCTCCAGTCCTGTGGGACACACCCCATCTCCAGCGAGGTGTTAAATAGGTCTGCCAGAGGTGCTGCCAATTAGGGTTGCCAATAGTCCTGCATTTTATGGGATGTCTTGTATTTAAGGCAAAAATTCCCTGTCCCGTTTGAAATTCATATGGGATGCCTATTGTCCCATATTTTTTGGTGGCCCCACGTACTGTTCAAAGAAAACACGGTGTCCCAAGATCCATAGTGGCCGAGGAGCCTTTGTGCGCATGTGTGACTCATGCAAGGGACACTGGGCAGCCTGACTCATTGGAGATGTCATCGAGAGAGCGCGAGAGAAGCTATCTGCCTGCTGCTGCGACTTGACTGGAGCTGCTTGGGAGTGCATGTTCGGTTCATCTGTCAGTCTGCCGCAACAAGAGACTAGTTTATCAGGCAAGGAGCTACAAATTGTTGTCTTGCCAAGACCTGTTGTGGTTTTGGACCATCATGGTTGGTCAGAGACGGAGGAGTGGCATTTGCAAGCAGCGGCCAAAAATCATCAGGGACAGGCGGCGGGAATCGGAGTCAGCCTCTGAGTTGGGACTGGACAGGAGAAAAGAACACAGGTTCAGTGGCAGTGGGTAATGGCCCATTGTGTGCCCTGGCTGGCTTGGAGAGTCTGGACCCTGGATCCCTGTCCCACCCTGACTGAGTGGTGGTGGACGTGGAGTTTTTGGCCTGTGCTGGGTTGCTACTGAGCAAAAAGAGTAAGAGCTGCACAAAAGAGGCTGAATTTCTTTGGAAAGGAGGGAGAGAGGGATGTGAAGACCTGAAAGTTGGGGGATGCAAACTGCATAGGCCTATGAAATGCCTGAGCCTGGGCTTCTCTGTTGCTTTATGTGCAAAACATATGCTGTGTGTTTTAACTGTGAAGTGAACATGGGGGCAGATGTAAGATGATGGCAGTGCTATGCTGAGCTCTTGCTGCTCTCTGCTTTTGAGAGCAACCTGCCTTTTTACCTCTGGGACACTAGTAAAAACCTGCATCCTTTCCTTTGGGTTACTAGTATTTTTTTTATTTTTTTTAAGAGTGTTTGAGGGTTAATTTGACTGAGCTGATCTCCTGGTCGGTGCTCTTGAACAGAGATCCAAAACTTTGAGTTCTCATTTAGAGCTTGTTTTAGATTTGGGGGATAGCAAGGGTTATTTAGTAGTAGGTAGGGTAGGGCAAGTGAGTCAGAATCAGGAGGTAGCTTTTTTATTTTTGATTGCAGTAGACCTAGTTCCCTACTTATCTGTACTGGCTGCAAGATCCTATACCCACTCCTGTCCTGATTCCTGGATCTCTGTGTTGCTGCTGTCTGGCAGGGGCCTCTGGTGCACAGACTGGTGTTGCTGGATGGAGGTGCTCTTTAGCGCGAAGGAGCTGACCAAATGAATGCTTTCCAGGATGACGAAACTCGGCCTGCAGTTTGGATTTACCAGAGCCGCCCCAGGTGGTTTAACGGAAGACGCCTTGCTAACATCTGACACGAGGACCACCCGGACTGGTCGGTGCCATCTATCCATTAGAGCCTTCCAAGGAGGCACAGCTGTAGAGGCCATCTGCCGCAAGTTGTCTCCTGGTAGAGGGCTAAATCCAAAACAGTTGTCTGCATTTATTGCAGTCTGGACTTTTATCAGTTCTGTTCTTCATCTTTGGCTCCCTGAAGAGTGCAGCTGACTCGAGATCCCCCCAGATTATCGTTGATGGGGTGTGGTGGTTGGTATGGATGGTGATTTTCTATCTGTGGTGCAGGACTTGTGTTTGGACCCCTGTGGCTGGGGAGGGTGACTGTCCAAATTGTTCTCGCTCCACCTTAAACTTCTTTTCTTCACAATTTCATCTGCTGTAGGGTGGAGGTCAGTGAGAGGGGTCTCCATCCCTACATATTCTAGGCAGTGAAGGAACTGGTTGCTGCAGAATTTATATGTGAAACTGATAATAATTTTATTTTCTTGTGTCCGAAATTACTATTCTGGGATCAATGGTCTCTGCTCTGGTGAATGGAATTATCTACCCTCTATTGTTTTTTGTTTTATTGGGCAGTTGGGAGGGTTTGGTTTAGGGATTCAAGGTTTTAAACTGTAAATGTGTGGATGGCGATGTGAGTGATTAGTGTTAGCTTTGTGCTAGTAGTGTGGCTGATCTGTGCGACTGGTTATTTTGTCAAGTAGTATAAAGGAGCTATCCGGGGCTAAATATGTGTCTGGGGAGGCCTGTGGGTCTGGGCCGGGCTAGAATTGTGTACGGGTCATCCCAGCTTTTTGACCTGCAACCCTTTACCAACCTCCCAGTATCCAATACTACAGCTTGACGCTGTCGGGAGATAAGGATTAAGAGGCCCCGGAGTGATTGGGTATGCAGGATGCCCTGTGTCGGGTGGATGGGGTAGGATTGAGGTTATCAGGAGCAGAAGGTGCCCTGGGTGTCAACAGACCTTGGAGAGAGGTGAGCCATGTTTGGTTTCTGTCCCCAGGGTTCCCACCAGACGGAGTGGGCCAGTAGACAGTAGGGCAGCACTCTCCACCAATCCCCTGAGGGCAGTGCTTTGCAATGCCAGATCGAGCAGGAACAAGATCACAATTATAGTGGACTTGATTTCCTTAGTCAATCTGGCATACATCACTGAGACCTGGTTGGGTGACAATGCTGGCCCGGTTTTAGAGGTTGCCATCCCCCCAGGGTACTCGGTAGTGCACTGCCCCAGAGTGGATCACAGGGGCAGGGGTGTGGCCATCTTCTTTAGATCTGAGCTAGGTTTCACCATGCACCCAGTGAGAAAGCTGGGATCCTTTGAATGTGTGGCTCTGTGGGGGTCCGGGTGCAGGCTGCAGGATTCTCCTAGTTTATCGACCCCCTGTGGAGGCAGGAGAATTCCTGCAGGAGATAACAGATTTCATTGTCAGTGAAACATTGGAGTCCCCCAGATGTTTAACCCTGGGGGACTTCAATGTTTGGGCAGATGACGAAACCTCGAGGCTAAGTTATAATTGCCTCCAGACTATGTCATCTCTGGGCCTGTCACAAGAAGTTTCCTCTGTGGCACACCTGGGCGGCCACATGTTGGACCTGGTTTTCTCGCTGGGGATTGAGGTTAGTAACCTCAAGACTGATCGGGTCATTTGGTCCAATCATTGTATAGTGGAGTTCTCTTTTCGGGCCCCCTCTGAGAGCCCTCCACCTGCAGAGATAGTAAGCTACCACCCTTTGAGGTGTTTGACCCCGGAGGGTTTTCTGGCTGTAGCCAATCTATCTAGTGTAGGCAGTGTGTACATGAGGGGTACAGGCGAGGCTGTCTCCACCTATAATAAGGTGCTGATGGCAGCACTCGACTTTCTTGCACCAGTCCATGTACGACCCAGATCTTCTCACCTGAGGTCCCCCTGGTTTGATGGGGAGTTCAAGATGATGAAGATCATGGGTCAGAGGTTGGAGCGCTGCTGGCAGAAGTCTGGGCTGGAGGTGGACAGACTTGCCCTACATTACCAATATGGTGAATATTAGGAGGCAATCACCCATAAGAAGGCAGAGTTCCTGTCCAGGGAGATTGCTGCTGGGAAGAACAGACCAACTGTGCTCTTTTAGACTGTAGACAGGCTGCTAAACCCAGCCTGTCTACAGCTGAAAAAAGACTTTTCAAACAATGTATGCGAAGAGTTTGCTCATTTCTTCTTGGACAGGGTGTCCACCATCTGGCAGGGTATCCCGCCAGTGTGCCTTGGTATGGCTGACAGTTGTCACCTTAGGCATCTGGAGAGCACTCCACCTGGTTGGGAGGAGTTTAAACCGGTGGAGGTAGCAGAGGTCAGAGGGTTGCTTGCAGACTGAAGCACACATACTGTGAACTGGACCCAGTGCAACTGGTTTCTTAATAAGATGTGTTGACTCTATTGGCACAGTGTTCGCCTTGATTGTCCGGTGTTCTCTCTTGGAGGGATTCTTCCCAGATGCCTTGAAGGAGGCTCTGGTAAAGCCACTTCTGAAGAAACCATCTTTAGACCCTGACATCAAGTCGAACTACCGTCCTATCTTCAACCTTCCATTTTTAGGAAAGGTTGTTGAGAAGGTTGTGGCACTTCAGTTTGAGGAGCAACTCATGGCCTTTGATTTGTACGAACCTTTCTAGTCAGGGTTTTGAGCGAGACATAACACAGAAACCGCATTAGTTCAGGTGCATAATGACCTCCTCAGAGCTAGAGATCGAGGGGAAGGGATAATTTTCATGCTCCTCAACCTCTCCTTAGCTTTTGACATGGTAGACCATTGTGTGTTGCTCGACCACCTGAGGGAATTTTGTGGACTCACTGGCACGGTCATCTGCTGGTTTGAGTCCTATCTCACGAACAGGAGGCAATGGGTAGTGATGGGGAATTCCTCTTCCTCCCCTAACCTCCTGTTGTGTGGAGTACCTCAGGGTTCGGTTCTGTCACCGATGTTGTTTGCCATGTATATGCTGCCCTTGGGAGTGCTCATTAAGAAGTACAGCTTGGGTTTTCATTTCTATGTGGATGATACCCAGCTGTGTCTTTCTTTTGCACCAGGTACATCCAATGCAGTGGATGTGCTAAATAATTGTCTCACTGAGATCAATGCTTGGATGGCCTCCAGTTGGTTGTGACTAAACCCCGATAAGATGGAGGTACAGGTTGTGAAGTCGAACAAATGGCATGATAGGATGGCCCCTGGCTCAGACACAGGATTGTTCCTGGGGTCTGTGCTATTGAAGGCCTCCTCTAGGGTAAGTGATCTTAGTGTGACCTTTAACAGTGGATTGACATTTGAAATTCAGGTGTCATCCGTTGTCTGGTCCAGCTTTTACCACCTGAGGAATATTGCCAGAATCAAGTCCCTAGTTCTTCCCCTGGACCTCCCAACCCTAGTACACACCTGACATCAAGGTTAGACTACTGTAGTGCGCTCTACCTTGGGGTCACAGGAGGTACCCACTTCAGACTGCAGCTGGTGCAGAATGCTGCTGCAAGGTTTGTGACAGGCCAGTTGAAATACTGCCATGTCACCCCAGTGTTGTGAGAGTTGCACTGGCTGCCAGTCAGGTAGAGGGTCCTCTTTAAGGTGGGTTTACTCACCTTTAAGGCCCTACATGGGCTGGGCCCTGACTACTTGTCTGACCTTCTGACTCCTGCTGCCTCGATCTGCTCCTCTGCTCTTCTGGGAGGGGCCTCCTTGCAATTCCCAAGATGAGGTTGAAAACTGCCAGCGACAGAGAGTTTAGCATCACAGGCCCCGTCCTGTGGAATTCGCTTCCATCATCTGTACAGGAGGCCCCTTCGGCTGGAGTATTCAAAACCCACCTTAAGACCCATTTGTTTAGTCAGGCCTTCCCAGACTTTCTGTATTAGATCCTGCTCAGGTTGGCCCTTTTTACTTTTTTTTTTTTAGTTCAGCTCCTTTATTATAATTTTCAATCTGTATCTTATTTACTTCTTTATATTTATTTATACTAATTTTATTGTTTTTTGATTAGTATTTCTTATTTGTACAGCATCCAGAGCCTCCAGGATTGGGCGCCTTGAAAAATAAAACTTGCCTTGCCTTGCCAGTCATTTAGGAAATAAGTGGTCAGAAAGCAGAAGCAAACTGTAAACTAATAACACGGGAGGGGGTGAGGCTGACTGACTGTTTAGGAATTATAGGGTTCCACCAGTGTAAAGAAAATGCTTCTGAGCTGCAAGGCTGAGACATGTTTGTTTTTCTCCCCCATGGGTCTTTCTCGATGGTTGAGCAAGCTGCAAGCACTGTGTTTAGCTATGGCAAAATGAGCAATTTAGTGCTGTTGCCACATTCAGTCCTATTGTAATTAATAACTTGCATTTGTATAGTCTTTGGGAGTGCAGGACTATGTAGTGCATACCATACTATGTATCGGATTGTACTGCAGTACAGGCTAAAGCTAAGCACTTTTTGGACCCTGCTGTTCCAAGAGCCAGCCCCAGAAAAGGGAGTCACTGGGCCATCTTGTCATCTGAATTGGGGGATGAGGTGTAGGGATGGGCAATGGATGGGGGGGTCTGTCCCTCATTTTGGAAATCCAGTGCTGGTAACCCTATTGCCAATACCCCCTGCTAGTTTCTTCAGGACCCTCGGGTGTACCCCATCTGGGCCAGGTGCCTCGTCCACCCTCAGTTCCCAGAGCCCTCTTAAAATCCTGTCTACTCTGATCTCCCCCTTATACCCCCCAAGGATCCCCCTAATCTTCCCCAGTGGCATAGGCCCATCCATTTCATTGGTGAAGACTGAGCAAAAGTACTGTCAAATTTGAACACTTAAGTTTCCTAAAATTAAGGCAGATTCTTACACCCCCTTCTTTTTTCTTTACAATCAGCATTGGATATGACCAAGCACTTCTCGACTCTTCTATGATACCCAATTCTTTCATTGTTTCTTCTTAACCATGTCTGCTCTTAACTGCACTGGTAATCTGTATGCCTTTTGTCTGATAGAGCGAGCATTCCTTGTCACTATTACATGCTCAACCCCTTTTTCTCAGCCTGGCACTGTGGTAAAAGTACTGTTAAATGTCTTTACCAAGTTACGAATTGCTGCGATTTGTTCGGAGGTTGAGGAAACATTCACCTATAAAGCATCAGCAGTTACAGTTTGATCCAGTCTGAATATCTTTTTTATCAGTTTCTGATAATACTAACAAAGCAGCTTGTGGTGATTTTTCAAACAATTTCTTCAGGAGGTTAGCAGGGGTCTCAGTCTCATACTTAACTGTGCCAGTACATCTAAACATCTTGTAAGGCCCTTGCCACTTCATTTTAACAGTAGCAAGACCTTTTCACCTGGCTCAAAATACGTTTTCTTTTACCCCATGGTCATAATAGACCTTCTGCTGGTTTTGGACCTCTTCCTGATTACTATGGGCAATTCCAACATATTTTGGCAGTTTCTCTCTCACGGCACATACACAGTATAAGATGTAATAGATTTTTTTCTGAGTGGGGTTATCTTCCATGTTTCTTTTATTACATCTACTGGTCCTCTAGGTTGTCTACCATACAGCATTTCAAATAGTGAAAAACCTGTTGAGGCTTGTGGCACTTCTCTGTAAGCAAAAAGCAGGTAAGGTAAGTATTGGTCCCAGTCTGTCCCTTCCCCTTTTACAAACCTTTTAAACATGCATTTTAGGGTTTGATTAAAATGCTCAATGACGCTATCTCTCTGAGGGTGATAAGCAGAGGTTCTTATGGCAGTGATACCTAGTACTTGGTACAGCTGCTTCAGTAATACAGCACCAAAATTACTACCCTGATCTGTAATAATCTCTTTAGATGTGCCCACCCTGCTGAAAATTTTGTCAAGCTCTGCTGCCACTTTTGGGGCTGTGACAGTACACATTGGAACTGCCTCTGGGTATCGAATAGCATAGTCACATACTACCAGAATTAATCAATTACCCTTTTTACTTTTGTCTAAGGGGCCAACCACATTCATTGCAATTCTCTCAAAAGGCACAGCTGTCAAGGGTAGGGGACCTGGGGCATCTTCTGCTATCTGTAACAACTCAGTTCTATAATTTTGTGGTATAACCAATTGTTCTTTCTATTCCTGTGTCTGAGGTTCAACCCAAACTCTGTACAGTATCCCATTACATTTTTTAAACATTGGTTCACCATTTTTGTTTCACCCCCAGCTGCTTAAAATAACCTTGGAGAGAAGTATCATTAGTTTACTCTGAAACAAAATCACAATCAGTTATCAGCTTAGTTTGTGCATTGTCAGAGATTAACCCCTTATGTCCATCAGTCATTTGCTGCTACTGTTTCTTCAGGCATCTTCTTTCTTTCATGGACTTCCGGATCTTAGAGCTGTGCTTAAACAAGTCCGAATCAAAATCACCAAAAAGAAAAGAGTCCCCACCATCTGAAATTTTCTTTGTCTGTGCTGTTGATACCACCACTGCTGAAACTGCAGGATTTACTCCCTCTATAATTAACTCAGCAAATCCTGGCAAGTCATTTCCAATAATCACAGGTACAGGTAACTTAGGTGCTATCCTCACTTTCATTTGGTATGGCACCCCATTAACATTCAGAGTCACTTGGGTGGTGAGATAGTAGCCAGTGTCCCCATGGATGCATATAACACCAGTACCTGGTCCTTTTGCACATTGTTTTTCCAGCACTTCATTATGCACTAGGGTCTGTCTGCATCCCGAGACAGTAAGCCTCTTCACAGTCTTATCTCCCACCTTGACATCTGTTAAATACCTGCCCCAATTTCTAGGGCCAAATCTGCTCCAGTATTATCGGTCTTTTTTTTTATGGCACCTTCTTGCAATATGGCCTGGCTTATTACAGTTATAGAAAATAAAGTCTTTGGGTGCAGATTTGTTACCCCCACTAGAGTTATTATCAGACTTGGTATTAAATCAGGAAAAAGAGGGTCTTACCTGTCCTTGGCTGTTCTTCACTGCTACATGATCTGTCTGCTCATCTGATGGTCCTCACCCAAAGGAACAGTCTTTTCCCTTCTTTCTGGCCGGTGTTCTTTTACCCAAAGCTGCATGTCTGTGGTTAGGATGTTGATGAGTTGCTTCATTGCAGATATGTCAGTGATCTATGGGGACTATTTTGCCCTCTGGTTGGAGCCATTTCATAAAGAATTCTCTGGCTAAGGTCAGGTGATGGCTTCTCAAGGATTGTCAGCTGAGGTGTATTTCAGGGACCAGAATCTTTGCCTGTAGGTCTCTCCTGAGATGTCATGTCTTTTCAGGATTTCTCTTTTCACAAGGTCATGATTTTATGATTGTGCAGTGTCCATATTTCTGTAGGCAAGTTGAGCTTTACCTGTCAGGTAAGGTACCAGCCTGAATGCCCATTGCTGCTGTGGCCACTGGCAGACCGCAGCAATCCTTTCAAAAGTTGTCAGGTATGCTTCAGTATCATCTGAGGAACACAACTTTGTAAGTTTAATATCTTTAAGTTGTTTGTGTCTTGTTGCTCTGCTTGAAATGTGTCAGATCCTCCAGATTTGATAGCTTTCAAGGCATCCAATCATTGCTGCTCCTGTCGCCGCATCTCTTCTCTTCTCTTCTCTTCTCTTCTCTTCTCTTCTCTTCTCTTCTCTTCTCTTTAGTTGCTGCATCAGTTCTCTGTTTCTCCGTCTCTTTTTGTTGTATAGCCCACCATTTGAAAAAAGCAGTCAAGCTTTTAGGTTCTGTCGCTGCCTGTTCTTCTTTCATCACTGGTTCTGGCTGTACCGTCTCAGTTTGGACTTTTGTCTTGGCTAGTTTGGCTGCCATTCTTCTGGTAATCACTCCTGGGCTCGTGGCTGCAGTATCCATACCTTTCTGCTATGCTTCCTTGGAAACAGGTCTACTACCCACACACAGAACTCTCAGCTTAGAGTATGCATGGCATAAATCCCACTTAGTCTGACACCATCTGCTGTCGAGACTTAGGTCAGGAAACATGCAGACCAGGAGAAGTTGTAAAATTCACAAGTAGGGTTTTATTACTATCAATAACAATAGAAAAAAAATAAAATAAAAAAATTTACAGAATGGTTTCATACATAGGCAGTCCAAACAGAAGTCCTCTTTCTGAGCTCAAAACCAAAACCCAAACTAAAAACTGAATAATCCAGCTCCCTCTCTCCTTTTATATTGTTTCCTTTACCAGCTTAACTGGTACATCTTTGCTGCTTTAGACAATACCTTCAGTTTGTACAAAATGTAGAATCTTGTCAGTTTCTGGCTCCCTGGAGAAGCTTACAAAAAGAACACAGTGAACCAAGCTACAAGCTGGCCTCTTGCTGATAATGTTTGCAAACCTAAGGAGGTCAAAAGCTTAAGCTCGCTACTACAGTTTGCTACATAGCTTAATAAACTCAAAGAGCTGTTTCTGCAGTCATTGCAGTAGTAATAACTATATACTTTTACAAACCAGGGAACTCAGTTTCACATACAGATCCACATATATTTTTATAACCATATATAAGCAAGGTAAAGACAACAAGAAACAAAGGCAGTGAGATAGCTAGGTGGGAACGTGAAACTGTCGGAGTGATCAAGTCCTAGATTTCACATGAAAATTTGATTGCGCAATCAGACAGATAAAAAGACAGAAAAAGAGAGGATAAAAAGATCCTTGCTTTTAACACTTTCTACTGGGACAGGGTCTTATTCAGCCCTGTCACACGGACCTACAGGCACAGGCTGCCATCCATAGTACTGTGGTTGAGGAGGAGGTCTGCCTTCAGGTCCCTCAGCCACTGGTGGCTTTTCATTCCAAGGCAATCTAAAGTTTCAGTTCCCCTGCTGCCTGCACCACTGTCTGACTCCCACTAGCTTCCCCAGTACTGACTTTGGAAACTGTTTTTATTGCATTATGTTAGTTCTTTCAATGTACAGTTCATTACTGCTACTGTGTTATTGTAATGGTGCCCTGAGCCTCAGGGGAGGGTGCCACAAAGAAATAAAATCTACTACTACTACACTTCTTCCCCCTCCACTGTTGCCTCCAGGAATACAAGTAGGTGGAAGGATCTCCTGCCATCTGCAAAAGTGGAGGGAGATCACTATGGACAAGTGGGCACTAGAAATAGTAGAGAAAGGCCATGCCCTGGAGTTGCTGTCTAAATGTCCAGTGCACCTTCTGCCTCCTCATTATTCTGCAGGCCACTTGTCCCTGCTGAGAAAAGAAGTGCAGTCCCTACTTATAAAGAAAGCAGTCGAACCTGTCCTTCCCAAGAAAAGGAACGGGGGTTCTGTCCTGGATTTTTTCTGGTCACCAAACCCACAGGAAACCTGCGTCCTCTATTGGACCTCTCAGACTTGAACAGATTCATCGAATACAAAAATGTTGGATGGTTGTTTTTTTTTTTAAGCTGTCATCCCTCTGCTACAAAAAGGGGATTGGCTTTGTACTCTAAACATGAAGGGTGCTTGCCTTCATATAAAAATCTGATATCACCACAAACAGTACCTCCACTTTATGCTGGAAGGCAGCCATTATCATTTCCCAGTCTTGCCCTTTGGCTAATCCTTGGCACTGCAGGTATTTACCGAATGCTTCACAATTGTGGCAGAAGCCCCACAGAAGGAAGGGCTTTTTGTCTTTCCTTATCTGGATGACCGGCTCCTGCAGGGCATGTCCAGCGAAGTAGTTCAGTACACAGTATCCAGAACTCCTGGTAATTTTAGGATGCGGGTGTTACAGTCCGTGTACTGAAATCCATCCTGTTTCTCTGTCAGTGCCTCCAGTACGTTGCTGCAGTACCAAACACAGAGTTGCCAGTGCTTTTCTGCCTGTAGACAACCGAGGTCCTGGTGGTCTAAGCCTGTCTGGTGCACAGGAGTCATTATGTGTTTGCCAGGTCAATGCTCCATCTCCTGGGACTTAATGACAGTCCCTTTGGCCCGCCTTCACATGAGAATCCTGCAGTGAATACTTTGGCTACAGTGGGACCAGTTGACAGATGAATTGGAACAGATGATGCTTGTCATATCTCCTCTTCGAAAGTCACTGCTGTGGTGTATGGAACTCATGCACTTGTTGCAGGGCATTCCATTTTTCTCCCCAACACTGGTGCATATCCTCCCAACAGATGCTAAGCATGTGGCTCAAGGGCTGGTGCTAGGAAAAAGGACACAGATTTGTAGGGAACTGGCAACAGTTTTGGGAGCAAAAGTTCTTTAAATTTGATGGACTGCATTTGACTAAGGAGGGAGTCAGTGCATTGGGGCAGACGTTTGACGTCTTTGCAGAATATTTAAACTAGCAAATGGGGAGAGGGGTGCAGCACCCCACACGCCAAATGGGAAGAACACCCCTCCCCCCTCAGCTAGTGGTCAAACAGGGATTCAGCATGTTTGCAGTTCATTTGCATCACCAGGTAAGAAAAAAAGGTCCGTCTCCCCATACAATGCACTGGGGAAATGCCAGACCTCACCCAACAACTAACACACTGACATCTGGCCAATGGAAAATCATGTACACAAATGCTCATAGCCTGGGAAATAAGATCCCAGACCTGCAGGCAATAATGTCAGAGGCTAAACTGAACATAATAGCAATTAGTGAGGCGTGGTTTACCAGTAACCACACTTGGGAGACTTCAGTACCTGGCTATGTACTTGTCAGAAGAGACCGAGTGCAAAAAGGGGGGTGGAGGGCCCTGTATGTCAATGAAAATATTAAAGCTACAGAAATTCAGAATACATAAGGAGCCAGAAGAACTGTGGGTCACCCTGGAAACAGGAAATGGGACAACCATAAGAACTGGGGTTGTCTACAGGCCCCCAGACCAGGGGAGGACATAGACACATTACTGTTAGAAGATATACAAAACATGACAGCTAAAGGTGAGGTTCTGATAATGGGAGACTTCAACATGCCGGATACAGATTGGTCAATACCAGCAGGAACATCTGCCAGAACTAGACACATGGTGGATTCCCAGCAGGGGGAGGGCCTCAAACAACTGGTACAACAACCCACAAGAGACAGGGCTATCCTAGATCTAGTACTGACTAACAGGGAAGGGATCACAGATCTCCAGGTAGAAGGTCACCTGGGGCCAGTGACCATCACATGGTATGGTTCAATGTGGACACTACAACTAAATCATCCTATTCCAAGGCAAAAATATGGGACTTCAGAGGAGCAGACTTTGATAAGATGGCCAACAGAGGTAAGCTAGCCCTGGCAAAAAGAAACACAGGTGAGGGGGTACAGGCAATGTGGGCAAGCATTAAGGATGCAATACTTGAAGCAACATCCCATTGACAGAAAAGGAAGTACAAAAGAAGAAGGAAACCACTTTGGTTCTCAAATACAGTAGCAGAAAAGGTCAGAGCCAAAAGGCTGGCCTTCAGGAAATAGAAGGGAACACAGCAGGATGAAGATAGGGAGGCATACCAAACTGCCCTAAGGGAAGCAGGGAAGGTAGTAAGGCAGGCAAAGTCCCAAACTGAGGAAACACTGGCACAAACAGTAAAAGAAGGTGAAAAGACTTTCTATAGATACATTAGTGAAAGGAGAAAGTCCAGAGGGGGAATTGCTAAGCTCAAAGGAGAAAAGGGGGCGTGTGAGGAGGAGGACCCTGTAAAAGCATCTATCCTAAATAGATACTTTTGCTCAGTATTTACTGAAGAGGAGGTAGAGCAGGGCCCACAGCTCAGCACATGGACACAGGAGGGAGGGAGGTGAGCACTACTCCCTTCACAAAAGAAAGGGTCCTACAAGAGCTTGCTAAGCTCAGGGTGGATAAGGCAATGGGACCTGATGGCATACATCCCAGGGTACTAAAGGAGCTAAGGGTGGAACTAGCAGAGCCATTAGCAGAACTGTTTAGTGAGTCTCTGAGCATGGGTGAGGTCACAGAAGACTGGATAAGAGCTCATGTGATCCTACTCCACAAGAGTGGTAGCAGGGAGGAGGCAGGGAACTACAGACCAGTCAGTCTTACCTCAGTAGTGGGCAAGATTATGGAGGCACTCCTTAAGGAAAGGATGATGCAACACCTGGAATCCATGGGGCACAGGATCCAAGACAGCATGGGTTTACAAAAGGAAGGTCCTGTCAAACTAATCTCCTAGATTTCTTTTACTGGGCAACCAGAGTGGTGGACCAAGGGGGAGCAGTTGATGTTGCCTACCTTGATTTCAGCAAAGCTTTCGACACTGTTCCACATAGAAGATTGAAAAAAAAGCTGGGTAGGCTCGGGGTGGGTCAGAATTTTGTCAGCTGGGTGGCAAACTGGTTGACTGGCAGAAAACCGAGAGTGGTGGTAAATGGTTTGCAGTCAGAAGAGATGCAAGTCACAAGTGGAGTACCTCAGGGATCAGTCTTGGGGCCAGTCCTCTTCAATAGCTTCATCAGTGACAATGCAGATGGACTAGAGGGTAAGGCTTGTCTGTTTGCAGATGTCACCAAGATCTGCAACAGAGTAGATGATCCAGATGGGGTGGGCAGAATGAGAAGAGATCTGGATAAACTGGCAAAACTGGACTGTATGTGTTTGTGAGACTTGGGAACTTTATTGGTGGGGCTGAAATTGGGTTTGTAAATAACTACAGTCAGTATAGAGAGAAACTGTATTCAAGGGGAAAGGGACTGAGAAAAGGGGGTGTGCCATTATAAACAGAAGGGGATAAACAGGGTGGCCATATTCCAACATGGCAGGCATCTTCGGAAGGGTTGTAGGCTGCACAGGCTGTGGGATGGCAATAATTCTAAATTGGGCCTGGAGAGAGGGAGGCTACCCACTCTGTAGACAGTTATCTTGTATCAAGAGTGAGGTATATTGGTTAAGGAATAAGCTGGGGGAGCTGGGGGGGGAGGTGTCCAAGGATAAGGGGTGTGGATATGGACAGCAGAAGGGTGGGGCTGAGGGGAGGCTGGGGCAACGCTCTGAAATTACAGGACGTTATGTTATAGCAAGCAGGAAGGGGGATATTAGGGACAGAGGACCCTTAGATAGGAAGTTGGTGCTAAGGGAAAGCGACGGGTGAACATTCTGAATACAAACAGAGTGGAGGGGAAGAGTCAGGAGGGCTGTTGTCAGAAGCCTAAAACAGCAGACTGTGGGAAGGGAGCTCCTATGGTGAACAGAGTAAGAGGGGAAGAAGAGGGGCAGTTTAGAGGTGCAGTCAGGGGAAACTCTGGTTATTTGATGGAGGCTGACATAGAGTGTCACAATAAATTTGAGCTACTAAGCAACCTAGAGGGGGAGGAAGGGGTTGGTGGAAATGAGGAAACTTATACAGAGGACGGGGAAGGGAGTCGGATACCCATAGGGCATCACAGACCGGCTATGGAAAGGTTAGAAATAGTCCCAGAGATAGAAGGGGAAACATATATGTTAAGCAAATGGGGGAGATGCAACATATTCCAGACATGAGGGAGGAGAGCATGATTGGAGAGAAACTGGGAGACAAGGAGGTGGGAGAGGAGCCCCCCTTCAGCAGGGGGGTCAGTACCAAGGATGGGGCCCTAGCTAAAGGGGACCCACAGAGAGCCTCTGGAGGCAGGGGTACTATTACAAGGGGGGAGGATGGCGGTGTGGGGGAAGGGGAAACCATCAGGGCCAGGATAAATGGTTCAGATAAGAGAGGGTTAAAGGGGACACCTTTTCAGAGGGGGTTTGAGTTAAGTGGGCAAAATAGCAATGGAGGCAGAAAGGGGAGGGTGACAAGGGGGTCTCTAATAAGGCAGGAAGACTCCCATGGAATTGAGATCATGAATAAAGGGGGGAGGGGGCTGAGAGGGCATAGTGGAGGTAACCATAAGGTTGATGGCGGTGTTAAGGTTCTGTTATTGGGAGACTCGATGATTAGGGGTATCCAGTGGGAGGGACAGGGAGTGGATGCCATAGCCAGGTGAAGGTAGTGAGCATCTCTGGGCTGACAGTGCACAGAGCAAAGTTCATGGTGTATGAAATGGCTAGGGATTGTGGAGGGAAACCAGATTTCCTGGTGCATTTGGGAACTAATGATCTAGAGGGAAATAGCGTTTTGGAAATCCAAGCAAGGTTCCAAGAACTTGCCAGAGTCTGTCGGGATAATGGATGCAACATTTCGCTTGAGATATTGCCAGTACCAAAGGCCTCAGTGGAGAAAAAATGAACTACACAGAGGTTAATGACTGGCTCAGGAAGTGGGGTGAAGAGAGTGGGTTGGGGTGTAGGGAACTGAATGGAGTTTGGGAGGATAAGGACTAAATGCCAAAGACAGGTTTCATCTTGCCCATTAGGGAAGGAAGTCCTTAAACAGGGATGGCTGACTACATACAAGAAAGGTGGGGTTTAAACTTGTGAGGGGAAGGGATAAGGAGGGCTGACCAGAAGCCCTCTCCTCCAAATGAGGGAGTAGCCTTCTAGCCCAAGGGGGCAGGGGAAACAGACTGGGGTGGAGGTTTCAGGAGGAGCGAGGGAGGATGGAAGTATAAGGAATCTGGGTGGGTCTGACAAAGAGGATCAGGGATAAGGGGTGGGGGGTTGGAGTAGAAAATGCCAGGAGCTTGGGAAACAAGTTGCCAGAGTTCCAGGCCATGCTGTTCGGGGGGTGGGGTGGATGTGGCGTGGCGTCAGTGAGACGTAGGCCAACAAAAACCATGACTGGGACCTAAACGTACAGGGGTACACTATGCTTAGGAAGGATAGAAAGGAGGGCAGAGGGGGTGGAGTGGCTATGGTCATTAGAGATGACATAGAAATTGCTAGGGTAGAAGAGGCAAAGGGAAACATGGAGGCCTTATGGGTCACCTTACAATCCCCAACAGGAGATAAGGTCAAGCTGGGTGTAGTATATAGGCCCCCCGGGATGAGTGATGTTCTAGAGGATGGTTTGCTGGACAACATCATTGCCCAGTGTGGACCAAAAGGGAAGGAGGGTGTTGATGGGGACCTAATATGCCAGGTACAAACTGGGGAACCATGTCCTCTAGGTGACCAAGGAGCAGAGGCTGCTGGATGGCTTCCAGGATGTGTTCTTAACACAGCATGTGATGGAGCCCACAAGGAGGGGCATGTCCTGGATGTGGTTCTGGCAGATGGGGATCTGGTAAGGGATATGGTTGTACAGGACCCCTGACTGGGAGCGACCACAATACTGTCTGGTTTCAAATAAGCATGGGGGGATCTAGGACACTGGCAGTGGACTTCAGGGGCAGACTTTATGGGCATGGGAAATATTCTCAAGGATCACTTGAAGGGATTACCTCAATGACAAGTGTGGAAAGGAGATGGGAGGTCATAAACGGGACTTCATGAGGCAGTCAGGATCGCTTAAGTTGAAACGTGAGTGAGCAAGGTCACATAAACCATGCTGGTGGTCCAGTGAGGTACAGGTAGCAGTCAGAGAAAAGAAAGCGCCTACAAAAAATATAAAACAACAAGAGGGGATAGGGATAAGGAAATGTACCAGCTTGCATCTAGAAAAGTCACCGTATGGTGAGGGAGCAAAGTCCAGTAAAGAGCAGCGGCTGGCACAGGATACATGGAGGGAAAAGGGTTCTTCTGGTACATTGGGGAGCGGAAAAACTAAGGGCCATCTCAGCAGATTGAGATCAGAAGGAGGGTAGGTGGAAGAGGCGAGGGACCAGGCAGAGGTATTTAATGAGTACTTTGCCTCTGTGTTCACTAGGGAGGGGGATGGGATATCTACAAAGCAAGGCACGAAGGGGATAGAAGCGGCAGTAAGTGGGATCAGGGGAGCAACAGAAATGGAGCAAGAGGGAGGGAGAGGTACCCCAGGGGTGTCACATCTGGGTAAGGATAAAAAGGGCAGTAAGGTGGAGGGGACGGATGATGCTATCTCCGCCAAAAGGGTGTGGTTAGCCCTCAAGGCCCTAAAGAAAGACAAATCTCCTGGGCCGGATGGCATTCATCCGAGAGTACTATGGGAATTGGCGGACATACTGGCTGCACCCCTGGCAGAGCTTTTCAACAGGTCACTTGAGACAGGGAGGGTACCTAGGGATTGGCGAGAGGCACATGTGGTGCCAATCCATAAAGGGGGGTCGAGGGAAGTACCAGGTAACTATGGACCCATCAGTTTGACCTCGGTGGTGGGAAAATTAATGGAGAGTATACTAAAGGAACGATTGGGGGTGTACTTGGAGGAGGTGGGAGGTCTGGATAGTCGGCAACATGGGTTTGTGCCAGCTAGATCATGTCAAACCAACCTTGTGGAGTTCTATGAATGGGTAACATCAGAACTGGACAGGGTAAGCCTGTGGATGTATTATTCTTGGACTTCAGCAAGGCGTTGACTCTGTCCCCACAATGGTCTGGTGGAGAAACTGATGGGGTTAGGAGTAGGACCTTTGATGGTCAGATGGATTGAAAACTGGCTAGCTGGACGCACCCAGAGGTAGTGGTCTGTGGGGAGCTCTCAACCCCAGAGAGGTTGGTAGTGGGGCACCAGGGCTCGTCCCTGGGTCCATTCTGTTTAATGCATACTACATCGACATCAGGGAGGGTATAGGTGTGAAATGAGTCTGTTCATGGATGACACCAAGATGGGAGCAGAAGGAGGGAGAAGAGGGAGGTTGGCCCTGCAAGGGGACCTGGACACCCTGGAAAGCTGGGCTCACACATGGAAATTAAATTTCAATATCACCAAGTGCAAGGTGTTGCATCTTGGTCAGGGAAACCCTAAACACAGGTACACCCTGGGAGGGGAGGCACTGGAGGCCTCAATAGGGGAAAAAGACCTAGGGGTCATGGTGGATGCATGTATGAATAACTATGAGCAGTGCAGGAGAGCGGCTAGCAAGGCAAACAGGATGTTGGGATGCATCGCTAGGGGATCACCTCTAGGAGCAAGGAAGTGATTCCACCACTGTACAATGGACTGGTTAGACCACACCTTGAGTACTGTGTGTAGCACTGGAGACCACACTTGAAGAGGGACATACAGCTCCTGGAGAGGGTATAGAGGGGAGGGCAACTAAGATGACACGAGGGCTAGGGGATTTGACGTATGAGGACAGACTTGAGGAGCTCTGCCTGTTTTCATTGGAGGAGAGGAGAGATGGGGGGGGATGATTGAGGTCTTCAAGTACCTCAAGGGAATAAATAGGGTAAACATGGAGGGATCTTTAGACTAAAGCAGGAGGTATCACCAGAGGGCATGGTTTGAAGTTGGAAGGTGGAAGGGTGAGGGGAAAGAAGAGGAGGTTTTCACTGAGAGGGTGGTGGACCCTTGGAATGCACTGCCTGGTGAGCTGGTTCAGAGATCCACAGTGGAGGGCTTCAAGAGAGGGTGAGACAGACGCAGAAAGTGGATGTATCAGATGATGGCCTGTCCCAAGGGGGTGGGGATGGATGATAGGGGTTTCTGGAGCACAAGGGATGGGAGGGTCTTGGCACCCAACTAAGGATCTAAGGTTCGAGCAGACTTGATAGACTGTAAGGCCTAATCTGCCGGCAAATAGTATGTTAGTATGTAAGAGTGGCAACTGGGATTTAATGCAAAGAAGTGCAAGATCATGCATATAAGGAAGAGAAACCCTGAAGCCACCTATAGGCTGGGAGGGGAGTTGCTGGCAGTCACAAAGGAAGAAAGAGACTTGGGCATCATCATCACCGATGACCTGAAATCATCCAAGCAGACCTCTAAAGCAGTAGGTAAGGCTAGGGGGATGTTAGGGTGTATTAGTAGGGGTATCACAAGTCAGAGGAGGGAGGTAATAATCCCTCTTTACAAGACACTGGTTAAGCCCCATCTGGAGTACTACCTGCAGTACTGGAGGCCACACCTTCACAAGGACATTAACCAAATTGAGGCAGTCCAGAAAAGGGCAACCAAAATGGTGCAAGGACTACATCAGAAGACATATGAGAACAGAGTAACGGAGCTCAATATGTATACCTTAGAGCAAAGGAGGTAGAGAGGTGATATGATCGAAACATTCAAACACCTTAAGGGCATTAACAAGGTGAAAGAGCCTAACATGTTTCAATATAAGAAAAATAGCAGGACAAGAGGACACAGCATGAGATTAGAGGGAGGCCGATTAAGGGGTAATGTGAGGGAGTTCTTTTTTACAGAAAGGGTGGTGGATGCATGGAATGGCCTACCTCAGGAAGTGGTGGCTATGAATACAGTGCAGGGCTTCAAACAGGCATAGTATAGGCATTAGGGAGCAATACAGATGAGTATGAATAGATAGGCCACTGACATCAAAGGACGATGGCACATTTATAAGGTAGAAAAAAAAATGGTCGGACTGGATGGGCCTTGCAGTCCTTATCTGCCATCAACTTCTATGTTTCTATGCCTCTGGGTTAGGATGGGGTGCTTGCCTAGGCCCATTCCAGATCCAAGGGTAATGGACTGACCTAGACTCTGATCTCCACATAAGTGTTCTGGAGATGAAGGCTGTTCATCTTGGTCCCCAGGCCTTTGCAGACCACCTCAGTCCAGGCCCCCTGTTGATAAGGACAGACGTCAGTGTGATCAACAAGCAAAGGGGCACTCAGTCTTATCCCCTATGCAGGGAAGGACATTGTCTCTCTGCCTTCAGTTAGAAACATAGAATTTGATGGCAGATAAGGACTGCTTGGCCCACCTAATCAGCCCATTTTTCCCTACCTACTGTATCACCACAGACCCTACTTGCTTTCCAGCGTATCCCACCCTTGTCTTAATACTAAGGTGCCTATCCCATGCTTTCTTGAACCCCATTACAGTTTTTCCCCCACCACCTCCACTGGAAGGCTGTTCCAGGCATCCACCTGTGAGGTATTTGAAAGTTTCTGTCATCCCCCCTCTCCCTCTGTTCCTCCCATGTATACATATTAAGGTACTTCAGTATTTCCTCATAGGGCTTTTGATGGAGACCCTGCACCATTTTGGTTGCCCTCCTCTGGACCACCTCTTCTCTTTCTGTGTCCTTCCAGAGATGAGGTCTGCAGAGCTGGACACAGTACTCCAGGTTAGGTCTCACCAGTGATCTATACAGGGGTCGCACCATCTCTGTCTTTCTGCTGGTGATCCCTTCCCTTCACACCCAAGTGTCCCACTAGATATCCCCACCACCTTGTCACACTGCCTAACCACCTTTAGGTCATCAGATATGATAACTCCCAGGTATTTTTCCTGTTTGGTGGTTGTCAATACCTCTCCTCCCATTTTGTACTCCTCCCCTGGGTTTCTGTGCCCCAAGTGCTTGATTTTGCCCTTTTTTGCATTGAAGCCCAGTTGCCATACCCTTGACCACTCCTCTAACCTTTTCAAATCTCCTCTCATTTTTCACCCCTCCCCAAGTGTCGTGTTGCAGATTTTAGTGTCATCCGCAAACAGGCAGACCTTTCCCTCCAGCCTCTCTACATTGTCGCTAATAAAGATATTAAGGAGGACCAGTCCCAGTACAGATGATCCCTGAGATACCCCACTGGTCACCCTCCCTTTATCAGAGTGAACTCCATTTACCACCACCCTCTGTCTCCTATTAGCCAATTTCTTATCCAGTTTACCACCTTAGATCCCACTCCTAGGCTATCCAGCTTGCTTACTTATCTATATGGGATGGTGTTGAAGGCCTTGCTGAAATTCAGGTAGGCCACATCCACCACTCCTCCCTGATCCAATTCCCTGGTCACCAAGTCAAAGAAATCTATTTGATTCATTTGGCAAGACCTGCCTCCACCATGATCCATGCTGTCTCATGTCCTGTAAGCTACTAGATTCAAGATATTCCACTATCCTCTCCTTCAGTAGTGATTTCAATAATGTCCCCACTACGGAAGTCAGGCTGACTGGCCTGTACTTGCCGGCCTCCTCCCTACTACCACTTTTGTGAAGTGGGACTACATCTGCTCTCCTCCAGTCCCCTGGAACCTCTCCCACCTCTGGTGAGAGGTTGAACAGGACTGTCAGAGGTGCAGCCAGCACCTCCCTGAGTTCCCTCAGTATCCTTGGATGGACCCCGCCTGGCCCCATTGCCTTATCCACTTTCAGATTTGCAAGTTCCTTCAGGATTTTCTCCTCTGTAGATGGACTAGTGTCCACCTCCCTTCCTTCAATGCTCCTGCTACTTTTCTGCGGCCCCTCTCCATCCATTTCTTTTGTGAACACTGAACAAAAGTATTTGCTCAAGATATCTGCTTTTTTTTTTGATCCCCCTCCTCACAGTCCCCCTTCCCTTCTTAGTCTTACAGTCCCTCCTCTGGTCTCTCTGTCTTTTCGCTTACATACCTAAAACATTTCTTGTCCCCCTTCTTTACTTTCTGGGCTATTTTCTCCTCTGCGTCTTTGTGCTTCTAACTGATTTCCCTGCCTCGCTCTGTTCCTCCGGATACAATTTGCTATCTTCCTCTTTCTGTGTCTTCTTACTGTATACCTCCTGAATGCTAACTTTTGTGCCATTACCTTCCCAGTCACCTCTTTAGCGAACAATAGTGGTCTCTTTCTCCTCTTGGCTTCGCTTACCAGCCTGACACAGAGGTTTGTTGCTGTTTCTATGAAACCTTTTAGTTTTGCCCAAAGTTCCTCCACTCCACCCAAGTCCTCCACCCTGCTAGGGCATCCCTGAGGCACTTCCCCATCTTTTTAAAATCAGCCCTCTTGAAGTCCAGGACCCTCTACCTCGTGTGGCTTGATTCTGCCCCAGTTCTTTTATTGAACCACACAATACAGTGATCACTGGTCCCCAGGTGGCCACCCACCATGATGTCTGCAACACTGTCCCCATTAATTAGTACAAGGTCCAGTATTGCCCTCTAGTAAGAGGGCTCCCTAAGCAGTTGCCTGAGGAACACCCCCTGCAGGGAGTCCAGAATGTCTCTGCTCCTAGCTGTAGCTGCAGCTGGGATGCTCCAGTCTATGTCCAGCAGATTGAAGTCTCCCACCAGCAGCACCTCCCTCTTATTCGCCGTCTTTTGGATGGTTTCCCCCAGAAAAGGGTCCAACTCCCCTCCTCCATGCTGGAGGTCTGTAAATCATGCCAGTGCGAATAGTTGGCATCCGTATTTCTCCTAGGAGTCCAGAATGTCTTGGCAGACAGGCTAAGTCAGTCATTGTCATGGGCTCACAAGTGGGGATTGCTGACCTCCATGGTAAATGACCTCTTCGTAAGGTGGGGGTCATCAAGAGTTGGATCTTTTTTGCATCCCCACACGATGCAAAACTGTCACATTTTTGTTCACTCACTCCAGGGCCTTGAGTTTTTTGGTGAGACCCATTGTCCATCTCATGAAAAGAGAGATTTCTTTATGCATTCCCTCTGATCCCTGTCATTCAGAGGGTTCTACTCAAACTGTGGGCAGACGGGGCCTCCCTAAAATTAGTGGCACCCTTCTGGCCTCACCAGATATGGTTTCCCCTGCTACAGCATCTAGCAATAGAACTTCCTGTTTAGCTGCCCCTTGGTCAAGGTCTCCTGTCACTGGACAGGTGGTCCCTGGTCTGTCCGGACCTGTGTTCCTTGCATCTGCATGCATGGCTTTTTAGGACATAGCTATTGTGCATTTTGGAGTTTCTCCCCCAGCAGCTAATGTCTTGTTGGCAGTTAGGAAGCTTTCCATAAGACACACCTATTCACTAAAATAGAAGCATTTATCCATATGGTGTGCTTCCTGTTCAGTGGACTCATTTACATGTTCTGTCAATACTGTACTGGTCTACCTTCTGTATTTATTAGACTCCAGTCTATAGTACTAATCCATTAAGGTGCACTTGGCTGCCATTTTAGTTTTCCGTGCCCTTATTGGGTTAAATCCCAATACTGACACTGTAGTGCAGCATGAGGGGGGTGCTGCACTCCTGAGGTGCCATCTTCTGGATGAGACATTAAACCGAGGTCCTGTCTGCCTGTTCTGGTGGTTTTTCTGGTGGACGTTAAAGATCCCATGGCACTTCTTGAAAAGCGTAAGGGAATTTCCCCGGTGTCCTGGCTAAATTTCCCCCATTCACTAAAAATACCACCAGCAGCTTAATCTGGTTCAGTTTCAGTTGGTTACCATCTGTATCCCCCCCTTCCCTGGAGGCCCCTGAAAAAGGGACTTCTAGTCTCAGTGGGCCTACTGGGTCAACAAAATTCAATAAATAAATTATTGACAGTCCTACAGTGACACAAGTAGAAGTGTCCCTTATGTTCGTTAAGGTTATTTTGCACATACTTTCCCCGATTCGTAAACCAGTTCCACACTGGGATCTTAATTTTATTCTTTAGAAATTGACTCTGGCTCCATTTTAGCCTGCTGCAACTTACTACTTTAGATGCACTTCCTTTCTTGGAAGGCTCTTTTTCTTGTTGCAGTAACTTCTGCCCACAGAATTTCTGAACTTCAGATGCTCATGCATAAGCCCCCTTACCTGATTTTTCACAAGGACAGGGTGTCCTTGCATACTAATCCACATTTTTCACCCACATTACTGAGTCAACTGTAAAACTTCTAGTGTGTTATCTTGAGCATGCTAACAAAGGTGTGGCATTGCACCATACACTTGTGCACATAGAATACACGGTTCTATATAGATTGTACTAAGAACGGCAGAAAGTCATCTAAGCTTATTGTTTCATTCACCCCAGGGAAAGAGGGAGTACCTGTTAATAAAGAATGCCTGTCTAAATGGCTGGCTCACTGCACTGAATTTTGTTATAGGAAGTACAGTAAGGAACTTCCTAGTGCTGTGCGTGGCCACTTTACATGTTTTATGGATATTTCTATTGCCTGTTTTCAGAATGTTTCTACAGTTCACATTTATGCTGCTGCCACATGGAGCACTGTACATATGTTCATAAAGCATTACAGTCTTGACCTCATCTCACACAGACATCTTTGGTCTTTTGGTCTTTGGTCTTGCTGTTCTGCAAGGCCTTTGTCCTGATTTCATATCAGACTTCTCCCTGGGTACTTTGTACTGCTTGGGAATCATTCCAGAGGTGTTGCCAAATGAAGGAGATGTCCATGATGAAGATACAATAGATCTTCTTCAAGGATGTCCCTTTTATCAGGCCACACTTATGGAACTATAGCCATCAGGCAATAGGACCACATAGAAACTTTTTGAAAACAGTCCACTAGGGCCGGCCCACGACGATGTCTTACATCGGCTCTTTCTATATAAATGCGAGTGGCCCCTTCCCTCCTCAATTCTTTTCCTGCTGTTGACCATTCTCAGCGGACCCTGCTACGGAAACACCATTGCTGATATCATCTTTTTTTTTTACTTTAGATGCATTCACTTTTTAAAAGAGATTTTCAATGGTGTGTATATTGTTTATAGAGCCGTCACCATCCAAACTCTTTAGATACTCTGAGTGTGGTGAGAAAATTTACTCAAAAGACTCACACGATGTCTGGCTGTGTTGTGCTGACCCGGACCATAATGTCAAGGTGTGCCCAATTTGTAAAGACTTTAATATGGCCATCCAGTGACTCAGAAAGGGTGCTTTAGTAAAGCATCTGCTCAAACAGCATTTAGACTGAATGGAGAAGGAGCTCCACCAGGAAACCCCTGCCACGTCAGTGGCCAACCTCTCGGGATAGAAGGGATCCAAGTCCCGGGAGAAGACGTCTGGGTCTCACCACCACAAACACAAGGATAGGCTAAAAGAAAAGGCAAGGACCTCCCATGTGTGCCCTAGGTCATCTGTTCACTTGAGTACAACCTCTTCTGGCCTGTTGATCACTCTGTTGTGATGCAGCCCATTGCCAAGACCGTGGGCACAGCTGAATCAACCTCTATCACCTCCAGACCTATTATGGCTGGTGTGTCACAGTCAATGTCTTGTCCCTTGCCTCCCCTGTCAACATCTGCCTGTATTTCCATTGACACAAACATGAGTGCCAATGTCCAGGCAGTTCTGGCGTCCTTTACAGACATTCTTACATGCCTGTTACCATCTCCTTCATCGACAAACTTTCCATCGTGGGGTCTACACAACAAATCCCTGCAGTAACGCCAGTCTGGTTGATGCATCACTTACCTTCCAGGCCATTGACGGCTTCTTCAGCTCTACCACCGCATCCTCCAGACCTTGTCAATGAGGACCAGGAATATAATCAAGAACTTATGCTGGATGTGAGGCGTATAAGGGAGAGGAATTTGTGGACACTTACGAGAGAACCAGTTCCACAGTCTCTACTAGAAGTGAAGATTCAGTGGCTTATACCCTGAAGACCCCTAATTCATAATAGTGATGCAGGAACTTCAGTCTAAAATGTGGTTTGATTCAGAGAAGAAGGATGCTACTAAGAAGAACTTAGTAGACTTCTTAGAATTATGTGATACTCCACCAGTAGTTATTCCACTAGTAGTTATTCCTCCCCTCCTGCCAGCCATAGAGAATGCCACCTTGGCAGCTTGGCACAGACCTAACGTGATACCTGCCATACCAAGGAAGGCAGATAAGCTGTACCAGGCCCCCTCAGGAAAACCCTTTTTTGCAGGCTAGCCTGAGGTGGATTCTGTGGTCATCAATGCAGCCCATGACAGATCTATTTTTAGTTATTCATTTATTTATTTATTGAATATTTGGGATAAAACCTTTGAGCTAATAGCTCTTAATGTAGGTTCCACTCAAGATTTACAAACAACATAGATTACAAAATGGTAGACAATGAGGTAGAACAAAGCGGGTGATAGGCAAGGAGCAACAGATTTAAACAATGAAGTGGTGAAGAATACAAATGTGACAACTGTGAGCAGTTAACAAGAGCTGGTGCAGGTTACATTTGAGAATTGGAAGACAATAATGGCTTACAAACAATTTACAATAAAGTTACAACAATGAGTGTCAAGCCAGGAGGCCTCTCTTGAAGAGAGAAGGGGGCAAGGAATGGGGTAGGAAAAGAAGAGGTGAGGAGGTTTGGTAGGGAGGAGGAGAGCATTTGCATAAGGCGAGGAGGGTGAGGGCAAAAAGAGTGGGGGGAGCATGGAAAAGGAGGGTAGGAACTAGGAAGGGTCAGGGCAAAGTGAGTGCGGGAAGTGTGTAAAGGAGGAAGTGGAGGAGGGAGAGTGCATGGGAATGACCACTCTGAAAACAAAGGATATAAGATCTGGGCCAAGTAAGTGCTGAAGTGGGAACTCAACAGTGGTAGGTATACCTAGTGGAAGCAATCACAGCTGGAAGTAGTTACAAGGTGCTGCCGAAGCTTGGGTTTAAAGTGTGCAGGAGGAAGATATTTCACTAGGTAGAGAGTTGAGTCAGAGCGGGACCTTATGGGCGAAGACCTTTGACCAAGGGAAGTACAGTAGCGTGGGATCTTGAAGATCTGGTTGTCAGAGTTTCTAGTTTGCCTGTGACAGCCATATGGTGTAAGAAGCTCCTGAGCCCCTAGGGGCATAAGTCCTAGGATAACTTTTTTTTGCTGCAGAAGCCAGACCTAGAAGGATCCAGATTAATTTCAGTGCTTTACAGTAACTGCTCATTGCTATTTTTGTTTTAAACTTAGATTGTGGACTTTTAGTGACACTGTAATTTCTTTGCTGTCTTTACTTAGAATTGTTTTTGGGTTGTTGAAAATTTAAAACCTAGTTTGGTGTGCTTGTAGTGGTGGTATATTCCTTTGCTGTCTTTAATTGGTGCAAATTTTCACCCCCACCCCTCTTAATTATATGCCCTATTAAATCTGCTTGACAGGAGCTAAGCACAGGGGATAGTAGGGGTTGTGGAGTAGGAGGGGCATAAGGGGAAGAAGACCTCCCGTACTCGACAAGTGTTTTGACTCATTTTTTATTTATTTTTTCCTTTTTTAAGGAAAAGTATCTGAGGATCAGTGGCAGGATTTTTAGGACAGTAAACTAATAAAAAGGGAACTAGGAGAGCTTCAGTAACAGAGAAGTAGTGGAATAGCAGTATGATTGCAGTATAATGTGGGGAGTGGTACAATGCAGTGGCTGCAGGGCAGCCATATTCAGGCAGACCTTCTGGATGCTGAGGTGCTGCCCTATCTGCATGCATCTCTCTGGACTGCAGGATGAGGTAGCCAGACTCAGAGCAGAAGTATACTGGGTCAGGCGTACCATCACCCCTATCCAGAGGCCACCCAGTCCAATGCCGCTGCCTCAAAGGATGTCAAGAACGAGGAGCACTTGGATGACAGTGGGCTCAGGGAGGGTTAGGGCGGTCAGGTAGAGGAACATCCCAGATCCTATTCCACTCCAGAACTCATATGCCACACTGGCAAATGGGGATAACCAAATAGAGGTACCCAGAGAAGTGGAAGGGAAGGATGTGGAGGTCAGCCAAGGAGGTGACCTCAGTGTGAAGAGCAGTGGACCACAGAGGAGGAGGAAGCAAATCCTGGTGGGGGACTCCATCATAAGAGGGATTCAGCTAGGAACACAGGAGGGGAAGGAAAGGGAGGTGAGGTGCCTACCAGGTGCTATGGCATGGAGAGATGGGAGGAAGATCCTGGGGATCACCAGGAAGGCAAGATGGGAGGGTAAGCTGGGTGTCATTATTCACCTAGGTACTAATGACCTGGCAAATGGGGAGCCAAAGGAAGTTCAGGAAAAGTTTAAGAAATTGGGGAGGGTTCTCAAGCAAGTAGCTACTTCTGTCACCTTCTCAGAAGTACTACCTGCGAGACACATGGGAGAGCATAGAGGTGCATGCACTAGGAACCTTAACTGATGGTTGAAGAACTGGTGCTGTGAGGAAGGGTTTGGATTCATTGGTGACTGGGGACCCACCTGGAGGGATGGAGGCTTGTTCAAGCCTGATGGCCTGCATCCATCCTGGAGGGGAATCCAAGCACTCAATGATAAGTTTAAATACTACATGGACAAACATTTAAACTAGCCAAGGGGGGTGGCAGGCCAGCAAGGAGGGTACCTAACTGCCCACCCCCCTCAGCTAGAAGTGGAACCAGTGAACAGGAGGAGTGGATATCTCTACCAAGCAGTGTGCAAAACATGGAGATAAGCACCCAAGAGGTGGATAGGCAGAAAAGGGGCAAAATTCATCAGAAGGGCAGACAGCAGGGAGAACCAGGGATAAAGGACAACCAGGGAAGGGGCTGGAGTAGAACAGCTAAACAGTCTAGGGAGTTCAAATCATGGAAAGCCATGTGTGCCAATGCCAGGACTCTTAGCAACAAGATGGAGGATCTGGAGGCTGTCATGGTGCAGTCGGACCTGGACATTGTGGCCATCACAGAAATCTGGTGTAATGATAACCATGACTGGGAGATGGCCATACCTGACTACAACATATTCAGAAGAGACAGGGCAGGTAGGAAGGGAGGAGGAGTGGCACTTTATATGAAAAATGACATAAAGACCACAGAGATCCAGGAGGAACAAAATGGGGGAGCGATACTGTGGGTTAAGCTGGAAAGGAAAATGGGGCCAACCATCCACACAGGTGTGGTCTATAGACCACCAGCCCAGGAGGAAGAGACAGATAGGGAGCTGATGCTAGCCATCCAAAGGATGGTAGACAAGGGTGAGGTAGTGCTGGTTGGAAACATCAGTATTCCAGACATGGACTGGAGCATCCCAGCAGCAGCATCAACTAGGAACAGATTTATCCTGGACTCCCTTCAAGGTGCCTTCCTCAAGCAACTGGTCATGGAACCAACTTGGCAGAAGGCAATACTGGACCTTGTGCTCACAAACAGGGACAGTGTGATGGGGGTAACAGTGGGGGAGTACCTGGGGAACAGTGACCACCAGTCATTGTGGTTTGAAATCACAGAAGGAGCAGAACCAAACCACACAAAAACACATATCCTGGATTTAAGGGGGGCAGACTTTGGGAAAATGGGGAGATGCTTGAAAGAGGCATTAAGGGGAGTGGGACAGGACTCAGGTTGAGGAACAGTGGGCAGTATTTATAATGGGGATTACAAGAGCAACAGAATTATGCATTAAGCAGGTTAGCGAGGGAAAAAAGAAGAGGATGCCATTATGGTTTTCCAAGGAGGTAGCGGAGAAAATGAAAGTGAAAAAGATTGCATTCAGGCAATACAAAAAGACACAGGCAGAAGGGGATAGGGAGAAGTATCAGGAGAAGCAAAGGGAGGCAGGGAGGTCAGTAATGGAAGCCAAAGCTCAGACAGAAGAGCACATTGCAAAATCAGTGGGTAGAGGGGACAAAACCTTTTACAGGTACATACAGTAAGTGAAAAAAGAAAGGCAAAGGGAGGGATTGCGAGATTGAAGGGGGAGAATGGGGCGCCGTGTGGAGGATGACAACAGTAAAGCTGACATATTGAACAGGTATTTCTGCTCAGTCTTTACTAAGGGAGAGGAGGGTGACGGGCCTGAAGGGAGTACAAGGGGTGGAAATGGCACAGAAATGGACACAAGTCCCTTTACACGAGAAAGAGTACTGAAGAACTGGAAGGAATAAGAGTTGATAAAGCAATGGTGCCAGATGGGGTACACCCCCAGGGTCCTTAAAGAACTAAGAGAGGTGGTGGCTGAACCTCTGGCAATCCTGTTTAGCCGATCACTGGAAACAGGGGAGGTAGCCAAAGACTGGAGGACAGCAGATGTAGTTCCCTTACACAAAAGTGGGAACAAAGAGGAAGCAGGGAATTACAAACCAGTCAGCCTCACCTCAGTAGTGGGGAAGATCATGGAAGCACTACTGAAGGAGAGATTGGTGGAACATCTGGTTGTCAAAGGACTACAGGACCCAAGGCAGCATGGTTTCACCAGGGGGAGGTCATGTCAGACCAACGTTGTTTAATTTTTTGACTGGGTGACTAGAGAGAGATGGATCAGGGGAGGGTGGTGGACATGGCCTATCTGGACTTCAGCAAGGCCTTTGACACTGTGCCACATAGAAGGCTATTACACAAACTGGGGGATATGGGTGTGGGCAGGACAGTAGTGTGGTGGGTAGGTAACTGGCTGGGCGGCAGGACACAGAGTGTGGTGGCAAATGGCTGTCACTCCACAGAGGGAAGAGTGACCAGTGGGATACCACAGAGATCAGTGCTGGGACCGGTCCCATTCAACATCTTCATCAGTGACATTGCACAGGACCTAGAAGGCAGAATTTCCCTGTTCGCTGATGAAGCAAAGCTCTGTAACATAGTAGACACACCAGAGTGTGTAACTTTTGTAGACAGAATGAGAAGGGACCTGCAGAAGCTTGAAGAATGGTCAGGGGTTTGGCAGTTGAAATTCAATACAAAGTAGTGCAAGATAATGCATATGGGGCACAAAAACCCTGGCACGATGTATCAATTGGGAGTTGAGGATATAGCATGCACGAAGCAGGAAAAGGATCTTGGGGTTATCTTCTCTGATGACCTCAAGGTAGGGAAACAGTGCAACAAGGCAGCAGGTAAAGCAAATAGGATGCTGGGATGCATAGGCAGGAGCATCACCAGCAGGAAAAGGGAAGTCATAGTTCCACTATAAAAGACACTAGTGAGGCCCCACCTGGTGTACAGTGTACAGTGTATAGTTCTGGAGACCTTACCTACGTAAGGACATAGACAGGGTAGAGAAGGTTCAGAGGAGGGCAACAAAGATGTTACATGGATTGCATCACAAGTCCAATGAGGACAGGTCGAAGGACTTAAAAATGTACTCCCTGGAGGAGAGGAGGGAGAGAGGAGATATGATAGAGACATACAAGTATCTTACAGGGAGGAATAGGGTGCAGGAATACACTATTTTTAAGCAAAAAAGATGTTCCAGGACTAGAGGGCATGGGATGAAGTTGGAGGGAGGATGATTCAGAGGAAACGTGAGGAAGAATTTCTTCACAAAACGGGTGGTGGACAAGTGGAACACCCTGCCAGAGGAAGTGGTGGGGGCTGAAACAATCACGGGATTTAAGAATGCATGGGATAGACAAAGGAATTCTGGAGGTCAGGAGTAAGGGGCAACAGACTTCTAGGAAAACATAAAGTGAACTTACAAGCTCGAATGGGCAGACTGGGTGGGCCGCAGGCCCTTATCTGCCGACACTGTCTATGTATCTATGTATGTTTGGTATTTAGTTCAGTTATTGAACTGGAGCAAAATGAGATCTAAGGTTCCAAAGCACCTTAGTTCTGTTCAGTTTTAGTTTATTGTTGGAAAAAACTCCATTGAGCAAGCTCATTCACAAGGTCCCATACAATTAGCAACTAATAATAACAAAAGAAGAGAAATAACAACGAAGAGAAAAAAAAAGCCCACAAATTTTACTTCAAGTTAAAGGAATAACAACAAGGGAGTCCTATACACATAGCAACAAATTCTAGTGGGAGAATTACATCAGATAATGGGATGACAATGTTCAGTAGAAGAACTAGAGCACGTAGGAAGCAGTTTAAAGGAGTACAGCTTTATACAGTTTACAGAACACAACATACAAAAATGAAACTAAGCATGATACATGATACGTGAAAACAGATACAGTATAGCATAGAGAGGTAAGTGGACAGAAGTACAGTAGCACGGGTGAGGAGGGGGAGTAAATACCTCCTTCAGCCACAGTTGTGGGAGGTGACAAGGGAGGGACGGGGGATAGGGGTAAACACGGGGCAGGGCTGTGGCCCGACTGGGGATGGACAGCAGGAGATGGGGGAACACTAGTGGCAATAACAATTGACTTTGTTTGCTGTCCGTTAAGGCTTTAAAGGAATTAATTGTGACAACACAGGAAAGTTTAAGAATGAATTGTAGGCTATTCCAGGCAGTGGGTAGCACATAGGAGATAGCCTTTTTGCCAGTGTTTGTGCGTATCCTGGGGGAGTCCAGGAGGATGAAGTCGGACTTCCTTAAGGAGTAGGTACTTTGCAAGATACGGAAGAGGGAGGATATGTAACCAGGGAGTTTGTTTGACAGAATTTTTAGCATCCAAATTCCTATGTGGATCAGACGTCTCATAGCCAGAGAGATCCAGCCTACTGCAGTATACAAATCACAGTGGTGGGTTCTAGAAGGGGCCATTGTGATGAAACGCAGAGCCCGATGGAACAGGACATTCAGTTTGTGGAGGTTGGTAGCTGAGGTGCAGTTATAGATAATGTCACCGTAATCGAGAAGTACCCTTCCTCCTGACAGGGTGTCCAGAAAACTTGGATGTCTTGGGCAAAAGGACTTTTGCTTCAGCATCTCTAGGGCTGAGAATTGCGAATTACCAAGCACACATGGTAAAATACCAGAATACCGTGTGGAGGAAGGCCAAGGCAGCCACCAAGGCCCTCCCAGAGAGTGCTGCTAAACAGGAGATATCAAATGCTCTGTCTGCAGGTGCCAGCATAGGTAAACATCTCCTACGCTCCAACTATGACATTTCTGATGCCTCTGCCAGGGCAGCTGCCTCTGCTATTTGTCTCAGAAGGCACTCTTGACTCAGAGTGGCTGACTTTGCTAATGATGTCCAACAATCCATCCTTAATGCACCCTTCAGGGGATACAAACTGTATCAGATGTGCAGGGCATTCTCTCCAGTTTACAGTCTTCAGGTAGAACCCTGAAATCAGTACATTCTATGTATCATACCCCACTTAGGACTAGGTAGATGGTGCCCTTTCACCCAGCCACTACCAGACAAAGATCTGCAACTAGACAGCAGGGCAAGGGTAGAGCAGCAGCAACTTTACCCCCACCAGGACCCACCCCAGATGCCCAATCAAAAGCCCCAAGAGGTGCTACTGCAGCAGCAGCTGCAGCAACTGGTTCTGTCTGACTCCTTCATACACCCACCACCACCTATGCCTCCAGGCGTGATGGCCAAAGGTTACCTTTCCTCCACATGGATCAGTGGAGGAAGGTGACTTCAGATGCTTGGGTCCTGCAGATAATAGCACAATGTCATGCTCTGGAGCTTCTGGAACTATCTCCAAACCATCCACCAATGCCTTCCCATTACCCTGCAGAACACATTCCATTACTTCTGGAGGAAATTCACACCCTGCTTCAAAAGAGGGCAATAGAACTTGTCCTCCTGGTACAAAGGAACACAGGGTCCTGTTCTCAGTACTTCCTAATTCCAAAATGAACAGGAGACCCGAGACCCATCTGAAATCTCAGGGATCTGAACTTTTTTATAGAATACAAAGCCTGCTTCCATTGCTGCAAGTCAGGGACTGGATCTGCTCCATAGATATAAAGGATGCTTACTTGCACACAAAATCTGCAGCTTACACAGGAAATATCTAAGATTTCTGTTTCAGGGAGAACACTATCAGTTCAGAGTATTGCCCTTTGGCTTGCCATCTGTGCCGCAGGTATTTACCAAATATTTAGCAGTGGTGGCAGCAGCCCTCTGCAGGGACAGCCTATATGTCTTCCCAGACCTGGATGACTGACTTCTCAAAGCTCACTCCAAGAAGCAGCTTATCCACACCCTAGACCGCACCAGACAGCTGTTCAGTGCTCTAGAGATTGCTATGTGTACCAAAATCAGTCCTGACTCTTTGCCAACATGTACAGTGTACATAGGGGCAGACTTGGACACAGCCCAAGGCCTAGCCTTCCTGCCACAGGACAGGGCCAAGTGTCTGATAGCACAGGCCCAGATAGTCTACGACAGCAGGTATATCACAGCCAGGGCATTCCTGAGACTCCTAGGCCTGATGCCAGTAGCCATTACCACTGTACCACTGGCAAGGCTGCACATGAAGATTCCACAGTGAACACTAAGAGTCCAATGGGACCAACACACAGACGACCCAGAACAAAAAAGTTCTAGTAACCTCTCCTGTCAGAAAATTGCTTCAGTAGTAGATGGAACCCACCCACTTGCTGAAAGGGGGGGGGGTTCCCTTCCTGATCCCTTCTCCTCATCAGATTCTCACCACAGATGCCCTGGTGATGGACTGGGGGGCACATCTAGGACCTCATCAGACACAGGGAACATGGATGAAATGGAGGGCAGCCGCCACATAAACATCCTAGAAATGAGAGCTGTCCTGTATGGCCTACAGGCCTTCCAGTCCCCTCTCTCCCCAGGTCCTTTGTTAGTTCAGAGGGATAACTTAAGTGTGATGCACTACATCAGCAAGTAAGGGGGGACGCATTCCTATCCCCCGTGCAGGGAGGCAATGAGAGTTTGGTACTGAGCTCTGAATCACGGTCTAGAACTATCAGTAGTGCATGTTCCAGGTGACCAAAATGTCTTTGCAGACAGGCTAAGCACGTCAGTTTTATGTGATAATGGCAATCACAAAACCGTGATCATCGTTAGGGTGAGTGTACATCGCAAATAAACGGCGATGTACACTTGCAGCTAACACAACTCACTTTTAGTATTTATGTGGGGGTTGTTTCTTGCATCCCTCAATAATAATAACAAACTCCGGGGAGGCATGTTGGGAAGAGGAAAACTTCCCCCCCAAAAAAACTTAACACCCACTCCAAAAAAGCACAAATATTGTGCTTCTCCCTAGCCCCATACCCTGCACCCTCCCCACTGTAGCCTGCCACCCTCACCACCATACCACGCAGTCAGCTTGGTGGCTTCCTATCTCACCACCCCTCATATACCTTCCCTCCTCTTCCGGTATGCCTGTCGCTCTTCCCTTCACCCTGTCCTTCCCCGTTGCTAGCCTTTCAGGGTCACTGACACTACAGTCGCTGAGAGTGAGTCACTCAAATCTGAGTCACTCAGTCTCAGTCACTGTTTTCACTGGATACCAAGCAGGTCACAGTCCAAGATGCATGAATGGGAGCTGTTGACCTTGGTTGTAGAAGATCTGTTCAACAGATGGGGTCATCCAGAGTTGGACCTATATCCATCCCCACACAGTGCAAAACTAGCACTTTTCTGCTTGCACACTTCAGGGCCTAGAGATTTTGGCAAAACGCGTTGTCCCTCTCTTGAACTGGGATGTTCCTGTATGCCTTTTCTCCCTTCTGTCTAACCCAGAGTACTAATCAAGCTCCAGTCAGCTGATCCTGTGAGGGTCCACGGAGGTCGCGAGGGCAAGTGGACAAGTTGCCCTCCCCAACCCCTGAAACCACTGATCACAGCAAGGCAAGCTGATCCTGTGAGGGTCCATGGAGGTCGTGAGGGCAAACGGACAAGTCGCCTTCCCCCACCCCCCGAAACCACCAATCGCAACAAGGCAGCTGATCCCCGTGAGGGTCCACGGAGGCCACGAGGCAAGCGGGCAAGTCGCCTTCCCCCACCCCCCGAAACCACCGATCCCAGCAAGGCAAGGTACAGGAATCTTCAGAATCCTGGCTGGCCAAAGAGCTCCGTCCCCTCCTCACTTGCAGGAGCTGCATAGTTGGCACCACATTTCTTTTTAAATTTTCAAACCCTGTTTGTGTTTCGCACCTCTCTTAATTGCCAGCGTGCATGTGGAGATAGTTTTTTTGTATGAATGTACTGCATTAACAGAGCCAATAAAACACTTAAAGCCCTATAAAAAGCCTGCCTTAAAGTATATACTGCAGTTCTGTAAGCCATTAACCTTAAAGACATTGTTTAATTAACACAGCCGATATAACTCTTAAAGCCCTCCAGTATCTCAAGATTTGGTCTGTACTGAATTACAAATTTACAGCAGCCTAGAGCTAGTTTTAGTACAGCCTGTGTCCCAGAACATTTCTCCTGCCAGCCTGTAACTTGAGTTCCCTGTAACCAGATAAAGGCAGGCTCAGATCCTAAGCACAGTCACTCTCAGACTTGTAGTTCTCCAACTGAACACCTGCCCATTTCTTTTCAGTTTTCCCCTATAAATCTCTTACCTGACTCTGCATTCTCTCCACAGTTGATCCTGTGAGGGTCCACGGAGGTCGCGAGGGCAAGCGGACAAGTCACCCTCCCCCACCCCCAGAAACCACCGATCGCAGCAAGGCAAGGTACAGGAATCTTCAGAATCCCGGCTTGCCAAAGGCTCCATCCCTCCTTGTTTGCAGGAGCTCGTGGTTGTCATGATGCTCTGCATCGGCTCCCCTACCACCACCACCACCCTTGGTGAGCTCTTATATAGAGAAGGAAGCTATAGTCCTGAACCAATCAGTCCACTTCTCCACTAGCAGCCTATGCTCTCTCACCTCTAGGGGCAGATTTTTCAGCTTTCCATCTCCCTCTACTGGCTCTACTTCAGGTCTCCTTCCTCCGCCTCTCACCATGCTTCTGTTAATTATCCCCACACTCATACTGCTGATCCCCATGCTTACATCTCCACCCTGTACTTTCCCTGAAAATCTACTCTCGTATGGACGTGATGACCATCTGGCAATAAGGCTGCCATCCCCTACAACAAACTCCACAGCACTGCCAGTGATCCTTTTTCCCATAGCTTTACAAATACGCTACTGTCATATCTATCACCTCACACAGTATCATATTGGCACCAGAAATGGGAGCTCTGCACCCTGCACTTCGCAGATATCCCACTACCTGACCCTGTTACTCCCTTCTCCTCCCTCACTGAGTATCCTGATCCTGGCCTCCCCAACTTACTTACCCTCCCCATTCCCGCATTTCTAAACTCTAAAGGGGCCCAAGCACACAAATTGCACTGCCCTAAAAAATTTGCCTGGAAGCATTTCCTCAGGTCTCTTCTTCTCCTCCTCCTTATGTCAGGCAATATACACCCCAACCCAGGACCTCTCACACCCTCCATGTCCACACAATCTCCTGCATGTGGGTTGTGTATTACCACCCTTAATGTATGCAGCTTACTAAAAAAAATGGGACTCATTCCAGGGACGGGTATTGCAATATCAGCCCGACATCTTTGCCGTGGGTGAGACCTGGCTCTCCTCCCATATCCCTGACTCGTCGGTGTACCTCTCAGGGTATAACGTATTCCATGCCAACTGACAGGGAAAACGTGGCAGAAGCTGCGCCATTTACATCAAGGACACTCTCCAGGTACAGCTGCTTCCCCCTCCCCATCTCATTCCTGGTCCACAGGCCGTCACACTCACCTTTGGTCATTTCCGTACCCCCCCCTTCTCATCACCACTATTTACATTCCCCCCAGGGACCAAAAGGCGGCCTTCCACTCTGTGATGTCCTACTTGGCCACAATACCATCTCATAATGAATAAATTGTTCTGGGGGACTTCAATATCAATTGGCTATCTAAGTCTGCCACCACTTTCATCGACGAAGCCACCGCCCATGACCTTACACAAATAGTCCCTTCCCCCACCCACCTGGACCATCGCACAGGATCCTTCTCCCTACTGGACCTAGTTTTCACTAACCGCCCTCACAAAATCACTAGCACCATTATCCTCCCAGATGCAATTAGTGACCACTCCCCCGTCCTCTGTTCCTGGTCTTGTAAGACCCCCAAGTCCCCTCCGAAAATGGTTCTGCGACGTAAACTTGGCCCTGGTAAACTCTCTCTCTCCTAAAAGCTCACCTTAGTAAGTTGGACTGGTCTTTCATAACAAACACCCTTGACCCTGACAGAGCCCTTGACCTCTTCATTCATTCCTTCAATGCTATCTGTGACATGTTCACCCACTCTTGTCAGAAGGATGGTCAAAGGCAACCCAGCACCCTGGATTTCTGACCACATACTGGCCTTGATGTAAGCTAGGGATTCTCTGTGGCACCCCTCTATTGAGACTGGCCTACCAGCTGACAGACAGAAGTACAGAGAAGCCAAAAACCACTGCACTTGGTTCCTGTGGAAAGCCAAGGCCGAGTACTATAAATCTACCCTAACCTCCACCTGGGGCCAAGGGCGTAAATTTTGGAGCAATATTAAGGACATCTGTGGCACTGCCCCAAACTCTGCCCCACGCAAATCTTAGTAGAAGGGGGCCTGTCCACTGACCCCTTTCAGATAGCCATCACACTTAACCACACTTTCTCCGACCTCAGCCACGTCCTCCCTTCCCATTTCTTTGACCCTCCCCCTCTCTCCAACACCCCCTCCCTCTCAGCACACCCCCAATTTCACCTCACGTTGCATCCCCCCAGGGCTGCTGAACCCTACCTCCAAAAAGCCATAAGGCACTCCCAATACAGCAGTGGCTCCTTAGACCTCAGACTTCTCAGCTCACTCTCACAGGTGCTAATCCCCTCACCCACATTATCAACCAGTCTTTATGTCTTGGGAAATTTCAAACATGCTGGAAATCTGCTTCTATGACCCTATATTTAAAGCGGGACCAGTACCTCCCCACATTTATTGCCCCATCTCTCTATTCTGCCCCCCATCTAAGGCACTAGAATGTATCGTCTCTGACCAGCTCACTGACCATCTTAACAAATACAATATACTTTGCAACCAACAACATGGTTTCTGCAAAGGACATAGCACGACGACTGCCCTTCTCGAGTTCACCTCGCACCTTCATACTGCCCTAGATAGTGGTCATCTCTCTGGTGTGGTCTTCATTGACCTCACCAAGGTGTCTGACATGGTCAATCACTCCCTCCTGCTAACTCCCATATACAAGCTTGGCATCTCTCAAGATGCCCTATGCTGGTTCATGGACTACTTGTCAGATTGTTTCCAGCAGGTCAAAATTGGTACCATCTTTTCCAGCAGGCTGCCAGTACGCTCCGGTGTCCCACAGGGGTCCATCCTCGGACATTTATTATTTAGTCTCTTCCTCAACTCCTTCCCCCAGTCATGTTCCAGAAATATTCAACTCTATGCAGACGATGCTGTCCTGTACTCCTCCAGTCCTGACCCCACCCAGCTCCACCTCGCCCTTCAATCCCCCTTCAATAATGCAGAAAAGTGGTTCACCGCACAACGCCTTATTCTATACTACAAGAAA
Organism: Neoceratodus forsteri; assembly: GCA_016271365.2. Taxonomy (NCBI): domain Eukaryota; kingdom Metazoa; phylum Chordata; order Ceratodontiformes; family Ceratodontidae; genus Neoceratodus; species Neoceratodus forsteri. The sequence continues at coordinate 672,169,526 of CM028129.1, forward strand.
ACCAAAGTTATGTACTTCTTACACCCACGTAACTCCAGGAAAGACCACTTTCCACAAATCCTGACCCCCAACCAGATCCCTCTTGAGCAGGTGGACTCCTTCAAATACCTGGGCGTCACACTAGACCCAGCCCTAAACTTCCACCTGCACATTCATCAGCTATCTACAGCCCTCAATATCCGGCTTGGCATCCTCAGTTTAAGCATTGCCTCACTCCTGATGCCCTCCGCCTCGCGGTCTCTTCCTTGGTCCTCTCCCTCCTCGACTATGGCATACTTATCTATGGTGCTGCCATATCTAGACTCTAACTCTCACGCAACGAAGCCTGCTGCCTTATCCTGGGCTGTGATCATCTAACCCACACATGCTCCCTCTATAAGTCCGCAAACTGGCTTAACCTGGATAACAGAATTAGGTTTCATACCTGCCTCATGACCAAAAAGATTACTCTCGGTCTCGCCCTCACCAGTCTCTCATCTCTAATACAACCGACCCCATCACTCCAACGCACTCATAGTTCAAGCAAGCAACTCCTTAAGGTTCCCCGATGTCGAACCTCCCAATTCCAAAGATTCTTCAGCTACCGAGCCCTTCCTGGATAAATGACCTGCCTAATGGTCTCACAAACTTGAATAGGATCAGCTCTTTCAAAGCCTACCTTAGGAACCACCTACAGTCCTCCAATCCCTGCGATTTCCACTTAATCCAGACCTGATCCCCCCTTCCCCTGACTAAGGCCTTTGGCCGGCTAACCCTCAATCTGAAAACTCTCTGTACTAGCTCCTAAGGGAGCTTATAAATGTATCCATGCCCTTTGACTCATACCATGTATCTCTAGTATCAAAATGTTAGCCTAAAACTGTAGCTCTTGTATCATGCCTGTTTGTTTTGTCCCATTTCTGTACTGTTCTCTCACAGTATGCCTGTAATGACGTGGAACCTTTGAAAAGGAGTCTCTGACGCAAAGGTATTTTCCAAATCCTTATTAAATAAATAAACATAAAAAAATAAAAAAAAAATGGAGGGGGCAACTCTGATAATCACTGCCCTACTGTGGCCTCACTGGGTTTGGTCCCCCTTACTGCAGCAGCTGGCGGTGGAACCTCCAGTACCTCTGCCACCTTGCCTGTCACAGGAGTAGGGCAATCTGGTCCATTGGGACTACAAGTCACTCCACCTTCATGCATGGCTCCTGAAGACATAGCTATTGCCAGATATGGGGTGTCCCAAAAGGTGTCTTATATCTTTGTGGCTGCTCTAAAGCCTTCTAACAGAGCCACTTACTCCATGAAGTGGAAGCGGTTTGCTTTGTGGACCACTTCTCACCACCTGGACCTCTTTACCTGCCCAGTAAACCAGGTTATAGAATATTTACTGTCCTTGTCAAGTGCAGGCCTACAATACTCTTCTATTAAAGTGCTCTTGGCTGCCATTTCAGCCTTTCACATGCCTATTGACGGTCGTACAGTTGCCCAGCTGGAGTGGCCCATAAGTTTTTGAGAGGTATTCTGCACTTGAATCCTCCTATCAGCAATCCTGTCCTGGCTTGGGACCTGAATTTTGTCTTTGAAAAACTTACTTTGCCTCCTTTTGAGCCAGCTGTGACTTGTGGCATACACTGTCATGGACAACATTATTTTTAGTTGTCATTACTTCAGCTCAAAGAATTTCAGAGATTCAGGCTCTAATGTGTGAGCCTTCTTATTTAATTTTTCACAAAGACTGGGTGTCTTTGCGTACCAATCCCAAGTTTCTACCAAAGGTGATGTCTGAGTTTACTCTGACTCAAACCATCCACCTACCAGTTTATTTTCCTGAGCGTGCCAATCCAGGGGAAGCATTGCTCCTCACTTTGGATGTACATAGAATACTCAGGTACTATGTACACCATACAAAGGACTGCAGGAAGTCCTCACAGCTTTTTGTTTCCTTCGCCCCTGGAAAAGAGGGCATTCCTGTTTCCAAACAGTGTTTGAACAAATGGTTGGCCAACTGTATTACTTTCTTCTACATGAAGTACGGTAATGATCTACCTGGGCTTGTTCATGGCCATGTGGAATGTGTCGGCTGCTGAGATTTGTGCTGATGACACCTTTACTAAACATTACAGTCTGGACACTGCCTCAAGAAAAAGGGCAGGCTTTGGCCTAGCTGTACTTCAAGGCCTACTTTCTTAGGTCTGTAGGCTCCAGCCACCCAGACTGTTTTTTCTGTCAGCACTGCTTGGTACTTGTTCCATAAGTGTGGCCTGATGAAGGAGGTATCTTTGAAGAAGACAGAACAGTTACGTACTTACTGTAACAGTAGATCTTCAAGAGACTCTTTTATCAGGCCATGCCGTCCCACCCTCTATCCCCCATCTCCTTAGGGCACCTTCTCCATAGGGTTTTGCCAGTTGTTTTCTGCCTTGCCTGGTCTGCAGAGCCATAGCTCCCCTCCTAGTTCCCTGTAGGGAGGTTCTCCAAGCATGATCTCCGGTGGGGAACAGAACTGAGGTGGGAAGGGGCTGCCCACATTTATATAGGAAGAGCCGACGCAAGATGTCGTCATGCGCAGCCCCTAGTGGACTGCTTGCGAAAACTTTCCATGTGGTCCTAGTGCCTGACAATTACAGTTACACAGGTGTGGCCTGATGAAAGAGATTCTCTTGAAGATCTACTGTTATGGTAAGTACGTAACTGTTCTTTCTAGCAACGTGGATATGATGTACTATCCACATGCTGGCTCCTCCCACCCACCTGAATAGTAACTCCCTCTGCATCACCCTGTGATGTCAGATCTTCCTTTCTGCTGGAAGAAGAAGGTTCCCTCCTTACCACTCTCTGCACTGAGTAGGCTGTTTGCTTCAAAATGTTGCAAATCTTTGCAAATCGACTTTCGTCTTCAGGTGATCTTTGAAACCTCGTCATGGACGACTCGAAGTCAGAGCCCAGTTTCAAAAAATGTGAATGCGGGCAAAAGATCTCCCAGACGGACCCATACACCTCATGCATCTACTACCTTGGCCATGAATACAATCCCCAGGTGTGTGGCCTGTGTTGAACCTTGCATCCCAGTACTCTGGAAGATCAGTATGTCAGGCTTTTCTTAGGTCGCCCATATGAATGGGGACCCTCCTGTTAGGTCAAAGATGCCCATCTGGCAATCTCTGAGGCTGCAGAGTCCACAGAACAACATGCAGCATTTGAGGAGGTTGTGGCTCAGGCCATGGAGCATACCTCTTTAGCCTCGGTCTTTGTGCTGCTTTCCTTTGGCACCTCCATCATGGGAGCATTTAAGGATCTGTTCCAGTCCCTTCCCAGTTTTGGTCAGGGCCAGTCTAAGGGCACAAAATCTTCTAAATCTTCAAAAAAAGAGACTAAAAAAGAGTCTCGTCATCGACCATGGGATTGCGAGTGCTCTTCAGCCTTGGATTTCTACACTTCTTTGGAGGTTTTGACTATGATTGATCCTTTGGTCCAGGCTGCTGGCTCCACAGTCTCCCCATTAGGCCAGTCAGTTGAGATGCCCGTCGACCAGCCTGTCAAGATTTTCTTGAGCTGGTTGACGCTCTGTCACAGGATGAGGGCGATACCTCACTTTCTAGGACTCCGGACTTACCTGTTACATCTCAGGGTGAGTAGGACCAGCACGCTCATCCGGTCACTAACCCTCGGGATCCCGTGACCTTGGAGGATCCTCGGCTTTCACCAGTTCTCTCCGATACTCGCTGTCAGCTTCCCCAATGGTTAAGGTTGAGGTCATGATCCTGAAGTATGGAGTCGAGCAGCCCATGCCGCCATCAGTGTTTCCACTCTTGGCATTAGGGTAAGTGCCATCACCACTATTCTTCTCTGTTCTCCTCAGTTGAGAAGAGACAATGCTGCAAAATGTGACAGCACTACAAAGAACTAATGTGGCATCAGCTCATGTTTACTGGGGTTAAGCCGATTCCAGCCCCCACCCAGGCTGTTATGTGGCTTCCGTCGCCATGGCCTCAGCCTACCCCAGCTCAGCTGGTTCCAGCTCGGCCTATTCCAGTCTTTCCTCCCATTCAGGCGGAGCTGCCGCCTAAGCAGCCAAAGGAGGGCCCCCTCCCAAGGATGCCCGTACTGCTCGTGGGCTTCCTCATTGGCTGTCGGTCACCGTGACTCCTGGCAGACCCTGTAGGGTCAGCGGGGACTCTGGCAGTCAACCGTTTTTCTTGGCTATCACTTTTTACTCCTCCTACCTGATCATCTCTCCCATTTGTCCCTGCATCTTGGAGGTATTCTGGCCACCAGCCATCTCTGCCATGCTTCCAGCTGCCCCCTGAAAACCCTTGCTTACCCTCCATAGCGGGAGTGTCAGGGAGCCCCCAACTCCCCACTCGGTATGGATCCAGACCGGGAGAAGCGGACCCAGTGAATGTGTGGACGGCCATTAAGCTGCGATCAGGGTGCCTTCCATTTTCCATTTTTCTTAGCCCTGGAACTGGGGATGTGCAATGACACCAAGCAGAGGGGAGCGCACACGCATCCGCATGCACTCCTTCCAGGCACCATCCCCAGCTCCTCCCCTGTATAGCTGCATAGTGTCCTGTCCCCTAGCCTCCGCCAGGGGGTGAATGGGCACCGACAGCTGTGGACTCCCTTCCCCAGAGAAGGAGAGCATTCCACCAGACACACAGCCCTTCTCCTCCACTGCTTCCCCTTGGTGGCCCATGCTCATTCCTGAACAGGGGTTGCCAGCGTAGCGCGAGGTAAGGCATCCAGTGCCTCAGCCCTCAGCACCACTGGGCCAACTGTCAACCATTTTTCTACAAATTCTTGGAGTCTGAGGGCTCCTCCCTACACTCCCATCTGTTGAATGTTGAGATGGGAGAGGATTTTTCTCTGAGCACAGTCCCACCTCTTTCACAGGCCTGCTCCATTTAATCTCGGAATCTATGGGACTTCACATACAGCCCATCCAAAAATGAGCCAAGTACCCTTTGACTGAGATTCTTGACCAGGCTGGCTCCCTTGGGGTGAACTTCCTGGTTGCTGAGCCCATTCTTGGCCCCATTCTGGAGCTTTGGCAGCATCCTGCCTCTTGCCCTGTGCCATCAACCCATATGGTCCAAAAGTATGCGGTCCCCATGTGTTAACTGTTGGGTTTCATCAAGCATCCCTCAGTCGAGGTTCTGGTGGCTGATTCATTCTTTCGGTGAACTGGCAATGTAAGGGACGTAGACAAGCCCCCCAACAAGGAATCCAGAAAGTTGTATACGTGGCCAAGAAGGTTTATGCAGCTTCTTCAGTCAGCCTTTGGCAGGTGAGTTCAGCCCTTTTCATGTCCCACTTCACTCATGCCCTGTTCGGCACCCTTAACAAGGTGCATCACCATCTCCCGGCGGACTTATAGACTACAGTCAAGCAAGTCTGGGACCACAGCCGAGCGGCGGTGAAACAACAGCTTCAGACAGCTATGGACATCGGCAACTCCTGCACCTGGTCTGTGGCTTACACAGTGGCCATGCGCCACAGAGCTTGGCTGAGAATGTCAAACTTTACGGCAGATACCTAGCACAAGTTGGAGGATGTTCCCTTCTTGGGCACTGACCTGTTTGGCCTGGGATGGAAGGACACCTTATTCACATAGAGAAGTCCAGTGCCACCCTGGACTCTGTCACTTCCACCCAGATGGATCCCAAGGGCTCTAATCTACAAAAGAAGAAGCCCTTTTGGCCCCACTCTGCCCCTATGGCCAAGCCATACCAGCCCCCAGCTGGGCAGCAGGCCCAGGCTTGGCATCCCCGACTGAAGTTGGTTGCTTCAGTCATCTGGAAACCAGGTAGTCGAGGTCCTGATGATTCCTCAGCCAGTCCCTCCTCTGCCTCCAAACCTGCCCAGTGATAGGATGGAGGGAACATCCCCCATATCCATACTGACTCCCCTGGGTCCTCCTGTGGAGGGCCAACTCCGCCACTTCCTTTCCATCTGGTCCACTGTCTCCATGGACCGGTGGGTCCTTGATGTTGTTGGTCATGGTCTGCCTTTAGAGTTCAAGGCTTACCTGGCTTGCCGAGTCCATGCCCATGGGAGGACATGGTGTCCGCCGACATGCTGTCAGCCCTTAGGGAAGACATCTCCCAGCTCCTCCAGAAGGAGGTAGTGACTTCAATCTTGGACCCTTCAGTGAGCCCAGAGTTTGTCTCCACGTATTTCCTGGTGCCAAAGTAGATGGAGGGGCTGACGCCCCATCTTACATCTGCATGACCTGAATAAATTCCTTTGGTTGCGCACCATTAGGATGGTCAGTCTGTCTCAGATCATTCCATCTCTCTGGAGCAGAACATGTGGTTCTGCTCTCTGGATCTTTGGGATGCGTTCTTCCATGTTCCCATCTGTCCGTCCCATACCACCTGTTCCTGTGGTTCTGTGCAGAGGGGATTCTCTATGAGTTCCAGGCCATGTCCTTCAGCCTCTCCTCAGCTCCCAGGGTCTTCAGCAAGTGCACTGCAGTGGTGGCAGCCTACCTGAGGCACCCAGTGGTTCAGATGTACCCCTACCTGGATGACTGGCTTATAAAAGGTCCCTCTAGGGAGGAGGTGGAGAGTGTTCCAGGGATATGGCCCTCCAGACCTACTTGTCCCTTGGTCTCCTGGTGAATGAGGCCAAGTCAGTACTCGTACCTTCGCAGATGATACAATTCATTGGGGTGGAGGTTGACTCTTGCAGAGCCAGGGCTCAGCTTCCCACAGACCAGGCGGAGGCTCTCTCTCCTCCTTTGCCTGATCATTTCAGGTTGGGCAGTTACACCCTGCTTGGGACTTCCTGCACCTCCTGGGATACATGGCAGAATGTACCAGCATTGTCTGTTGAGCCCGTGGAGAATGTGCTCTCTGCAATTGTAGCTTGACCGTCAATTGACTCAGCACCAGAGCCACTTCAACCAGCTGGTTACTGTGACTCAGGTGATGTGGGATGCCCTCCAGTGGTGGCTAGTCCCAGAACATCTGTAGGAAGAGATCCCATTTGTTTGCCTGGAGCTGACGGTCACCATCATGACCAGTGCCTCCCTGATGGACTGGGGTGCCCACCTGGGGGGGAGCACAGAGTCCACGGACTCTGAACTCCGAGGAGTTCTGATGCCATATTAACCTGCTGGAGCTTCAGGTGGTGCGGCTGGCACTGACAGTCTTTGCTCCACACATTCGGGGTCAGGTCATTCAGGTCCAGACTGACAACACCACGGCCATGTACTACCTCAACAAGCGGGGGGGAAGCACTCCCTTCCTCTGTGCAGGGAAGCTCTCTGCATCTGGACCCTCATGCTCAGCCTAGACACTGATCTTCTGGCCATCAATGTGGCTGGCTTCTCCATCCAGCTGGTGGATGCCCTCAGCCATGTGGATGAGGTGTCTCACAAATGGTCTCTCCATCTGGAGGTAGTACACAGCCTGTTTTCCCAATGAGGCACCCCTCTGGTGGATCTGTTCACCTCCAGGGAGAATACAAAGCTGAGACTGTATTGTGCCCACCCTCATCATCAGGGAACGCTGCAGGAGGATGCCTTCTTGAGGCCCTGGACCCCAGGCCTCCTCTATGCCTTCCCTCCATTTCCCCTGATCCACAAAGTGCTGATCAAAGCCTAGGAGGGACAAGATACAGATGATCCTGGTGGCTCCGGACTGGCCTCACCAGATCTGGTACCCTGAGCTTCTCAGCCTCAGCAGCAGGATCCCATGGTGTCTTCCTCTTTGCCTGGACCTGCTGTCTTGCAATCAGGGGAAGGTACTCCATCTGAACCTTCAATCATTTTACCTGACAGCCTGCTTCCTGAGCAGCTAGAGTTCCAGGCTTTGGGTCTCTCCGAAGATGTCCTCACGTGGTTGATGCTTCTCGGAATGAGTCAACCTGAAAATGCTATGCCTTCAAATGGAAAAGGTTCTTCATTTGGTGCCAGGGCAAGGAACTTGACCCTTTATCTTGTCCAGTGGCTAGCATTCTTGACTACCTATGGTCCCTCTGTCAGTCGGGCCTCCAGTCAATAACTCGTAAGGTGCAACTGGCAGCCATCTCGGCATCAGGCATGGGCTGACACTGACCTACCCATCCTCCCCTGGAAAGTGGCACACAGATTCATGCTTCCCCGGGTAAGATCTGATGTCAAGGGGTGGTGTCAAGGGAGTTACCACCCAGGAGGGTGGGAGAAGCCAGCTTGAAGATGTTCCGGCAAGTCTAGAAGGGAAAAGGACACTGCCAGAAGTGTGGATGTACATTATATGCCACTCCTAGAACTACTGTTACAGGTGAATAACCTGTTTTTCTCACCATAATGAGACAGAATCTCCTCCATTGGGCCACAGTGCACTCACCCTCTTTCCCCTTTACTGAGGTATAAGCTGGCAGGATAGTCCACTACCTTGTCAGAGGTTTCTGTAAGTGCCATATGTATTTTCCAGTCCCATTCCTCTCCTTGTGTGCCTGATAGTGGCTTGATCTTCTGATTCCTTATGGTAAACGGCCCTCCAAGCTTATCTTTGGCAAGGAACTAAGGAGCAATGGGGCCGCTAATGTTTTATAAGCACCAACATTGCACATTGTCGTGGGGGGCCCCCTGCTAGCAAAAGCTTCTGAATTGTCCTGATGCCGATGGCTTACAGTTCCAAATGTGTGGCCCAGTGGAGGAGATTCTCTTAAAGATCTGGTGACCTTCATTGAGGATATCTCCTCCATTAGGCCATATTTTGGAACTGTAAGCCATCAGCGTCATTACCACACGGAAGCTTTTTCTGGCTGAGGGGCCACCCACAATGACATGCAGTGTTGATGCATGTATATGTGGGTGGCCCTCTTACTCCCTAGTTCTTTCACCTGCCTCCAATCATCCTCATCAGACCAACTGAAGGAAACAATGTTGACAAAGCCGTTGCTGTTTTTGTTATTTTCTGTACTTTACCTGTGTCTAAACAATGCCTATCCAAATGGCTGGCCTCATTGTATTACATTTTGTTATAGGAAGTACTGTAAGGCCCTTCCTGGTACTGTTCCTGGTCACTCCACAAGGGGTATGGGTGTATGGCCACTTCTGTTACGAGTTTGAAAAAATGTTCCTGCTGCTGACATGCGTGCTGCAGCCACTTGGGGCACTGTTTACACTTTCACGAAACATTACAGTCTGGACATCATCTCTCATAGATATGCTGGGTTTGGTCTTGCTGTACTGCAAGGTCTTCTGCCCTGATCACACAGACTGTGCCATCCTCTCGGGTTGCTTTATACTGACTGTGAGTCATATCCTTAATGAAGATCGAGCAGTTATGTAAGAACTTACCATAACAGCAGAATATCCTGCATTAAGCCATGCCGTACCCTCCTTCTTTCCCCTTTTTGGTATCCTGAGATTGATATCAGATGCTGTGTCTAAAGCCTTTCTCCATGCTTTCTATTTCCAGTTCTGTGCCTCTCCTTGGTTGCCTAGTACTGGTAAAATCTCCTGGTTCCTCAGTTGGAGGCCCTCCGAGGCTAACCTCTAGTGCGGAACTGAGGAGTGATGAAGGTGTGGCCTAATGGAGTAGATTCTCTTGAAGATCTACTGTTATGTTAAGTTCTTACATAACTGCTCTTTACAGTGAGGAACAGTTCTTTTTTGGGGGGAGGGGTTGTGACAGGGGAAGACCCACAGAGCTGTAGCTCATTTCCAGGTGTGACCCTGTATCACTTTTTTTGCTTGCTATTATTGAGTCAGTTTGTGCAATCAATTTAGACAAACTTATTTAGCTCAGAGAATAGAACAACAAAACACTTTATTATGAACAACTGGAATCCAACAAATTAAAACTTTGCATTGTGGTCAGGTTTCCCCTCATGAGCTCAATGTTAGATTTGTTTCTCCGTTTGAAGAATGTAGTTGCACAGAAGACAATTCCAGCTTTTTGGTCTACTGTGTTTCATAAAGCTGGTGGTTTCTCTGGTTTATGATTGGTTCCCAGGAACTGGAAAAGGCTGCGCAGAAACTTGGTTCCTGTGGGACGGAACTGACCACTTCTTGTATGAAAAATGTTAATTGCTTTTACCATTTTGTCCTAAATAGCATTTTTTAATGTTTGTAAGTGTAAGGAACTGAATAATTTATTCCCAGGTGGTATCACTAAATTCGGCATTGCTGATAGACCTTAACAAAAAAAAAAAGACCCATAGGATTTACAACTTGTGGAACCTGCTTTATTGTACAAGAATGTAAGTGGCTAACAGGCACTAGTGTGCATAAGGCAAACAAATCAAGAACCCATAGTTTGGTTCAATGTTAAAAAAGCTTTTATTGCACAAACTCAAACAATCACCTCACCATTAACAGCCAACCATTTCACCCACCTGACTGCTGGCTTTCTCAAGTCGTAGATCCTGCTTTAAGTTCCTGGCAGAGGCAGACTGCCACGGGCTTTGAAGCTGATTGTTCCCCTTCAGGGATCCCATGGCACTAACACTAAAAGTATTCGAGGTCCAGATCACGATTTTAAAAACTGTGACTCTATCTGAAGTCCTAAATATCACAAAAGAAAAAGACTGAACAAAGAGAAGCACTAATGACTTCTACGTCTGCCTTTACGTGGCCAAAGAAAAGGCACAAAGGGAGCTCCCAAGGATGGTGGAAAGCATGCATCACAGGGTTCTTTTCATAAGCAGCAGTCCCTGTCAAAAGAAACAGAAAGAAAAGAAAAAGCAGCTCAGCCATCTGAAAGTCATGGTAAAGATACCAGGGTGTCCAAAAGGGGGAACCCTGATTCCAGTGATGGCAAAAATGTAAATAAAAGAGCCTCAGAGCAGGGACAATATATACTGTTTGTACTGGACTAGTTTGTAGACTTTCAATCTGACTATTATAGTGATAGCAAAAATGCTGGTTTTGTATATGTTCGACCCCTCAGCATCACAGAGGCATGCAGAAAACACAAGTGGGTGTTTTACAAAAAAGAAACAAGCCCCTGTTAGGAACCTGCTTCATTTCAGGGTTGCAGGGCTTCAGAACTTTAGACCAGTGTGCTTACAGATGTCTGTTTGATAAGTTATTAAGAAGTGATCAGCTACAGCAGAAAGTTTTAAAGAGATTTTGACTTCTGGGCTTCTGAAATTTTCTATTTACTTTTGGAAACCTGCTGGGAGGCTCCCACTTTCAGCACTGCTGGATCAGGGATAGAGTGACACACTGCATTTCACTTGTGCAGGAGACTCGCTATTGTCCGAGTACTGTATGAGAGTGCTCTGTGAGCCGCTTTTGTTAATTGATGAATAATCACGAATGAATCACACTTGACTACAGCTGCTCAAAGGTATTAGTGGTAGCCATTATGGATGGTGGCCACAGTATGGCGTAACACTATGTTTTAATATAGAGTGCCGTTGAAAAGGCTTTTGGCAAAAGAAAATGATCCAACATAAGCAGCCACCCAGCTTAAGCATAGGCGCTGTAAGTGGTGCATACTGTACTGGCAAAAGTGCTTGTGTAACTCCTAGGTGGCACTATCCCAAGGCATACTACCCCTGCCTGTGTGACTAGGCACAGGTTGAGGGGCCTGAGTTCTGTGAATGAGTGCCTCCACCCAGAGGGTTGGTTTAAGGGTAGCGTAGCTGCTCTGGGTACAGCCTTTTGGGACACTGATACCCCCCCCAACCCCTCTAGTGGCCTATACAGGTCAGCAATTAGACAACCACAATTTACACCAGAATGCAATGTTAGACACACACTTACCATCGGGGCTGGATCAGCTGCACTGGTCCTGGAAACCCCCTGTAAAAACAAGACCTGCAGTGGAGAAAGGCAATAGCAACTGGTATCCCCTCCACAAAGGTGCACAATAGCCAGTTTACATGCAGAAAGATCTGGATCTGATTTATTCAGGGGATGTGAACAAGGGTGGGCACTAATCTAGTGTTTGATTTCAGTTCTGATTCAGTCAGGTTAAGCATGCATGCCCTAAGAGTCCCTCTTGCACAGTCACACACATTCTGGGTACCCAGTTGTCATGCAGGCTAGCCTGAAGCATTGGCCGGGGTAGGCCAGTGTTGCAGCTGTTGTTGGGGCCTTTAAGAAAGAAAAACACAACATTCACTTTAACCCAAAATTTGTGTTCCAGAGCCGGATGGCTCAGTTTGTAATAATGATCAATCAAAACAATTAAATCAGGTGACACACTTTGATTTGAGCTTTGTTGCAGGGAGCTACTGTAATGTTTACTCGCGCTACCCATACCAGAATGCAGGATTGATGAGATGAAGACCTCAGGATGGTATTCTGATTTGCCAGGTGAAGCAGGGCCCACACGACATACCGTGGTGGTCGATGGTGTTGAGCAGGGAGCAGAATCCCAGAGCAGATCTTTTATCAGATGAATCTCTGCAGCGTGAGTGGCAATCTAAGCCGAGATGTTGAGGCCGAGACCAGGTGAATGATTCGGATACAGTTGCTGGATGCAGCTTCCGGCTAGCGTGACACATTCGACAATGTGGGGAACCAAATTGCGACCCACACTACAAATTCAACACAATTATGTAAGGATAAGTAAATACCACAGTTTGGATGACAGTCCGGTTGCAATTAAACAGTATCTCTGCTCAAGCTGTACGCTCTGTGGTTATTTCAAGTCCTGACAAGCCGATCGCTCAGAAGCAACTCTTCAGTCCTCACCAGGTGAAATTCACTCAGTCACAATTCAGGATTCCGGACACAATCACAGCAATTTCGGATAAAGTCCAATTTTAGATTTCAGACTTCTTCACTCGAGAAGATGGTAGCAGGTTGGCCACATACAGCCTTCCCGCCGATTCCCCCGCGCTACTACACAGGAGCATCTGCTCAAATTACTCGAGCTGTTCACTCTCTCAACTCCAACTCCACACTGACTCACTGCTGCAGGCAGCTCTGGGCTTTCCCAGTGATCCAAAAGGTTCAGTTGGTTGATCCATCTGTCTGTCTCAGAAAGGGCTCCCCCCTCCAGGTCCATTTAGGTGCCAAACAATAAAAACTACAATTCCTACAGAAATTCACTCCCAAGAGACCCCTGGGGACAGTCTCCATCTTAAGGTCCCCAAAGGTACTGATTGGTCCAAACTAGCAGTCTAGAACCAAAATGGTGGTGCTTAGCAGAAAGTCCTTGCTGCAAAGGAAAGCAGGTCAGACAAACTACTACATTATTATTACTAAAGCAGATAATCAGGAAATGATCACAGTTCCTAGTAGGGCTTCCTCTGTGCAGTTAACGATGGCAGAATGAAGTGGCTGTAAACCAGCCCGGGCCCAGCCTAGCAGAGGGCATTAGGCAAGCCCAGGAAGACATTTTAGGAACCCCCCATTTGTAAAGGGGGGTTACATTCTTCCCTGCCTGGAAAGAACTTGGCGTCTGCATCAAGTCTATACTCACAATAACTTTAAAGGCATTTTTACTATATGAGATATATATGTTCCACTGACATACGAAACAAAAATAAAGACTGATGCATCAGTAAACGTAAGCTTATAACATTACTATACTTATTCATGATATACTCTATAATGACAGCAGTTATGCATTTACCATACATATTATTTCACTATGACTCACACAATAACATTACTGTACTTATTCAAGTTGGTACTGTTTCCTGTACTCTAAATTACATAGATGGGGGCCCATCCCCATCAGCTAACTGGGGGCTAGATGGGGCAGGGGCACCTTGTTCTGAAGGATGAACAATTATCTTGGAAGTGGCAGAAAGGATCAGTTTGGGCAGTGAGTTTTCAGAGATATAGACACCTTTGTGAACAACATTTAACGGGAGGTCCACGGGCCTCCCAGGGGAGTCATAGCTGAGATGTATTACTGGTTTAATAGGTCTTCCAGACTTTCTTGGGGGAACAGACACAGGCTCTGGGGTATCAACTTTGGCATTAGTCTCTTCTCCGGTAGGGAGGGATACCTCTGCACTGGGTGAAGACTCCAGTAATGGAACATTGTCGGCTCCTTGCTCTGTTGATTCTGTTTCCACCATATTATGCATATCATTGTACTCTGTAGAAGGCCCAGATTTGTTATCCAGGGATAACTCTGAAACATCTTTATCTTGAACCACTTGACTGTGACACTTTCAACAACAGAGGGTACACGCTGGTCATTCAGAACAGCAAGGTCAAGTTCATTTTGATCATTATGGTCATCATGGTCATTCAGTTCAGTAGTTTCTGGTATGTCACCAGGAAGGTTCATGACATCAGCCTCCTCTTTGGGCAGTTCAAACAGTTCCACTAAGCACAGTGAATCAGCTACTTCAGACGTTATACTTAGCACCTCACTCTCAGGAGGCATGGTTCTAGGGAGGAAGCTGGAGCGTAAGGCAGTCCTGAAGGCCCAGCTTCATCCCTATAATTACACATAGGGCTACCACGAAACAATTGACTCAGTTCATAGGGAGGGTAATAAAAAGTCTCACACTCACTGTTGTCAGATTCAGACTGGCAGTCACTGTCATTTCGGGCCTGCCGGGGGGCCTTGATTCTTGAACAACTGGAGAAAGTTGACTCTGTCTCTTTTTAGCAGCAGCATGAGTCACTGGCCCAGGAGGTGCAGCATCTGAGGGTTCAGCATCAATAATCACTTGGCCAATAGGCAGCAGATGGTTCCTGTGCATGGTTTTAACAGCTTGAGAGTCATTTTCAGGACGCACTCTATACACAGGTAGGTCATCTAGTTTGCTGACTACTATGTGTGAAAGGTGGTGCCACCTATCATCAATTTTATGTTTTCCATGCAGTCCCAAATTGTGCAACAACACACGGTCTCCAGGCAACAACTCCTGAGCCTTTACCCACCTGTCATGTCTCTCCTTGTTGGCAAGGTTTCTTTTCGCAGCCATAGTTTGGACCAGTTGAGATGCATGGTTTAACTGAGCTTTTGGTTTTTGTACATACTGCAAATAGTTTTCAGCATAAACCCCATCCAGGGATACTCTGAAACAGATGTCTACAGGCAACCAAGCTTCCCTGCCAAACATGATATGGTAGGGAGAAAACCTGGTAGCATCACTTTTGGTGCAGTTGTAAGCGTGTACCAAGGTGCTGATCTGTTGGCTCCACTTATGTTTATCTTTAGGGTGAACCGTGCCCAACATGTCCAGGAGAGTCCTGTTAAAATGTTCAGGCTGGGGATCCCCCTGAGGGTGGTAGGGAGTGGTTCTAGACTTCTGCACTCCCCACAGGGACAGCATCTATTTTATCAACTGGCTTTCAAAGTCCCTTCCTTGATCAGAGTGAATTCGTTGGGGTGCACCATAATGGACAAAGAATTTTTCTGCTAGCACCTTGGCCACGGTGGAGGCTTTTTGATTTTTTATGGGATAGGCCTGGGCATAACATGTAAAATGATCTGTAACAACTAGCATGTTTCCAATGTTTTTCTGGTCAGGCGTTAGGCACAGAAAGTCGATGCAAACCAACTACATGGGGGCACTGATGGAGATACTGACTAGTGGGGCACCTTTTTGAGACAAGGCTTTTCTTTGAAGGCAATGACTGCATGTTCAAATATGGGTCTCAACGTCAGCCCCCATTTTTGGACAGTAGAACTGGGAGCAAACCAGGTCAAGTGTCCGGTCATAACCTTGATGCCCCATGTGATTGTGGCGGGATTGGAGCACCAGCTGTTTGAAAGCCGTGGGTAGCACCAATTGCTGCCTGTTCAGTTGGCCTTGATGATTCACTGTCTCTTGATATAATAGTTGATCACATAACTTAAGCTTGGGGCCTTCTCTGAGCAGTAAAGCAATTCATGAATTGGAGGAACGAAGCTTGGACATATATTTTCCAGCACACAGGGCGTTGAGCTCAGGCTGGATCACTGGGTCTTGGGATTGATCCCACTGGATACTGTCATAGTCAAACTGAGGTAATGCACTGAGTTCTAACACTGTAAAATGGCAGTAGGCTGCGGGGACACAGATGTTGGGGGGGGGGGGCCCAAGCAGTCCACCAAGCAATCAACAGTGTCTGCAGACGGGTAGTCATCCTTATCAAATTTCTGGCACAACGCTTTAATGGATTGTTCAGACAGCCTCACCCAGTTGTCAGTGGGTGTAAACCAGCCCGGGCAGGACTCGAGCCTGAAACTACTCTGTCACTACCTAGGTTAAGTATTACCTACGAAATACATGCCTCTTAAAGAGACAGGCACGGAGGCTAACAGGGCACTTGCATGCAAGCACTTTTAACCTGTGTAACACAGAACACCATCTCAGGAGAGCATCTGCATCTATATGGTTCAAGCCAGGTCGGTACTGCACTGCATAGTCATATGTAGACAGGGCAGAAAGCCACCTGTGCATGGTGGCATCTAGTTTTGCTGAAGTTTGTATATAAGTCAATGGGTTATCAGTTTTCACTAGACTGTTAGCTCATTAAAGATATTCATGGAACTGGTCCACCACAGCCCACTTGAGGGCGAGAAATTCAAGTTTATGGACAGGGTAGTTGCACTCAGATGGGGTTAAATTTCTGCTGGCGAAAGCCACAAGTCACAGGCCCTCCTCATATTCTTGATAGAGCATAGCCCTTAGCCTCTTCAAGCTGGCATCTGTATGTAGGACATAGGGTTTGGTGGGGTCAGGATAGGTGAGTACTGGTGCATGGGTGAGTTGACGAATAATCTCAAAAAATGCAGACTCACACTCAGAGGTCCACTGGGTCCAAAATGGCTCATATGTTCTGAAATATACTTTCTCATCCTCCTTGATGGAGCTCTTCTTGTACTTTCTCTTAGTATTGGGATAACCCTGGGTAAGGTTGAGTAGGGGGCGGATGACTTTTGAGTAGTCTTTAATGAATTGGCGGTAATAGCTGCAGAACCCCAAAAATCTCAGTAATTCTTTCAAATTGGTCGGCTGAGGCCAGGTAGTCAGGGACTCCACTTTGCTGGGGACTGTCTGAATTCCATCTGCTGACACTATATGCCCAATGTACTTCACGGATGCTTGAAAGAACTGGCACTTGTCTATAGATAGTTTCAAACCGAAGTCCTCCAGACAGTCAAGAACTCTGAACAACCAGGTCCCATGCTCTTCTAAGGTACACCCAAATACGATGATGTCATCCAGGTACATCAAGCACTCCAATGAGTTCAAATCTCCCACAGTACATTCCATCAGCCGCTGGAAAGTGGTGGGTGCACTCAAAATACCTTGAGGTATCCACAGAAACTCGTAGAGCCCCAGGGGACAGATGAATGCTGTCTTCTCATGATCCTCAGGGGCCATCGGGATCTGATAATACCCGCTCCTCAGATCAAATACTGAAAACCACTGGCTTCCGTTCAGGCAATCAAGGGCATCCTGGATGCAGGGCATGGTATACTGGTCTGGTACAGTTCTCGGTTCAAAGTCCGATAGTCTACGCACATTCTCACTGATCCATTTTTCTTGCGTGCCACTACAGTCAGAGAGGCGTAGGGGCTCCTTGACTCTTGGATAATCCCAGCTGCTAACATCTCCTGCAGGTGCCTCCGAATGTCATCTATATCTGCTGGGGCAAAGAAGCATGACCTCTCTTGGAATGGCTTATCATCATGGAGTCGAATATGATGCTCAGGCCCAGTGACATATCCTACATCCCATTCTTTTAGAGAAAACATTTGGTGCTTCTGGGATAGCTTCCAAGTGATCCTGGTCTTCCATTCAGCAGATAATGGGGACTCCCCCAAATCAAACAGGTCTGGGATCACCTCCTCACGCTCACCAGAGTACTTTTTGCTGGACAGCACTGCAGTGTCTGTGCAGTGCACTGTGGCTAAGATACCCCCCCCAGTTTACTCGAACCTCTTAATCAGACACATTCTGGATTTGCACCACCACCCGTTGGACATAAGCATGGGCTCGAGTGGGTAGCATACTGGGCTTGACCAATAATTCTTCCGGCAACTTCCCCTCCTCTGGGCCATCCAGCATGAGGATTTTGTTTTTTACATCTCTCTTGAGGCATACTTCACCACGAATGGTATATTGAGGATTGGGCAGTAGCACCAAGGAGTTGGATCTTTCTTCCACACTATCCCCACAGGATCATCTTTCTCCATCTCTGTCTTTGTAGTTCATAAGCTCATTTCAGCAAGGCTGGAATTTGCATTGCCCATCCAGTTCTCCATCCCTGCTTCTCTTGATACAGCTAGGCCAACCTCCCGATCAAGTGAGCGTTGGTACCAATGAGTAGAGGAACACCATCATACAGTCCTGTAGGTGGACATACCAAGGCCATGGTCTCTACTTGCTCATCTACTCCAGCGACAGCCATGGGAAAAGACAGCCAGAGTTGGGCATATCCCAGGTAGGGGTAAGACTTCTCACTCAGTCCCCACACATGCAGGCCCTCAAAAGGTTGTAGAGGCACACCAGATCTAGTGTTTGTTATACCAGTCTTGAAATACAGTGGTTACTTGTGATGCACTATCTAGTACAGCCTGAGCAGAGACACCACTCACAGTTTCCATTGAATGGCCCACCACCTCAGACCAATTGGGTGAAGCTGGTTTAGCAGTCCACCCTATGGCAGTCTTTGAAGAATAGGACTTTTTCACAGGCCCCGTCTGAGGCCTTATGTTGCTCTGCCAAACCAAAGCCAACAACCTGTAAGTGACTCTTCTCCAATTCTCCAGGAGAGTACAGCTCAGCCTAGTGTGTCCATCCTTCGCACAGCAATAACAGAATACTGGTTCCTTTGAGTCTCTGGAAGGAAGGGGGTCATCCCTCACATTAGGTTGGTTAGGAAAACCCAGAGGGTCCTCTTTGGGCCGGGGCTCACCTTCCATCTCCTTCTGGCCTCTCCAGGGATTAGTTACGAGTGGCTCGAATGAGGTCTCCCACCAGGGGTCTCAGCCCTCTCACTTCCTCCATCAACTTGGTTTCAACCCGGGATTTGGGGGCAATGACATGAAACCCCACCCCAGGGGTGAAGCTTCACCTCTTGAGCTCTGAGGATGCCTGACAGAAATATGAACTTTTAACCACCTTAGCGGCTTGTTGACTTGCTCTTATTTCATTCACCTCCTTAGGCAACTCTCTCATTTGTTGGCGCTCGGAATCATCATTCCGTTCATCAGTCCGGTCAGGGGTTTGGCTGGTATGGGCAACCCCAGCATAGGGCTCCCAACCCCTCATCATCATTCTCGGCTGCCTGAATTTCCTTCATAAACCAACAATACTCAGGTGGATTTGCTTTCCGATCTTGCAACTTCAGCTTCAGCATCAGTACACTGGAGTACCTGGCAGATTTCAAAATATGTTCTAATCAAACTCGATTCAAGTCATGGGCAGGCACCCCTCCTTTCCTATGGGCCCTCTGCAGGGCCCTCTCAATTCTGGTGACAAACATGGACAGTTTTTCATGTTTCCATTGTTTGGCGAATTTAAACTTCCACATCAGATCCTCTCCAGATTCAGTGCTGCCAAACACCCCTTCCAGGGCAGAGATGTACCTGGCCACAGTGGCTTCTGGGCTAGTGGAATGAAGGAAATGGATAGCCTCCAGTGCAAGGCCCCTTAAGCTCTCCATAAGTCTCTTTCTTTTTTCTCTATTGGAACATTGCCACTCCTGAACTGGGGGAGGGTGGCATAGTCCATCCAGGTTTCCAAATCATCCTCCCCCACAGGCACTGGGACGGCACCAGAAAACAGCCTAAGCCTACGATCAGAGTCTAGGTGCAAAGATGGTATCACAATGGGGGATGTTACCATAGGGGAAGCTCTAGGGGTAGCTGGAGAAGCTAGGGGGGACTGTAAAGTAGTGGTCTCTTCAGAAATATCTAGCATTTTCACTAGCTCTTTGGCAGTTTGCCCCTCAACAGCTAGTAGTCTGAGCAATTTGTCCTTGAACCCCTCTACTGTCTGGGAACCCCCAGGAGAGGATGGGTCACTGTGTAAATGAATAATTTGCCACCCCTTCTGGGACCCCTCAGGCAGGACAATAGGGGGGCACTCTCTCAGGGTCTGTGGGGACACTGCAGGAGAGGAGGGTCACCATGGTCTGGTCAAACAGGTCTGAGTCCCTTCCCCTCACTTTAGCCCTCCCCAAGCACTTCATCTGTTCCACAGTCTCTATAACAGTAGCATTATCAGTCCCTAAAGGGATATCCAGCAATAATATGGCATGCTGGGAGTCTTCCCCCTCAGACTCACTTCACCCCATCATGCGATGCACAACCAGCTTGTGGGGGGGGCAGTCTTAAGTTTGGGCATAGCGAGTGCCTCCATTTTCTGACAAATTCTAAGTATTGGGATTGCAGTTCCCACTTCTGACCACTAGAGGGCACAAATCCCAGCGGTGCCTCCAAGATGTAACCCCTAGATGGTGCTATCCCAAGGGATACTACCCCTGCCTGCGTGACTAGGCACAGGTTGAGGGGCCTGAGTTATGTGAATGGGTTGGTTTAAGGGTAGCATTGCTGCTCTGGGTACAGCCCTCTGGGACACAGATACTCCCTCAACCCCTCTAGTGGCCTATACTGGTCAGCAATTAGACAATCACAATTTGCACCAGAATGCAATGTTAGACCCACACTTGACACACTTACCACCAGGGCTGTATCGGCTGCACTGGCCCTGGAAACCCCCTGTAAAAACAAGACCTGCAATGGAGAAAGTCAATAGCAAACAGTATCCCCTCCACAAAGGTGCACAATAGCCAGTTTAAATGCAGAAAGATCTGGATCTGATTTATTCAGGGGACGTGAACAAGGGTGGGGCAATAATCTAGTGTTTGATTTCAGTTCTGATTCAGTCAGGTTAAGCATGCATGCCCTAAGAGTCCCACTAGCACAGTCACACACACACACTGGGTACCCAGTTGTCATGCAGGCTAGCCTGAAGCATTGGCCGGAGAAGGCTGGCATTGCAGCTGTTGTTGGGGCCCTTAGGAAAGAAAAACACAACATGCACTTTAACCCACAATTTGTATTCCAGAGCCGGATGGCTAAGTTCGTAATGATCAATCAAAACAATTAAATCAGGTGACACACTTTGTTTTGAGCTTTGTTGTAGGGAGCTACCCTGATGTTTACTCACGCTACCCAGACCAGAATGCAGGATTGACGAGATGAAGACCTCAGGATGGTATGCTGGTTTGCCAGGGGAAGCAGGGCCCACATGACGCGCCGTGGTGGTTGATCCTGTTCAGTGGTGTTGAGCAGGGAGGTGAATCCCAGAGCGGGTTTTTCATTGGATGAATCTCTGCGCAATGAGTGGCAATCTAGGCCGAGATGATGAGGCCCAGATCAGGTGACTGATTCGGATACAGTCCAGTAAGTTGCTGGATGCAGCATCCAGCTAGCATGACACATTTGAAAATGTGGGGAACCAAGTCGCAACTGACACTACACATTCAGTACAATTATAGTAAGGATAAGTAAATACCACAGTTCGGATGACGGTCCGGTTGCAAATTAAACAGTGTCTCTGCGCAAACCGTACGCTCTGCGGTTATTTTAAGTCCTGATAGGCTGATCACTCAGAAGCAACTGTTCAGTCCTCGCCAGACGAAATTCACTCTGTCACAATTCAAGATTCTGGTCACAATCACAGCAATTTCGGATAAAGTTCAATTTTAGATTTCGGACTTCTTCACTCAAGAAGATGGTAGCAGGCAGGCCACACACAGCCTTCCTGCCAATTTTCCCGCGCTTCTACACAGGAGCAGCTGCTCAAATTACTCGAGCTGTTCACTCTCTCAACTCCAACTCCACACTGACTCACTGCTGCAGGCAGCTCTGGGCTTTCCCAGTGATCCAAAAGGTTTGGTCGGTTGATACATCTGTCTGTTACAGAAAGAGCTCCTCCTCCAGGTCCATTTAGGTGCCAAACAGCAAAAACTATAATTCCTACAGAAATTCACTCCCACAAGACCCCTAGGGACAGTCTCCATTTTAAGGTCCCCAAAGGTACTGATTGGTCCAAATTGGCAGTCCAGAACCAGAATGGTGGTGCTTAGCAGAAAGTCCATGCTGCAAAGGATAGCAGATTAGACAAACTACTATATTATTATATTATTACTAAAGCAGATAATCAGCAAACAATCACAGTTCCTAGTAGGACTTCCTCTATGCAATTAACAATGGCAGAATGAAGCGGCCGTAAACCAGCCTGGGCGGGATTCAAGCCTGAAACTACTCGGTCCCCACCCAGATTAAGTATAACCTAAGAAATAGATGCCTCTTAAAGAGACAGGCACGGAGGCTAACAGGGTACTGGCATGCAAGCACTTTTAACCTGTTTAACACAGAACACCAGCCTGGCAGTGGACATTAGGCAAGCCCAGAAAGACATTTTAGGAACCCCCATTTGTAGGGAGGGTTACACCTGCCAAGAAAAAGCACTAAGAAAAGCATGCCCCTGCCACTTCTCCTGTCGAGGATAAGGAGCAGGCAGTGGAACAGAAACAGATGTCCTCAGCGGAGGACGTGACAAAAAATGTGACCGTTTTTCCACATCTTTCAGGCTATGGGAAACCTTATGAACACACCCCCGACTCTGGTTCCAACCCAGCAGTCTGTCCTAGTAGAAAAAATTTATTGTGAAGAGGAGGAGGAGAAGGATGAACCTGTAGAACCTGATGCCTCTCCTGATTAGGAGTTTGGTTCTCTTTCCAGGATTAGTAGGGACTATTCCTCTTACTCCTCATTTATGACACAGATGGTGGACACCCTCAACTTCCCATCTGAGGAAACAGACGAGGATGAAGAGGAAACAGAATTAATGGATATGATAAGACAAACTCCCTCAAGGAGGCTGCTAGTTTCATTACACAAGTTCCTCAGGAATGCCACCTCCAAAGTCATGTTGGCACCAAATTCAGCCTCAGGCAGTGATAAAAAGAAAGTATCTGGTGGAAAAACTAGGTAGAGTTATTGTATACCCACTCTGATCACGAAAGGGTGGTACAGGCAGCAGCTTGTGAGAAGGATCTTTCTGCCCAGCCATCTGAGAAGGACCTCAGAAAACTTGACACAGTGGGCAAAAAAGTTTATACAACACCTTCACTGCAACTAAGGCAGGCCGCTTATTTTGTCTACTCAGCTCACTATCTGAAGGTGCTGTAGAATGCTATGCTTGCACTGAGCAATATTGTGGATGATGGGGAAGCACAGAACCTGGCAGCCACATCAAGATCAGCCCTGGGTGCCATAAAATACCAGTTCCACATGGCTGTGGTGCCAGTGACTTGGCCTTGAGCATCCTGGCATATTCAGTGTCCTTAATGAGGCTTGCCAGCTGAGGACCACATTCTTTACCCAGGACACCGAGGCAAAAGCCATTGATTCCCCCTTTGAGGAAATTTCATTATTTGGTGACAAAACTGATAATATGAAAAGAGTGGATGAGTGCGATTCCACATATAAAAGTCTGACTGAGAAAGAAAAGCCTCTGCCTCCTACAGACATTATGGAAGGGAAGGCAGGGGCAGAGGTTACTGCCCTAGACTCTACACTGGTTATGAATACCTGCCGCAGACAGGGTACTATAGGGGTAGGAATAGAGGGGGCACCAGGCATGCTGCAGCACAAACTCCAAAAGCTCAGCCAAAACAAAACCCCCTGACAATTTTCCCAAGGTCACCAGTCAGCTGTTGCCAGTGGGGGAACTGACTTACTATTTTCAGGAGGGGGGAAAAAATCACCACAGACATCTGGGTTCTGGAATTAGGGATTGTCCCTGCAATTCCAAACATTTCCAAAGGTGCAGAGGCCCAAAAAAAATAAGCTCTCTCCCCACCAGAGCAAAATAATGGTGGAGCTGGAAGTAAAGAAGTGCAGTCAGAAGCAGTAGAAAAGGTACCTGTATCACATTTAGGAAAGGCTTTTTTCTCTAGGTACTTTGTAACCCACATAAAAATGGAGAATGGTGACTCATTCTACATTTAAGGTACCTGATCAAGCATATCAAAAAGGAAAAGTTCAGAATGGTTACACTGGCCACAATAATCCCATCCTTGCAGTCAGGGGATTCGTTGGAGTCAAAACTGGAAAAAGGGTGTGAAAAAGCAACATGCGGGGAGGCAAAATAAAGCTGCTCAGTGCAATTTATTGTGCAAAACGGTGCTCAGACATGCAGACTACAAAGGCCCCAGTGCTTCCAACCCCTGCAGATTCTTCGTAATGGAGAGGGCAGGGGTTTGAAGCACAGGTGCTTTTGTAGTCTGCATGTCTGAGCACCATTTTGCACTATCAGTTGTACTGAGCAGCTTTATTTTGCCTCCCCATGTGTTGCTTTTGTGCACTGTTTTTCCAGTTTTGTTCTGTTATGTTTTTGGGTGCTGTATCCCTCTCTTAGCGCCTGACAGTTTTTTGCTGTTTGTAGATTGGTTGGAGTCACTTGATCTGAAAGATGCCTATTTCCATATTTCAGTCAGACAGCCACAGAAAATATCAGAAGACTGCCGGTACCAGTTCACAACCTTACCCTTTGGTCTCACTTCGGAACAAAAATGTTGTCAAAGCACATAGCTGTGGTGAGAGCTCACCTAAGATGGAAAAGTTGAGTGGGTTTCTCTTTTCTTATCTGGATGACTGGCTAGTCATGGGGAAACCAAATGAGAAAGCAATGTGCTCCATCCAGCTGGTAAAGGATGCCTTGAAAAAATTAAGTTTCCTAATCTACTGAAGTCACAGACAGGACCTGCTCTGGTTCTGGATTTTATTGGATCAGAGCTGGATATTCTGCAGGGAAGAGCATTCACTTCACAAGACGGGGTAGCAAACCTGATTCCCAGAGCAGAGTCATTCATCCCAGGTCAGTCAAGGCTTGCAAGGGATTTTCTGCAACTCTTTGGGCACAATGGCTTTAGCCACAGCTTTGGTGCCATGGGCTCATCTCCAGATGAGGGACATACAGTGCCACCTGAGAGGGTACTGGTCCCAAAGGTCAGAACCTTTGTCATACCCAGTGCCAATCATAATGAATTTTATTCAAGCACTGCAATGATGAAAATAAGTTGTCAACCTCAGAGAGGGTATTCCCTTCCTCCAGAACTCTCCCTTCAAGATTCTTACAGCAGATGCCTCACTCCTAGGGTGAGCTGGTCATCTGGGGGACCTAATGATACGTATCATGTGAACTCCACAAGAGCACCTAAACCTCCTTGACCTGTAGCCACTGCTCCTATCAATGCAGTCCTTTTCCTCCCAGTTGCAGGGTCAGTCAGTCTGTCCAGATAGGGAGAAACACTACAACCATGTACTTCATAAACATGGAAGAACAAGAGCCTCAAAACTGTACACAGAAGCTATGGATATATGGGGCCTAGTTTACTCCCTAGGTGCCAAACTTTCTGCAGTGCTTCTGCCAGGCAAGGACAATGTACTGGCAGACTCCCTAAGCAGACTCAATAAAGGAAATAATGAATGGACCATGATCCAGCAAGTACTGGCTTCAATTTTTGGAAGATGGGGCACTCCAGAGATAGATAATTTTACCTCATGCGACAACAATCAGCTCCTAAAATTTTGCTGTAGATCCCCAGTCAGGGGCACAGTCCAAGAGGATGCCCTATCCCTGACATGGGCAGGGAGATTTCTGTATGCCTTTTCCATTTCCCCCTCATACAGAAGTACCGTACTTGTGTAGCTCAGGAGGGAACCAGCAACAATGATCCTGATAGCCCAGACTGGGCCAGGCAGGCATAGCACTCACTGCTGCTAACCCTGTCCTGCAAATCCCCAATCATCCTGCCACTGAGACACACAACCTTCTGACTCTGTCCCAGGGCTGGATAACCTTTCCAGACCGCAGAATGTTACACTTGAGAGCATGGTTCTTGAGAAGCTATAATTTTCTGGTTTGAATCTATCACAAGAGGTGTTACCAAGTCCCCATGGT
This sequence comes from Neoceratodus forsteri, assembly GCA_016271365.2. Lineage (NCBI taxonomy): Eukaryota > Metazoa > Chordata > Ceratodontiformes > Ceratodontidae > Neoceratodus > Neoceratodus forsteri. Next base: position 672,195,349 of record CM028129.1, read on the forward strand.
TACCAGGAAACCAGCAACAAGAAAGGCATATGCTTTAAAGTGGAAAAGATTCTTATTGGTGTGCTCTCAGAAAGACAATCCCAATGCAGCCAGGGCTGTCCACAGTTCTGGACTACATGTTACACTTATGATCCCTGAGACCCTCAACTTTGAAAGTGTACCTCACAGCTGTCTCAGCTTATACATCAGCAAGCAAGCAAGGACAAACCATTGGCCTCACAACCTGTTTTTTGAGGTAACCTGTCCCACCATGGGACTTAAACATTTGTCTTGCACAGCTGATGGAATCTCCTTTTGAACCTGTGTCTACAGTAGACTTTGTTTGTCACCTGGAAAAGTTTTCCTAGTAGCCATGACATTGGCCAGGAAGGTAAGCAGACTGCAAGCCCTTGGCGCAGACCCACACTACATAATATTCCACAGAGACAGGTAGTCCTTAGGACAAACAGAAAATTCTTACCTATCAGTGCCTCTACCTGTGTTCTTTCCTGAGCACTCCAGCACAAGCGAGCAAAAACCACACTGCCTTGATCTAAAAAAAGGCACTGGTCTGCTATATGGAATGAACAAGTCATGTCATGTCTGACAGCACGCAACTGTTTATCACTTATGGAGAGGCTGGCAAGGGTAGACCAGCTGCCAGGAAGACTGTTTCTCATTGGATAGTCTCCTGAATCCAGTTCTGTTGTGAGAAGTCTGATAGGCAACCTCCCAAAGGCCTAAGAGCACACTCCAGACAGAGCACCTCTGTCTCTGTGACAGCTGCAGGATGCAGTCCCCATGAAGATATTTGCAAAGCAGCTACCAGGAAGACAGTCCACACCTCCACAAAGCACTGTTGCCTGAACATACAGGCCAGGAGGGATGCCTGCTTTGGGACTGCTGTCTTGCATAACCTTTTCCTGAATATGTTCTAGACTCATCCTCCCAAGGTACTGCAAATCTACAATTGATATTAGGCATTATTGGATTCTAGTTCTTAGAAGAAAATTACTCACCCTAGTAATAGATCCAGAAGCAAATGATTTGATACCTTTTAATGGACCAACATAGATGTAACAAGAACAAAGTGCTCTAGCTTTCGGACCAACCAGTCCTTCTTCAGAAGCTCATGGCAGTTGTTTGGAAAATACAATACTTATAACAGCTAGATAATGCAGAGAAAAACAGAAAAAAATCCCCATTGGTTTAAAATACTCATTAAAAAAAAAAAAAAAAAAAAAAAACAGATGATGTCAGACAAGTTTAACAGTACAATACTGCCCTCAGTCCGAATGAACCTTGGGTTCAGATGTTCCTGGTGCAAGACACATATAAGGAATCCTACTGCACATAAATTTAATTGACATAAGATAACACTGCAGAAGCAGATAACTCCCAAATCAAGCCATGAGTGCCACAGTCAGTATAAGGATGTGATTATGAAAGGCAACCCCACCCAGCTTAAAGACAGACTGAGATAGTTATAGGCTCATGAAATTACAATGTATGTATTAAAGACAAGAATTACCAGTAAAGTTGTCTAAAAAACATCAGTGCTCACTGTGTGATGTGTAAAACCTAGCTGGACTTGCCACCCAGCTGTATTCTCAAGCTAAATAAAAGGCCCAAGAGATTACAAAAACCATCATCTTACATCATCTTTTTTTTTTTTTAATGAGTATTTTAAACCAATGGGGATTTTTTCCTGTTTTTCTCTGCATTATCTAGCTGTTATAAGTATTGTATTTTCCAAACAACTGCCATGAGCTTCTGAAGAAGGACTGGTTGGTCCGAAAGCTAGAGCACTTTGTTCTTGTTACATCTATGTTGGTCCATTAAAAGGTATCAAATCATTTGCTTCTGGATCTATTCTTGCAAGGACCAATACGGCAACTACTAAATCTAGAGTTCACCCTAGTAATGTTGCTTCTTCTATGGGATCCAACAGTAGGCCAATACAAACTCTGACACTGCCTCTCCTTCTAGAACCTGAAAACAATTTCACACAAGAATCTGTTTCTGTGTGCTTGAGTATTGCTTTTTTACAGTTCTCACAAACTTTAAACTTGTGGTTATTTTCTTTTTCTGTCTGCTACCTTTTCTATTTAGGTTTTAAAAATTTTAAGTGAAATTTAAATTTTTTAGTAGTCATTAGATAGCTACAGGTGGTCACTACTCCCCTGGCTTTTTGAAACAAATCTGTTGTTGAGTCAGTAGGGGAAGCGTGAACACATTGCAGAGTTTCAACTTAGTTCCAAATTCTACTGTTTGCATAAATTCTATTCTCCATGGCACCACTCAGATGTGAGATAATGTCATTTGTATTGGCTTATTCCTGGATCCCATTGAATAAACAACTTTATTACCGAGATCAAATTTTTTTTTCTTCCAGTCAAGTACACAGTACGGAGTTGTAGTGAGAGAATTATCTGTCTTATGTTGCCACCTACTGACAATTATGTCACAGTGCTATTTTCTCCAGCTACAACAATATTCAGACTCCTCGGGAAGGGGTTATTAAGCCACTCATATGGGTAAATAAAGAAATTATTCAAATGAAAGTTTATATACTGAGCAGGTGGCTTAGTGTTTTTTTTCTTTGTTTTTTTCCAATGCTTTGGAATAGTTTGTTGATGCAGAGAAGGTGGCTTACATACTGCCTCTTCCTTGATACAAGGATACTGCCAGCCTATATTTTCCCTGGGTCCTGGTATGTCATCAGTTGCAGATGGGATTGTGGAGCTGTTTTTCACTTGCAGATAAAAAGACATGTTTCTCAGATCATGCTTATAAGTCAACCCCTCTTGTTGTTAGGAAATGTCTGCTTTGACTCAAACTGGTGTGGCATCTCCACATTGATATCTGTGTTTTAGCCAGATAACTCAGTGGTTCAAGTTTTTCAGATATTTTTCCAAGTATGTAGATTGGTACGGGCTTACAGTCTCAATTTATACTCACAAAAATCCTTGAAGGATCACAAGACAGCTGTCAGACCTGAATTTTTTTTAATCTGGTACAACTGCAGTTATTGATTGTGAGATGTGATCAAAAGAAAGTTGAGCATTTTCAGTTTTCAGTCCAACTTATTTTCACTCATCAGTCACTGGGTGCATACTATATACAGTACACACATATTCAGGGCTCAGTTGGTGGCTCACTGTGGTGGTGAGCAGTGGGCTGTGCCAGTCACCGGCTCAGTTATCGGATTGGGGGGGCGGGTGGTAGGGCACTGCAGGGTGGGGATCCACTGGACCACCAGGTGTTTTGCTATACATTCATTTTGGGGACATCGAGCCTCAGGGAGGGGGAACCACTAGACTACCAGGAAAAAGGGGCTGATTCTCTTTTATTATAACAGAGATCAGGGATCGAGGAGGGGGGACCACTAGACTACCAGGGAAAAGAGACTATTACTTTTTTAATGTAACAGATCTGGGATCTGGGAGGGGGTGCCACTACACTTTCATGAAAAAGGGGCTATTGCTTTTGTAATATAACAGAGATCAAAGATTGGGGATAGGGAAGGGGGCACTTGACTACCAAGGAAAAGGGGCTAATCATTTTTTATTATAATAAAGATCGTGGAGGGGGCAGCCACTAGATCACCAGGGAGTTTTTACTTTTTATATGGAGAGATCGGGCTGGGGTGGGGGACCATGGCACACTGCTGCAATGTGCTCAACTCACCCAGAGGGTGAATTTCTAAGTACCCTTAGACCAGCCAGGGCTGCTCTAAGGGTGCTTAGAAATTCACCTTCTGGGTGAGTTTTGAGAATACCATATGGAGTGCTGTGGCAGCCTGTGTCTGCCCCAAGCCCCTAGTGCATTGGTGGGCAACCTGCAGCCCGAGGGCCACATGCAGCCCCGCAGGGGTTAACCTGCGGCCCCCACATCCATCCCATAACATAACTTTTAATAACCTTTAATGCTGTTTCCTGTCCTTTAAATAAAGTTTATTGTATTCTAACTTATCATTTCTGCTTTATACTGGGGGAGAGAGGGTCTTGTGGGGGTCTTGCAGCCCTCGGGGGTGTTCAAGGGCCACATTTGTGGCCCTCTGGTTATCTTAAGTTGCCCAACGCTGCCCTAGCGCCTTGCTGCAGCCCATTTTGTGGCACACAGGTGGTGCAATCCCCATTTGGTGCAGGCAGCCTGTGGTGGATGCAGGCTGCCTTTGTGAATCACTTCCAGGGCATCATTTGGTGCAAGGGACACTTTGTGCCAATCATTGGGATGTAAGCCCCTTGCGCTGCCTGGGAGCTTTAAGAATCAGGTCCATGATGTCTAAAGGGAAAAGATCCTCTGTTAATGAAACTGTCTTCAGTAATAAAAAAAAACTTAAAGTTATGAAATTCAAATGTTTGGAGAATGTTGTGTGATTGAGTTTTGTTGCTGTGAACTGTGATTTTGTTTTTGTGTGTGTGTGCAGGAAACTAGAAAAAATATCTTAAAAGAAGATGTTTACCTTTTTAGTTCTGCTTTCACAGTGCAGATCCTTACTGCCCAGTTAAATGCCTCAGACTGACAATCCTGTGATCCAGGTGATGTAAACATGTATTTTTAAAAGTTTACAGACATTGCCACCATCAGAGCACCATGCCATTTTCAGTATTTTTTTTTTTTGCTGGTGATATGCCACATTCTGTCATGGCTCATGATGTATATGCCTCATTGTGCCTATCTAGGTGGAAGATGAAAGAACAGTGTGATCTGGGAGCACAAAGAAATTGTGACTTGCTCAGGGTCACATAGTATGCAAGTGGGGGCTGATGGGATTCAAACAAAGGTCTCCAGGTTTGCAGCTCAGTGCCCTTAACCTGCCTCTAAGCATTGCACTTACAGCAATACTTTAGTCAGAGCATGGCAGTGGCAATTACAAGCAAATGTAATAAAGCAGGAGACATAACTGTGTTAGTGACTGTAAAGCACTGAATTTGTTCATAAATCTTTCATTCCTCCTCTGCCTAACACAAAGCTATGTCTGCTGCTTTTTACCCACACTAGTAACTGCCACTGCCATGCTCTGACTTAAGTGCTGCTATAAGTGCATGCTAGGATGCCATAGCGAGGCACATGCGTCAGGAATTGTGACAGAACATCCCGTCACACTACCAAAATAGACTTAAAATGTCATGGTTCTCCAAAGGTGGAGCAGTCTGTAAAACATATTCACATGAAGCAAAAGTATTTTATTTTGAAATAAACTGTATTAAGAACATATAAAAGGGTACTGGTGAATTGTATTCCAAAGGAAGTTAGTTTACACATGTATATTGATAAATGTTAATGTGAAACACCACAGTTCATGTCTTTTTAGTATTTCAGGAATATGGTTGATTATGGTCTTTTTTTTAAAGTTGAAGTTTATTAAAGTTTGTATAGTTACAGAAAGCACAGTTAATTTGTACAGTACACATAACAGAAAGTTCTAATTGATCTCTGAGCAGTAGTGATTAAGATAATTTGGAAATAGTTCTATCCAATCACATTCAATTTAATGTATGCAATTGTCTTAACAGTTGAAAGCTCTCTCACATATTAAACCTTTGACATACTAAGTAAATACAAAAATGAAAGGGGGGAGAACGAACCTGAAATTAATAAATTAAAACAAAACAAACAATTTAAAAGACAAAGAACCTCTGTGCGCAAACACTGAGGCAAGGGCTACCCCAATGAGCAGAGAGATCCTTCTCACAAGCTGCTGCATGACAGCTGCCCCACCCTTCCCTGCCTACTGACTTGGCCATCCATGCATATTTTCAAACTCATGTTGCCTGCATGGCAGTGCTAGGTGCTACTGCTGGGCTATTTGGGCAGCCCTCAAGTTTGATTTTTGCAGTTAAACATTTTTTATTGAGTTAAAGGCAAGTGACAGTACAATATAGTGGTGAAAAATGCATACATTCATATGCATGAATGTGCAGTAGCTACAGCACAATAACCAAAAAGCAAGGTCAAACAGAGTCCACCACAGGATACTATAGGGTGTTGTCCAAATTACAGATCATCTTTGAGGATATCTCTCCATTGTACTGCATCTTTGGAACTGTAAGCTGTCAATATTGGGACCACTTGGGAACTTTTGCCAGCTGGGGGGGCACCCACAATGATGTGCAATGTTGGTGGCTATATAATCGTGGCTGGACCACTGCTCATTTCTTTCTCCTGCTGTTGACCACTCCTCAGACTGCAGAGAAACACCATTGTTTCACATTGTCCCTGTATGCCGCTGTCGAAGGTTTTTGTACCTGCCTTTACAAGAACCACAAGGACGATACTCACACAGTTTGTGTTAGCTGTTTGGGCCTGTGAAATAGAAGTCTGGTTCTTTTGCATATGCCATGCTTGAAGTACTTGTAGAGCTGTAAATAGACAAAGGTGTCATACTGGCCAGCCCAGTGGCGCTGAGGGCTGAGACACTGGATGCCTCACCTGTGTCACGCTGGCGACCCGGGTTCGGAGCGAGACAGGGTCATCGGGAGCCGGCTTGGGGGAGGGAGGGAGCAGGATTGGGCAGCCGAAGGCAGCTGTCATCTCCTGAGGAGGAATCCTGTCACCCACTATAATTCCACTGCCTCTGGTGGAGGTCCGAGGCAATGCAAGTGGCCGGATGGCAAAACCAGAGGGGCGCCTTGGTACCAAGGCGAGTGCATGCCTCCACATGCACACAACTGAGACACGGGCATGAGGAAAAACTGGGGAAAAATCGGGGTAAAATGTAAATTAAAAAAAAAGAAGCCTGGCAGTTGTTTACAGCCCTGCAAGCCCTTTACGCACCAATTTACAAAAGAATCAGACTGAAGTAAAGAAGTCTTGAAAAAAAAAAGTATATGTGCTTAGATCTGTTTGATCCAGAACCTCTCTTCTGGGTATGAGTGCGCTCTCTTGGTTGGCGACCTGAGAACACACTGTCATTCCTGCACTACGAGCACAGTTGTTTTTTTTTTTTACTTTCTAGTTGGGCCTGTTCCACAGTGTCAGGGCCTGCCAGGGATTCAACAGGCCACAAGGAGATGCCAAAAGAATGCTCTAGAAACCTTCATTGCTATCAAGGCCATGGAAGCCTCCGCCAAGGCCGCGGGCTCCAGGCTGACTTCTCCTTTACACTCGACTGCCTCCGGGAAGGAAACTCCCCGATATTTAGCAACACTGTCACCACAGTGGTCATCATGGACTTTGGACAAAGGCAAGGATAGGTAGTCATCAAAGTCCTATTTTTCTGGCTGTCACCATGAGCATAAGGATAATGCTCTTGCTTTGCTGGTGAGGTAGAGGTCTGCATTAAAAGAGGGCAAGTCCTTGTCGTCTTTTGTTCTGGCGGCAACAGCCCCTCCCAAACCATCATTGAGATGCCAAAGTTAGGGTGTGACTCGGGCGCTGTCATACCTACTGTGGACTGTAAGCAGCACAAAAGCAGAAAAACTTTGCTGCACCTGAGTCGGATGCTCAGTGACTCAAAAAACAAAGACATTTGGCACTCACCACTCCCAAAGGCTGCTGGTTTTCAATAGTTGCTGCCACTGCTAAGATTAACAAGTATTCTACTTCCTCGTAGCATTAAACAGACAGTACTCTTGTGGATTGATGCAAAAAGACAGACTTTATGTGAAAATGTGTGCAACTTAGTAGTGCAAAATATGTGTGTAGGCCCATGCCAGGCAATGACCTAGGTACACATTTTCTGCACTGCTAATGTGAACGTCCTGTAGCGCGCCACAGTGTCAATGGCTAATCAAAACAACTAGGTACAGTGCATCCCTACCAGGGGAATGGCACAGCCCAAGCTTTAGAATGTTGGGCACATAAGGATTCCATGCAGCAGCAACTCTCCAGTTTAGCTGTGCCATTTGAAGGGGGACAGAGCTACTTTTATCTTCTCTCAAGAATTTCAAGTTTCAAGATTACAAGACTTCTTTTGGGGCTGTAATTCTACACAGTAGACTGGGGCTGCCTGTTTCAGGGAGCACCCCTAAATTATTTATTTACTTATTTATTACAGTATCAGAATTACAACCCTTTGAGTCAGAGACTCATTTACAAAGGCTCATCGTCATACACAGAATAGGACAGGGAGGCGGAGAACATACAGTGAGTGGAGAACAGACAGTAGTGTAGGAACAGTAGCATGGCAGAAATATATATAATTACAATTTGTACAGTTGGGAACAGGCAGATGGTCCATAACAGCGAGAAAAAGGCCCCTTCCTGCAGGAGACAGATCTATACATGATGGTAGCTAAGCAAGAAGGAGAGATCATTGGGCATATATACTTTGAAGACAGTAGTGGTAGACGGCTGGAGTGCGGTGCTGAACTCAAAATTGCAGGTGAAGGTTTATATATGATTGTAGCTCAGGAACCGTGGGATATGTACACTGGTATAAGAACAGGGTGGGTGGTGTGGGTTAGGTGGTTGGATGAGGACCAGTAGTGGAGCAGTTATTTACAATTGCAATGATGGGAGCTTAGAAGGTGGCTATGCAGGGATGACTTGAATGGTCCAATTCTGAGCTCAGACGAGGTATCAGAAGGGAGGGTGTTGAACCAGGAGGCTGCCCTGTAGGCAAAGGATCTCTGAGTGAGGGTCGTCCTAACCCTGGGGACTACTAGCAGGGTCTTAGTGGAGCTACGAGTGTGGACAGGAGGGGTGGCCGTGCTGATTAGTTTAGTCAGTCTGGGGGGGGGGGTTAATCTGACATGGGTTTTTTGGGTGAGTAAGCAGGTCTGGTAGATTAGCTGCTCTTCAAGAGAGAGGATGTTAGACAAAGCGTAAAGTGTGCTGGTATGTGTTTTCCTGTCTGCCCCAACGAATAGCTGACAGGCCTTGTTGATTGAGAGCTTGATTTTTCCCAGGGCAGTGTTGCCCACTGCGCCATGTATTAGGAGTCCATAGTTCACTAGGGACAGGACAGATGAGTCAATGGTGAGTCTTAGTGCTTCTGGGGGGAGACAGGCTCTGTGCTAATATAGCATGCCTATACTTAAAATGTTTAAAATCATGCCTGTTAAGTTGTGGCTTTCAAATTGAATAACCTGCTTTTTTTCTCATTCCTTGTGTGGCTTGGGAGCCACTTCTGCCTTGTTAGGGTGTTTTAATGGTCTCAATTTAAAAAAAGAGAAAAAAGGTGCCAAAGATACGTACAAACTTTATTTGTTGTGGGAGTGTATGGCTCTGGCATCAGGTCCCCCAAGCCTCAGGTTTTGTGTTTCTCACATTTTTTACAGCTAATCTGTGATTTTGGTACAATTTAGAGGTAGTTTGGTGATACTCAACCTCAGACCTCCGTTTTTCTGCCCGGCCCGTTGGCGCAGTGGTAGAGCTACTGCTTGCGATGCTGGTGACCAAGGTTTGGATACAGATTTGGGTCATTGAGGGTCAGCCAGGGGAGGAGAACAGGGCGTCCGTGGGATCACTTTCCTCCTCCAGGGAGGGAGGGCAGATATCCTCGCTGCAATATCAGCAACTGGGTGACTACAGATGGAGGTGCAGTTCAGGGATGCTGTGGGTGGGGAGAATGTTGGCTGAGTTCTGGGACGGCTGTCACATAGTGATGTGCCTTCGTCCCTTGTAACCCCTAGTGTGCCGATGCACTTGGGGAGACAGGAGCAACACAGGAAAATGCCCCACAGCCAGTCCTGGAGACAGCCTCTGGCACATAGCTCATACATGCTGGACAATCCCTTGGGGCACCTGATGAAGACTTAAGCAGGTGGGGGGGTAGTAAGGTGAGGCCACTTCCCCTCTCCCCGCCGGGGGGGGGGGGGCAAACCAAGGCAGCTTGGAGGTGGCCTCAGGGAAGTGGTCTGGGTGCAGCCAGCACCAATGCTTTGAAGGACCTGAGGGAAAGTAAGGAGAGAGGAGGAGACATAAACAGATAATATATAAAAAAAAAAAAGACCTCTGTTTTTCCATTTGCATGGCTGACAATAGGGTTGGGTGCACACTCCTGCCTCAGGAAGGCTTTCCGCCATTGTTTTAAGCGCGTGCCATTGGTAGAACCGTTTGCACAATGCAGTCTCTATTAAATACATTGCACAATTGTGTTTGCACACTCACGAGTTCATGCACGTCCATACAAGTGCACTAACGCCTGCACGTACCCGCTAGTGAGTGCACACGCCCATTTTAGCGCTTTTGGTGCGCTAATACAGTTTTCACAGCTTCTTTAGTAAATTTGTAGCCCAGCAAGCAATAGGGCTAATAATTATTGGTTTTATATATTTTAACCTGGGGGGTTTCTGTGTAACTTCAATTACTGGCATCATGGCTTATCAGAGACCATTAATCATGAAACTATGTAAGACCTGCAAAAGGGTAATGTGGCCCTCTCCCATGGGTTACTATTGCCCTCATTGTGTTGCTCAGCATAATATTTTTCTCACGGATCCCCTCAGCCGGTCCTCTGAGATGGGGAGGGGGGCACCTGGTCCATCTATTGGCGGTGGCAAAGCAGAATTACCAAACTCACTTTTGTTGCTCCTCAGTGAGCTTTTATTTAATTAATTAATTTATTTATTATTTGTTAACTGGGTAAGGCCCACTAGGCACAAGTGCTCATTTTCAGGGGAGGTCCGGGAGCTCTGGGCTGGTTAAGTGACTTGCTCAAAGTCACACAGTATGCAAGTGGAGGTTGTGGGAATCAAACCCAGGTCTGTTGGATATACCAAGCTTATTCACAGCTTGTTACTCTAACCACTAGGCTATACTGCCATTCTTTTGAGCTCTGATGTTCCGCAGGACATCCCAGCAGATACATCTGACCCCAAACTGGGCCCCTCAGGTCGGGGGGGGGGCCCCATCCAGGCACATCCAGGTGCGTCGCAGCAAGAGAAGGCTGCGGAATCAGATGTGCAGGCAGACCCCGACTCTGACTTCTTAGAAGGCCAGGATGAGGATTTTGGAGATCTTGGGGAAGCTCCTGACCTAAAACAATTGCTCTCTGATGAGGAGGACATCCCCTTTGAGGAGGAGAAAGCAGAAGGGGAGTGGACAGAACCCAAGTCAAGGATTCCGATCCCCCCCCCCATGTTTGACAATAAGTCCTTGTCCTTTTTTGATTGCTGAGGCTTGTAGATCCTTACAGCTAAAGGAGGAGCAGTCTGTGGAGATGGTGAATGTCAATCCAATTCTGTCAGCGTCCTCCTCTGCTCCAAAATATTTACCAGGTTTTATTCACTGAAACCAAATTATTGAGCAAGGATGGGAAGGTGTGGATCAGGGAAAACATTTTTCTCAAACCAAAGACACAGAATTTTCCTTTTTAAGGGGAAAGGTCTCATAGGTGTGAAGTTTCTCCTCTGGCGGACAAGGCATTTTGTAATTCAGTAAAACACACCACCCTCCTATCGAAGGCTCTCTGGCCCTAGCGGATGCTCATGACAAGCGGGTGGGTACCACGTGTGGGAGGGCATTCACCTCTATTGGCATGAACCCTTCATACCTCTTATGCTTCTGTTATTGTTGCCAGAGCCTTAAATATCTGGGTCACTACTCTGGCCAGCTTCGTGCCACCGGATTCAGAAAGTGCAAGCATTTTGCAGTTGGTGGCCATGGCCTTCACCTATCTTGGTGACTCTACAGTGGAGAACTTATGCATGTCAGCCTGTTCAGCCTACCACATTGCGTTGGCCATGAGGGGCGTATGGCTCAGACACTGGTCCGCTGATCAAGCTTCAAAAGCGAAACTGTTTAACCTTCCTTTTGTGGGAGACTTGTTGTTTGGTTCCTGCCTAGATTCTATCTTAAAAGATCTTCAGGACAAGAAAAGCCACCTCCCAGTGTCCAAACAACTGCATAAGACCACAGCACCCCAAAGGGGTCATGGTGAGGGCTGGTGCAGGCAGTCCCAAGGGGGGTTTCGTCTCTTTTGGAACTTTGGTAATCAGAGAAATAGAGGTGCCTACTCAGACAACAAGGGTTACGGTAATAAGGCAAATGGCCTTTACCATGCACCATGGAGGAGGACTAGCACAAAAGCCTGGTGCCTTACAATGAAGGTACGTGGGCCGGTCACTGTCTCCCTTTCCTTGGTGGAAGACTTCAGGAGTTCCTGTCAAGATGGGCCCAATCAATGTCAGATACCTGGGTTCTGGAAATCCTTCACCTGGGCTATGCCACAGAATTTTTAACGGTTCTCTCAAGGGGACGCTTTCTACTATCCCCGGTTTCAAAGCAAGTGGCAAAACGCCAGGCGGTGTCATACACTCTGACTGACCTCATCTAAATTGGGGCCATTGTACCGATCCCGCCAAATGAGAAAGGTCAAGGGTTCTATTCGATCTATTTCAAAGTTCTCAAGAATTCTGAGGGTTTCAGATCCATTCTGGATCTGAAGCATCTGAACAAGTTTGTCCGCCACAAGACATTCAAGATAGAGTCTCTGAGGTCGATAACCTGGGTCGTCCAGCCGGGGGACTTCTTAGCCTCAATAGATCTGATGGATGCTTTCCTTCACATCCCCATCCATCAGTCCCATCAAAAGTACCTCAGATTCTCGATACTGGGCCAACATTTTCAGTACAAGGTGTTCCCATTTGGCCTTGCAACAGCCCCTTGAGTTTTCTCGAAGGTGTTGATAGTTCTGGTGGCTCAGCTTCGACAGAAAGGGTATCATTTCTACCCTTATCTGGATGACCTGCTTATTCAGGCACCAATGTTGCCACTAGCAAAGAGGTCAGTGCTCAGGACTCTGGAGATCCTGGAGTCCAATGGCTGGGTGGTGAACCAGGAGATAAGCTCTCTTGAGCCATCTCAGACCTTGGAATATCTGGGGGCAGTCTTCGACACGAAACTAGGGAGGGTTTTTCCTGTCACCCTCCCAGAAAGAGACCTTATTGTCAGAGATCCAGTGGCTCGGGAATCAGTCATCGTCCTCTGCCCACAGTCTGCTGTGATCTCTAGGCCTCATGGCAGCAGCGACAGATTTAGTCCTGTGGGCTCACTTCCATATGCGGCCCCTTCGGATGGGCTTGCTGACGGCCTGGGACCTGTCATTAGAGGATTATCAGGCCAGGATTCCCCTCACTCCTTAGCTTTGTCACTCTCTGAGTTGGTGGGTGAATGTGCAGAATGAACAGAAAAGAGTGTTGGGTGAGTCCCCTTCAAATGTTCAACCAAAGATTCTGTGGGGGCTGATAGGTGAAATGCCATGAAGTATAAAGTAGAGCAAGCCACATCCAGAAGCTTTTCGAACAGTTTCTTGCTTTATTTCAAATGCATAACCTTAGATCCTGAACAACTCAACATTTCACCTATATGCCTTCTTCAGAGATTAGGATCTGTATTTGGTTTAGAAGAGATGATCTCCCCCTATTTTAATCTCTTTACTGAAGATCTTCTGAGAAGTAATCATTTTCTTATGCATCTTGTTTTTAGTTTTTCTCAGTTCAGTTCAGAAGTATTATTCTGACCATCCAGGCAGTCTTCCCCACTGCAATACAGTCTGTTATGGAAGGCTGTCAGGATGGTCAAAACAACACTTCTGAACCGAACTAAGAAAAACTAAATACAGATCCTAATCCCTGAAGACGCCTTATAGGTGAAATGTTGGGTTGTTCAGGATCTAAGATTATGTATTTGAAATAAAGCAAGAAACTGAAGATGCTTTGGGATATGGCTTTATACTGAATGTGCAGACTCTCAGCAAGGGGGTTCTGCTGGAACTTTCCCAGAGTTAATTCTCACAACAGATACCAGTCTGCACAGGTAGGGGCCAATCCTGGACCAACTTCCCACTCAGGGGACTTGGTCAGTACAGGAACAGCATCTCCACATAAATGTTCTGGAGATGAGGGCAGTCTGCTTAGCTCTACTTCAGTTTCAGACCGTACTGCAAAACAGCACAGTAAAGGTGTGGTCAGACAACATCGTTACGGCAGCATACATAAACGACCAAGGAGGCACAAAAAGCAGGGAGATGCTTCGGGAGGCCTCCGGACTCCTGAGATGAGCAGAGGAGAATCTTCTCTCTCTGTCGGCTGTATATCTGGCAGGGGAGCCGAACATTCAGACAGACTGGCTAAGTCACGAAAATGTTCACCCCGGAGAGTGGCAGTTGAACCAGGAAGTGTTCGAACTGCTGTGCAATCGGTTTGGTTAACTGCAGATAGATCTGTTCAGATCCAAAGGTTCTTAAGTCATTTTCGGGTGTCCACAGGCAAACGCAGCGGACGCTCTGGCTCAAAAGTGATCCTTTTACAGAGTGTATGCCTTTCCTCCACTGCCTCTTCTTCAGAAAGTCTTATGAAAAAAAATACACTCAAGAGGAAACTTTCTTCTAATAGCTCCAGAGTGGCCGAGAAGACCGTGGTTCTCTGATCCAGTGAACCTAGCTCAGCAAGTACCGTTCCACCTTCCGGTGCGAAGAGACCTTCTGCTGCAAAGTCCCATTCTCCACTCAAACCCAGGCACAATGCAGCTCGTAGTCTGGCTCCTGAAAGGAGTAGGCTCCTAAAACTAGGTTTCTGCATGAAAATAGTTGAAATATTGATGGCTGCCAGGAAAACCCTCTACATCTGCAGCTTTTTGCTCAAGTCTGGATCATATTTTCATCTTGGGCCAGAGGGAAGGGATTTAAGCCTTCCAAGGCCTCAATTCCATAGATTTTGGACTTCCTTCAGGAAGGCATGGAAAAGGGTCTGGCATTGAGCATGCTGAGAGGCCAGGTTTCTGCTCTCACAGCTTCCTTGGGGTTCTCCCTAGGAACTAATAGAGAGGTTATTCGCTTCTTGTGCACGGTTGGCAGGAGCCGACCAGTGTTTTGATCCCCATTTCCCAAGTGGGATCTTAATCTGGTCTTGAATGCTCTTTGTAAGGAGCCTTTTGAGCCACTGTCATCAATATCGCTGGATGTGTTGTCCTACAAGATCTGTTTCTCAGTGGCGATGTGTTCAGCCAGGAGAGTAGGTGAACTCCAGTTCTTGTTTCACAAGGAGCCACAACTTGTAATGCATAAAGACAACGTGGTACTCATGACGGTTCCGTCTTTCATCCCTAAAGTGCCCATGGCCTTCCATGTGAACCAGGAAATATGCCTTCCATCCTTCTGTCTGCAACTTTCGTACCTCAAGGAAAAGGAATTGCACAAGCTGGATTTGTGGCTGGCAGTTAGGATCTACTTTAAATGAACAGCAGAGTTTCGAAAGTCAGCTAGTCTATGTGTTCTTTTTGGAGCAGCCAAGCAGGGTCCAAAAGCCTCTAAGGCCACCATAGTTAGGTTGGTGTGGGCCTGCATTGCTAAGGCCTATGTTGCAAAAAAGAAGAGGCCTCTGGCTCGCATCAAGGGTCACTCCACCAGGGCGATGGTAACTTCCTGGGCGGAGAGAGGCGAAGCTTCAGTTTTATAGTTATGCAAGGCAGCTACGTGGTCTTCAGTCCACACTTTCACAAAACATTGCAAATTGTATGCTCAGAGTTCTGCTGATACAGCTTTTGGTCGCAGAGTGTTGCAGGCAGCAGTTTGCAAGTAATTTTCTGATGTTTCTGGCGTATGGGATAATATTCTCCCCCCTCCTGTTTTTTTCTATGGGTACTGCTTCTTGGAACCCAGTTGTTTTGATTATCCATTGACAATGTGGAGCACTACAGAAAGAACAAGTTAACTTCATACTTACCATCATTTCCTTTTCTGTTTGCTCCAACATTGTCAATGAGGCCTACCCAGGAGCCTGGCTCCTGTGGGAGAATCTTATCTGGTATGCCAGGAGAGAGGTCCGGTTTGGTAAAAAATCCCCTACTTTGGAAATCTCTGTATTTTGTTGCACTGTACTTATATATATTAAAAGACTAAGTTTTGTCAATTAGTCTGTGACTGCAGGCTAACAGGTTTTGTTATTCTTTCTTAAGGTGTTTTCCCTGTTGCAGCTAGTTTCACTGCACTCAGTGTTTATTGTTTAAAAAAAAAAAAAACGAGGATATGCCTCATTGTGTGTCAGCTACAGTTTCTCAGATCTGTGACTGGTACAAAGCATGTCTGCTGTTTGATTGCCTTCCCTGCAAGAAGGACCAAATCATCCAAACCTTGAGTCCATGAAGAACAATTCCTTCCTTGGATATCTGCTAGGAAGGTAAGACAGCATTTATTTGCAGTATTATGGAATGTGCATTCAGGTAATTGATTATAATATATGCAAATATGTAGCTATTATGGTACTGCGAGGTCAGTAGCGACTGGGGAGTTGCTGCTGCATGGAATCCTCATGTGCTCAATATTCTAAAGCTTGGGCTGTGCCATTCCCCCGGTAGGGGTGCACTACACCCAGTTGGTTTGATTACCCATTGACAATGATGGAGCTAACAAAAAAGGAAATTACATTAAGTATGAAGTTAATTTCTTCTTTTTCAAACCTCAGGAGAGGCAACATCTATTGAAAGCTATCAGTCTTTGGGAGTAGTGAGAGCCAGATTTATTTGTTTTTTGGGATGGTACACAGCCCTTATCTTCAGATTCTATCCCTTTGACTTTAGTAGTCCTGGACCCTTTACTGGGCACCGTTGACTCCTTGGTTGTGCTGTCATTCATTCTCTGAATAATTGTGATGTCTGTTTCTGTCGCACCTGCCAAAGATTATGACTATCCAAAAGCACACCTTTCATTCCTCCATTGCAGCCACCACCTCCATCACTGGCTCCTTTGGTTGCCTTTGTCATTGTTCCAGACAATAAGGTGGAACATAATCTTGAGCTCCTTAATATGGAGGAAGATGTGGAGGATGAAGAAATGATGATGATGATCTCTATGAGGCAGATTTGCCTTCCCACTCTACCCTTTCTTCATGCAGTATGGGCTCTGTGGTATATACCACCAGCTCTCCCTCCTGAAGAGCCCTCTTTTCTGGCTTCACTCAGACAAATTCAAACTATTAATGGGATTTAAGGTTGAGGAGAAAGACTCCAGTAAGAGAAATGTAATGGCATTTTTGGAAATTCCCACTGCACCCTCCATTGAAGTGCCGTCTTTATATCCTGCACTAGTGGATGCTACCTTTGTCGTCTGGTATAGGTCTAATACCCTGCCTGCAGTGCCTGGAAAGGCTAATAAACTGTACCCTGTGCTGTCTGTTAAGCCTTATTATGATTCCCAGCCAGAAACTGATTCAGTGGTTATCATGGCTGCTTTTGATTGCTCTAGGGTCCCAAGACACACACAAGCACTTTGCCTCCTGACAAGGAATCCAGGAGGTTGGATGTTCTGGGCAAACAAACTTAATACCTTTGCATCCTTAGGCTTAAGAATTGCTAACTACCAGGCATACATGATTAAATATCAGACTGGCCTGTGGAAATATGCAATGTCTACCATTCAGACTATGTCTGATGGTCCTGCCAAAGGTGACTTGCTTAAAGCTGCTTCAGCTGGTGTGGATATTACATGGCATCTGTTACACTCTGTATATGATGGTTCTGATGCCTCTGCCAGAGCATATGCCTTCAGAGATGTTTTTGGCTTAGGGTGTCTAGATTAGCTACTGATATACAACAGGCTGTGCTGAGTGCCCCTTTGGGAGTGATGCTAAAAATGCAGAATGTAAGTGTCAATCCTCCAAGATAACTTAACAGTCCCTAAAATCTCTAATCCCACAATCTGGCAGGTGGAATTGTAGGGGCTCATTTCATAGGCCTGCAGCCTGTGGAGGCCATGCATTCTGTCAGCAGCCCCAAGGCTGTGGTCCCCTCCTTTTCGGTGCCAATGCAAAAAGCACCCAAAGGTATAAGTCCAGACAGTACCCCTACTGCCCCGGTGCCTTCTGACTTTTCACTTACACCCCATACACTGTTGCCATCAGAGTGCAGGTGGGGGATGGATCTCCCTTCATCTGTGAAAACAGAGGGAGATCACATATAAGTGGGTCCTGAAAATAATGGAAAAGGACCATGCTCAAGAATTGCTGTCTTCCCCTCCAGTTCATTCTCCACCTTCTGATTGTCCTCCGGGTCACTTGACCCTTCTGCTAGATGAAGTACAGTCACTCATTCACAAATGAGCTGTTGAATCCGTTTCTCCCCAAGAAACAATGAAAGGGTTCTACTCTAGATACTTTCTGGTTTCCAAGTTGATAGGGGATCTATCTGCATTCTGTACTGGACCTGAGGAACCTAAACCTGTTCATCTAATACAAAAAGTTTTCAATGGTGTCTCTTCAGGATCTCATCCCCCTGCTACAAATGAAGAATTGGCTCTGTGCCCTGGACATGAAGGACACATACTTTTATATCAAAATTCGAAAGTGCTACAGGCAGTATCTTTGCTTTATGCTGGAGGTTAGCCATTATCAGTTTTGAGTCTTGCCCTTTGGCTTATCCTCGGCACCATGGGTGTTTACCAAATGCTTAGCAGATGTGACAGCAGCCCTTTAGAGGGAAGGGCTTTTTATCTTCCTGTATCTGAACAACTGGCTCCTGAAGGCCCAGTCCAGGGAAGCAGTTCTGTATACACTATACAGAATGTGACAGCTGTTTGAGGAACTGGATGTTGCAGTAAAGGTACCAAAATCCATACTAGTTCCTTGTCAGCACCTCCAACATATTGGTGCAATGCTGGACATGGTAGTGGGCAGTGCCCTCCTACCTGCAGACAGGGCTGAGGCATATACAAGAGTCATTACGTGCCTGATCTTGCAGTGTTATGTCTCATGGGGCTCATGGCTGCTGTCACAGCAATGGTTATGGTTCCTTTTGCCTGTTTCTATATACACATACTGCATTGGATTCTTTGAGTACAATGGGATCAGCTGACGGATGAGCTGGAACAAATGGGCCTCATCATGTCTCCTCTCCGTTGTGCTTTAGTATGCACCTGTTACAGGGCATTTTGTTGTTCTCTCTGACTCAGGTGCAGATCCTTACAGCTATGGTCTTAAAGTCAGGCTAGGGTACGCATTTCAGTTCCTTTCAGACCCAAGGCTCCTGGACCGATCTGGATTTGTAGCTCCATATCATTATACTGGAGATTTGGGCTGTTCTACTTGGTCTCCAGGCTCTCCAGGAGCACCTCAGCTCTGGTCCCTTGCTGATTCTTACAGACAGTGTGAGTGTCATGTGCTACATAAACAAGCAAGGGTGCACTCATTCTTATCCCCTGGGCAGGAAAGCAATGAAAGTGTTGTACTGGGCAGTGTCTCATGGCCTTCAGGTATTGGCCATATTTCTCCCAGGTGTCCAAAACATCTCGACCATCAGGCTAAGCTGATTTTTGTCCCTGGTACACAAATGGGAACAACTAACCTCCATGGTAAATGACCTCTTTGCAAGATAGGGTCATTCGGAGCTGGATGTGTTTTCATTCTCACACAATGCAAAACTGCTGTGTTTCTGTTCCCTCACTTCAGGGCATGGAGTTTTTGGCAAGACACATTGCCCCTCTCCTGGAAAGGGAAGTTCCTTTATGCCTTTTCTCCTATCCCACTCACTCAGTGGGTTCTACTCAAACTGCGGGCAGAACATGCCACCCTAATGCTGGTGGCTCCTTTCTGGCCACGCCAAATATGGTTTCTACTTCTGCAGCATCTGGCAGTTGAGCCTTCTGTTTAGCACCCCCTTTGTCGGGGTCTGGTGTCACAAGCTCAGGGATCCATGCTCCATCTGGACCTATGGTCCCTGCATCTGCATACCTGGCTCCTGAAGGTGTAACAATTGCTCGATATGGGGTTCCCACCCAGGTGGCTGGTGTCTTGCTTGTAGCTAGAGGGCCTTCCACTAGACACACACATTCATTGAAATGGAAGTGCTTTTCTGTATGGTATGCTTCTTATCTGGGGACCTATTTATGCGGCCTGTAAATACTGTACTGGACTACCTTCTGTCACTATCTGACTCTGGTCTCCAGTGATCATCTATTAAAGTGCATTTGGCTGCTGTTTTGGCTTTCCATGCCCCTATTGCTGGGTGCACGGTGGCACAGCAAGAGGTGTCCCATACATTTTTGGAGGGTACTCTGCACATGCGTTCCCTGATTCATAAACAGGTTTTACCTTGGGACTTCAATTTCATACTTGAGATATTGACTCTGGGTCCATGTGAGCCTACTGCAAACTGTGAGATGTTTTTCCTTTCATGGTAAATGCTGTTTCTGGTCACCATGGCTTCTGCTCATAGGATTTCTAAGCTCCAGGCTCTGATGCATGCACCTTCTTATTGATTTTCCACAAGAACAGGGTGCCTTTGTGAACCGATCCACAATTTCTGCCCATGGTGGTCTCTGATTTCACATTGAATCAGACCACAAACCTTCCAGTGTATTATCCTGAGCATGCCAACAAAGGTAAGGTATTGCTCCATACACTTGACGTATATCAAACTCTATGTTTCTATCTTGATCACACTAAGGACTGCAGAAAGTCCTCTCAGCTTTTTGTTTCATTTGCCCCTGGGAAAGAGGGTGCCCCAGTGTCTAAACAGTGCCTGTCCAAATGGCTGGCTAACTGTATTGAATATTGCTATAGGAAGTATGGTAAGGAACATCCTGGTGCTGTGAATGGCCACTTTACATGTGCTGTGGCCACTTCTGTTGCCTGCTTTCAGAAGGTTTTTGCAGCTGACATATGTGCTACTACCACATGGAGCGCTGTGCACTTTTTCACTAAACACTGCACTGTAGACCTATGCTCTCATAGATGTGCTGGCTTTAATCTTGCAGTGTTGAAAAGCCTTCTGCCCTGATTATATATCAGACTTCATCACCCTCCCTGGGTACCTTGGGGAGGGTGATGAATCATTCCAAAGGTGTGGCCCAATGGAGGACATATCCTTGATTAAGACAGAACAGTTACTCACTGTAACAATAGCTCATCGAGAGGATCTCATGCATTGGGCCACAGTGCATCTGCCCTCCTTTCTCCTTTCTGGAGGTGTGCTTAAGTGCCTTATGTGTACTATGTTTCTAGTCCCATGCACATCCCTGTGTGTCTGGTACTGGTCTGGTTTTCTGGTTCCCTACAGTAAGAGGTCCTCTATGCTTATTTCTGGAGGGGCACTGAGGAGCAGTGGATCTGCCCATGATTATACAGACACCAGTGTTGCACATCATTGTGTTTGGCATCCAGCTAGCAAAAATATCCAAAGGATCCTGACACCGATGGCTTAGAGTTACAAAGATGTGGCCCAGTGGAGCACATTCTCTTGAAGATCTGCTGTAATGGTGAGTAGCTGTTCTTTCTATGGGTAACCGTGGGCAAATATTGAAAAGTAACATTATTTAATAGATTTTTGATAATTCAATAACTGTTCTTTGAATGGGTAGCCATGGGCAAATATTGAAAAGTAACATGATTTAATAGATTTTTGATAATTCAATAAAACAACAATGTCTCTGTAGATCTAGTTAAATATGGTTTGGATAGCTACAAATACCTTTTGTGACTTCTTTTATTTTATCACAGGTTTAAAAAGCTTAAGACTTTCCCTATTATTTATATGCAGTATAGTTGTGCCATTTATTATGTAACCTTTTTACTTTAAATGACTGTTCCAGGCCTGAACTACTTATAGCAGTGTGGATTCCTGCTGTCGTTGATATGTCTTAAGCAGAGCCACGGCATGGACATGGTTACATCTCTGTGCCTCTTGCAGTGGTGTGTTGCCCCATCTGTGGAAACAAATTGATAAGCAGTATTTTATTTTATTTTATTTTTATATTCTTTTTTTGGCTCCGCTTGGCCCTGGAGAACTCTCTCGGTCATCCACACATCCTCGGCTCTACCTCCAGGCCTGAAACTCTCCAGCTTCCCGGCACCAGTCCGGCTATATCCTCAGCTCTGAGCCCTCCCGAGTTGGGGTCACCCTGTCCACCCAGGGTGCTCTACCTCGGCCCAGGAGCTGGAGGAGTCCAGCCGGTGGAGTGCGGTTGAGGGGGCAGTGCCATCGCCTATCTCCGGGAACGGGGATTTTCTTGGCTGCGTTATGTCCCCTTCCCCTCCGCCCGCCCGGTAGAGCTCAGACGTGCAATGGCGCCAGGCATGCCTGCTGCAGCTCTGCATCCTCTCTAGCATACCCTGCACATTGCAGTGCCGCCAGTTGCCACTGGGGGCCGCTACAGTGCCGGGCAGGAGCCTGGATCCTCACCAAGAGAGGAAAGCAGTCCTCTGAATGTTCAGTTCTCTCTCTCCCTTGCTGACCGCCGGCATTGCGCGAGGTGTGGCGTCCAGTGCCTCAACCCTCAGCGCCACTGGGCCGGCCCGGTAAGCAGTACTTTATGAATGAAAGTTTGAGAATGGTTTGTTGAGCACACTTCTTTCACATATCCTGAACTTTCATTTGCCCATTTGCAAACTTACCAAGAAACAAAAATCTTAAAAGTACTGCCTAACAAGCAGTTGTAGTACATTTCTTCCAGAATAGTGGCTATCAGTGCTAATATGTGAGCAAGTGCTCTGACCAAGAAACACGTCCTGGCAGAGAAGGGCCCTGCTTACTTCTGTCCAGTGCCCTGGAACCCGAAGCCTACAACTTTTAGTGAAAACACATGCTTGTTGAAGTACACAGTCATTGCTAGTATCAAAGTGCGTGTGAGGTTGAGTGGTAGAAACTTGCATCACTGTCTTTAACTGAAGCCTAATAGCAGCTTTGGGCATGATTTTCAAAGGCCAGGGACTGATGAAAGGGGCTTGCATCAAACAGAAATGATACAAGGGAGGGAACCCTGTGCCAGGCCCTGTGTGAAGTCCTATTTTCAAAAGGGTCCTGCGGCAGATATAGGTGTGTGTGGGGGTGTGTGTTGGACTGGCTTGTGCTGTGCCTGCAGTGAATGTCTGGCTGTGCCATGGTGGAGAGGGGTCCTGCACCACAAAAGTGATGCAGCATCCCCTACTGCACTGTTTTCAAAGCCCTCCAATGGCCACAGGTCTTGCCCATGTTTAGGCAAGGCAGAGCTGGTCTAACTGGACTGTGAACATGGGGCAGCGGTATGGATGTGGACGAGCAGCTATATTGCACTCTACCCAAAACCCTGAGATAAAATGCCTATTAGTGAGTGGTATGTACTGACAGCATGGAAAGTGGACAATCGGTATGTCTGCATGTTTGGCTACCTGTGTGTGTTGTGACACAGTAGTCATGCTGCTACTGTGTCGGACATGTGGCAAGCTACAGTGGCATGAAAAAGTATTTGCCCCCTTCCTGATTTTCTCTATTATTGCATATTTGTCACACTGGATGTTTTCAGGTCTTTAGAGAAAATGTAATATTAGATAAAGGGAACCTGAGTGAGCAAATAACACTTGTTTTTTTTTTAATTTCACTTATTTAATGAAAAAAAGTTAACCAACACCAACTGGCACTGTGTGAAAAAGTAATTGCCCCCTTACACTTAATAACTGGTTACGCCACATTTAGCTGCAATGACTGCAACCAAACATTTCCTATAATTCAATATCAGTCTTTCACATCGCTGTGGAGGAATTTTAACCCACTCTTCCTCATAGAACTGCTTTAATTCAGTAACATTTGGTAGGTTTTCGAGCATGAACTGCTCGTTTCAGGTCCTGCCACAGCATCTCTATTGGGTTTAAGTCTGGACTTTGACTAGGCCACTCCAAAACTTTAATTTTACTTTTTTAGCCATTCTGATGTGGACTTGCTTTTGTGTTTTGGATCATTGTCTTGCTGCATGACCTAACTACGCTTAGCTTCAGCTGACGGAAGGATGACCGGACATTCTCCTTAAGAATTTTCTGGTACAGAGCAGAATTCATGGTTCCTTTAATTATGGCAAGTCATCCAGGTCCTTAGGCAGCAAGCATCCCCACACCATCACACTACCACCACCATGTTTGACTGCTGGTATGGTGTTCTTACTGTGGAATGCTGTGTTTGCTTTACGCGAGACATTATGGGATCCATGTCATCCAAAAAGTTCCACTTTGGACTCATCTGTCCATAGAACATTTTCCCAAAAGGCTTGTGGATCATCCAGGTGCTTCTTGGCAAATGAGAGATGAGCGTTTATGTTCTTCTTGGTTAGCAGTGGTTTCCGCCTTGCTACTCTCACATGAAGCCCATTTTTGCCCAGTCTCTTTCTGATTGTGGAGTCATGAACACTGACCTTAGCTGAGGCAAGAGAAGCCTGCAGTTCTTTGGATGTTGTTTTAGGATCCTTTGAGACTTCCTGGATGATTTTACACTGCGCCCTTGGAGTAATTTTGGCAGGCCTTCCACTCCTGGGAAGATTCACTACTGTTCCAAGTGTTCTCCATTTGGAGATTATGGCTCTCACTGTGGTTCGATGGAGTCCCAGAGCCTTAGAAATAGCTTTGTAACCCTTTCCAGACTGATAGAGGGCAACACATTTTTTTCTGATCTTTTCAGGAACTTCCTTTGATCATGGCATAATGTGCTTGTTGAATCTTTGTGCTAGCAACGTGACTCTGATGGTAAGGGTCAAAATAAGTGAGGTTTATATTGAGCAGGGCTGGCTGTAATCAAGCCTGGCTGTGTTCAATCAGCTGACTCTAATTATCCCTTTAATTGGGTTGATTTAACTGGGGGGCAATTACTTTTTCACACAGTGCCAGTTGGTGTTGGTTAACTTTTTTCATTAAATAAATGAAATAAGTAAAAAAAAAAAAGTGTTATTTGTTCACTCAGGTTCCCTTTATCTATTATTATATTTTGTCTAAAGACCTGAAAACATCCAGTGTGACAAATATGCAATAATAGAGAAAATCAGGAAGGGGGCAAATACTTTTTCACGCCACTGTAGTGTCAAGTACTCCCTTGAATTGTGTGCTGTTAGTGTATGTGCATGCTAATGTGTAAATCAATGGTACAGTGTGTTTGATGTGTGGTTGCTGTAAATCTAGGGGATGATACTGTCACCAGATGCTGTTTGGAAAACAAAGCATTGCGGTAGGGTAGCTTTATGTCAGTACAAAGTACCCCTCACAGAACTGTGTGGCTGAGAGTTAACTATATATATATATATATACCCTCTCAGGTATTTAAACGCTTCAGTCATATCCCCCCATCCCTCCTCTCCTCCAGTGTGTACATGTTCAGCTCCTTCAGCCTATCTTCATATTCCTTTCCTTCCATTCCCTTTAATATTTTTGTTGCCCTCCTTTGCACCCCCTCCAGTAACTTTATATCTCTCCTCAGGTATGACCTCCAGTACTGCACACAGTACTTTAGGTGCAGTCTGACCAATGATTAGTAGAGAGGTAGGCTCACATCCCTGTGTCTGGATGAGAACCCCCCCTTGCGATGCACCCCAGCATCCTGTTTGCCTTCACTGCTTCTCTTCTGCACTGGGCCAGGTTGTTCATGCTCCCAGTTACTAACACCCCTAGGTCCTTCTCCTCCTCTGTGATCCCCAACCAATAGTCCCTCTTCTGGTTCTTAATTCTGAAGTGCATCACCTTACACTTCTTTGCATTGAATCCTAGCTGCCACTCCACTGACCGTGTCTCTAGTTTGGTTAGGTCCCCCTGCAGTTTTTCCCATCCGTCCTTTTCATCCACCACCTCCCCCAATTTAGTATAATGTGCGAACAGACTAACCGTGCTCCCCATTCTATGTGCAATATCAGAGATAAAGAGCCCAAATAGCACCAGGCCCAGCACTGACCCCTGTGGCACCCCGCTTGTCACTGCTCTGGGTGCCGAGAGCTCCCCCCCACCACCACCACCCTCTGCACCCTCCCCTGTAACCAGTTCTCTATCCATTTAGTCAGCTTTTTTCCCACCCCCACTGCCGTCAGCTTCCCTCTCATTCTCCCATGAGGCACTGTATCACAGGCCTTACTGAAGTCCAAGTACAGGACATACACCGCATGGCCCCTGTCCAACTCCCTTGTCACCCAGTCACAATACTCTATTCGGTTGGTTTGACAAGACCTCCCTGAGATGAACCTGTGTTGCCGCCCATCTTGGAGGCCATTACTCTCTAGGAATACCATCAGCCTCTCCTTCAGTACCGCCTCCATAATCGTACTGATTATGGACGTGAGACTTACGGGCCGATAATTTCCTGGCTCCTCCATAGGCCCACTCTTGTGTATGGGCACCACATGGGCCACCCTTCAGTTTCCAGGGAGGTGTTGAACAGATCTGCCAGTGGCTCAGCCAACAGCTCTGCCATCTCTCTCAGCACCCTGGGGTGGATGCCATCAGGACTTGATGCCTTGTCCAGCCTTCCTGCCCTCAGCCCCTCTAGCACCCTACATCCTGTGATCACTTTGTCCATCACCTCCTCTCCCATTTCCTTACCCCCCAGCCCATTCTTGTAGTGGGCCAACCCTCTCCTTAGTGAAAACGGAGCAGAAGAACTCATTTAGAATTTCCACTTGCTCCTCCCCCTTTTCCACCCAATCCCCTCCCCACTTTATCCTCACAATATGTTCCTTGCACTTCCTCTTTTCCCTGACATACCTAAAAAAGTCATTTTCCCCTCCCTTTATGCCCTGTGCGGAACTTATTTGCCTGGAGGCCTTAGTTTTTTTTCACCCTCCTGGCAACTTCCCTTGACCAACTCTCAAAAGCCTCCTTTTCCTCTCCCTTCCCTGTTCTCCTGTACTTCTGGTATGCAGCCATCTTTGCCCTCACCCCCTGCAGCACTTCCTTGTTCAGCCAGCATGGTTGCTTGCCTCTGCTCTTCTTACTCCTGGCCCTGGTGCAGGCTACTGTGGTCTCTGTTAGCCCAGTCTTTATGACTCCCCACTTTTGTTCTGCATCCATCCCTGGCCTTATATCTGGAGTCTCCCTTGCAGTATTGCTCCAATTTCCCCAAAGTTCACCCTAATAAAGTCCACCACCTTAGTGCCTGTGCCTCCTGTCTCCCTGCCCAAAGCGACAATGAGCCACTCTGTTTGGTGGCTGCTACCTGCTAGTGAGTCCTCCACCCTTACCTCCCTCACCACCTCCGCATTTGCCAGTACTAGGTCCAGAGTGCTACAAAGCCTTGTAGGCCCACCGTCCTGGAATGCATCAAGGAGCACCTGCTCCCTGGTACTGCTAATGGCTGGGGTGCTCCACTCAACCTGTGTTAGGTTAAAAATCCCCCATTATCACCATACTCCCCCTTCTACACACCCTCCTAATCAGCTCTGCCAACTCTCCATCCAGTTCCCCAGATTGGGCTGGTGGTCTGTACACCACTCCCAGTCTCAGCTTTCTGCCCTTGGAGTCCAGAACTGCACCCAAAGCACGTCTCCTCTTCTCCCTCATCCCTTATGCATTGAATCCCTTCTCTCACATAGAGTGCACCCCCCTTCCAACCCCCAGTCCCTCCTGTATATCCTGCATCCAGGATTGCCAAGTTCCAGTCATGGTACTCTGTGGCCCAAGTCTCTGTCACTGCAGCAATGTCCACCTTCCCCTCTGAAAGGAGCACCTGAAGCTCTGCAATTTTGTTCCCCAGGCTTCTTGCATTGAGATAGACCATCTTCCACCTGTACCCCTCCTTCTGCTCACTCTTCTCCTCCTTGGCCTGTGTCCCTCCTCCCAGTAGCTGCACCCTTTTTCCTCCTTATTCTTACCAGGTGGTGGTGCCTTCTGTATTACACTCAGACCACTCTGCCCGCCCCCTGCCAGGGTTACTACAGCTCCGCCTTTACCTATATCGGGGGTGAGCTCATTAGGCTCCCTGTCCGGTCTTTTCTACCAATCTCAGTCTTTTGGTCACCCCCCACTAGTTTAAATCCACTTTAGTAGAGATATACCCCCCTAATCCTGCCTTTAATACTCCCCTCCCCTTCCCTTCCTGCTCAAGAGTACCCTGTCCCCCGCGTACAAGTCACTATTCCCCAAGACTCTACCCCAGTTAGTCACTAACCCATCATTTTTGGTGTGGCACCAATCCCTCGGCCACTCGTTGAACTCCTCAATCCTACCTTTCCTCCCCATGCTTGCACATGGTGCCGGGAGTACCTCCGAGAATGCCACCGACTCTCCCACCCCCTCACACTGCCTGTCCAACTACTCGAACCTCCCCCTCACTACTTCCACGTCTCCCCCGCCAAGTTGTTTGTACCCACATGCAACACTAAATGAGGTTTCTTCCTCCCCTCGCTGCACACTTGAACAGTGCCTGCCCTGCCTCTCCTGCAGTCAACCTGGGGATAGCTTCAACCCAAATACGGCCGTGCCTTCCCCCCTTCTGCCCCATCTCACCCTCTTTCAGTATAGAATCCCCCAGGTGAGTACCCTCTGTCCCTTACCCCTTTCCTTCTAATGCCCCTCTACCACCCCAGTATTCATTCTTCCCTGCCCTTACCCCCACCAGCTGCACCTCTGTGACTTCAGCATCTGTACCCCTACTCCGCCTAATCCCTTTTCTCTGCCTTATTCCTCCCATCCCCCTTGAACCCCTTACCAGCCTGACTACTTCCTACTGGGCTTTCCATGTCAACCTCCCCTCCTCCCCTGCTGATTTCCAATCCCTCTCCTATCCCCGCTGTTGTTGATTTAGAGCATCCACTCTCTTCCACCCTGATAGTGATGCCCTTCCCATCCTTTCCCCTTCCCGTAGTCTTCTGTCCTCCAGTCACCACCCCCTCCATCCTTACTAGCCCCCCTTCTACCCTTTCATCCTCGCTATCTCTTCCCCTACCTGTTGCTATCCCTTTCATGTCCCGCTTGCCCTCCCCCCTTCAGTATGTTCCTTCTCCCCCTCTCTCTCCCATAGCAGAGATTCAAATCTATTCCTAGTCGATACCCTCCTACATCTCTCCCGTCAGTTCCCTCCTACTTGTTCCCCTCTGTGCCACCCCTGGTCCCCTCCCTACTTGCAGCCATCTGCTCTCTCCCCTGGTACTCCTTGTGGTCTCTTCCTCCCCCATCAGAAGGCCCCCCCTTGCCGTGGGTACCCCGTCACTTCTTCTGTCTTTTCTGCTAGTGCCTCTGATACTGGGGTCGGTTTCAGTCCCTAGTTGTCCTTCCTCTGTCCCCCCTTGCATACCCTATTCCCACTCCCAGCCAGGATGCCTACCATACTCATCTGGCCTGCCACTTAGACTGCTTCCTAACCTTCACAGTTCCTCCCTCAAACTAGCCAGTCGTTTAGAGACCATACACCCCCCAATCCTCCAAGCCCAGTCCAGGATCATGGCGGACCCACATCCAGTACACCCCACCACCCTTCCAAAGATGCCCGCCCTGTTGACATGTGGCACCTGCCCCATTTTGGCCCCAATCTTATGCTACGGGCTCTTACTCCCAGGTTCTGTACCCTACTACAACTGTTAGGCCCCTCTTTACTCAAATTCCTGTCCCCCCCCGCCCACACTAGTCCCCCTGCTGTCCCCTTGCTGATCGGTTAATTCAGTCTCAAATCTCTTCCGTTAGATACTGTATTACTGTAGCAATCCTAAAGGCTCCTTGTCCATTTTTCACCCCT
Source organism: Neoceratodus forsteri (assembly GCA_016271365.2). Taxonomy (NCBI): domain Eukaryota; kingdom Metazoa; phylum Chordata; order Ceratodontiformes; family Ceratodontidae; genus Neoceratodus; species Neoceratodus forsteri. The sequence continues at coordinate 672,224,656 of CM028129.1, forward strand.
CAGCTACCATACTTTTTGTTCTCAGCTCTCATATAGTTTCACTTAGCCCAGTTAAAAATCTTATTGCACTCCAAGTATTACTCAGCTCAGTTAGAGAAATAAACAGAACAACTAAATCTGTATTATTACAGCAATCCTAAAGTATCCAGTCATTGCTTTGTCTCTACCCCAGAGACCCTGCTGTAATATAGGACCACAGAGAACCCTTGGTGGGAGCGTGGGTAACTCTAAAGTACCAGCAGAGCTCCGTTGAGCTTGCTCACTGCAGCCCTTTTGTTCTGGGCTTCTGCCTGTGTTGGCACCTTTTTCTGCCCACAAAGAAATCCGTAGCAGTCTTGACAGAGCTCTGTTGAGCTCACTCTCTTCCCCCCCCACACTGGCTCGTTCTGTTTCTCCCGGTGCTGCAGACTGCCCTTTTGTACTGGGCCCCTGGCAGCATTGACGCCTTTTTCTGCCCACAAAGAAATCCGCAGCAGTCCCAACAGAGCTCCGTTGAGCTCACTCACTCCTCCTCTCTCACTCGCTCGTTCTGTTTCTCCTGGCACTGCAGGCTGCCCTTTTGTACTGGGCTCCTGCCTGCGTTGGCACCTTTTTCAGCCCACAAAGAAATCCACAGCAGTCCCAACAGAGCTCAGTTGAGCTCGATCACTCCACCTCTTTCATTCCCTCAATCTTATACTGTCCCAAACACTGATTTCCCACAGCAACCGTGCTATTCTGTGCCGGAAGTGCAAAAACATATTTCGGCCAGGATGTGAAAAATTACAGCTGTACTGTTCATAAGGAGGTGTGAAAAAATGCCAGTGTTGGAAAACTGGCGTGAAAATACGCGTACCTATGGTTACAGCAGCGGAACTGCATAACGACACTTCTGCAACATCATTATTTTATGGATTCTTTGTCACCAAATTTTCAACATAGACATTTTAGGACCTTTGCTCATGAACAGTGCCACTGTCATTTTCTCAATCTATCCCAAAAACTGATTTCCCACAGCGATCGCGCTATTCTGCGATGGAAGTGCGAAAACACATTTTGGCCAGGATGTGTAAAATAACAGCTGTACAGTTCATAAGGAGGTGTGGAAAAATGGCAGTGTTGAAAATCTGGAGTGAAAATATTACAAATTCGTGAAGTTATGAGCGTGCGTGGAAACTGCGTAACACACGTTTGTAAAACAGTCATTTTTTGGATTTTTTTCACCAAATTTGTAACATAGGCTTTTTGAGAGCCCATCTCAGGACCAGTGGCACTGTTGTTTCATTAATTGGTCCCAAAAGGTGATTCCGTGCAGTGACCGTGAAATCACCTTTCGGGACTGAATAAATCCATGACAGTGACTGAGTTCATGAGGGGGGGTCCCAATAACCCCATGTTGAAAATGTGGTGCCAAAAATGCCTCAAAGTTGAAAAAAACCTATTTATGCCATTATATAGCTTACCGGCATTTCTTCAGTTCGCAGTCGGTTTTGAAGAGTGCAGAGTGTTCCGGTCCACAAGATTATTGAGCTGGGCTCTGCAGGTAAGTATGGGGTGAGGGGGGTGGGGAGGTGGGTGCGGAGTGTGGCGGGGTTGGGGAGGGGCCACCAGACTCAATGAGGGACTGTTTCAGGTTTAAAAAGAAACAAAAAAAAGAAAACATCGTGGAAGTTTTTTTTTTTTACAGGGACATTTGACACACTGGGGTGGGCTCCCAGCATGCCACCTGAGTGTTTTGGGGGCTGTAGCCAGCGGGGATTGGGCACCCCGTCGGTACATACTGAGTGGGGGCAAGAGCCGAGGGGATTGGGCACCCTGGGCTCGCCAACAAATTGGGGAGGGAGACATTGTGCCAACGGGGAGTGGGCTGCCCCATTGGCAAATTGAACTGGGAAGGGGGGGACTGAAGCTGACGGGATTGGGCCCCCCATTGGCAAAGAAAGACTGTTTGAAGGGGGCGCATTATGCCTACTGGGAGTAGGCTCCCCCGTCGGCAAATGAACTGGGTTGGGGGCATGCCGATGGGAGTATTGGCCACCCATGTTGGCTTTCATGGGGCTGTGAGGCAGTGGCAAGCCACTGCCATGTGTACAAGAGTATTACACTTGGCAAGGTACTGCCCTGCAATGACAGGTAGCTCCCTCATTGCAGCAGAATGGCTGATGCTGCAATGATGAGCCGGCCCCTCATTGTAGCGGTGAAATCGTTTCAACTTGATGGCACTTGCCTGCATTGGTCCACCAGTGCCAAGCCCCCAAATGCAGTGCCGCTGTTGGCTGCCACAGTGCCGCACCTCTACAACCCGCTTCTCTCCTAAGCTGCCGCATAATGTTTCTTGTACACGCACACAAGCAAACATAATACTACATTACTAGGTTTTATTCAATGTGTGCTTAGTTTCTTTCAGGAAGCACAAATAAGTAATTAAGTAGGCAGCAATACAGTACACTTAATTGTATATAATTTCTTCCATATGAAGTTTCAGAACAGTGCTTTACAATAATGGGAATTTAAATAGTCAAGTGGAACATCACAGGCAGAACTGCGAGGTACTGTCCTTCAGGCTCCCCTGACCTGAAAAATAAATTACTGCATGGAGTTCAGTTCCCACAAGTGTCCAGTCCTTTTGCAAGCTGCGTAGGAGTGATGACCCACAAAGCAACTTTTAACATAAGTATTGCGTTTACTGAAGTTTAAGTACCTAGCCGGGGCCTCAGTTGCTAATGCTCCTGGATCTCCTCTTCCTCGAAAGAAAGTGGAGAGCCAGGTACAAAGAAGCTGTCTGTGTGTGCCCTAAGAGAAGAAATACTCTTAAAAACTAATAAAAGAAACACATTTAACATGCAGAATGATATACTTTGATTTTGTATTGCTGATTGAAGTTGCTTATCATAGACTCAGGACCTGTTGCCTTGAGAAAGACAGTTTGGTTAACTGCTGGCAATTGCACCCATCCATTAAATTTTTTCAGCTTTTGCACCCCCCACCGAACATGCACCTCCCTGGAGTTGAGAATCCTGTGGGGGGGTATGGGGGGGTGAAGACCCCCGCAGGGGGCACAGCCCCCTACATAAAAAAACAAACAAACAAGTGTCCAGCACCATTTTGCTGAGCACTGACAGTGTTACTTCGCCGAAATTGATTTTCGGCAATTAACACTCACCCTAACAGCGATCGCCTTTCCGGAATCGTTGTTATGGCATAGAACCCATGGGTCATGCATGTATCCTGCTATCCACTGAGGCTGGCATGAAAGGGGGAATGGGGTGAGATTATTGGTGTTTAAAAAATGATATAGAAATAAAAGTGCCATGCCACATGCTATAGCTTGACTTTCGGGATAAAAAGATTGAGGCAGCAAAGCACGAGAAATTTGTTCAGGATAAAAATGATCATGTATTGGGACAGAATTTTGATCAGCATTAAGAGCAAACAAACTAATACATCACCACTACCAAAATATGTTTTAAACAGCACAGCTGATACTCAGGTTGGAGCAGACATTGATTTGGATGACTCCAGTAACAGTTTTTTTAGAATTGTCCCCAGAACCAACCACACCATGGAGGTGCCCTTTGATCTGATTCCAGCAAGACCTATGAGGAGAAAGATGAGGAAAGACCATATATGTGGAAAAAGAAGAGGCACACTGTAGACAGCCAGGCCATGAGACAGCAGACCAGAACCAACAACAGAGGGGAGGACAACAGAAGAGGCAGATTCAGAATCCACCACAGTACATGCATCCCTACAAAAAATGCTGGAATCATTAGTGGTAAATATCTCACAGTATACTCTCACTGAAAAAAGAAACTGCTGTATTACAAAAAGGACTCTCTTTTATACCTATAGCGCACAGCAATCTTTTTGACTCTAACTGATTTGTACAAATTTACTATAAAACAAAATTTAAAACACCATTTTTATAATAAAAGTTTTCACCGGAGGGTGGGGGCTATAGAAAATATGAGTGATTTAGGTAGAGAAAATGTATTTAAACCTAAATCTACTTTTTGCCCCTGCCACCTCAGCGGCTGTCCTATCAATTGAACAAGTACGTGAAAAGGAATTGGAGATACTTTTTAACAAGAATAAGAGGTCCTGTTTTGTTAATATTAGTAAGATAGAGAGAAGAGCCTTAAAATATTTGGAATGAAATACTAGTATCATGATAAAGCCAGCAGACAAGGGTGGTTTGATCATGATTACGGGCACAACAAAATATATAAGTGAGGTGATGAGACTATTGAGTGATGAGAATGTGTACAGAAAATTAAGAAGTGATTCAACTAAAGAGTTTAAACTGCTGACTGGTACTTTTCTTGATAAATCATCTAATAGGGGTATCATCAGCAGAGAAGAGAAGGGTTTTCTTTTGTTGGATCACTTGGCACTTTTACATGCTCCCCAAAATATACGGAACTGTGAATAAACCTCTGGGACGCCATATTGTGGCAAGTCTCAGGTGTTTGATCAAGAACCTTTCAAAATTTGTAGATTTTTATCTACGTCCTCCTGTCAGTAGATTGCCATCCTGTATCAAGGATGTGTGGAGTACACTTATGTATGGGGCTAATGCCAGTTGCCATCCCTTTAAGTGCTCTCAGAACAATGTTGCAGTGTTAGCAGGGGCTCCTAGGAAACCCCTTAGATTCTCTGTCAGACTTGTCAGTCTGGGGCTAGACCTCAGGAGAAGAACATCCTGCTGTACAGAATAAACCCTTTATTCACTTTATTTCTGTGTCCGTCAGTTTGTTCGCATGGTCCAGCAAAGTATCAAAAGCAGCAGCAACAGATGATCCTGGCAGACCAGAAAGAAAGTAAGGGTCTTTAGTGGCAGACCAACACCAAAACGCCACACATGGTGGAGAATGTGGCCCTTCTTCTGCCCAGATCCCATCTTGCTTGTTTGCGTCACTGGGTACCTCAAGTCACTTGTCCCAGTATGCCTGAACTGCTTGAATGTTACTGGCACCACAGCCTGCCTGCAGAAAATGTCTGTAGCCTTCCTTTGCTGCACTGAGATTGTCAAAAGAAAAAACTATTGAACATTGCTGGCCAGCTGTTAAATGGAAGCAGAGTCAGCAATCAAGTTATTTAGCCCTAGAAACCACAACAGAGCTCCTCAAGCAAACTGCAATCCCCCCCTCCAGCTCTCACCTTGTGCAGGGCTCGTTTTCAGTGCTCCATTTTGCCAGGCAAGCAACCTCTACAATTTTAAGCTGCAGCCACTGACCCTGGTGCCACTCATCTCAAACACAGTAAATAAATGAACTGCACTAAACACTTGGCTTCATTCAATCAGGCTCCTGGCTGCCTCGAGGGACCAATTACCTCACGGTCCTCTTTGCCTCCTACAACCGTGGCTCAGCTCCGCTCTGCATGCTGCAGCTCCCTGCCACAACAGTGCTTCAGAGAAAAAAGAGACAAAATAATAACAACAAACGTCTCTGCTCCAAGCGCTTGCACCACATTTTGTTCAGTGCTCCTGCCTCTGCCTACATGACTGGGCTCCAACCGTGTAACAGCCACTCTGTCCCTCGCTGCTCAGCTTATGCTCCTTTGCTCAGGCAAACAGCCACTGGCCTTCACAGTACACCAAGGGCTGTCCCGCTTCTGTACTAGGTGGCTCAGCCTGTCAGCTGGACCACTGCACCAGTATCGGCCTTTCATACCTCCTGTTGACAGACTGGTCTCAACAAATACCGCTCCTGGGCACATCAACCTCCCAGACACCTCCCATACTAACAGTTGCTCATGCCCACTGGGAATGCCTGCCACAGCTAAATCTCTGCTCCACCCAATGTTGCCATTCTGACCTCCATTCAGGACCAAGAAAAAAAAAGAAAGCACTCTGTCAGTCCTCCAGATTTCCTCCCCTACCGCGGCTCAGCTCCAGGCTCTCCCCGATTCACCATGCTAAGACTTAGAGCTGCTCGGAGCCTCTACTTCTCCTTGGCAAGGCTACACAACAGACCACAGCAAACAAACATCTCAGGACTGCTACAGAGCGATCCGCTCCCTGTGAGGCCATGCTTCAATTACAGGGGCCATACAAGGAATAGATAAATAAAATGGGGGCAAAAGGGAGAAAAAAGCAAAAAGCAGGGCAGTAAATGAAACAAACAGAAGAACAGCCTGGGAGACAAGAAAAGAGAAAAAATATATACATATAAATAAATAAAACGAATACATGCAAGGACAGCCCCAGAGATCAGCAAATAAAGTAAATATACACAGGAGAGTTATCAAATGAATACAGAGGGACTCTGGGCACGGACTAAGCCATATAAAAAAGAAAAAGCTCTACCAACATAAACAAATACTGAACAAAATTAAATAAAATAACCCCACAGTATCTGTGCCACTCACCAAAATAAAAAGCCCACCATTTTTCCATTCTCATCTGGAGAAGAAGGACAGCAGCGTGGCAGTCACCATTTTGGATCTTGTGAAGCAGCCAGGCAGCCTCGTGGCAAGAATCCTCCATCTTTGTTTTCACAAAACAACAAGACAGGAAGTGACCATTAACCCCTGTGCTGGTGGCCATCTTGCTACTGTCATACCAGTCAAAACACAGGAACTGTATGTCAGAGTTCGGTGCCCATCTTGTGAAGGGCACTAAAATGACCTCAATCTGGCCGGCCTGGTGGTGCTAAGGGTTGAGGTGCTGGAAGCCACACCTCGCACCATGCCGGCGACCCGGGTTTGGGAATGAGCCCGGGCCATCGGGCAGTCAGTGGGGAGGGAGAGGATTAAGCTTCCAGAGGACAGCTCTCCTCTCCCGGGATGGAGGGGGATCCATGCTTGGCGCTTGACTGGCCTCTGGCGGAAGTCGGAGGCACGGCAAGCACAGAGCATTCAGCAAGGGATAGGATGAGTGATGTCAGCGGTGATGCCAGGGTGCATACCACTCCCCCAGAACAAGGGAAAATGCTCTCCAGGCGCTGGGAAGATGGAGCACCAGAGAAGACCCCTCATAGCTCGCACCTGCCTGGCCTTCCAGTGCCCGACAAAACTTGGATTGTTCTGGGTGTTGTGACCCCACCTCGTCCCCGCCTGGTGGGGGGGGAACCGTTGCTTCATGGGATGAGTGAGATGGTCCAGGTAGGTGGCAGAAGTGGGGGCAGACTCCATAGGTGCTCCAGATGAAGCAGAGCAGGGGAGGATAAAAAGTATGATTTCAAAAAAAATAAATAAATGACCTCACTCCATAGAAATCAATGGCGTACCTTTTGAAATGAATGGACATTGCAACAAAACCTTTATTTAAATAAAAGACAAAACAGAATTGAGTGGGAATTGTTTATTAAGATGTCTTTGATGAACTTTGCTTACAAATCATTGTACTTTTGTCTGCAAAAATATTTTCTTCTCTGCACTTCATCTTTTCCTTGATGTCCAGTCTCCTGCATGACAGCAACTCCTTCTCTTCCTTACGACCTTTGTTCAGTGAAACAAAGCTCATCTCCAACCACAGTGTCTGAAGATGACACTGATATGGGTGCTGGAGCGTCCGGAGTTCTTCCTTCACCCATCTTGTGGGCATGGGGCTACAAAATCAAAACCATCCTCCATGACATCCAGTCTTCTATTTCAGCTCAAGGAGCACCAACTATGCAAGCCATTCAAGATGACCTGTCCTACATTAAGGCTATTTCACCACAGTCCACGGTCCATACCAGCCTACAGCCAGCACCCTTCTCAGCCTTGCATCACAAAGATGCTGTGAACTGGCTTGAGCAATTCCAAGCATGGATTTCCTTACATGGTTGGACTGATCCTTTGCGTATTTCCAAGGCCTTGTACTTGCTTTTGAGAGGGACTGCCATTACTTGGTTCAATGCACTTCCAGAACAAGTCAACGGGGACACTGCCACCCTGTATGCAATTTTCAAAGACCATTTCCTCAAAGCACATCCGCCCTGGGTATTGGAACAACAGCTGTGGGAAAACACCATGCAACCCTCTGAGTCTTTAGAAGTATTCATAATGGACACAGAGTCACAGTGCAAATGTCTGGAGAAGACTGAGAAAGAGCAAATCAAAACCTTTGTCCGGGGATTGCTTCCTCAACTCTGTCTTTAGAGAAACCAACAACCTGGATGGACACAATCCAAGCTGCTCAACTCGCACAAGAGTCTATATCAATATCCCAGGCCTCCAGTGTACAAGTGCCTCAGTTGTCACAGTTAGCCGCACTTGCAATATGTGTCAGGCAGCAGCAATCAATGATACAGATGCTCACCACAACTGTCAATAGTCTGCACCTCAGCTCAACTGCTTCTTCTGCTACATCTATCAATGCTCTTCGACCATTTCAACAGCGACCTGAGCTACCTCCACCTGCACGAGAACCAGTGACCTGCCAGTGGTGTGGATTCAGGAGACACACTGCTGCTGTCTGCCGAAAGCTACAGTATCAAAACAGAAATCAGAAGAGCCAAGGATGCCTACCACAGTACAATCAGTAAGACGAACACAACTACTCCCAGGATCACGGGACCACAGCAACTGACTGCCCCTCTGAGTCTCGCAATTCAAACAAACCACACCCTCTAAGTGCAAACTCAGGCACCCTCTCACTTCCAGGAGCATAGGTACCTGTCATCGGGTCACCTCTCCTAGCAAACTGTGCCTGTAACCATCGGAGATTGGTTCACACACGCCTTGGTCGACACTGGAGCAGAAATTTCAGTTATCAACAACAGTATTCTGAACAACCAAGCTATTTGTCATGTACCTAATGTCTCTCCAGCCAACCTAAAGTACATTATCACAGCAAGTACAGCTACAGTACCTATCACAGGCATGGTCCATCTCAAGCTACTTTTTGGCTCACAACAAGCTACTGTCAAGTTTTACCTAGTGCCTGATCTACAACCTGCAGTGATTCTTGGCCTGGACTTCCTCAAAGCTCACAAAGCTATTCAAGACTTTGCATCAAACAGACTTTCACTTGACCTTCAGAGGCAACTCACAGCTACAGATTCAGTCACTGGGCTTCCTCAAACAGAAATGGTTTTGATTGCCAATATTCGAGGTGAACCACTTTCACAAGGTGTTGTTGGCATTATCACAGGATCCCCGCGCTGTGCATTAATCAGGTCTTCTCCCAGGAAACACCTTGTCTGCAGTGCATAGCAGCAGTCTTCCAAAAATGATGCAACTTCACAGATGAGCCAGTAGTCATCTCAAAGGGTGCCAATATCAGAAAGTTTGTCTGCTTGTCTACAAGGGACCAGCTCCATCTCATGCAAGAACCTCAGCCTGGTTCCGCTAACTCTAGTCCTGTCAGTACTATCAGGACCAAGCATCTCTAACAGTAAAGCAACTTTTGAAATTCCTGGAGAATTACCTGGATGTCTTTGTAGGTCCAGATAACAAGCTCGGATGCTGTGATATCCTGCAACAACACACCACAGATGTGCAGCCCAGCCAGAAACCAATCCATCAGTGAGCCTTCAAAGTTGGACACCAACAGAAACAAGTCCTAGAGGACATAATCAAAGACATGCTGGAACAAGATATTGTTGAAGAGTCTTCAAGTCCCTGGGGTTCACCTTGCCTGCTGGTGGTAAAGAAGGACAAGGGGTATTGCTTTGTGGTAGACTACAGAAAGCTCAATGCCTACACAGTGCAGGATGCTCATTCCTTACCTACAACTGAAGATACCTTAGAGAGTCTTTATGTGGCCAGCCCTGCTTACTTCACCACTCTAGACCATCAGAGTGGGCTCTGCCAAGTTTCCATTGATCCAACTTCTCGTCCATACACAGCATGGTACTGCCACTTGGGACTTTTTAAATTCAAACGTCTGCCTATGGGACTTCAGAATAGTCCGGCCACATTCCAACATGTTATGGAAGCCATACTACATGGGTTGTCTTGGAAATCTTGTATAGTCTACCTGGATGATGTCATTGTCTTCAGCAGAACTTTGCCAGAGCATCTCCAACATCTCAAAGAAGTGTTTGAACATCTCAGACAAGCCAATCTTAAGCTTCACCCAGAGAAGTGTTGTTTTGCACAGCATCAAATTCATTACCTAGGACAAGTTGTTAGTTCTCAAGGCATTTCTCCAGACCCAGACAAGCTCTCAGCAGTCAAAGACTATTCAGAACCTAACAATCTCAAAGACCTTCGAGCTTTTCTGGGCTTGTCTGGCTACTACCGAAAGTTCATTTGCAACTATGTTAAGATGGGAGCTCTACTGTATGCCATCACCAAAAAGGGATGTGACTATACATGGACTTCTGAATGACAAGAGGCCTTTGAAATCTTGAAAGAAAACCTAATATCTTCTCCAGTATTGGCTTACTCAAGGTTCGACCAACCCTTCAAGCTCTACTCAGATGCTAGTTCCTTTGCAGTGGGTGCTGTTCTATGTCAAATTCAAGATGGAACAGAACAAGTTGTTGCCTATGCTGGGCACTCTCTTTCCTCAGCTGAGCAGAATGATGGCATCACAGAAAATGAACGTCTAGCCATGGTATTTGCTGTAAAGAAATTTGACTGTTACCTTCGCTGCTCCTCCTTTACAGCAATCGTTGATCACTCTGCCCTCAGATGGTTATTTGAAATGAAGGAGCCAGTAGGCAAGTTCACCTGATGGATCACCATGCTGCAATCCTACAACTCTGAAATTCAGTACAGACCAGGTCGAGTTCATGCAAATGCCGATGGTGTAAGCTGGAGATGATATCCCTCCGCATCATCTTCAACAGATGAAGACTCCTGCTTACAAGCTCTTCCCTCTCACGTCACGGATGTGCTTCCTGTGGACACTCCTACAGCACCTCAAGTTGCTTTGCTGCTACCAACTGCTTCTACAGAAAGACACACAAATCCTCACTTACTGCAAGCAGCCAAAGAGCTTCTCGCCTCCTCTACTTCTGACCTCTCTATGGCAACAGTCAAAATGCAAAAAAGAACTGATCCTCAATTCACAGACATAACCACATACTTAGAGTCTGGAACCTTACCGCAACGAAAAAAGCATCGCCAGGATGTACTTTTCTTTGCTTCACAATGCTTCCTCAATGACGGTGTGCTTTTCCACATTTGGACCAAGGAAGGAAAGGGCCATCGCATGGATATAACTCATGTACAGCTAGTTGTGCCAGCCTCTCTGATCAGTCAAGTTCTTCTCTCCACTCCTACCTCTCCACTTTCTGGAGGTCATATGGGAATCCACAGAACTCTCGAAAAGACAAGACTTCACTTCTTCTGGCCTCACATCAATGAGGACATTGTCCGATTTGTCAAATCCTGCCAGCCCTGCTCCCAAAGAAAGCTTCCTGCCAAACCAGCAAAGGCACACATCATTCCAATGCCTGTAGCCACTGAACCACTCCAAAGAGTCAGCACAGACATTCTTGGGCCCTTACCTACATGCTCTGACTCTGGCAACAAATACATCCTTGTTTTTGTGGATTACCTAACAAAATATTTGGAACTAATCATCCTAAAAGACATCAAAGCTGACACAGTGGCAAATGCCTTCCTCAACACAGTCATTTGTCATCATGGTACCCCATCGTACCTGCATTCAGACAGAGGCACTAACTACCTTTCAACTATCGTGTGAGAAACATGCAAACTTCTCAACATCAAAAAGTCTCACACAATCACTTATCATCCGCAGTGCAATGGACAAAGTGAAAGAATGATGTCTACCATTCTCAGCACCCTCTCCAAGTACCTGGGTGAGACTCACAACACTTGGGATTGTTTTGTTTCATTTGTACAATTTACTTACAGTACAAGTCCTTGTGTCGACAGTACAGAGTACACACCATTTTTCTTAGTCCATGGACGCCACCCAAAAACTCCACTGGACAGGGATCTCTCGCTGCTAGACATCCCAAAACCAGCTTCTGCCTTCATCGTTCCAATGCTGGAACAACTTGAACTTGGCAGACGTGTTGCCATCACCATGTTGGGCCAGAGAAAATCTGCAATGCAGAAAATGTCAGCAGCCAAGTTGCATGAGCCTTCATTCTCCATTGGGGACATTGTGTGCTTGTGCCGACCTGTCCTAGCTCTGGGCACCCCCAAGAAACTGCTTTTCCCCTGGACTGGTCCCTTCTACATTGTAGAAAAGCTTCTTCCTGTGCACGTTCATCTATGCCACAAGTCTGATGGAAAGCTGGTACACAACAAATTCCACATCAATCACTTGAAACATGGGCACCTGAGTAACACCACCCCAGATGATCCCAGTTCACCCAACAATGAAACTGCACTTGAGCCTACCATTCTCTCTGAAGCTGAAATCCCTTCAGACAACTTGCAAACAGTTTCTACAGATCTTTCCCCTCCTGACACTCTCCAGCCGGATCCTGTTTTGCCTGATCAACCAGATGAACACCCTGTGACTTCTTCTTCTCAACCTTTTTCTTTATCTTCTCAGGACTCTGTCATACACACACCAGATTGAGAAGATATTATGTAAGAAATTCAGCAATGGATCCTGGACATACCGAGTGAAGTGGTGTGGATTTGACAGTGCGCAGAACTCCTGGGTCACTTTTAATGACCTGACTCCATACTGTCAGGAACTGTCTCAAGCCAGTCATGTCTCTATTCCCATTGACTGGAAAAGTCACAGGAAATCTTGAACTTTTGTTAACTGGACTCAGTGGTAATACACCTTCCTTGTGGTATTTCTCGTGTTATGTAAATATTATTGTTCTGCAACTGTTATTGCATTGTTTATCTGCATTCTGGGTATCCTCCAGCTGCTACCCATCCCTCCCTTTCCTTCTCGCTTCCCTGTACTGTAGCACTTGTCACCCTGACCAAGCTTCACGTTGTTATGGTGTTCCCCCCTCTCCTGGTTCTACTCTGACTGGTCACCATTGTAGTCCAGATCCTTTTGTCCCCCCCCCTCCTCCTGCAGTGGAGTAATGTCTGGTAAAATATTTTAATTCCATGCTTAAAGTTTTATTGACTCCTTGTTGTATAATATTGCTTTGTTCAAGTGGTGCTCACATTAACTGTCCTGGGGTGATGTGGAGTACACTTATGTATGGGGCTAGTGCCAGCTGCCATCCCTTTAAGTGCTCTCAGAACAATGTTGCAGTGTTAGCAGGGGCTCCTAAGAAACCCCTTAGATTCTCTGTCAGTCTTGTCAGTCTGGGGCTAGACCTCAGGAGAAGAACATCCTGCTGTACAGAATAAACCCTTTATTCACTTTATTTCTCCATCCATCAGTTTGTTCACATGGTCCAGCGAGGTATCAACAACAGCAACAACAGATGGTCCTGGCAGACCAGAAAGAAGATAAGGGTCTTTAGTGGCAGACCAACACCAAAATGCCACAGATGCTATTGACTTGTTGGCAGTACTAAGATCTGTAAAACTAGACTCTGTTTGTCTTCTCGTTACCATGGCTGTGACGCCATTATATACAGATGTACCGCATGCTGAAGGCTTGTCCTGTGTGTGTTACTATCTGGAGCAGTCAGAGGAATCAGAACCGGCTTTTATTTTATTTTATTCCTTACAAATCGGGTTTATAACCTTTGAGTCAGAGACTCATTTACAAAGGCACCTCATCGCAGGGAGGGCAGACATCAAGACAGTTATTACAGTGCAGATTAAAAAAGAGGATAACATTACAGGTGCAGTAAAAGGAACACTTAACATAGATACACTTAGGTTACATAATGTAGTAGTTTGTATGTTACTTAGGTTACATAATGTTACAAAATTGTGAGTTACATTCATGGATATAGTAGGTCCTCAGAGAAGACTGCGGGTTACATCCCTGTTTGGACCTAGTAGGGAAGGAGTGGGTCTGGGAGAGGGAGAGGCTGTCCAGTGGACTTTGTCGAGCCAGGGGGCAAGGTGGGTGGGTACCACAGGTTACAACAGGGGGTTAGTTGTACCTACAACAGCGGGTATTAAAGATATGGTTCCGAAGGGCTGTTTTGAAGGAGCCAATTTTTGTCAAGTGGGAGATGCAGGTAGGGAGAGAGCTGAACCAGGTGAGGGCTTGGTAGAGGAAGGATCTCTGGGCAAGAGAGGTCTTGGTTCTGGGCACCTTGAAAGTGGCCTTAACTGAGCTATGGGTGGTGATGGATGATGATGACTGCTGTAGGAAGGTGGAGACCTCCAGGGGGGAGAGTCCTAGCAGTGATTTATTAGCGAGAAGGCAGGTCTGGTAGAGCAGTCGCTCCTCAAAGTTGAGCAGATTGGTGTTAGTATAGAGAAGGCAGGTGTGAGTTCGGCTGGGGGCACCAATCAGGAGCCTACAGGCCTTATTGATGGAGAGTTGGATTTTGGAGAGGGCAGTGTTGTCAGCTGCGGCATAGATGGGCAAGCCATAGTCCATGAGGGACAAGACAGAGGAGGTGATGGCTAGCCTGAGGGCAACCTGAGGCAGGCAGTCCCTGTGCCAGTATAGCAGGCCAATCCGAGAGTTAATGGTGGCTGACAGGGCATTAATGTGGGTGTGGAAGGAGAGGGCAGTATCAAACGTGATGCCTAGGTACTTGTATGTGGTCACTTGTTCTAGCGGGTGCAGAGTGCTGGGAATAATCAAGAGGGGGGGATATTTTTAACTTTATTTTGGTGGTGGGAGAAGAGCATTGATTTGGTTTTCTTTAGGTTAATGACCAGTCTGCAGTCACCAAACCACCTTTTGGCTTGGTTGTAAGCTTGCTGGAGGGATAATTGGAGGGATGTGGGATTGGGATGTGAGGCAATGAGGACTGCATCATTGGCGTAGAGGAGCATTTTACTGGTACATGAGCTGGGGAGGGTGTTGAGCTAGAGACTAAAAAGTATTGGACCCAGGATGGAGCCCTGAGGGACCCCAGAGTGAACGGGAAGAGTGCTGGAGAGGGGAGCCGCTGATCTTGACATGCTAGGTAGCTAGAGAACCAGGAAATGGGACCACCAGAGAAGCCAAGTTGGTGGAGAGAGTCGAGTAGAAGGGGATGACAGACAGTGTCAAAGGCCTTGGAGAGGTCAATGAACACTGCTCCAGCAAGGCTGCCAGAGTCGAAAGCAGCATGCAGGTGTTGGGAGAATTCCAGGAGAACCGTGGTTGTACTGTGTCCTGGGTGGAAACCGTGCTGCTCTGGGCACATAATGTCGTACTTGGTTAGGTATTCAGAGAGCTGGATCAACACCAATTTTTCAAGGGCTTTAGAGAGTTGGGGGGAGGATGGAGATCGGTCGGTAATTGTTGGGGTGGACCAGTCCCCACTCTTATGTATGGGTGTGATTTCAGCAGTTTTCCAAGCACTTGGGAACTAACCCAGGCATAGAGACCGGTTTAGAAGGTCAGTCAGGGGGACTAGGACTTCGTCCAAGACCACACGGAGGATCCTGGAGTTGAGGGGGTCACTGCTGGGGTTATTGCTGCCTAAGGCTTTTAGTAGGTGTGGCCTGGCTTCATGGGGGGATAGGGTGCACAGGTAGAATGGTGGGCAATGCAGGACCAGAGTGAGAGAGGTGGGGATTGGGTCAAAGAAGCTGCCAGGGAGGACCGAGCTTAGGTCAGAGAAGGCAGTGTTAAGGCAATCGGCTATAAGGAGTGGATCTGTGGTGGGGGTGCCATTGATGGAGAGCTCAGATGGTGGGGGGAGCGGGACTTCCTATTTAGCTCTTTCATATTATCCCAGAAGGTCCGGGCTGAACCCCGAGTGGAAGCGAGGGTGGTCTGGTAGTGCTCTGCCTTGACCTGCCTAATGGCCCAAGTGCACTTATTGCATTCTGCATTGTAGGCCTGTCTATCACATGCCTTTCCAGATTCTACAGCAATGTGCCAGAGATTATCTCTGTTTTTGAGTCTCTGGAGGAGGGGTGGGGTGATCCATGGGGCATTGCATTTTTTGGAGCAGATCCTGGTGAGGGGGCGAAAAGGTCACAAGCCTTACAGAAGGCATTTGTGAAGTGGTCAAGAGCTGAGTCAATGTCAGGGGCTCACTGGATAGAAACATAGAAACATAGACTTTGACGGCAGATAAGGACCACTTGGCCCACCCAGTCTACCCATTTCCCTACTTACTGGATAAGCTGCAGATTCTAGTTAACTAACAGTCTACTTCCTGCAACCCCCCCACTATAATTGC
This sequence comes from Neoceratodus forsteri, assembly GCA_016271365.2. Lineage (NCBI taxonomy): Eukaryota > Metazoa > Chordata > Ceratodontiformes > Ceratodontidae > Neoceratodus > Neoceratodus forsteri. The sequence goes on from CM028129.1 coordinate 672,240,723, forward strand.
CTGTTTGAATTCCCCCACTGTTTTAGACCCAGTGACCTCCCCAGGAAGGCGGTTCCATGTATCCACCACTCTCTCCATGAAAAGAAATTTCCTCACATTACCCCTCAGCCGTCCCCCCTCTATCTTTAAATTGTGCCCCTTGTTCTTACACATCTCTTTTTCAGAAAGATGCTACCTTCCTGGACTTTGTTGATTCCCTTGAGGTACTTGAAAGTTTCTATAATGTCCCCCCTGTCCCTCCTTTCATCAAGGGTACACATATTAAGCTCTCTCAGTCTCTCTTCATATGGTTTCTGCTGCAGACCCTGCACCATTTTAGTTGCCCTCCTCTGGACTGTTTCCATCCTGTCTATGTCCTTGCGTAGATGAGGTCTCCAAAACTGCACACAGTACTCCAGATGGGGTCTCACCAACTGTCTGTATAGAGGGATAACCACTTCCCTTTTTCTACTTGTGATGCCCCTTCCTATGCATCCCAGTATCCCCCTGGCTCTCCTTACTGACTTCTCACATTGCTTACCTACCTTTAGGTCATCTGATATGACTACCCCCAGGTCCCCTTCTATTTTTGTTGTTGTTAGTATCTCCCCTGCTACTGTGTACTCTTCTCCTGGGTTTTTGTTTCCCAGGTGCATTACTTTGCACTTCTTTGCATTGAATCTAAGTTGCCATATGTCTGACCATTCCTCCAACCTTGCCAAGTCCCTTCTCATCTTTTCTACCCCCTCTTGTGTATCAACTCTGTTACAGATCTTTGTGTCATCTGCAAAGAGGCATACCTTTCCCTCCAGATAGGGAACCAGTCTAGCTGGGCTAAGTATTGCTTTCATTTTCTGAGGCCGCCGGGGCATAAATGGTGGCATAGAGTGGCCTGGGACACTGACTTCAGAGTGGAGGATGACCAGAGACAGAGGACTGGGGAGTGATCACTAAGAGAGTTGGGGAGGACAGTGACATCCCGGATTTTGTAGGGGCGGTTAGATATAACAACATCTAGGAGAGTGCTGGTGCCAGTAGAGTGGTTGAATCTGCTGGGCTGGGTGACTAACTGGGACATATCCAGGGCAGCAAAGGAGTCCCTTATATGGGAGGCAGTGAAGGCAAGCCAGTTAACATTGAGATCACCTAGGATGACTTGCTCCACTTTGTGAGAGAGAGATGCGAGGTACTCAATGAGGGACTGGACCGCTTGGTTTTGATTCCTTGGGGGTACGTAGGAGACCGTGAGGAAGAGAGGGCCTCAGGTGGGGTCAGGTGTGATTTTTAATGTGAGGGCTTGGGCTCCATAATCAAGTTTAGGAGCTGGGAGTGCCTGACCTATAAGGGAGTCCCGTACGAGTAGTGCGCAACCACCACTGCGTTTGCCTACTCAGTCTTCCCTGTAGATGGTATATCCAGGGAGGGTGATAGCAGAGTCAGGGGTGGATTTGGAGAGCCATGTCTCTACCAGTACAATTATATCAGGTTGATGTTGAATGACCCAGCACTGAAGGGCAGCAGATTTCTTTAGGAGACTACAAATGTTTAAGGATGCAAAGCAGAGGCCAGTTGCAGTACAGGGTTTAGAAGGGCTGGAAGCCATAGGTCCTGGGTTTGGGTGTACATTACCAGATAATAATAATAGCAGTGTAATTATTCTGGTTAGTGGCCAGTGGTGATAGAGACCCTTGGGTCGACACCCAGCTGAGGACTTTACAATCAGGGTGTATGGGATAGATAAAGTGCGAAGGGTGGGAATGGCAGGGGAGAGCTGGGTACAGGTTGGGCCTTGGAGGGCGGAGGGAGTGGGGTGTTGGCAGGGTGGGGATGTTGGGGGGTCACGGGTGTGTCGAGGGTGGGGGAGAGCCGAGTCACTGTGGGGTAGTCTGGGGATGAGGTGCCTAGTGTGGAGGAAAGGTTCTCCAGTCGGTGTGAGGTCTGTACCAAGAGGGCGAAGGACAGCAGACTTAGTAATGGAGTGTAGGTGCCCATAGCAGCTGAACAGTAAAGGAAGAGGTCCAGGAGTAGTAGAGAGTAAGGAGATGTAGAGCAGCTTTGGCACAGTTGGTGGAAAACCCCTCTAGTGGGCGAAGAGTATAAGCTGCAAATGGGAAAAATCAGTATCAATCAGTAGAAGAGGGAGGGGACAAAGACTGATGAATAGTGATAGACTGACCACACAATAAGTGAAATGAGACAGGAACTGTATTGTGTTGGATTGGGTAAGTGTGCTTATAACTGGACCCTCTAGCTGCTAAAAGATATAATCTGCTAATGGAAAAGTCAGCACTTGGCTGATTTCCTGGTTCGCTGTGTTGAGCTGGTATTGACATGCAGTTATTTTATTTTTCAAGATCATCGTTATTTGCAAATACATGAGATGACAGTGGGGGTTTCTTAGTCCTTGGTTATGTCATTTTATATATGAGACTCTGGGAAAAGCTTACAGTGTTGAATCCTGACATTAATCCTTTTTTTCATAAAGTTATAACCAATGATAAGTTTGTAGATTACCTGTTCTTTGTCTAGAAAGGAATGATAGAGCAATTATCTGGTTTTGTCAGGCATTTACACAAATTAAACAAAAATTTGAAGTTCACTGTGAATGCTAATCCAGTCAGGGTATCATACCTTGACATAGTTACTGAAAAAAACAAACATAGGCACCATCAAGATGGATTTATTTAGAAAACCATCAGATAGGAACTTGATCCTAGAAGCTTCCAGTATGCACCCTAGGTATACTGCATCTAATATACCATGTAGCCAGTTTTTGCATCTGCAAAAAAATTGTAGTGGGATGGAGGATTGTCAGCAGAGGGAGGATTAAATGAGGTTGAGATTCCAAGCCAGGGGTTACAGTAGTAGATAGGTGAATAAAAAGCTCTGAATTGGGCTAAGGATTGAGATTGGGATAATTATATTGTAAGAAATAGGGAAACTATGAGCCGGCCCAGTGGCACTGAGGGTTGCGGCGCTGGATGTCACACCTCGCACCACGCCGGTGACCTGGGTACAGGAATGAGCCAGGGCCATCGGAGGTCAGCAGGGAAGGAGAAGTTGAGCATCCAGAGGACTGCTCTCTTCTCCTGGGGTGGGATCCTGGGTGTACCATGCCCCGTGGCAGCTCCCAGCAGAGGCTGGGGCCATTTACCCGCAGTAGCACAGAATGTAGAGGGGTTGGCATTGGCAGGACATCTGTGGGTGGTCCCGTGCTGGCATCCATTGCATGCCATGCCAATGGGGGGAAGTAAGTAAAAAAAAATCCCTGCCTCCTGATAGGCGAAGGATGGTCCGGGGGCTGGCCGCCGTGCCCAGTGTCAGGTCTCTCCGCTCACTCATCTGTTCTCCTCCCTGTCTAGGCTACTCTTCTGGATTGTAGATAGAGTGCCAGATAGGAGTATCGGCAGTCCCGCTTCGGGGGGCTCAGAGCCGGAGGGTTGGGCAGCCAGGCTAGTGGATGGAGAACCACTTCCAGAGGAGTCGGGTGGAGGACTTCAGATGGACGGGATCAGGCTTCAAACCATGTGTCCATCCAGAGAGAGTTCAGGGTAAGGCAGAACCATAAATAGAGTTAAAAAAAAAAAGAAATAGGGAAACTACAAATGCAGTAAAGGAATCTGATAATAGGGTTACTTTATCACTACATACACCTACAAATCCAAACAAATCCTTGAAATTAAAAATTTGATTTCAAGTTCAACCCCAGGATTTCTATGCATGGCATCTTGTACATGCAACACCTTTTGTATCAGGAGAACCATAAGACAATTTAAGCAAAGAATAGGCAAGCATGTATGAGATATTCCAGTGAAGATTTGATACATATTTTGGCCACCCACTCAAAGTTTTCTAACCCGGGAATCAAGCATACTTGGTTATATACAGTATGGGGATTGAGAGAGGTATCCTGGGTAGAAGAGGATGTGATTAGGATAAATGGTTGAAATGGGAGGCAAACTGGGTGTGTACTTTGGGTGCTTTAAAAGCATTAGGCTTGAAAGGATGTTTTGAAATCATACCATTTCTATAAATTAATGTTGGATGTGAAATTATATCTACTGGGCTGTGTTCTGAAATGGATGGATTTTAACCTTCATTATTTACTTTAAATATGTATTTTATATTATGCATATTTGTACTGACATTGTTTTCTCTTTTTAAAGTAGTGAGTGTGACATCTCCTTACTCTTTTTGCCCAGTGTGGCTGATCAAGATTTTATCAGTTGTGAGAATTTCCAGCTCTGCAGCCAAGTGAAGATAATATCATCAGCATTATATGGACTCTATAATTCATTCCTTTTATATAAAAATGAATATGTTTTGCTGTTGAAATAATGGAGAATATTCAAAAAATATGAAAAGTCTGCATTTGAAGTCTTTGAGCTGTGATGAATTGAATGTTTTTATTATTTATTGTATGTGGAAATTTTGGGGGGACTATTAATTTGCAGTGTTTTGACGATGTCATTAATGTGGTACTATATAAGGAGGATCCTTCTTTGTCAGCCTCACCTTCGATAAACCTCCTGTACGGGTGTGAAATGGTGTTGGGAGGCTTGTTGGCCACTTGGGAGTTTGTATTCTTGCTCTTAGCTATTTGTATTCATGTTTTTGCGATGTATCTATTGCTTATTCAAATAAACTTGATATTTTACTGCTTAGATGTAGTAGTGGCAAGTGTGTTTCTGCAGCTGGTTTATGGATGTAAGTGTGTAGTATTTTTTGTTGGATAACTTAGTAATTAGTTACCATATGCACTGCCTTGCTTGGGGGACCCTTGTTCTTTTGTACAGAATCATAAAATAGCAAGAAAAAATTCCTGGACTCTGATGTGTTAGTGCTGACCTTTAACAGTGATGTTATCCCAGCAGAACATCATGTCTTTTCAATAAACAACTAAAAACTTATTTTTTTTTAAATGTATTTTTTCACCTTTTTACAAGCATGCAATTTTATAATTAGTAATGCACTTCAGGGTGGGTGTCGGGTGGATAGCATCACTTCTCTGGGATTGGACGCACTCAGCCTGTAGCCTCATGCCCAACCACCCATGGCATGATGTTATCCCAGCACAACACATGCCCTTTCATGCATTATTACTTAATTATAAAACTAATGGTGAGAATCCAGCCTTCTGATTGGCTGGAATCCATGTGGTTACTATACAGTAATAACATGGGTCATACATGCGTCCTGCTATCCATTGAGGCTGGCAAGAAAGGAGGAAATGGGTGAGCTTATTGGTGTTTAAAAAAAATGATATAGAAATAAAAGTGCCGTGCCACATGCTATAATAGCATTAAGGTGTGTGTTTAGAGGTGGGGGGGTGTTGGGTTACATTTACAACTACCTGTCCACAAACAGCCGTCGATGTGATCTCATGCTGTTAATCACATGAGGGTGTACTACTGAAAGATAACTGCCCCTGTTGTCTATCGATCATATATAAAATGTCTATAGGGGGAGTTTTCTAAATGGGAAAGAGAATGTTATTGACTGGGGCATTGCATCTGATCGCCAGTAGATTGTAAAGAGTTGGGACAGTGAGAAAGAAAACTGAAAATGTGCAGTAATTCATGGGCCAGAGGTGTGTGATTATATTTACAAGCATAGATAACCAAACAGGTGATGTGGTTTTGAACTCAGTGTAGTTTGAACAGATGGTTATAGGGAAGGCTAGACCAAAAAAACTGCAGTGGTCGAAATGTGATGTAATGAAACACTGGTTTACTGTGAAATACGGGAAGGATATGATGTGAGAGATTTTGCAGAGGTGGCAGTAGAAGGAATGTGTAAGATTTTTCAGAATGGAAGTTTGGGGTCAAGTACAACCCTGAGGTCATAGAACAGTAGGGACTGCAGCAAAGTTAGATTTCTTGGGGGAAGCAGCAAGTAACAGTTGATCTTCTTCGAGGATACCGCTTTCCTCAGGCCACACCTATGGGACTATAGGCCACCAGGCACTAGGACCACACAGAAACTTTCGCAAGCAGTCCACTAGGGGCCGTCCATGACGACATCAGACATTGGCTTTCACGTAACTGTGGGCAGCCCCTCCTCTCCTCGGTTCTTTTCCCACCATCAACCATACTTGTCAGACCGCTGAAGGAAATGCCGCTGGAATAGCTGCTGTTTTAGTTTCCTTTTGTAGGAAAGTAATCACTTTTACAGCGATTTTCAATGACCTGTATGTCACTGAAGAAACCGTCAAAATTATTCCGATACTGCAAAACCCAGTAGTGTTCAAAACAGACACGGATGGCATTATGGCCAATGGTGCAACACATGCCACAATTGTCCATAGTGCCCTCCTTGACTGTTTTGAATACTACTGGGTTTATAAGATACAGTATATGTAGAATTGCTAGTAAACCCAATAGTGTTCAAAACAGTTAAGGAGGGCATTATGGCCAGCGGTGCCAGACATAGCACTGAGGTCAGACTAGATGAGTACATAAAGAGTGCTTAAAAGAAGTGCTCAAAAGACATCTCTCTAAGCAACAAGACATTTGAGTTATTTCAGTGTATGTAATGCTCCTGTTTTTCAGAAATGTTAGTCAAACCCCCAGCTGATCCCTGTTTAACTCTGCCTGGATTAAAGTCAGTGGTATCAACAGGAATTTGGGCTGGCTATGGCACAGCCAAGTCCAGAACTCCTGAAGTAGGGCACGCAAAAACTGAACCTAATAGTTTTAGTGTTGGCCCAGGTAAAGCGAGTGTCCGTCAGACGACATCTGTGAACAATCACCAGCAGCACCATCCCACGGTCTTCTGAGCCCACTCACTTTTCCCCTTTCTCCACCTCCCGTTCTCATCTGAATCCATATCGCTCAGCGGCCTCACATTATGAGCGACTGCCCTCATTTTATTGTTCAGGTTTGCTTTGTTCATTCATTTTACTTTGAAAAAGTGCTGTCCCACTTGGAGTATGTGCTGTCTTGCATTGTAAACTCAGACTTTAAAAGTGGAAATTAACATTGAACAGCTAAACTGTTTACAAATAAAAGCACTTATTCAAATGGTGTTGTAGCCTAATATCTCCTTGTTTGATGATGTGTCCCATAATGACATTTTGAAGACCAGTGTCTCATATTTTGATTCAGTGTCCCATATTTCACTGACAATAGGTTGAGCAATATGCCCTGATCCTCTTCTTTATAATCTGTTCCTTTTTATTCCATCCCATCCATACACACCCACTGCACAGATTCAGATGGATTCAGATTCCCAGATTGTCGCTCAGCCTGCTGCCTACTCCCTAGTTCCTGACCCATTACACTCCCTTAACCTTGACCCCAACAGGTAGCCGTAGCATACCAGTGGTGGTGCAGATGTATCTGACATGGGAAGCCATAGGTACAGATGGACCAATTCATACTGCAACTGTGGTCTCTGGTTTTACTTTTTTTGTGCTCTGACTGGCTAGATGTGTGGGAGCCCTGAATGACTTGAGTCAGTCTTGGAGAAGACATCAGCTCACAAGTGGTCAGGAGACAGAGATGACAGAGGGGTTGGTGAGTGGACACTAGATAACAAAGAGTAGCAGCAAACAAAGCTGCAATTACGGAGCTGCATGTTTGTTGCTGGTGACAGCTCACGCAGGTGGCATATGTTCACACCTCATAGGACTATTAGACAATTTTTCATTTCCGCCTCACCACCAAGATATTAGTTACTTGACAGCAGGCAGCAGCATGGTCCTGGTGCTCCCCATTCAATACTTCACCAAACAAAAGCCACATAGAGTTGCAAAGCTAGGGACTGGGCACAGTCAAGGCACAACACAATTTTACCAAGACAAGTGCCCTGTCTGTCCCCAGTCTTGAACCACCACTGATTAAAGCAGATGTAAAAGTTCTGTTTCATATTTTCATTTTTATAAATACAATTTTTTGCATAGTTCAGGGAACCAGTAAGTTGGAGTTTTTATTCTCACTGCATGGGCACAGAACACTAAGCACAAGCTACTGTTAACCTAACCGAGTAGTGTTCAGAGGTTTGTACCTATGCAGTGACATAGTCAAAAATGCATCCTGATTCTATAAACATAGAAACACAGAATTTATCAGCAGAGAAGGATTGCTTGGCCCACCCAGTCTGCCCAGATGTTCCTTACCTATCCTGTTTCCACAGACACTACCAAATATATCCATCAACCTTCCTCCTTCTCTATGCTTATCTATTAATATTACCCTATGTCTATCTCATGCATGCTTGAAGCCCGACACTGTTTTTGCTTCCACTATCTCTGCTGGTAGACTATTCCAGGTGTCCACCACTCCTTCAGTGATGTAGTACTTTCTCACATCCTTCCTGAATTCTGCCCCCTTCCAGCTTCGTTGTGTACCCTCTTTTCCTGGTACACTTCCTCATTTGAAATATACTACCCTTCTCTATCCTGTTCACTCCTGTGAGGTACGTGTAAGTCTCTGTCATGTCCCTCCTCTTCCTGCTCTCTTCTAGCATGTAAATATTGAGATCCCTCAGTCTCTCCTCATAGGGCTTCTGATGCAACCATTGCACTATTTTAGTTGACCTCTTCTGGGCAGCCTGTACTCTATGTTCTTTCTTAGATATAAACTCCAGAACTGGACACAGTACTCCAGATGGGGCTCATCACCTCCTTCCTTCTGCTGGGGATACCTCTCCCTATGCACCCCAGCTTCACATTGGCCTAGTCCACTGCCTTATCACACTGCCCCACCACATTTAAGTTATCAGATGTGATAACCCCTAGGTCTCATTCCTGCTTAATGACTGTCAGTACCCCCTCATTTTTTAGTCAGCTCCTGGGTTTCTGTTGCCTAGGTGCATGATTTTGCATTTTTTTGCACTGCACCCCAGCTGCCATACCCTTGACCATGCCTTGAGTTTTCCTAGGTCTCTACTCATTCTTTCCACTCCTCCTGAGTATCCACCCTGTTACAAATGTTGGTGTCATCTGCAAAAAGGCATACCTTCCCTTCCAGCTCGACTGCAATGTCACTTATGGAGATATTGAAGAGAACCGATCCCAGCACTGAGTCCTGCGACATTCTACTGGTCACTCTTCCCTCATTAGAATGAGTGCCATTACCACCACCCCCCCTCTGTCTCCTATCCATCAGCAAGTTTGTTATCCAGTTTACCACCTTGGATACCACCCCCGCGGACTGCCCAGTTTCCTTGTCAATCTTCTATGTGTGATCCTTGCCCTGGTACACAGTGTTGAAGGCCTCACTGAAGTCTAACTAGGCCATGTCCACTGCTCTTCCTTGGTCACCCAGTCAAATAAATCTATAAGATTCATCTGGCATGACACCCCCCCCCCCAATCAGGTCTTGCAACCCACTGGTTTCAAGATGCTCCACTAGTGTTTCTTCTAACAGGGTTTAAGACTGACTGGTGTATAGTTGCCTAACCTCCTCTCTGCTACCTTTCTTACTGAGTGGGACTACGTCTGCTTTCCTCCAATCCTCTGAGACCACTCCTGTTCCCAGTGAGTTATTGAATAAAACTGTCATTGGTACAGTAGTCATCCCCCTGAGTTCTCTTAGCACCCTTGGGTGTATCCTGTCTAGTCTCATGGTCTTGTCAACTTTCAGATTAACAAATCCCTTCAGGACTGTTTTCTGTGAAAATGGACTTGTGTCCACCCTCCCTCCAGCATTCATGCTACTTCTTGGTGGTCCATCCCCAACTCTCTCCACTGTGAAGACTGAGCAGAAGTACCTGTTCAGAATGTCTGCATTTTCCTGATCCTCCCCTGTGTAATCTCCCTTTGCTGTCCTTCTTATCCTCACTATCCCTCCCTTTGCCTTCTTCTTTTCATTTACGCACCTGATGAAAGTCTTGTTCACCTTGGCTGCCCCTCGGCTATCTTTTCCTCTGCACCTTTGCTCCCCACACTGCCTTACCTGCTTCATTGTGTCTTACCTGGTACACCTCCCTCTCCTCCTACTTCTGCATTTTTTTGTACCTCCAGAAGAGAACGTTATGATAAAAAAGAAAATACAAATCTTGGTCTTCCAAATGAACTTTTTTTCAGGCAAATTAAATATGGATCACTTGTGGATATGACTATCATTTCTAAAAGTAGGAACATTAAAGACTGCTGCAGTAAATTAGAACAGACTTCCTGTCTCCTTTTTCCACTTTGAGTTGTTCGTAATCTCAGTACCATCTTTATTTGAGCACTGTTCTTATTAATTTGTAATTTAAGACAAACTTTGGCAAACAGCAAAATAGGAAGAAGACCACTGTTCATCATAAAAAATTCTTGCTTTAAGACCGCTGCAGTAACATGTCCAATGTAAGCAATGAATTGACTCACTAAGGGACAAGTTAGAATTATTGTTCTTCTAAAACATCTGCTAAGTATGATTTAAAACAAATTGTGAAGATGGCAGTTTACCTGTCCTGTATTGTGCAGCCTGTATTAGCATTTTCCACAAGAAATTTTATAACATCCAAGTGTCCCTCTGATGCGGCCACATGAAGTGCAGACCTTCCATCATAATCTACCAAATTGACATCAATTCCTGACAGTAAATACCTGCATAAATGTAAAAAAAAAAAATATAAGACATATTTTCTGTTTGTGAATGTTTAATATCCTATAGATTGAAAATCTCCAGACTGTGGGTAAGGAGGGTGGACTGGCTTATGTGCTAGGATGGGGAAAAGAATCAACTATCGTGGTGATGATACTGGCAGGGATTAAACTAGGGATTCTACAGAGTAGATTTAAGAAACTAAGCAGAAGCCTTAGAAACAGGACTTCCAAGTTAGTAAACATAGACACAGAAACATAGTCAATGGTGGCAGAAAAAGACCAAAGGTCCATCCAGTCTGCCTGAGTTTCCTATTTAGCCCTGGGGCCTACTGTTCCTTCAGGGTCCTAGCCCTACCTACCCTCCTCCATTCTCCTCCCTGATTCTGACGCCCTGAGTAACCACTATACCCTTCATTCTGTTCCAGCCATGCTTAAAACCACTAATGATTTTTGCACTCATCACTTTGGCTAGCAGCCTGTTCCATGGCTCAGCCACCCTTTCTGTAAAATAATACTTCCTTATGTCCCTCCCAAACCTCCATCCTGTTAGCTTCAATTTATGACTACATGACCATGAACTGGTATTCAAGTTAAATAGTTCCCTGCAGTTCACCATGTTAATGGTAATTTACTCACCTGGTAAAGGTGATTGTGGGGATATACATCTCTGAGGCACTCCCTAGTCATTACATCAAGGGTTGTGTTTACCTGATAGGTTGCTTGTGTGACTTCAGAGACTTTCAGCCCCTCTTCACCTGGAACCTGTTCAGACTGGATCAGTTCAATGTTTTCCAAAGATGTACCTAAAATGGAACTGGATATTTGTCGACTTGTGATCACATACTTTACACTGTGGACCACGGAGAGATTGAAGAGAAACTACTTTATTTCCTACTCATACACTTTAAGGAAAAAAAACGGCCCATATGGCATGCCAATAACTGGTCTGTGTTGTCTGAACATGAGTGTCTACCGCGTGGCGTGTGGAGTGCCTCAGAGATGTATACCCCCACAATCACCTTTACCAGGTGAGTAAACTACCATTGTGGGGGATAATTGCTGAGGCACTCCACAGTCATTACATCAAGGGTTTTAAAAAGCAGTGCTCTGATCTGAGGGTGTGGTAGACATGTCATGTTCTGATGGATTAGACTTGGCCGTTTGGACGAATGAGCGGCCGAAATTGGTTTACATGTCCTGTGACACGTTAAGTCTGTAGTGCCTGCTAAATGTATATATAGATGACCATGTGGCGGCTGCACAGATTTCTTCAGTGGTGGCCAGATTTCTTTCGCCTAGGAGGTGGCCCCCGGGGTTGCCTCATTTGTCTGACCCCGTGCCGCTCCTGTTGCTGCTACTTGTACCCTGACAGATGAGGTGGAGAGACCCTTGTCCAGCCCCTCTTGAAGGAATAGAAGAATGTTGCCTATGGATGAGTCCTGTGGGATTAGATCTCTTTGGGTGCACCAAACTGTGAAGATGGCCCAGTGTCTCTTATAAGCTTTAGTAGTAGAACCCTTCCTGGAGCTGGTCATGGTGTTGATTACCAATGGGTGATAGCCTGCTCTCAGCAGTCTCTCCCTTTCGAGACCCAAGTTGTTAGTTTGAGGTTGTGGGGGTTGGGGTGGCATACTGACCCCTGGTGAAGGATGTCATGTCTGAAAGGTAGTCTCCATGGGTGATCCAGGGCCATGGCCACTATCGTGGGAAACCAGGACCTCTTGGGCCAGCACTGGGTGATCAGGATCACTCTCGCTCTGGCTTGTCAGATCTTCCTCAGGACTTGAGGAACCAGGGGTGGTGGCACGAAGATGTATGCCATGTTGAAAAAACAATTTGATGACAGACCATCCACTCCCATGGCCTGACTGTCTTTGTATCATGAATAGAACTTGGGGCATTGAGTGTTTTTGCCAGTGGCCATCACATCTATTTGCACAGGGCCCCATCACCTGTCGATGGATTTGAACACTTGTGGGTGAAGTTTCCACTCGCTTGCATAAATCTGTTGGTGGCTCAGCCAATCTGCTGTCGTATTCAGTTTTCCTGCAAGGTGTACAGCTGAGATGCTGGTGAGGTGATATTTGGCCCGTGACAGGAGTTTTGTGGCTTACTTTTGCATCACCCTGCTTTTTGTCCCCCCTTGTTTGGAGGTGTATGCCACCTTCACCTGATTGTCTTATCTGATCAGGATGTACTTGCCTTTGATACGTTAGCTGAAGTGTAATAGTGCTATGAAGACAGCCTTCATCTCCAGGATGTTTATTGGGAGTTTTGACTCGGCTAGGAACCATTTTTCCCTATGCTGACTAGTGTCCTGTGACACTCCCCCAACCTGACAGACTGGCATCCGTGTCTATTATTACCTCGTGCTGGATGTCCAGTGGCATCTCTTTGGAGAGGTTGCTGTTGTTTGTCCACCATAACAGAAAGCGTGCCACCTGTGGCGGGATGGTGACTATCTTGGTGAGGTCAGGGTCATGTGTTGGCACCTGCTTGATCACAAATGACAGTAGCCATCTCATGTTCCATCTGGCCCATGAGACTATGTCTATACATGAGGACATTAGTCCCAGGACCTGGGAAACTAGTTCCAGGGATAGGCGTTTGAGTCTCTGTAGTCTGGATACCTGTGCTATCACATTGCTGATATGCTTTTCTGATGGATACAGACAGACGAATGCAGTTATTGATCAGCATAAAGCCATTACAATATAAACTTTTCACAAATACAAAAATACATAAATACATAAAAACAACTGACTTATACATTTTCATGAATATATTTCACCTGTACAATTCGATAGCACAACAGTGTTAATAATTGATCATATATATTACTTCATTAACATTATATGCCCATTCCCTAGAGATGCATAATTATTTTTAACAATGGGTTGACAAGAGAAAGTTTGCCAGATTTTCAATTGTTTTCTTGTCTTTAGTTTTAAACAAATAATCCAAAAGGTCAGGGGGGGAGGCTGAGATCCCATAACAACCCACCCAACCATTGTTTCCGTGTTGATTCGTAGAGGGGGCATAGTAAGACCACATGCTTTAGGTCTTCAATAGAACCATATCCACATTGACAAAATGTAGAAGATACACCCTTTCTCTTTTGTCTAAAACATATGTAGTTAGCCATATAACTTTCAGTTCTAAATCTTGTATATATATTCTCCTGAGTTTAGGACAAGTTAGAAAAGAAAGTTATGGCTCAAAACAACATGATATTTGGATTGTTTTGTAAAAATCAAGGAGCTTAAGCCTAGAAAGTTGACAGAGGAGATGATTTTTATCCAGGTCACCAAGTCTTAGTTTAATGTCCTGCCTAATTTCTATATATGATTTAGCATATATTTCATACAAAATGTGTCCCAGACCTGCTGGCATTATTATTTTCTTAATAAGCTGAAAGCCAGGATGTACATATCTCATGCTGGCCAGTCTAATGCTTTCCTCCAGGCACATTCTTGGGTATCTATTTTCTGGTAAAAGAAAGAGTTTTAACAAAAATAAAATTTGATGATCTTGTGCAAGGGAAAGCAAGGAGCGCTGACCTAGCTCTAGTGCTAGGATACAATCTGGTGTTCCCTGCGGTAACATATGGATATGTCTGTAGAGTTTATTTAATATTATTTGTAACCTACTAGTCTCAGTATGTCCCCATATTTCAGATGCATATAACATGCTTGTTCTTATTTTAGCATTGAGCTCTTTCATAATTTCTTTAACTGATGGTTTCCCCATTTTGTTATTAAAAATTTATAAAGCATTTCCTGAGGATCTCATTTTATTGTGAATAGTATCCAGGTGTTTTGTCCAGGATAAGTTTTCAGCAAATTGTACCCCAAGGTAGTCATAGTACTTAGTTATTTCTATAGGTATATCATTGATCTTAAAACTTGGGGTATTTTTAGTTTGATTTCCAAATACAACAATATTTGTCTTGCTAAGATTGACCTTCAACATCTGTTGGGCACAAAGAGATTCAAACAAAGTCAATTTCCTTTTTAGTCCAAGAGCTGACGAGGAAAGCAGGACTAAGTCATCTGCATAAGCGAGGCTATCTGTCCTGCAGTCATTCACTTTATTTATTTACTTATTTTTTTATTTTAGTCTTTTGGTAACTGGGTAACTTTGGGAGCATGAAAGTCAGGGTTACCAATCTGGTCTAGAATTAAATTGATATATATGTTAAATAAAGTTGGTGCCAAAATGCACCCCTGTCTAATCCCCACATTTGTGGAGAATTTTTCAGTTAAGTGTCCATATTGATTATATTGGGCTCTTGCCCAGGTGTCTTCATGAAGTCTAATGATAATATCAAGAAGAGAATTCTCCAGCTTCAGAACCTTGAGCATTGCCCAGAGGATTTTCCTGCTAATGCTATCAAAAGCTGATGAAAAATCTACAAAACAACAGTATAGCTTGGATTTTCTGACTTTAACATACTTCCAAATTAAGTACTGCAGTACATAACAGTGTTGAACTGTGGAACGGTTTTTCTGAAACCCATTCTGAGACTCATTCAGCACTGAGTTTTCCTTAGCCCATGCTAGTAATCTATCCAAGATTATCCTAGAAAAAACTTTCTGAGATACATCTATCAGGCTGATAGGCCTGTACATCTTGGGACTATTAGGATCCTGTTTTTTTAAAAATGGGATATATAATGCTACCTGCCCAGCTAGGGGGGCATTGAAGCCCTTGAGCCAATCCATTGAATAATAGGAAAAAAGAGGGGACCACCATGTAGGGAAAGCTTTATACAGATCACCCAAGATCCCATCCAGGCCTGCAGCCTTATTAGATTTGAATGAATTCAGGACCAGTTGGATTTCTTCTTCTGTGATCATAATGGGCTGTGGGAGAATCATATCTACCTGAAATTCATACTGATCAGGCATTTCCATCTTTGACTGAGAGTAGTATAGCTCCGAAAAGTATGAAATCCATGATTCAGGTGTAATATGTGCTTCTAACTTATTAGAGAACCTATTATATCCTTGAGACACCATCTTCCAGAAGAGTCTGCCATCCCTATTCAGAACTGCCTGTCTTAGTTTTTCCCAGAGACCCTGAGTATGTTTATTCTTTGCTTTTTCAAGGGTTATCTTATATTTTCTCTTTCTTTTTTCAGCAGTTTATAATCTGCTGCTATTTTGTTTCTTTTATTCTTATGTAATCTTTACATTTTTCCAAATTATTTTTTTGCCCGCAGACATTCCGTATTAAACCAAGATTTTTAAATGTGAATTTACTGTAGGATACTTTTTTACACCATGGTTTTAATGTCATATGAACCATTTCCCAGCTTTCTAAGGTATTAAGTGATCTAATTTTATCAGCAATATTGTCATGTATGTCACCTAAATCTCCCGTGTTTGGAATAACCTCAAAGTTTGCCTGATGTACTGGACCCCATCTGATTCTCCTTTCATTAAGAATCTCCAGATTTTCTACCAATTATCTTTCTTTCTTAGATATTCTGAATGGACATTTTAAAGTAAGAACAATAGGGGAGTGAGCAGATTCCAACCTGTCCTTAACCTCTAAATTCTGAACCAAATGTATTGCCTCCAAATTAGTCCAAAAATGGTCCGGCGTTGATGTGCCCGAGACACCCCGAAAAGTAAGGGCCCCAAGGGAATCTCCCTTGGTTCTTCCATTCAGGAGACAGAATTCCTGGTTGCTAGAACCTCTAAAATTTCCCTACCTCTGTAGTTGGATACTGAATCCTGTGAGTTCCTTTTATAAGAGACATTTGGATTAAATGAAGGAAGAGTGGATATCAGGTCGGAATAGTTATCTTCCAAAAACCGAGAGGGTATTCTAGAGTTAAAGTCTCCCATTATGATTATGGGGCAAGCATTATTACTATCAGCCAGATCATCAAGAATAATTTTCAAGTCCTGAATATAAAAATCAACAACATTGGAAGTTTTAACTCTGGGGGGAAAACAGATATTACAAATAATTATTTTCTCTGTTCCTTTATTAATCGCCAGAGCTAGGATACCCTCTGAGTTAGATGGGATTCTAGTCATCCCAAGATCTAAGTGGGTTTTAACAAAGATAGTAAGTCCCCCTTTAAATCTTCCAAATTTTTTATCTCTAACAGCTGAAAGAGTTATAGCGGAATACCCCGCCATCCTGGTGGTGGTGGTGTCTTCTGTACACCATGATTCCTGTATACTAATGTTGTCAAAAGACTCCAAGAATCTTACAACCTCGGGGTCTGTTATTTTGAGGTGGATGCCCTCCACATTCCAAGAAAGGATGGAGAGAGCATCCATCTCCATCAAGTTTTCCTCCTCTGTCAACTGGAATCCAGTATTCAGATGTTTTTTCCATGGGTTCTTGCAGTAATGGCAATTGTCAGGCAGAATCAATTATCAAAAGTGGCAAAAAGGTATTAGGGTCTACAAGATTTTCAAAATCAATTTGTGGGAAATCTGCCTCTGAGACTGGTTCTTGAGCAGCCTTTGCTTGATTCCATCTAGTGGGTGCAGCTCCCAATTCTAATGGGTCAACAGGATGGATTCCCAAAGGATCCAGCTTGCTGGCCATAAGAAGTATTTTATTAGCCAAGCTGGGATTTTTAAATGTAACGTCAAACTGTGATGGAAGACCTAGAGCATCATAAATTGTTATGGAATCAACCATATTCCAGGAAATATGCACCCCCAGGGCTCTTTCCAAGAAGTAGAGGAGATCTCCCCTGGCCTTCCCCTTAGAGTCATTTTCCATAAATTTCCACCCGAATATGGCAAGAGTTCTACATAACCATGATTTATTCTGATTTTCAAGATGTTCATTAATTACCCCTATAATTTTCCTCTGTGTCTCCCTAGTTGATTAATTCTCTTTAGTTTTGATTGGAATCCTATTATCAGATGGCATGGGCTGTTCATTCTTTTCCTTATTCTGGAGTACCTCAGGTACACATTTTGGAATTAACATGGGAAATGAGATACCTTGATGTTTCCTACCCATGGACAGTATTTTCTCCAAAATAAAGTGTGCTGTAGTTAATGAAGAGCAATAAAATAATGCTGTGTTCTTATAATCTGAATTCAGTGGTCTAAGGGCAGCTACCTCATCTTTTAAGTTGCTATGATGTAATCCAAAGAGCTCTAATATCCTAGAGAGAAGTAGCTCTTCTGTCTCATTCTCTAAAATAGGAATATCTTGTACCTCAATCATAAATTCAGCCCAGTTAAAACCCTCTCCAGCAATAGAATTCCCTGATTCTTCCATAAAAGGCTTAATGAATAAATTACTGGTGGGTGGGTTGCCAGCGATCTCATCCTCCCCCTGAAAAGCTGTCTGTGACTCATTACTCACAATTGCATCATAAGAAATTTCGATACATAGAAACATAGAATTTGACGGCAGATAAGGACCACTTGGCCCACCCAGTCTGCCCATTTCCCTACCTAATCGATAAGTTGCAGATTCTAGTTAACCAGCAGCCTACTTCTTTCTACCCCCACCCCCTAGAATTGACTTATGATTGTCCCATGCATGCTTGAATTCAACCACTGTTTTTGACTCCACAACCTCCTTCGGAAGGCCATTCCATGCATCCACAACCCTCTCTGTGAAAAAATACTTCCTTACATTACCTCTGAGCCACCCCTCTATCTTCAAATTGTCCCCTTGTTCTTGCACACCTCTTTTTTTGAAAGATGCTACCCTCTTGGACTTTGTTGATTCCCTTGAGGTACTTGAAAGTTTCTATCATGTCCCCGTCCCTCCTTTCCTCAAGGCTATACATATTAAGCTCCTTTAGTCTGTCTTCATATGTCTTCCGGTGCAGACCCTGCACCATTTTAGTTGCCCTCCTCTGGACAGCTTCCATCTTGTCTATGTCCTTGTGGAGATTGGGTCTCCAGAACCGCACACAGTACTCCAGATGGGGTCTCACCAGCTGTCTGTACAGAGGGATAACTTCCTGTTTTCTACTGGTGATGCCTCTCCCTATGCATCCCAGTATCCCCCCAACCCTCCTTACTGCCCTCTCACATTGCTTGCCCACCTTTAAGTCATCTGATATGACTACCCCCAGGTCCCTTTCTATTTTTGTTGTTGTTAGTATCTTACCTCCCATTGTGTACTCTTCCCCTGGGTTTTTGTTTCCCAGATGCATTACCTTGCACTTCTTAGCATTAAATATAAGCTGCCATACATTTGACCATTCCTCTAACCTTGCCAAGTCCCTTCTCATCCTTTCCACCCCACCTTGTGCATCAACTCTGTTGCAGATCTTTGTGTCATCTGCAAAGAGACATACTTTTCCTTTCAGTCCCTCTGCAATGTTGCTTATAAAGACACTGAAGAGGACCGGTCCTAATACTGAACCCTGCGGCAGCCCACTACCATTTATTACCGCATGAACAAAGCTTCCCCTCCTGTGTAAGCACCTGTAACTCAGGACTAGAAACCTTCTGTGTCTCCTGTATCTCCCATATCTCCTGTACCATGGGTAACTCCTGAGCAGCACAAGCTGTTAATTTGTCATTATCTTTGGCAGTGGGCTTGCATACAGTCCTTTTGGTTTTTTTAGTTTTAATTCTCCTTGCTTTAGGTTGTGTGTGGGTTATTACTCCATCGAGCTCCCTTTTATTATGTTTTTCTGAATCAGGGTTCCATGTATAACATGTACATACCCTATCCTTATCAAAAGGATAAGGGAGCTGAACCTGCATGCCCTTAGTAACCTTACTTACTGCCAATGATTCATCCCCAAACGAACCTGAATGTTGATATTTATTGTTACTCAGGATTCTTTCCAGAAGTGCTCTGTTATGGAATACATCTGCTCTTAATTTACAAATCTCATCTTTCAATATTGCAATATTTTCCAACAAAACTACAGTATATCAGCAGAATATCTATTTATTAAAATTTCCAAAGTCTGTTTAGAGATAAGTGAACTAGCCACTAAATTCAGCCTTTCTGGGTACTGTGTTTCATCTATGTTATTACTAGTTTCCCAAGAAGTCCTGGCCTCCGCTGTCCCAGGTTTGCCAACTTTTCCCTTAACTTTTTTATGGGTTAACCCAATCTTTTTTAATCCTTCAACGGTAGCACTCATTTCCTGTATTATAGATCTTAACTCCAGATTGTCTCCCGAATCTCCAGGAAATTCTGTAGCTGGAGTTTTACATCTAGTATTGTCCTTAGCTAGCCTATGTCCCAGGGTCTGTTTTATTCATCTGGGGACAAGCCTCAGGGAACTAAGGGCCTCATGGTAGGAATAATCTAAGGATGCAACCGGAGAAAACTCCAGCTTGGAACAGTCAGACTCTTGCCCAGTACTTGAACCATATGTTTCCCATCCATAATGATCATAAGACATACACTCTGCTAACTGTTTGGGAGTGTCTAGGTCAAAATTATCAAAATGATCCTCGGAATGATCCCTGGGGCCAGTTAAATGATCTAGCATATTAGCCAAGGTCTGAAGTGGAGTGGATAGATTATTGGGGCCTATTTCTGCCCACTTTTTAGTTCAGAGATCAGTTATCTTAAGTTGTTTCTTCCTTATCAACACATCTGGGGGAGGGGGGGCCACGTTTTTCTCTCTGCATGTCAGTTCTTTCCTCTCTGGATTTTTTCTTTTGTTTAAAAATTATTTTTCTTCTGCCCACTCTGTTTTTTAAAATATGTATTGGAGAGATGACATCCAGAAGGCCTTCCTGAGATTAAGTTATATCAATCATTAGAGGGAGGGCCTCTCCTGCTACTGTGCTTAACAGAGAGCTCCCCTTTCCACTTCTAGTGGCTACCATCATGTCCATCCCCACAAGACAGATAGATAAGACAGCACAGAAAAACAAAAGAAATAGCTATAGGCAACTAAAAACAGTTGTAATCTGTAAACTATATGCTGCAATAAGCTGTTTTAAGAAATTAAATGAAGCATAAAGCAACTTAATGTACAGCCACTAGAGTTCAAATAAAGCTAAGACAAACAAAGACTATTAATCCATCCAAAGCATATGTAAACAGTGTCAGTGGCTCAGCAGGTAGCACACTCACCTCTGAGGCCGGGGGATCAGTAGGCTGTGGGTTCTATCCCTACACCAGACACTTGGGTTAATATCCCAATACTGACACTGTAGTGCAGCATGAGGGGGGTGCTGCACTCCTGAGGTGCTGTCTTTCAGATGAGATGTTAAACCGAGGTCCCATCTGCCTGCTCTGGTGGTAGTTCAGGTGGATGTTAAAGATCCCATGGCACTTCTCAAAAAGAGCAGGGGAATTTCCCCAGTGCAATGGCCAAATTTCCTCCATTCATGAAAAATACCACCAACAGCTTCATCTGGTTCAAGGTCAGTTGGCATTCTTCTGTATCCCCCCTCCCCCGGGTCGTGCCTGAAAATAGGTAGGATTTGTCTAGTGCACTTACCCAGTCAACAAAAACTAAGTAAATAAATAACAAAGTTCACCCTGGTAGTTCACATGTCAGACTCATAGATCCCATATGGGGTACAAATAATTTGTTCCAGATGCCTTCCTGGAGCACTTTGGAAAGAGAGCAAAGAAGTGTAATAAAAGCTGTATGGGATACCCGCCCTGTATTGTTTCCAGAAACTACAATTGGCTTCTCAACTTCTCAATTCTTAATGTAGGAGTTGAATAAAATCCAGAAAAAAAACAAGGGCTCCTTGCTGATGCTCTAGTCACATATAAATATACTCGCTAGGAATCCAAGCTAAATCAGGTCTCAACAGGAGCTGGATTTAAAACCTGAATCTAACGTAATACAAATAACTTTCTTCTTCTCCTCCTCCTCCTCCCCCCTTTAAGCAACACTAGTTAGAGGAGAAAGGGAGAAAAGAAAGATTGAGTCAGTACTCAGTGCTCAAACTAACTGACTATTAATAATTCTTCAAAAGCTGACATTATTCATAGACAACCCAAGTAAAAAAATAAAATTTTCCAATTCACTCAGTTCTGGTAATGTAATAACATTCCAAATAGGTAAGCACGATGACAATTCTAACAATGCTAACAGTATCCTTGAAAAAATGTCTACCAATTCTACAGTCTTATATTAGTACAAAAATATATTACTGTAATGCTGTGTTGATACTTACTTACTCAGCGAGAGTTTTTGTAGAGCTAAAGACCACTAAATTCTGTTACCCCCAGGCAGGCAGACCCAATGAAAACTTGTACTTTTACTGATCTCCTTCTTTGAACAAGAAAATAAGGAGCTACCACGCTTTTTCAGGAAGCAGTCTGACCAGCACCATCACTGCTTTCTAAGATAGCTAAAAAGCAGCTGACGGAAAAGCATTCATCCATTACAGACTGAACCGGTTAGAGCGCCAGTGCAAATGCCATCTAAATGACTTGCTGAGAAACCAGCTGAGCATGAGCACTTAACTGTGTGATCACCTGAGCAGCCGCTTCAGAAAAACGGTAGCAAAATTCTTACTAAAAATAAAATAAAATGAGATAAATCTCACAATCTTAAAATCAGTATTCAAGTAAACTATAATAAAACCCACTATAATAAAGGGTTCTCTAAGTGTTTTACAATAGGCAACCATCAAATGACAACACAGCACGTAATTCCCACAGATTTTACAGACAACGGCACAGTACAACATATAACAGTAATTAAAAAGCTAAAATGACTCCTCTGAGTTCATTCTATAGTTCGTAGAGCACACAGGGTCTAAACAAAGCTGTAGGAGAAATAAAACATTTTTCTTAGGGGGGTGTCAAACAGTACTTCTTTCCCTTCCCACTGCAACCACTCGATGGGTCTTCCCTGATCACACAACAGCTCCTGCCGCTGGCATCTACTCCATGGTTCTCCTCCTGTTGGTGCTGGAAAGAAAGCAGATGGGAACAAAACTGAAACACCCAGTCAGAGGATACGTTAAGTTGTTCTGAAAAGACCACAAAACTCTCAGGCAATAGATGGCATACCTGCTATAAAATAAAATGAGCTTAGTAGTCCTACTTCCAGTGTCTCCTCCTCAAACACAGGAGTGCGTAGCATAAACTCTGACCTCCTTCCTCTCTCTTTCTTTAGGAAAACCATATGAAGGAACACTAGCCCTGTGACTGTATTGATTATGGTGCCTAGGTTTTCTATTGACTGACAGGCTGAGACTGCTCTTGAGGTGGTTGATAATCCAACCATGACTCTCCAGACACTGTACCACTGTCTCCATTTTTCAGATCAACTGCTGGAAGAATCTGGTTCTGATAAGCAGTGGTCCAAGTATGGTATAACTTGGATGCCCTTCTCCCTCATTTTGGCTGCTAGAACCATGGACACCTTTGTGAAGACTCCGGAAGCTGAAGCCAGATCGAATGGGAGAACCTGGTACTGAAAGTGTTTTCCCAAGATGTGAAACCTGAGGAATTTGTAGTGTGAAGGTCTTATGGGAATGTGGAAGTAGGCATTCTTCAGGTCTATTGATGTCAGAAAGTCCCCGTGGGGTGGTATGACTTTCAGTGTGGATCTGATCATTTCTGTTTTGAATGGTTTGCATTTTATGGAGTGATTTAAGAATTTTAAGTTTAGCACTGGCTGATTTCCTGGCCACTGTAAAGATTACTGAATATATTCCTTGGCCTCATTCTGCCAGAGGGATCTCCTTTACTGCCTTGTTTGTGAATTAAGTCCGTAAGGACCTGATGGATCTGTAATGGATTTACTTTGTGCTTTAACACTGGTGAGATGATCAGTCTGTTTAGCCTGGGAATTTCTGTCAGTTCCATGGCATATTCCTTTTTTACTATCTCTAGTACCCACTTGTCCTCTGTTGACTTTTCCCATGTCTTGGCAAACTGGAGTAGGCGCGCGCCTACTGGCACATTTTGTTAACTCTTGCAGAGAGTATAGTCACAGTTTTGAGAGTGTTTTGCAGGTGGAACTGTTTATACCTCTGCCTCTGCTGGAGCTGTCGGAAGGGGGTAGGAGGGTCGGAAATTATTTCCCTGTATCCATAGTGGCCCTGTCTCTTGTCCCAAAAGGAGTTTGGGCAACACCTCTGTCTGGTGGGAAGATATGTGGATCCGCTGGTTTGCTCCTTCCCAAGTGCCTTGGCAAATGGCAAGGCAAGGCAAATTTTATTTAAGAAAACGCCCATCCCGGAGGCTCTGGGCGCTGAACATATTACAATTTCATTATATAGATCATAATAAATACATAAACAACATACTATTAAACATAAAATACAATATTCCAACAATTAAAACAAGATTTTGTATAAATACTACCCTCAACAGTAGCAGCTAAACTCAAAATAGCCATGGGTTAATTTAAACATAAAATTCTGAGACCAGGTAAGGGCTATAAGACGCAGTTCAGGAAGGCTTGATTATACAGGAAGGCCGTGAGACGGACTTTGAATACCTCAACAGAAGGGGCCTCCATAACAGCTGGAGAAAGCGAATTCCACAGGACGGGGGCAGCAACACTGAATGCTCCATCACCTGTTGTTTTTAACCTTGTCCTGGGAATTGCGAGGAGGCCCCAGAGGAGGAGCAGAGGGAGCGGACCGAGACAACAGGTGTAAGAAGGTCCTTCAGGTAGCCAGGACCCAGGCCATGTAGAGCCTTAAAGGTGAGCAAATCCACCTTGAAGAGAACCCTCCACCTAACCAGCAGCCAGTGCAATTGACGCAGCACCAGAGTGATGTGACAATACTTAGGCTGTCCTATCAACAGCCTAGCTGCCGCATTCTGCACCAGCTGCAGTCAGTGCAAGGTACCCCCAGAGACCCAGAGACAGAGTGCATTACAGTAGTCATGCCTGGATGTCACAAAGGCATGCACCAAGGTGGGGAGGTCCAGCGGCAGAACAAGGGGCTTTATCCTGGCGATATTCCTCAGACGATAAAAACTGGTGCGGACAACAGATGCCACCCAAAACTCAAGTGTCAATCCGCTGTCAAGAATAACGCCCAGATCATGCACCCTAGAGGAGGCTTTCAATGGTATAGAGCCAAGAAAAAGCCCTGTCTCTGCACCAAAGGCCAACCTATCATGCCCTCTGTTCGACTCCACCACCAGTACCTCCATCTTATCAGGGTTCAGTCGCAACCAGTTGGAGGCCATCCAGTCGTTGATCTCAGCGAGGCAGCTGTTCAGCACTTCCACTGCGCAAGATGTTCCAGGGGCAAAGGAAATATACAGCTGGGTATCATCAGCATAGCAATGAAAATACAGACTGTCCTTCCTAATGAGCTCTCCCAGGGGGAGCATATACATGGCAAACAACATCGGCAACAAGACTGAACCCTGGGGAGCTCCATATGACAGGAGGCCAGGGGAGTAGGAGGAGAAATTCCCCATCACTACTCTCTGCCTCCTGTTAGATAGAAAAGACTCAATTCAGAAGGTAACAGTGCCAGCGAGTCTGCAGAATTCCCTTAGGTGGTCCAGTAACACTCAATGGTCAACCATGTCAAATGCTGAAGTGAGACTGAGGAGAACAAGAGTTGTCCCCTCCCCTCGATCTCTAGCCCTAAGGAGGTCATTATGCACCCAAACTAGCACAGTTTCTGTGCTATGCCTCACACAAAACCCAGACTGGAGTGGCTTGTATAGATCATGGGCCATGAGATGCTCCCCAAGCTGAAGCGCCACCACCTTCTCCACAATCTCACCCAAAAATGGAAGATTGGAGATAGAATGGTAATTTGCCTTGACGTCAGGGTCCAATGATGGTTTTTTCAGAAGCGGTCAAACCAATGCCTCCTTCAAGAAATTGGGAAAGACCCCCCTGACAAGGAGCATTGGACAATCAAGGCAAACATCTGTCCAATGGAGTCAACACATCCCATTAAGAAGCGAGTTGGCACTGGATCCAGTTCACAAAAGGTGTGCCGAAGCTTGGAAGCAATCTCAGTGACCTCTGCCACCTCCACCAGTCTAAACTCACCCTAACCAAGTGGAGTGCTCTCCGGTCACCCAAGGCGACCACTGTTGGCCAAACCCTGGCCCACTGGCGAAACCCCCTGCCTGATGGCAGATACCCTGTCCGAGAAGAACTGAGCAAACTCCTCGCACAATGCATTCGAAAAGGCTACCTTCGGCTGTAGACAGGAAGGATGGAGAAGCCTGTCCACAGTACGAAAGAGCACAGTTGGTCGGTTCCTCCTGGCAGCAATCTCTCTGGACAGAAATTCTGCCTTCTTACGGTTGATTGCCTTCTGGTATGTGCCATAGTGCACACGTAGGGCCAGTTTGTCTACCCCCAGGTCGGACTTCCGCCAGCAGCGCTCTAATCTCCGACCCAAGGTCTTCATTGCCTTGAGCTCCCCATCATACCAAGGGGACCTCAAGTGAGAAGACCTGGGTCATACATGGACTGGTGCAAGTGAGTCAAGCGCACCAGACAGCACTGTATTATAGGCATCAACTTCCGTGCACACACCCCCAACGCATTCACTGTCCACACTTGCCATCTTCCTTGCCCTCGAGGTATTTTTGTAGCCCCTCCTTGAACAACAGTGACCCCCTTGAAGGGGAATTTTGCAGCATGGATTTAGATTCATTGTCCGCGTCCCAAATCTTCATCCACAGAGACCATCTGGCCCTATTAACAAGGGCTGCCACTCTGGCGTTAATTTTAACTGAATCTACAGCTATATCTGCCTGGTATTTTGTGGAAAGAATTGTGTTTTTCAGGAGTTGTACCTCTGTAAATTTTGGAGTCATTGTTTTCATCACATCTTGCAGCCAGGATAGCTGAGCTCTGGTGGCATAGATTACTGTTGTTGCTGCCCCGACTCTGATACAGGCTAGTTCAAAATATTTCTTTAGTATGTCCTCCAACTTTCTGTTCACTGGGTCCTTCAACTCTGAGGCACTCTCTGTTGGGAGGATGGTCTTTTTGTTTAGGGATGCAATTTGTGGACCTACTGTGGGAGGGGTGTACCACAGTGACAGCTTGTCTGCTTGTAGCAGGTACATTTTGTCCCATGACCATCACTCAAGAATACAACCCGGGTCTGTGGACTCTCATTCTTTGGCCACTACTTCATCAATAGATTCACAGACTGGGAATATGTTGGTCTTTTTGGCTGAGGGTAGGAGGGATGGGATCTGTTTGGATTATGGTGGTGGAGCTGGAGTGTTGAACCCCACCGTGGACATAACGTTGCATACTAGCACTGGTATCTGGTTTGAAAAGCACCATTTGGCTGTCAGTGACTGAGGGTTGACTTCCATGTCCCCCTCATCCTCGGAGTTATGTTCAGAGTCAGGTTGTGGGGTCTGACATCTGGGTTTCCCAGGTATTGGATTAGTCAGGGCTCGAGGTGTCAGGCTAAGGGTTAGGTCAGCCAGACTGGGGAGGCACAGACCTGTTAGCTCAGCCAGTTTCTCGAGCATAGCCGCCATTAGCTGTTGTTGGACCTGCCTTATCTGTTGGTTTTGAAGGAGAATGCCAGCTGTATCCAAATTTAGGCCAGGTTTGGGGGTAGCACTGGTTTGGCTAGAGGGCTGGGGTCTCAAGTTGGATGGTCTTTGAGATGACCTGCTGGGGCCTTCACTGGATGATCATTCTTCGGATAAGTGAGAAGGATCTTCTGCACAGCAGGGACATAGCCAGCCTAGCTGACCTGGAGGGATGGGAACATTGCAGTGTCTGCAGACCTTTGTTTTTCCCATAATGTCCTGTGGGAGGAAGGGACAGAGATGAGGGAACTGGAGTTAGTTTGTGATCAAGAAGCACACATCTGAGATGAATGTGAGGTAACTTACAGGGCATGTACAAACAGAGAGGATATCACAACATTTAGAAGGCTCCTAGCAGAGATGGGGTGACTGGGCCTTTAATAATAGGGCTTGTCTGCACAGGTGTGATGGCTTCCAGAAGTGAGGCAAATCAGGGAAGTAGAGGGTATTCGAAGTGGGACAAATGGGGCACATCCTGTATAATGTGGCTTGTTTTAGGACTCTGGTGTACTGCAGGGATGAATGGTCCTAGGGAATCGGGGCAACAATGGGACTGATTCTGCTGTAAGTGAGGGAAGGGAGGGAGGATGTTTCCAGATATTGGTGCTTTTGAGCTGGGGAGTCCTCCCCATTGATGGTCAAGAGTGCCATGTACAAGATGGCCACCAGAGCTTGGCACGCATGCCCAAGAGCTCTGGAATCATGGCACATGTGCGAGGTCTGATAAAGCATGGGCCGTGGTGGGAGTTTAAACAAAGGAGCAGTTCATGCCATGACCTGGGGCTGAGGATTGAGACAAAGGACCAGATAGTAGGCAGCAGGCAAGGGTCCAGTCGTAGTCACCATTTTGGCCCGAGGTCAGTACCAGAGGTGTCTGTAAGGGTTTGACTGGTTGGAGTCATTTGTAGAAACAGGAGTCCAGTTTGCACTGTACTAAGACAGGCCTCAGAATGCCAGGCTACACTAATCCAAATCCAACATTCCAGCACTTAGCTGATGGCTTGTCCAGGAACCTCTAGCTGGGCTTCCAGGACACTGTCACTTTGGTTGGAGAACTCGGGAGCCCTGCTAGCATGGGGGCCCTGCTCCTACAGGTGAACTCACTTGGCAGCTAATCCAGGAACTGCTATCAGGGGTTCTTGGACACCGCCACACTGGCTGGAGCACATGAGAGCCCCGGTAGCAGGGGGGCCCTCACTCCTTCAGTCGAAGAACTGTGTGTGATCGCTGCCTGAAAGGTCATGGGGAGTGGGGTATTAACTCAGTTACACAAAGCCAGCATTTAATAGCAGCCCTGAGAGATGAGCAAGCCTACATTTAGAGGGGGAGAGAGACGACACTGTGCAGTATTAACTAGAGCTATGGCTATATTAGGCGAATCTTAAGGCACAATAGGTCTTGAATGCCACCACTTCACGCTGCTGATTGCAAAGTAAGAAAATAAGGCATAAAAGTGAGTAAAGGAGAAGCTCACATAGCCAAAGGATCATAAGCCAACCGTTCCACCTATCTTATG
This sequence comes from Neoceratodus forsteri, assembly GCA_016271365.2. Taxonomy (NCBI): domain Eukaryota; kingdom Metazoa; phylum Chordata; order Ceratodontiformes; family Ceratodontidae; genus Neoceratodus; species Neoceratodus forsteri. The sequence continues at coordinate 672,269,198 of CM028129.1, forward strand.
TGAACTGTCTCTGGATGGGCAGGTCATTTGGTCCATAAAATTTACTGGAATGAGGAGCAGAGTTAAGGTACTGCAACCTGATCAGATGCACATTTGGAACTGATCCAGTCTGAGTAGATTCCAGGTGAAGAGGGGCTGGACTTCTTTCAAGTCACATGTGCATCAAGCAACCTATCAGGAGAACACAATCCTTGATGTAATGACTGTGGAGTGCCTCAGAGATGATCCCCACAATTCCTATTTGGAGTTTGAAGGTCTCTACCATATCTTCTCTCTCTCCCTTCTGGTCTCCAGTGAGTACGTTCAGTGCATTTAGGCACTCCTCAGAGGACATGCCCTACTGGTCTTGAATCATTTTTGTTATCCTGCACTGCACCATCTTGAGTCTATCCCTGTTCTTCTTGAGATGAGGACCCCAGAACCGACCGCAGTACTCCAGGTGCGGCCTCACCACAGAGCTATACAAGGGAAGTATTATCTCCCTTTTTCTGCTACCAATACACCTCACAATACATGCAAACATCCTATCTGCCTAGCTGTAAGCCTTGTTACACTGACTCGATTGCTTTAGGAAGTCGCTTATCATAACTTACAGGTCTTGTTCCTCAGCCGTGGTACTGAGTCTCACCCTTCCCATCCAGTACTCTGTCCTGGGTTTCTTGTTCCCTAGGTGCATCACCTCATACTTTTTGGTACTGAATTTCAACTGCCAAACCCTTGACCACCCCACCACCTTTTGAAAGTCTCTCTGCATTTCCTTTATTCCCTAGTCACTATCCACCGTACCGCAGAGCTTAGTATCATCTACTAAGAGACACAGGTGCCCTGGATCACCTCACCAATGCCATTGAACATGTTGAAGAGGACCAGGCCCTGTATAGATCCCTATGGAACCCTGCTCATGACTGCCCTCTCTTCTGATTTAGCCTCATTGACCACTACCCTTTGCTGCCTCCCTTTTAGGCAGTTACCTACCAAGTTTACTATGACTGTAGCCGCACCCAGGCCCTCCATCTTCTTCAGCAAGTGTCTATGGGGTACCAATTCAAAAGCCTTGCTGAAGTAGAAGTAGAGCAAATCCACATTGTGGCCCCTATCCAATTCCTTCATCATCTAGTCAAAGAATTCCCTTATCAGCTAGTCAAAAAAAACTATCAGGTTAATCTGACAAGACCACCCTGCCATGAATCTGTGCTGCTTACTATCCTGGAGACTGTTGCTCTCTAAGTATTCCACAACAGTCTCTATGACCAGTGACCCCATCAGTTTTCTTACAATAGAGATAAGACTGACAGGTCTGTAGTTCCCTGCTTGTTTCTTGCCCCAAAGCAGAACTACATCCGCTACCCTCCAATCCGTTTGGACAGCTGTTGAATAGACCTATCAGGGGATCAGCCAGTTCCACTGCCAATTCCCTAAACATCCTTGGATCTGACTTGTCTAGTCCTGGAGCTTTATTAATCTTTAGGGCTTCCAGCCTTTTCAGGACCCTTTTGCTAGTAAATGCTGGCTGCCTCAACTCCCGGACCCCCTTACTGGCCACTTTGATGCAACTTTCTGGCAAAGGCCAACCATTCTCCCTGATGAAAACTGAGCAACAGTCATTGCTAAGACAGTGGCCTTTTGCCTATCTGCCTCAGTTACTCTATCCCCCCTGTAAATCTTACAGTTTCCCTGCCTTTCTTCCCTTTTTCATTAATACACCTGAAGAACTGTTTTTCTGTGTTCTTGACCCCCTCCACAGTATGCAGCTCTGTGTCTGCTTTTTCCTCCCTAAGTGCCCTCTTTGCCTTTCTATTTTTTTTTGGGTATAGCTCCCCCCCCCAGTGATTTCATCTGAGATATTCTAGTGCCACACACATGTTCAGTGAGGCTACAGGAGGTTAGGCAGGTGATGGTGTGGTGCAGGAAGCAAACGTTGACGTTACTTGCACACTATAAAGTATTCTAGGACAGGCAAAATTGATATACAATGCTATAAACAGACTTCACCTAAGCTCAGAAGGGGTGGAAGTGCTGGTGCACAGGACAGACAAAGTGGTGAGGTGACTTTAAACTAGGACAGGGGTGGGTAGTGGTAGGTGTAGGAGAACATCTATGCTCCATGCTCCATCCTTGTTTGGGGGTACAATTCTGAAAGGGGGAGAAACAGTCCATGGCTGAATTTGTGGAGCACAACTAACAAAATAAATGAGCTGGAGGGTGTTTCCTGAGGTGAGCTATAATGTAGCAGAACTCAAGAGGCATTGTTTAATGAGGATTATAAGCTGGGGTGCAAGAGTTGAGTTGTACATTACAGTCTTTACAGGAGGGACAGAGAGGTGGAGGAGCTGCTTTATACATCAAGGAGGCCAGGGATAGAAGCAAGCAAGAAAGAGTGAGTTAGTACTTACTGCCATGTAGTACAGTTAAGTATGGCTTACAGTTGACAAAAATAATTAAGATGGCGACAACTATGGGGCCCTTAGTTCTCATAGGGAATTTCCTGCCTACCAGATATTGACTGGGAAATGGAAACAGCCAGATGGAATGTAGGGAAGGAAACCAGTGACCATGATATGATTGAATCTGAAGTGATAGGGGGAAGCCATATCCCCCAAGATAAGACTAGGGTGCTAAACGCCATGAAAGCTGATTTTAATAAGCTGGGTAATATAGTTTGGATAGATTAGTGAATGTGCCACAAGTGGAGTGTTAATGCCAAATGGGAGGCTCTGAAGTGGCATATAATGGAGGTGATGACTAGATGCAGCCCCATGGGCAACAATGGCAAGACAGCTAAGTGAAGGCTTCTGTGGTTGTCAAAGGAGTTCCAGGGAAGTTAAGGTAGAAATGGAGGGCATGTAAGTAGCAGAATTCTGGGAACAGAGTTGGGGAAATAGAGTATAGAGCATTGTAGTTAAGGAATTTCGGCCATTGGTGCACAGATCAAGGGGAATAACAAACCTTTTAATACATAGTGATCAAAAAGGAGAGTAAGTGATAAGATGGGGCCCTTAACCATAGTGGGGGAGGCACTGACTGAGGCAGAGAAACAGCAGAGGCATTGAAAAAGTACTTTGTGTCAGTATGCTGCCAGGAAGTCAATCACTGTAACCATCTGAGAAGGAAGTTACAGAGGAAGTGCAGGTTAAACAGGAGGCAGAACTGATAACACCAGGATTAGTAAATAAGCATGTAGAAGGTGAAAATTCAGAAAAATGCTATGAGCCGGATAATATCCACTTAACAGGAATAGTTCACCCGATCCTCACTGATATCTTTCAAGACTAATTATAGACAGGGATGCCAGATAAACAAAAACTGCCCATGCTGTCCCCTTATCCAAGAAGGGGGTGACTTTGGACTAACGGGACTACTGACCTATGAGTCTTACTTCAGTGTCTGGAAGTGTTACGTTACTCATAAAATGTGCGCTGGTTCTATAACAAGCAGCTTGACTTCACAAAAGGAAGATTCTTCCAATCCAGCCTAATTGCCCATGTGGTGGATGTAGTCTGCCTAATCTTCAGAAAGGCCTTTGGTACCATTCATAGTGGAAAACTCATGCTGAAAAGTAGTGCAATATGGAGTCAACAAGGGGTACAGGAAGTAAATAGCCAACTGGCTGACAGGTAGGAAACAAACGTTGTGATGGATGGTCTCCATTCAGAGTGGAGGGCATATTCTGAGTGGAGAGCCCCAAGGTGCTGTTCTTTGTCCTGTGCTCTAACTTGTTTATTAATGACCTGGAGGAGGGGGGACAACAGCAAGCAGCTGAAGTGTGCTGATGGCACTTAATTGGCAAGAGCGGATATGGCAGAGGGAAGGGATTGATTACAGGGGTACCTGCGCAAGGGTGTGGACTAAGGAAAGGGGGTTAGAGTTAATGTGGGTAAATACAAGATACAACACTTAGGGGCAAGGGAGCTTGGTTGTACCTACTGAACACACTGTGTGATCTGAGTTTGCTTGTGATTTAATGTCATATGTAACCCCTGGGTGGCGCAATCCCCAGTGTTACACCCCTGCAGCACTACCCTGGACAAAGGCTGAGGGGGGTGGGTTCGCTAGCTAATAACATTTTTTAAAACCTTTGTGCAGTGCCTCCACTCATGGTGCTTTATGTGGGTAAGATGGTGATGGGTGTAGCCCCCTGAGATGCTACACCACCCACAATGACCATTTACCTTCCCCAGACATGCCCCAATACACAGTTCCCCACATTTCAACATTTTGTATTTAAAGTCTCTCTCTAATAATATGCTCATACCAGAATTTCAAACCACCAATAACAAGATTTATTTGTTTAGGGGGATATAGGAGCTAGGAAAGGGGAAACAGGAGGAGTAGAGGTTATCTTATCCTATTTACACATGTACAGGTTATTTGATTTTGCTGGTGAACCCTCCAGCTGGGTGGCTACATACTAACAGGCAGACATAAATCACATTATACCATTTGACTTAAGACATCCAGCGCCCTGGCTATCTAGCTGCTGACAAATCAGATGTTAAACATCATTAACATTAATGTCCAAATTGGTACCAGTCCCAGATACAGCAGAAACCCTGCAATCTCATACCATACTGGTTAAACAGATAGCACAGTCCAAGATGTTGCAGGCCTGATATGAGTTGCAGCTGGTTGAGGTGGCTGGCTATTCAATCAATCAATCAATCAATAAAAGTCTTTATTTAACCAGGCGATCATCATTGAGCAAGCTCATTTTCGAGGTGGACCTGGGTTTGTTAACAAGGAACAAGGGACAATATACATGGGATGCAACACACAAGAAGATAGTAATAATACAAATAAAGTGAGATACAATAATTCAGTATATACAAAGTATCAGCAGGTAGCATTGACAGTAGTATATGTTTGGAACAGAAGATATAGCTAATTTTTGGTAGGACACAATTTTTCATAAAAGTAAAGAAATATACATATCAGGTGCACTGAACACAAATAAAACCTAATATAAAAATATATATAGTGATATGGTATGGAGAATTTAGAGCTGGAACCAGGGTCAAAGGAATGTGGAAGGGACAGATATGGGGGTAGAAAAAGGGGAGAGGGAAGACTCGATTATAGATGTGATCAGTCTTTTAACAGTAGTAATTAGAGTGTGCTTGGACTTACAGGATTCACTATTTAGGGTAGACAAGCACAGGACTCCTTATTATGATGTAGATATAGAGATTTAAAAGCTGGTAGGCTGATGGGGTGAGTTAATTTCAAAGTTTTTTGCAGCTTGTTCCACAGTTGAGAGAGCACAAAGCTGATGGCTGCTCTGCCAATGAGAGATTTTGCTTTGTAAACATAAAGGTAGATATATGAGGTGCTTCTCAGGGCATACTTCCCTAGAGTGCACAAAAGTAAACAGATAGAGATATACTGGGGCAGTTTATTTGAGATAGCTTTGTATGTCCAAACCGCAACATTTTTTTGCCATCTGTAAGCAAGGGATGACCATCCCACTGCCGTGTACAATGCACAGTGGTGGGCTGAGTATGGAAGACCCGTGATAAATCTTATGGCTCTGTGATAAAGCGTATCAAGTTTGGCTAGGGTACCTGCAGGTCCCTGACTATATAGAAAGTCTGCGTAATCCAATAGGGAAAGAAAGGCAGTTTGAACCAGTTTCAGTTTAGCGTCTCTTGTGAGGAGATTATTAATCCTAAAGAACAGACCAAGTCTTTGTCTAAGTTTCTTTGCCAGTTCTTCTAAGTGATCTGTGAAAGTAAGTCTATGGTCTAACCAGACCCTCAGGTACTTGAACTTTGGTACATAGTCCAACCGTTCACCTAGAATGGTAGTGATCTGCGAGAGTGTCCCAGCAATTGCAGGATTTATTGCATTTTGAAGGTGCGAGAGGAACATTGCTTTGTTTTTTTTTGCATTTAACAGCGGTTTCTGGTTTATAAGCTGATGTTGCAGCAGATTAAATTAATTTTGAAGGACTTTACAGGCCACTTCAGGTGTGGGGCTACTAGCATAGAGTACCGTATCATCCGCGAATAGGTGTATTTGTGCTTCTTTGATGGGGGCATCTACGTTGTTAATATAAATGGTGAAGAGCAAGGGACCAAGAATGGAACCTTGTGGTACACCCCTCAATAGGGGTTTTGGTGGAGAAATTTCAACTTCTGCCTTTACTTGTTGAAGTCGTCCTGAGAGGTTGTTGGAGAACCATTTAAGGGATAGGGAATCCAAACCAATGTTCCAGAGGGACGACAGAAGCAGTCTGTGATCAACGGTATCGATTGCCTTGCTTAGGTCCAAGAAAACTGCGCAAAGTTTTTTTGTCTAATTCAAGCTGCCTGTCGTTTGTCACCTTGGCTAGAGCAGAGATTGTACTGTGCTGTGCTCTAAAACCGGATTGTAACGGGTTGAGCAATTTTTCTGATTCCAGGTACTTCCAAAGCTGGGAGTTCACTATTTTCTCCAGCATCTTTGACAGGATTGGAAGTAGGGAGATTGGCCTGTAGTTATTGAGGTCACTAGGATCTTCTGACTTAAACAAAGGGACCACAAGTGCATTTTTCCAAATGGGCGGTAGGTCACCCTGGGACAAGAATAAGTTGAAGAGATGAGTATTTGGGACTGTGAGGACACGGTAGCCAACCTTTAAGAAGTACAGGTTAATGAGGTTGGCCCCAACACTTTTCCTAGTGTCCAGCTGAAGGAGAAGATCTTTGATTTCTTTCAGGGAGGTAGCCTACAGAGAGAAGGATGGACTGGGAATGGGTTTTTCTTGTGTATCCAATCTAAGTTGTTGGAGGAGGATATTCATGGGAGAGGAGTCAAAGGCTAGCCCTGCAGTGACAAAATTATTATTGAGAGCTTCGAGGATAGACGGTCTATTGGAGATAACAGTATTGTCAATCAATAATTTAGTAGGTAGGGAATTTACAGTAGTGTGATCTTCAATGTCTTTGATAGTCCTCCAGAATTTGGAGGCATTTCTTGAGGAGTTCTCCAGCTGAGAGTGGTAGAAATTAGCTTTGGCTTCTCTGACCAGCTTCTATTTGCTGCAGCCACATCCAAGAGCAGGGCCATTCTCGATGCCCTACAGGTGGCAGGCCTCAGACAGCTAGTTTTGGAACCCACTCATGAGGGAGCAATCTTAGACCTTGTACTCTCAAATGGGGACAGTGAGAGGATCTCAGATCTAGAAGTGGGTTGTCATCTGGGGACAAGTGACCATCAAACAGTGTGGTTCACGTTAAACTCAGCTACAGAGTCAAGCCATACAAAAGTGAGGGTACTGGACTTCAGGAGGGCTGACTTTGGCAAGATGGGAGAGTGCCTCAGAAAAGCATTAGCAAACAGGCTAGAAGGAGGGGTGGATCAACAATGGGGGATCATCAAAACTGCCATCACAGAGGCAACAAGCCTTTGTGTGAAGCAAATAAACAAATCAAAATGAAAGAAAAAGCCGCTATGGTTCTCAAAAGAGTCGGCTGGGAAAGTCAGGAAGAAAAAGATAGCATTCCGGAAGTATAAGGAAACACAGAAGGAGCAGGACAGAGAGCTGTACCAGTTCAGGCAGAAGGAAGCAGGGAGGGAAGTCAGAATAGCAAAGGCCCAAACTGAGGAAAAGATAGCCAACTCGGTTAAGAAGGTGGATAAACCTTTATAGGTGCATCAGAGAGCGAGAAAGACAAAGGGAGGATAGTGAGGCTGAATAGAATGAGCGGTGGGTGGGCAGAGGGGACAGTGAAAAGCAGGGATACTGAACGAATATTTCTGCTCAGTATTCACAAAAGAGGAGGGGAACCTAATATAATTAACAGAAGCACTCTTGATAGGGGGTCGATCCAGTCCTTTCACAGAAGAAAGGGTTCTGCAAGAACTCCTAAAACTGAAGGGGACAAAGCAATGGGGCCTGATGGAATTCACCCCAGAATTCTAAAAATTAAGGGGAACTAGTGAAACCACTGGCTACTCTTTTAATAAATCATGGGAGGATGGTATGGTACCGAGGACTGGAGGAAGGCGGATGTGATTCCCTTCACAAAGTGGGACCAAGACAGAGGCAGGAAACTACAGACCTGTCAGTTTGACCTCTGTGGCAGGGAAAGTGATGGAGTCACTTCTGAAGGAAAGAACTGCTGAGTACCTAGAGGCCAGTGGGGCACAGGACCCAAGGCAGCATGGGTTCACAGCGGAAGGTCATGTCAGATGAATCTAATAGATTTCTTTGACTGGGTGACCAAAGTAGTAGACCAGGGAGGTTGTGGACATGGCCTACCTAGACTTTAGCAAGGCATTTGACACAGTTCCACACAAAAGATTAATAGTCAAATTAACCAGCCTGGAGTGGGTCCCAGGGTGGTAGCCTAAGTAAAACATTGGCTGGACAACAGGACACAGAGGTAATTGTAAATGGAGTCCACTCTGAAGAAAGAGGGGTTACTAGTGGGGTACTGCAGGGTTCAATACTGGGTCCAGTCCTTTTTAATGTCTTTATAAGTGACATTGCAGAGGGACTGGAAGGAAAAGTATGCCTCTTTGCAGATGACACAAAGATCTGCAACAGGGTTGATACACAAGGAGGCATGGAAAGGATGAGAAGGGACTTGGCAAGGTTGGAGGAATGGTCAGAAGTATGGCTGCTAGGATTCAATGCAAGGAAGTGCAAAATAATGCACCTGGGAAACAAGAACCTAGGGGAAGATTACACAATGGGAGCGAGGTAGTAACAACAACAAAAAAGGAAAGGGACCTGGGGGTAATCATATCAGATGACCTTAAGGTTAGCAAACAATGTGAGAAGGCAGTAGGGATGGCTGGGTGTATACGGGGATGCATAGAGAGAGGCATCAGCAGCAGAAAACAGGAAGTTGTTATCCCTCTGTACAGACAGTTGGTGAGACCCCATCTGGAGTACTGCATACAGTTCTGGAGACCCCATCTCCGCAAGGACATAGACAGGATAGAGGCAGTCCAGAGGAGGGCAACTAAAATGGTGTAGGGCCTTCAAGAGAAGACGTACGAGGAGAGACTAAAGGAGCTTAATATGTATACCCTTGAGGAAAGAAGGGAGAGGGGGGACATGATAGAAACTTTTAAGTACCTCAGTGGAATCAACAAAGTCCAAGAGGGTAGCATCTTTCAGAAAAAGAGATGTGCAAGAACAAGGGGACACAATTTAAAGATAGAGGGGGCGGTTCAGGGGCAATGTGAGGAAGTATTTTTCACAGAGAGGGTAGTGGATGCATGGAACAGCCTTCCTGAGGAGGTTGTGGGGTCTAAAACTGTGGGAGAATTCAAGAATGCATGGGACGGACATAAGGCAATTCTTGTGGGGGGGTAGGAAGAAATAGGCTGTTGGTCAACTAGGATCTGTGGCCTATCCTGTAGGTAGGGAAATGGGCAGACTAGATGGGCCAAGCGGTCCTTATCTGCCGTCAAAGTCTATGTTTCTATGACCATTTTGGTGCAGAGGTTCCTCGCCCTCCGGAAAGACTTCCAGTCATTTATTAAATTAGTCTTCCTAGCAGTTCTCCAGAGTACATCCCTACTCTGCAGAGCATCTTTCAGGTCTTCTGTAAACCACCGACAGGATTTGTTTCTGGCACAAACTTTTACTATGGGAGTATACTTGTTGAGAGCCCCTAGCACAATTTCTGAGAAAATATCATAAGCCGTAGTCAGGGACTTGGCTAGACAGAAGTCCTGCCATCGCATGGAGTCTCTTAGGTCTGATATATACCCATGGAGATCAAAGTTGCATATGCACCTTTTAAAGGAGAATTTTGGTGCAGTTGTGGATTTAAGAGTGGATCTTACACACGCGATGAAGCAATGGTCGCTAATATCAGAGAAAAATATGCCAGCAAGGGAGAATAAATGGGGTTTGTTAATTAAAATGATATCCAAGAGAGTACTGTTATTAGGGTTGAGCTTGTTAGGACGAGTAGATTTGTTTATTAGCTGTGACAACCCAAGGGAATCACAGAACATTTTAAGTGGGGTGGATGCACTGGAGAGCCAGTCTAAGTTGAAGTCTCCTAGTACGATACACTCTGAAGATGCCGAACCCAGGATGTTTCTGAGATGTTTTAACAACTGTAGTCCAGCTGATGGGGGTCTGTAGCATCCTATTATACATAACAAGATACCGGTGGTAATTTCAATCTTTAATGACAAGCTTTCAAATTCTTTTGGGACAGAGGTTGAGTCAATTATGGAGGCAGGGAATTTATCCTTGATGTAAATAGCTACCCCACCACCTCTGGTTTGCCTGCCGGTTCTGAACAAAGTGTAGGGGGGGATGTTAACTTCATTGTTACTGGTTGCCGGTCGGAGCCAGGACTCCGTAATCACCAGAACATCTGGAGCAGTATGACATACCCAGGCTTGAACAGAAGTGATTTTTTTTTAATAGGCTACATACATTAACATGCAAGAATGCAAGCCCCTTGAGGCTTTGTAGCTCTGCTGGGGATTCCATGGGTGCCAGAGGGCCTGGATTAAGCTCAACATTTCCTGAGCATAGTAAAAGCAGGAATAAGAGTTTCCTACAGAGTCCTAGGAGGAGTGTGGGTGACTGACTCTTCTTTCAGTTACGTGATTTGTCTGTGGCAGTATAGGGAGTTTTGAGGCTAGTTCCCAGTTTTCCTGATGCAGCATACAATAATACCCTGATCGAGAGAGTCAATGGGAGTAGGGGGGAGTATGCAGAAGGTGCTGTAGCCCTGTAGGCAGGCTCTAGGAGAGTTTCTGTATGCCAGTGCAGGTGAAGGACCAGCAGCGGGCTAGGGGAAATTAGAGCACATACAAGTTCTTCTACTTGATAGGAAAAGTCCCGGTCGGACAACGTAAAAAGAGAGCCATTCTCCACTCTAGGAGTTATTTTTTGATTCATGTTCAGGTCCAATACATGTAAGATTAGCAGAGACAAGCATAGAAGCAGGTAATATGCCCTCATTATGAGACAATCACCCAATGGGCACTACAAGTGCAGGCAAGAGAAGGGATTCTCAATGGAGGAGAATTTCTTAATCCCTGCAGAATACTACTATAGGCAGTGGAGCCTGAAGCAGTAATCCTTAAAGGAAAACTACACCCAAAACTTGAAAAAATATATGTTGTGCAGAGTGTTTTAATTTGTATGTGAAGTTCTAGTGTTTCCTTCCCTCTGACTGGTATTAGGAGTTTTTCCCAAATTAGCTTGCTAGTTTTATGCTAGTTTTACGACCCCTGGGGATCTTCATACCTGATAGTGTAATTGTATTTCTTGTTCCCACAGTGCATCTTGTCTCATGTGACTGTGATGTAAGAGAGACCCAACATTCAGCACACACATGCCAAGCAAACTAAATATCTTGGAAGCTTTACAAGCTGCACAAAAATTACCAGCCGCAAAGTTTTTCAGGACAGTAAAACCTTTAGGATGAGGGTGGTCACCAAGCTGAATTCTACAGATTTTTAAATATAGCCATCTCTGTTGTTGTGAACTGATTGTAATGCAATGCTTTCTGCTGGATTTATGGACTCTGCTACATCACCATTACATGAAACAAGGTGCATTGTAGGACAAAGAAATGCAATAAACCTATTTGATATGGAGATATCCAGGGGTCGTAAAACTACCCTAAAGCTAGCAGACTAATTTAGGAAAAACTCCTAATACCAGTCAGAGGGAAGGAAACACTAGAACTTCACATACAAATTAAAACACTCTGCACAGCATATTTTTTTCAAGTTTTGGGTGTAGTTTTCCTTTATGTACAGCTCCTAGTCAGGCTAATAAGAAACAAGTTCACCTGACTATAAAGTAGCACTGGGGCAGAGAGGCTTTGAAGCAAATTTCTTAGCTAATACTCTGTAGCAGACTAAATATTAGAGAGATCACCTGACCTAAATCAACTGCCTTAGCAAGACAGGATATGCTAGTGAGCAATAAGCAAACCTAAAGTACCAAAATGGTATGCCTCAGCAAGACAGAATGAGATAAAGCTGCTAGAAGGCTTAGTTGCTAAAAAGGGATAGGAAGAATTGCAGTTGTTGACAGCAAGTAACCAATAAATTGAAACATCAGATAGGAGTGGGCGGAGACTGTGCACATTTAAAGGAGGCCTGGGAGGGGGAGGGCAGGCAGGATGAAAAATCAAGGGGAAGTTTGCAGAGCAAGCACTAAATCAGTGCACATACAGCTGGAGAAAAACTGCAGCGGGAGTGAATGGTAAGTTTTTTTACACAGGCCGAGCAGAACAGGCTAAATTAAAATATATAAATTAGAAGCCAAGTACAGGGATGCAGGCTTACATTAAGCCACATGTCTCGGGTGCTCCTGTCTCAGGTGAGTGAGACCAGCCAATCAGGGAGCTCTACACAGGCGTGGAGCCAATAGCGCTACCCTGAGAAGGTGCCGAAATTGAAAACAACAAATTGCAAGTGATGCTCCGGTTCAGCGTTCATACAGCCCAGGGAAATCGTGGCGATTTTTCAAGCATCGTACCTTATCTATCTCTTTAGAGGGTGGGTGGATCAGGTTCCTTGCACTGTAGAGGTGCTATGGCTGGATCATGACCTCTGCCTGTGGGGTCAAGTGGCACCTGTAGGGAAGGAGACAGCAGATTAAATAGGAGCAGATGGGGGGTGTGTGTCTAAACAGAGACACACAAAGAGAGCTGAGCACCAACTTGAAAGACAGTCAGGGGGCAGTCTCAAACAGAGGCAAGGTGCCAGCTAACTCAGGAATCCAAAACAAGCACAAAAGAACAGACTGATGGGGGGCGGAACAGAGACAGAGAAGGACAGGGGGACAAAGGAAGATGATTAAGAATGAAAGTCAAGGGCAGGAGCCTTAGGCTCAAGACAGAGGCTACACAGATTTTACAATTCACTGAATTTTCTAACTAAGTCCATAGCAGTAAGCATGTAAACCCAGTACAGTCTTAAATAGGATTAAAAAAAATATATTAACAAAGCCAGTAAAATTTTTTACAAACTCAGTTCAAGGCAGTGTACAGAGTGAAAGCTTAATTGGGGAAAAATAAAGGGGAAGTTTGCAGAGCAAGCACTGAATCAGTGCATATACAGTTGGACAGAAACTGCAGCTGGGGGGGGGTGGTAAGTTACTTTACACAGGCCGAGCAGAACAGGCTAAATTAAAATATATAAATTAGGAGCCGAGTACAGGGATGCAGGCTTACATTAAGCCACACATCTTGGGTGCTCCTGTCTCAGGTGAGTGAGACCAGCCAATCAGTGAGCTCTACACAGGGGTGGAGCCAAAAGCGCTACCCTGAGAAGGTGCCGAAATTGAAAACAGCAAATTGCAAGTGATGATCCGGTTCAGTGTTCATACAGCCCAGAAAAATCATGGCAATTTTTCAAGTTTCATATCTTATCTATCTCTTTGGGGGGTGGGTGGATCAGGCTCCTTGCACCGTAGAGGTGCTATGGCTGGATCATGACCGCTGCCCGTGGGGGCAAGGGCACCTTATCTATCTCTTTTGGGGGTGGGTAGATCAGGCTACTTGCACCGTAGAGGTGCTATGGCTGGATCGGGACCGCTGCCCGTGGGGGCAAGTGGCACCTTATCTATCTCTTTGGGGGGTTGGTATATCAGGCTCCTTGCACCATAGAGGTGCTATGACTGGATCGTGGCCACTGCCGTTGGGGGGAAGTGGCACCTTATCTATCTCTTTGGGGGTGGGTGGATCAGGCTACTTGTACCATAGAGGTGCTATGGCTGGATCGTGACCGCTGCCTGTGGGGGCAAGTGGCACCTTATCTATCTCTTTGGGGGGTGGGTGGATCAGGCTACTTGCACCGTAGAGGTGCTATGGCTGGATCGTGACCGCTGTCTGTGGGGCAAGTGGCACCTTATCTATCTTTTGGGGGGTGGATCAGTCTCCTTGCACCATAGAGGTGCTATGGCTGGATAGTGACCACTGCCCATGGGGGCAAGTGGCACCTTATCAATCTCTTTGGGGGGGGTGGGTGGATCAGTCTCCTTGTACCATAGAGGTGCTGTGGCTGGATCATGACCACTGCCCGTGGGGGCAAGTGGCACCTTATCTATCTCTTTGGGGGGTGGGTGGATCAGGCTTCTTGCACCGTAGAGGTGCTATGGCTGGATCATGACCACTGATTTGAGGGTGGGGGTAACTTGGAAAAGGATTCTGGTAAAACTACAGAGTAGTATTTACAACCCAGGCAGGGATTGCTCGGCACTCTAGCAGACATAGCAGGGATTGCCCTGTACTTACAGACTTACGAACATTCCAGGACATGCTATGTGGATCTTGCATCCAGAACATTCAGCACAATATTAGAAAGTCCCATCCAATGCAATGAGAGTGATACTTTTGTCAAGCATCCCATATTTATGTTAAACAAGATCACATCCAGTACTTTATATACCAAAAGACATCCATCCAGTATAGACAGACAGCGTCACTTTTTTCAAGCATCCCATACTTTAGTTACAGGTAGTCACATCTAGTACATTCTATATACCAAGAACATTATTCACAAGCAGAGTCTTATCCGGCATGTCTAGACATTGTACACTTATCCCAAGCGCTCTCAGATGAAATTCTGGTCAGACACAAGTAAATTCTCTTCGGGTAACTTAGACATAATATGCTCTGGGGCCTCCTGTCTCATGAAGTGGCAAACGCAGATTGGCAGTCAGTTCCACAATGGCAGGACTCTAACCCATAGTTACACAACTTGCAACACATTTATATGCTGTTCTAGCCAGGCATCTTGCTGTACCTGCAACTTAGCCATTTGGGCCACAGACAAGATGCATCCATTTACTTGAACAAGGCAGTGTCTTATGGGGTTAGTAGCCCAGACTGATAACTTCAATACTTCAGACTTAACAGCACATATTTCTTAGTGGGGCTTGGGGTCCCCAAGATCACTTGCTCAGCTTCTCCCTTTCACCGGGGGGTATGAGGGTACTCACTCAGGTCCTCCATGGGTTTCTTCCACAATTGAAGGCATCCTGAAGACTTCTTCAGCTCTCTCACTGCTGAGGTACTGGGTCAGTGCTCTACCGCTGCATGATGTCATCTGGTCTTTGGTCCACATCTTTCCCCATCGTGGGAGGGAGAGAGGGCTAGCCTCTGGAGGATATAACTGGCAACCTCCAGACTAGCTGTTGCAGGATCTACAATTACTTTAACTGGTAACTTTAACTTAAGAAAATAATAAAAGCGTCCTGAAGACTGAAGGGGCTTGGATTAAGTGGCCCAGGCCTGGTGGCATGGCTGGGGTCTGAGCCCCCACCCCTGTGGGGGCTCCCAGCAGGCTGGAGCCTGCCCTGGCTGCTCTCTCTCCAAGCTCTAAATCTCTAAAATCTCCAGACAAACTGATAAGATGGCGGCCACGTTGGGCCATGCCACGCCACAGTATTCTTATGTTTAGTATTCTATTATGTTTTTAGATAATTTCACTGTTTTATTTCGTTTTTTAATTATCTCCGATATGAAATACCTGCCGGTAGCTGTCGGCAGACAGTAGTGTAGCAATGCGCGTTGTGCATTGTTAAGTCCAGGATTAAGATTTGAGACCTTTTTTGGATCACTCCGTTTAACAGTGGATGTTTGTTATCTTCTATCGAGTTTGAGAATCTGGGATCATGCTGACTGTTGGATTTGTGCTGCTTTGAGGAAAGCCTGGAAGATATTGGGTGGTGAGCTGGCCGTTGACTTGTGTTCCCTTGGATTTGAGCTGTGGGTTTTGTGGAGAAACTTTGAGGCTGGGTCTTACTAGACCTTAGCGATTTCTTCATTTAGCCCTACGACTGGCAGTGTCTCTGGTGTTGTTTTTCGGAGCATTGGCTTACGGTGAGCAGGCTGAATCCTACTCTGAACCCGGGGCGGTTTGCTGGGTTTGTTAACCATGAGTGGAGATTTGGGCTGGTGCTATCGGAAGACAGATCCAGCTTGCCCGTGGTTCCTGGGTTTTAGGCAGGCGTGCTGGAGAGCTAGCCTGCTTGGACCTAGTTGTGTGTTGACTAGCCTGGTAACCGCTTGGGGGTTTAGTGGGGTGAAACCTTTTTCAGCTGGGTAGCTCCCGTTGAGTGGAAAATTGATTTTAATCCGAGGAGTTGAAGTGATTTCTTGGCTGCAAGGCAGATTGGATCATTACGGAGTGACTGAGAGCTATTCAGGTCAGATTGTTCCTATTTTGTTTTATATATTTTTGGTGAAGCAGTGAGAGTGCTTCTTTTCTCCTACTAAAGACATTTGCACGATAGACTGAGAACTATGGAGTGACTGAGAACCATCTAGGTCAGACTGTTCCTTTTTTTGTGAAGCAGTGAGAGTGCTTCTTTTCTTTTATCAAGAACATCTGTGCCTTTCTTTAGTCTCCCAAGGCTGTGAGAGAGCTCTGAGGAACTGAAGATATTTGTCATTTTGATCTTTTTGAAGTATAAAGCATGATATTTTACTGTGCTGCTTAACTGAGTGATGCCCTGTAGTGTTCAGGCATGAACCCCTGGACATATTTATTTATTTTAAAGGATAATAGTTTTTAAGTAGTCAGTAACTAGGAAGTGCTGGACTATTGGGACTTATAAATGAATTAATGCTCTATTTTATTTTTGTATAAGTATTTAAATGTTTGATTATATATTTTTGGTTTTTTCTTTTTTCTTTAATGTGTAATAATGTTTGGATTTTTTAATCCCCCCCTCTGTGAGAGAGAGTGGAGGAGTGAATTATTATTTTCTGGTTATTTGATATTGACAGGTTTGTTTTGTTTATTATTTTTGTTTTATTTTATTTTTTTCCTCTCCAGTTTATTTGTTTATTTATAATGTGTTGGGGAGGTTCAGTGACGGTTGGGCATTATTCCTCCACCAGGCTCATGGAATTATGTCCCTTTGAATGTCCCCATTGCCATCCGACACCTATTTTAGGTGTTGTGCTTTGGGCATTCTTAGGAAGCGTAAAAGAAGGCGGAGAGCTGGGCCTGCTGGAGGACAGAAGGGTGGATTGGGGTTGTGGGGTTCAGAAGATGCCCTGGGGCAAAATGGGGTCAGGATAGAGGTTATTCTTGTCTTGTCCCCATACCCAAGGGCTCCGATTTTAGTGGACAAGTGCCGAGGTCTTCCCCGACAGCTCATCTCACCTTGGCGGTGTTATGCAATGCCAGATCTATTAAAAACAAGACAGCTATTATAGCTGATCTTGTTGGATCAACTGATCTGGCTTGCATCACCGAGACCTGGCTGGATGAAAATCCAGACCCTATATTGGCCTCGGCAACTCCAGCCGGGTTCTCGGTGATGCACCTTCCAAGGTTGGATAGTAGGTGCGGGGGGGGGTGGTCATTATGTTTAAGACTGAGCTGGGCCTTGTGGATGTGCCATTGGGAAGTACCAGATCCTTTGAATATATCCTGGGAGAGGGTGTAGGCTGTCGGATTCTCCTCATCTACCGTCCACCAGGTACGTGGTGGAGGCTACTACGGAATTGCAGACTTCATCGTCGACAGTGTTGGTCCCCAGATTGATAGTTCTGGGGACTTCAATGCCTGGGTCGACGATGAACTCTCGCATTTTGGTCAAAATCTCCTCCAGCTGATGATGACACTGGGCCTAACACAGGTGGTTACCTCCTCGACCCATGTAGGGGGTCATTCATTGAACCTGATCTTTCTTTTGGGTATGGAGATCGCTGATTTTGGGGTGGAACCAGTCAGCTGGTCTGACCATCACACCATAAGGTTCAGTTTCATGGCCCCCAATAGGTATGCCCCTACAGAGATGGTTCAGTACCGCCCTTTAAGGGGTATTAACCCCAGTGACCTAATGGCGGTACTGGATCTGTCGGGCTTGTTGGGTGAATGCATGAGTCCAGATGATCTCGTACTAGCCTATAACAAGGCTGTGGGAGATGCTCGGGACAAGATTGCTCCTGTTCGTGTTCGGCCTCTCATCCTTCGTTCAAGAAGCCCTTGGTTTGATGGCTCCTTGAAGGAGTTAAGGCAAGTTGGCCGAAGGTTGGAGAGAGCCTGGCGGAAGTCCGGCCATGATGCCGACAGGCTTAGGTTGATGGCACATTATGATGGCTATCAATCAGAAATCACCTGTAAGAAGGCAGAATTCCTGTTCAGGGAGATTTCTGCTGCACAGAATCGACCGGCTCAGCTTTTCTGGACCGTAGACAGATTGTGCAATCCAATCGGTCTCCAGCCAGAGAAGCTTTTTCTCAGCTGAGATGTGAGGAGTTCACTCAGTTTTTTGCAGATAAGGTTGCCAGCATCAGGTCTGGCATCGGTCCGACACCCCTATGAGGGATTGTAGTGGTCGACAGGAAGTGGCATGCACTTGGTCTGTCTGGTCAGATTTTCGCCGGCTGGAGTTCACTGACATTGTGAAGATCATCCAAACATTGCGACCAACTAGTTGTAGTTTGGATCCGGGTCCTACACCTCTCTTAGTAGGATGTGTAGAAGTTATCTGCCCAATCCTTGCTGACATTGTCTGGAAGTCTTTGGAGAGGGGGGTCTTTCCTGACCCCCTCAAGGAGGCGGCTATTCGACCACTCCTTAAAAACCCTCCTTGGATCCAGATTGTCTAGCCAACTACCAGCCTATCTCTAACCTGCCATTTGTTGGTAAGGTTATTGAAAAGGCGGTTGCGTTGCAATTGGATGATCATCTTACAACTCACAATGTCTATGATACTCTCCAATCTGGTTTTAGAAAGAAGCATAGCACGGAGACTGCCCTTGTCCAGGTATTGAATGACCTCCTAATGGCTAGAGATCAAAAGGCATGTACCATTCTGGTTCTTCTCGATCTCTCTGCTGCGTTTGACACTGTAGACCATGGTGTGCTGTTGAAGCGCCTGCATTTTTTTTGTGGGCTGTCTGGTACAGTCCTCAAATGGTTTCATTCTTACCTCACGGACAGGTCTCAGAGAGTTGCCACTGGAATTTATTCCTCTAGCGCTCACTCCCTGCCTTGTGGGGTACCGCAGGGTTCCATTCTAGCCCCCATGTTGTTTGCAGTGTATATGCTGCCATTGGGAGAAATCATCAGGCGATACAGTCTGGGTTTTCACTGCTATGCAGATGATACTCAGCTGCATTTGTCCTTTCTGCCCAGTCAGGATGATGCACTCTCCGTGCTAAATAACTGCCTTACTGAGATCAGACTTTGGATGAGTTCCAGCTGGCTGAGACTGAATCTGGATAAGACTGAGGTGCTGGTAGTGGACCCAGGTCATCCGGGGGCGGGTTTGGGAGCGGGACAACCATCAGGCTTATTACTTGGTGGTATGTGGCTCTCTACCTCCGATCAGGTGCGTAATCTGGGCGTTATTTTTGATGACGGTCTGACCCTAAAATCTCAGGTGTCAGCTGTTGTCAAATCCTCTTTTTATCATCTGAAGAATATCACCCGGGTGAAACACCTGGTTCCTCTGGGTGATCTCCCAACATTGGTCCATGCCTTTGTCACTACCCATCTTGATTACTGCAATTCCCTCTACCTAGGGCTACCTGGGGTTGATATCCACCGCCTGCAGCTGGTGCAGAACGCGGCAGTCAGGCTTTTGACTGGGACTTTTAGAACCAGTCATATTACACCTGTGCTCTGCAAACTGCACTGGCTGCCTGTTTGGTGGCGGATCACCTTTAAGGTTGGTTTACTAACCTTTAAAGCCCTACATGATCAGGGACCCAGTTACCTGAAGGATCTCCTGATACCCTACTGCCCCCTCCGTCCTCTCCGTTCCACCAATGAGGGATTGCTGGAGATTCCCAGGGTTCGATTAAAGACATCGGGATCCCGTGCTTTCGCTTTTCAATCAATCAATCAAAATCTTTATTTAATCAGGCGAACATCATTGAGCATAGCTCATTTACAAGATGGACCTGAGTGGTCAAGAAGTGCAAGTGTTATTACATTGACAAGGGTATCATAAACAGTAATACAATGACAGGGGTAACAAAAACAGTAATACAATGACATAAGTGCTAGTATATAACAATATACATATGTACAAGGCATTAACACTTTTAATCTGGGAGACAGTAGGCAGTTGGCACATCAGAGTTAATATGTAGATTATAGGACCTAGCAGGCATTTTGAGGTGAATCTTGAGACTGGGAGCGGGAGTTTTTCAGCATATAGAAACACGAGCAGAAAGGGGGGTGGGTAGGGCCGTGAATTGGGCCTTGTGGAAGCAGTTGCAGAGTTCTGGGAATAGGGTGGTGAATAATCTTTTGAAGGATATTAAGGGTGGGAGGTTATTTAGCTTCATGGTTTTTGGAGTGAGTTCCAAACAATTGCTAGTGAGTAGCTGATAGCAACCCTCCCAAGCTGGTGCAGGCATTGGGGACCTTAAGAATGATAATTTTGCTGATCCTTAGGTTGTATGGGCCTAGAAGTGATTTGAGTAAAACAGTCCGAGATGTAGGTAGGTAGCTTGCCTGATAAGGCTTTGAATATCCAAATTGCAGCATTCCTATTTCTTCTGTGTTGTAATGATGACCAGTTAACTGCCTTATAAAGGGAGCAATGGTGGGTGCTGAAGGAAGGTCAGTAATGAATCTGATGGACCTGTGGTATAGGGTGTCCAGTTTATTTAAGAGGGAGTGAACAGTGCCCATACAGAAAGTCAGCATAGTCAATGAGGGATAGGAATGAAGCCTGGATTAATCTTTTTTTGGAGTCTCTGTTGAGGTAGTGCTTTATTCTAAAAAATAAACCAAGCCTTTGTCTCAGTTTCTTTAGTAGCTCCTCAATATGGACAGAAAAGTCAAGTTTGTTATCAATCCAGACACCAAGATACTTGAAGTTATCAAGAATTCCAGCTTCTCTCCAAGTAAGGTGGTTAGTTGTAGGGTGGTAGATGATGGGGTAGTGGCAGAGCAACTTTGTGAGGAAAAGAGCATAGCTTTTGTTTTTTTGGCATTTAGAAGTAGTTTTTTATCCAGTAAGTTGTGTTGTAGGATGGAGAATTCAGATTGTAGCAGTTCACAGGCTTTAGACAATGAAGGATTGCTAACATATAGCACAGTATCATCAGCAAACAGATGGATGTTTGATTGAGTGAGGTTAGCATCAATATTATTAATATAGATGGCAAAGAGGATGGGGCCAAGAATAGAGCCTTGCGGTACACCTCTTAGCAGTGGTTTTAAAGTGGATAGGTAGTTTCCATTTTTTACCAGTTGTGATCTGTCTGATAGATAGCACTTGAACCAATTGAGTGAAGGGGAATCCAACCCTATTGAGCCAAGGAGGTGATCAGTGATTCATGATCCACTGTGTCAAATGCTTTGCTCAAATCAACCAGGAACACAGCACAGGTACTATTCTTCTTATCCATAGCAGTCTGCCAGTCGTTGGTTACTTTGGCTAGGGCTGAAATGGTGCTGTCTTGATCTAAATCTGATTGTGCTGTGTTTAGGAGGTTATTGTTATCCAGGTAGACCCTTAATTGTGAGTTTACTAACTTTTCGAGCATCTTGGACAGAACTGATAGGATGGAAATGGGCCTGTAATTATTGAGATCCATGGGATCACCAGATTTGAGTAAAGGAACTACTTGAGCTGTTTTCCAAATGGAGGGAATGGATCCAGTGGTGAGGGAAAGATTGAAGAGATGAGTGAGGGGGGCAGATAAGACTTGAGATGCAATCTTGAGGAAGTAGGGGTCCAGGGAGTCTGTACCTGCACTTTTGAAGTATCCAAATTGAGAGGAGATCTTCCACTTCTTCCAATGATATTGGGTTGAAGGAGAAGGTTGATGTAGCCTTTGGCCCACGGTGGATTGAAGATTCAAGGAAGATCTCGGAGATTTGCAGGTGAAGAGTCAAATGCTAGTCCAGCTGTGGTGAAGTGGTCATTGAAGGTATTTAGAATTTCTTGTTTATCCGTAATTTCTGTGTTATTTAGTAGCAGTTTGCAGGTTAAGGCAGGAGTAGAGTTTTGGCCCAAGATACCTTTATAGTTCCCAGAGCCTGGTTGGGTTATTATAGGAGGCATCCAATTCAGCTCTATAATAGGCCGCTTGGCAGATCTTATTTGTGTTGTACATGAATTTCTTGCTTTTCTGAAATTTAGCCAGTCTATGGAGTCCTTAGTTTTTCTTGCCTTTTCCACAGTTTGTCTCTGGCTAACAAGGCTGTTTTAAGATCAGTGGTGAACCAGGGCAGGACCTTGCTTTAGTTCTGATATTGGTGAATGGTGCATGAATATTTAGAGCATTAGTGATAATGTCCTTTAAGATCTGGAGAGCTGTTTCCACTGAGGTTGTAAGGTAGAAATCTTGCCAATATATTGTGTTACTCAGGTCATGGAGGTAACCTGGTATGTTGAACTTCATTTTTGACCTTTTGGGGACAAATTCAGCAGGGTTGGATGGTTTGGGTGAAGATCTTATGCCAGCTATGGGACAATGGTCACTTACATCATTCGGTAGTACTCCTGCATGAGTATATAAGTGAGGCTTATTTACCAACATAATATCCAGGAGTGAGCTGTTGCTAGAATTTTTTAGGTTAACCCTGGTTGGCTCTTTTATTAGCTGTGTAAAGCCATAGGTGTCACAGAAGGTTACCAATGGAGCAGATGCATTAGATAGCCAGTTTAAATTCAAATCACCAAGGATGATGGTATCTTCAGGGCCTAGATTGGTTATTGACCCCAGGCTTTTTCAGCACCAACCCTGTGGAATTCTTTACCTTGTTGGTTGAGAGAATGCCCAACTGTCGACAGATTTAAAATGGGGTTAAAGACATATTTATTTAGTTTAGCTTTTCCTAGTTACGGATGATATGTTTTAATGCTTGTTTTAAAATCTTATTTTTATGTATATGGTTTTTATGTACAGTGCCTTGGTTCTGAAAGGTGCTATAAAAATAAAGATGATTGATTGATTGATAACATTGTCTCTTTATAGAGCTCCTAGCTCGACTCCTAATTGGCAGCAGAGATGGGGTGACAGGTCTCAAAGTGGCTGAGGGACCTGTCAATCAGAACACTCATAGCACAATTGGGTTGTGGAATTGGCTTCTAAAACAATGTCCCTGTAAGTCCCCATAAGCACTTGGGTGCTTACCCATGAAGTGCAGTGAATGTCTCACAAGTCCTGGCTTTCTATTGCTAGCATTCCAATTGGCTGTGCTGCTGGCAATGGCTGCTTAACCCACTGTCCCTTATAGCAGATTAGATACAGTCCTGAAAAATGTCCTGGTGCAGCCAGAAAGAAACAATTATTTGCCCCAAATACCCCACAGTTCTGTAGCTTAAAGGCTGTACTTGCAGTCGCTGCACAGATGAAGAACATGGCTCTTTTACTTTTCCTGTCACTACTGCGCTTAGCAAGCTCCCCCTGTAGCAGCTGACAGACTGACACACAAAAGAGTCCCAAAATACTGGAATTGCCAGGGAAAAAGTATTAATTTTAACTTTAAACACTTTGAAACCCTTCTCCCCACATGTACAGTCAATCCCCAATATGCAGCAACAAGTTTCATTGCTTAAAACATTTAAATGCTTTTCTTGGTCAGATGGAGCAGAACATAGCTACCCTGGAGGAAGCCAGGCACACAGTTATTACTTATTCAGATAACCAGGGCCCCTCTCAGGCATACTTAAATGAGCCCCAGTCAAACTCTTTCAATTTTCACCAAAGCGGCCCCCCAGCAGGCTGTCCTTGGTCACTGGGTCCTAATTAGGTGGAAGGGATCGCGGGACCCACAGCACAGTCCCCAAAGTGACCACAAAACAAATGGCTCCACATCAAAGGCGCTTAGCACACCAACATGATTACTGCGGCCCTAGAGGCAGCACTTTTGCAGCAGGAGATCACGGTCAGAGTTTTAAGCCCCGAGTGGCTGGATTTCAATTGGGCTGCAGGCTGGGGCACACAGAAGGGCAAAGCAGGACCTTGGGAACCAGAAAAATTAGGGGCCAAGTCAGGAGAGGCCCGAGAGACAGCAGGAGAAGGACAGAGGGACAGGGCTAAGGCAAGCCGAGGCAGGCATTTCTTGAAACCCCTATTTGCAAGGGGGTTACACATATATAAAAGTGAGTTTATTACACTGTAGCTCGGTACACATTGGGTCAAAGATGATAGGTTGGTGACTAGCTTTATTAAACACTCATTATAGGGCCAGGGCTGGTAGCATAGTAGTAGTAGTGCTATATTTGCGACCCAGGTTCAGAACAGGGGTGGCTCAAGGGGAAGGGGGGGGCATAGGATGCTGAAGTCCCTCTAAACTTCTAGTTTTTCATTAAATTAGGCCATTGCTCTTATCCATTAATGACTTTTTTTTTTAAATGAACTAAGCCCCCCCAACTCTTTAGGACTAGAGTCCCCCTGGTTTGGACATGAGCTCGAGTCACCTGGGCTTGACCATGGGAAGGAGAATTGAGCAGCCTAGAACTGTACTCCTTCTTTGGGGGGTAGGGTTGCACATTCTGCTACTTGACTGCACCTAATGAAGACTGAGTGACAGAATGATTTGGAAAACAGTAGGGTATGGCATGGAGAAGCTGATGCCTGCACTGACCGTAAATATGGGGCTGAGCACCTGTGTGCATCATTGCATGGAAGGATCCCTGGGGAAGGAAACAAAGGAGAAAATGCCTGCTGGCTGGGCAGAAGATGCCCTTACCATCTCCTTCTCTTCGTGGGTCCCATGATGGCTTGTGGGTTTCACCTCAACCATGGGTGGCTGGATATAGAGGTGGAGCTGTCTCGGCACAGAAGGCTGGCCCCACCTTGGGGTGCTCAGACTGAGGGGACAATGCAGCAGTGTGTCACAGGTGGCCTGAGAGTCCCAGAAAGTGCAGGTAAGGAGGAGCCTTGACAGACAGGAAAAGTGGTGCTGGTGGTGGCCCAAGGAGGTCTTGGCCTATGATGTCTGGTGGGAAATATAGAATCAAAAGAAAAAGAAACTTTACATTGTACCTGATTCTCCAAGACAGCTAAATGATTATTTTTTTCATTCAAATTTTGATCAACCTTCAGAAAAAGTTGCTGATTCGGTAGTAGGGCCTTGTGGTACAGTGTATGAGAGACTTGTGAGAGGGTATAAAAAAAGGTAGCCAGAGCAAGAGGAACGTGTTTGCAGATGATACCAAGCTCTGTGGGAGGGCGGGCCATGAAGAAGAGACAAACATTATGAGACACTATTGAGGAGACTGGAGAAGTGGTCCAGTATTTGGCAGTTGATATTTAATGCCAAAAAGTGCAAGGTGATGCACATGAGAGGAAAAAATCCAGGAAATGTACTGTATTGATGGGACACCAGTAGAGAGCACAGAGAAGGAGAAGGACCCAGGAGTTGTGATCAGCAATAACCAAAAGCAGGCTGTTTAGTGCAGTAAGATACATTAAAGGGAATTATAAGGCTAATTAAGTATTAATTAGCCAATGCCGCTCTCTCGTTGGTTACTGGAGCGACCATTAATGGTCAGTTAATGATTGATCCAGTTGTGACAGTCTCACAAGCAGCTGCCCTACATAACCACACTGTATTACAGTGTGCCACCAGGACCACACACAGAAACAGAATTCCCTGTCAGCTGAAGTTTGCGTTGAGAGCTTAGCGGGCTTCAATAGAAGTATAAATCCTACTGAGTGAGAACCGCAGTAGAAATCACTGAAAATAAGAGGTTTTTTTAAAATTAGAAACGATGTCAGCCAACCACACTTTTTTTGCATTCCACAAGCTTTTCTCCCCAACAGTAATTTCTCTACAAGCATTTCTCCCCAACAGAAAAGAAAAGAAAAGAAATCGAATCAGACAAGATGCAATATTTACAGTAAATCCAGACGTTTACTGGAGGACCTAAAATCAACAGGTACAAGGTGGTAGGTGCCCGAGCACAACCGATGATTGCTGTCTTGTGGCCACACTATTTCACAGCAACTTGGTGGACATACACAGATATCATCACAATGTGACCTAGTGACATTCAACCTATGTTGGAGGTCACAAGTTGCGCGTCCAATCTGACAGCTCCGCAGACAAAAACAAAAAGAATAAGTAAATATGCCGATATTGCAAGATGGAATTAGCCTTATAATAGCAATAACAACCTGAGTGATGGTCGTTTCCTGGGGATTAACGACCAGGCGGCAAGTGGTGGCCCTTGGTTGCTCCTCGGGCCACCCACCCCCCACTGGGTCATTAATCCCCAGGAAATGACCACCAGTTTGGTCGTTATTGTTTAAACAGTCAGCACTAAGAACTCAATAAGCAAGTGTGGAGCTGGTCCCAATTTGCACTTTGTGTGCAAGAACTTTTTTTTTTAACTTAATGTTTACTGTAGTATAGTGGATTGTATCAGGCTAATTTTGCTCACTTCCAGGCTAATATTTTCTATAACTACAAATCCCAGAATCCTCTGCAGCTGAAATCAGAGTGGGGCTGCAGCAGTGGGAGATTCAATAGCCTGTAGTGCATGTTAAAGTGTATATCAGCCTTGATCTTTTGCTTGCTGGTTCCACTGTCCTCCTAGGGCTAAGAACAGTCACAGAAGCCTGTACTTAGTCCTGTGAGAACAGCAGGACTGACAAACATCTGATCAGAGCTTATAATAGCTCAAACATGCACTGCAGGCTATTGAATTTCCAGGTACTGCAGCCCTTCTCTGACATCATCTGTTGGGGGATTCTGGGATTTGTAGTTACTGTCAACCTGGAAGTAAGCAAAATTACTCTGATGCAATCTACTATACAACAGTAACCTGTAAGTAATAAAAAAAAAAAGTTTTTTGCCCACAAAGTGCAAATTGGGACCAACCCCTCACACATGGACGTGGGGCTCTTGGTGCTGACAGTTCCCCTTTAATGGGCTAACAGAATGCTGGGGTGTATAGGGAAAGGCTTTACTGGCAGAAGAAGGGAGGTGATATTGCCTTCATATAGGTCACTGATGAGACTGCGTCTGGAATACTGTATCGAACTCTGGGAACACACCTAGCATAGAACAGAGATAGTGTCATAAAGGTGATTCATGTTCAGAATGGCAAGGCATAATGATCAGACTAAAAAGTCTCGGCATGTAATACCTGAAGGACAGATGGGAAAGGGGGCATGATAGAGGCTTTCATGTTCAGGAAAGCATGGAAACTGCAAATCTGTTCAAATTAAGAACACTGCATCCCCCTGGGGCATGTGTTCAAGCTGGAGGTTGAACAGTTCAAAAAGAACATTAGGAAGTATTACTTTATGTGCCAGCAGACAGTAGTGGGATTCAAGAGGGATGTGAAGATAGGAGTTAGCATACTGGAAGTAGAGGGGAGGGAGGAGTAACTGGGAGAGAGGACAGAGACTAGAGCATATCCAAGTACGAAATCTTGACACAGACTAGATGGACTGTTCAGGTCTTTTTCTGTCTAGTCACTTTTCTCTGTTTCCATGAAAATGGGCATATCATAGAGGTAATGCAGCTGCATGGAGGATGGCTCCAATATTTGACTCAACGGCACCACCAGTGGGCAATCTTATTAGCATGAGTTGGGTGGTCATCTGAAAAGGGGCCATTCGCCTGTACTCCCACACAGCTGAGGTGTAGTGCTCCATGATGTTGCTTTGAGTGGTCCTCATAGGTAAAAATGTAAAAAAATCCATGTTCTAATCCTGGTGGAGGGGGAACCACAAAACAAATTCATATTAAGGCATGCTGAACAGATTTTCGTGAATATTGAAATAAAGTCAGTTCTTCTTAAACTGCTTGCTACTTGCTTTTCATGTAAAACACTGGCTGAAGTAATTTTCTTCAAATGCCACTCTGGGAATAACCATTCACACAGAGGTGTGCTGACTTCACTTTACTGTGCATCACATTTAAAGTGAGCAGCGTCGTAACTGTGCATGCATCCCATACGCACTACTGTGCAGAACATCTTCACATTAATAAAAAAAAGTGTTTTGGTTTTTTTTAAAATAAAACTGCCTAAATGCAGGCGTTAATGAGTCTGTGCTTTCCTTTTGGGAAGGAAGGGGTGTTGCAGTTGAACTTGAGCAGAGAGAGAGGCTGGGTTATGATTGTGTGTTGTCAGTTGCGAGTTAGCAACAGTGTGGCACCATTATCTGCAGCGCTCAGTTAATGAGTGCTAAGCTTCAGATCTGAGGTCTCTTCTTCCAACCTGTTTCTGCCCTCTCTGTATTTGCTGCCTTTACCTGAATCATGCAGAATGGGAGGACTAAGAGAAAGGTGTGAGCTGAGTGGCCTTGTGTGCTGGGCTGGCCAGGCTGTTGCTTCCTGGTTTAGTCCAACACTGATGGCCCCTGGGCTGCAGTTGAGATCTCTTTGGGTAGCTGGGTAGTAGGTCCGTACCAAATGGTTAAGGTGACTGAGTTAATACATTTCACTTGTTTGCAGCTGTGGGCGGCAAGACAGAGAGGAGAAGAGAAATGCTGGAGCAGCCACGGTGTTGGCAACGGCAATTGAACTCCGATGGAGAAAAACTAGTATCACATCACATCATCTGACAGAGTAGCAGCCAGCCTGAGCATAGAGGATGGTATGGAAGGAGTGTGTGTGTGTGTGTGTGGGGGGGGGGTTAGGGATTGTTGAGCAGGCAAACCAGTTAAATTGAGGGAGCATAAAACATAGTAGTATTTAATGGCTCAGTAACCGCTAACTGTATGAGCCCTGATACATGTTTCTAAATTAAAACATTTTTAATGCTGAAATGTAGCACTACTTGACTCTAGCCATTACAAGAAACAAAAGTGATGTTTCTTTGATTTAAATTAATGGATTATT
Source organism: Neoceratodus forsteri (assembly GCA_016271365.2). NCBI lineage: Eukaryota > Metazoa > Chordata > Ceratodontiformes > Ceratodontidae > Neoceratodus > Neoceratodus forsteri. The sequence goes on from CM028129.1 coordinate 672,297,908, forward strand.
TAGAAACTGAAGGACTTGAGCATGAAGTGCAATATAAACACTTGCAGTGCTGCCAGGGAACATGCTGCTCCCTTGTGATGAGACTGGCTGCAAGAGGGCTGTTGTTTCAGCTGATGTGAAAAACAGTAAGCATAAAAAACACTTCCCAATGCTGTTTTAAATGGTTTCGTTATTAAAAAAATAAAATCTGCTGTTTTCTGTTTGTTTACCTTATCCATGAATAACAGTGAATTTGTGCACTTTGTTGGGTGGGGGCTCAAATGCAACTCAATGAGCTGGAGTAACTTTGGGTCTGGGAGAGGCTAAGGTGCAAGTTGCTAGGCTGGAGGCAGGTACGGCATGATAGCAAATCTTGTTACAAATATCTCTCAGGATGCACCAGAATACACCAAAACCCAAATATGTTATGAGGGCTTCAACAGCATCCAGAGCACTGACCTAAAGTTTATGGTTTTAGTTCTGCATATACTTTCCTAAAGGCTAGTTACACCACTGAAAGTGAGTGATGACCATTTGAACTGTTGATACTGTGCTTCTCTGATATGGCCGCATTTGCAAAAATGGAATCCTTGCAAATTTTACTGAATGCTTGATCTCCATGTAGAGGTGTGCCGATTGCATCGCAAATAATATTGTCAGTGGCTCAGCAGGTTGGATACTCACCTTAGTGGTGGGAAGATTGAAAAGTTATGACAAGCTCCACACTAGCAATTCTGGGAGAATCTCAATACTGACACCGTAGTGCAGCATGAAGGAGATGATGCACTCCTGATATTCCGTCTTTCATATGAGATGTTAAACTGAGGTCGTGTCTGCCAGTTTTTTGTGGTTGTTCAGGTGGACGTCAAAGATCACATGGCACTTCTCAAAAACAGTACGGAATTTGCTAGGTGTTCTGGCCAAATTCCTTCACCAAAAATAAAACATAAAACACCCATATCTCAACCTGAATGGGTGGGGTGGGAGGTGTGAATGGCAGAGGATGAATGGGGCGGGGCTGTCGATCGGGGTGATTAGGTCCAGAGACGCCCTGGGGCGAAATGGATTCTGGAATGTGGTCCACCATGTCTGGTCTCCAAACCCAAGGGCACCACCATTATTGGTGGGCAGGTAGCTTGGATGGCCCTGGAGACCCATCCAACTCAAGCGGTGTTATGCAATGCCAGATCTATTAAAAACAAGACTGCAATTATTGCAGATCTTGTTGGGCAGGTGATCTGGCTTGCATCACCGAGACCTGGCTGGATGAAAATACTGACTCCATAGTGGAGACTGTGATTCCAGCCGGGTACTCGGTGATACACCGCTCGAGATTGGGCCGTGGGGGTGGGGGGTCGCAGTCTTTTTCAAGACCGAATTGGGTCTCACAAGAGTACCAGTTGAGAAGCTAGGTCATTTGGATGTACTGTAGTAGCAGGTGTAGGTTGTAGGATAGCCCTCATCTACTGTCCACCTGGGGATGAGAAGTGATTCCTACAGGAAGAAGCAGACTGCGTGATCGACATGGCATTTGAGTCACCCAGGCTGATGGTCCTGATTGACTTCAATGCCTGGGTCAATGACAAACTCACAATTTGGACAACACTTCCTCCAGTTGATGACATCTCTGGGCCTTACACAGATTGTTACCACTGCTACTCATAAGCACGGTCACTCTCTTGACCTGGTTTTCCTCCTGGGGATCGAAGCCTCTGATTTGGGGGTGGAACCTGTTGGATGGTCTGATCATTACACTGTGGGATTCAATTTTTGTCCCCCACTTTGTAGGCCTGCCCCTGTGGAGATGATCAGATACCGCTCTTTACGGGATGTTAATCCTGAAAGCCTAGCGGTGGTACTTGACCTATTGGAGCTTCTAGTGGCAAGCAGGAGTCCAGAAGCCTTGGTTCTGGCCTATAATAAGGCCAGTGCTACATCGCTGGACTCTGTCGCTTCTGTCTGTGTTCGTCCTCTCTCCTTTGGCCCTCGGTCTCCTTGGTTTGATGGGACCTTGAGGGAAATGCGTGATGTGGACGAAGGTTAGAGCATTGCTGGTGAAAATCCACCCTGGAGGCCGACCATCTTAGATTGCTAGAACATTATCAAGTCTATCAATCAACAATCTCCCATAAGAAGGTAGAGTTCCTGTCTGGGGAGATTGCTGCTGCTCAGAACCGACCGGCTCAGCTCTTTTGAACTGTGGACAGACTGTGAAACCCAGCCTGCCTGCAGTTTCGAAGAGCCTTTTCACAGTTGGAGCGTGATGAGCTCGCTTGGTTCTTTGCAGATAAGGTGGCTGACAGGGCGGAGATCCAACCAGCATTCTCTATGGGGGATGCTATCGATCTGCGCTCGGTCACTCCCCTCTCTTTTCCTGGAGTACCTTTGACCAGCTGGAGCTCATAGATGTTATGCAGATTGTCCATGGTATGTGCACTACATTTGCTGTAGTTTGGATCCTAGCCCAACCTCCCTGATTATGGGTTGTTGTGACATCATTGGCCCGGTCCTGGCATGGATAGTCTGGTGCTCTCTTGAGTCGGGTGAGTTCCCAAGCTCCCTAAAGGAGGTGGTGGTGACACCCCTCTTAAAGAAAGCTTCTCTGGACCCAGATTGCCTTGCCAACTACAGACCTATCTCTAACTTCCCCTACATTTATTTATTTATTTTATTTATTTAGTTTTTGTTGACCGGATAAGTGCACTAGACAATTCCTGCCTATTTTCAGGCATGACCCGGGGGAGGGGGATACAGATGAACGCCAACTGACCTTGAACCAGATTAAGCTGTTGATGGTATTTTTAGTGAATGAGGGAAATTTGGCCAGGACACCGGGGAAATTCCCCTACTCGTTTCGATAAGTGCCATGGGATCTTTAACATACACCTGAACTACCACCAATCCAGGCATATGGGACCTCGGTTTAACGTCTCATCCGAAAGACAAGGGGAAGGTGATTGAGAAGGTAGTGGCCGTACAGTTGGAGAACCATTTGACCATCCATAGCATCTACGAACCTCTTCAATCTGGTTTTTGAAAGAGGCATAGTACCAAGACTGCTCTGGTTTGGGTGCTCAATGATCTCCTGATGGTGAGAGATCGAAAAAAACCATTCCATTCTGGTACTTCTGGATCTCTCTTCAGCATTTGACACCGTGGACCATGGGGTGTTGCTTGAGCACCTGAGGTTCATCTATGGCCTGTCTGGTACAGTTCTCAGGTGGTTTAAGTCCTTCCTCACTGGCAGAACTCAGAGGGTGGTATTGGGGTTCTATTCCTCTGACCCTCTCTCTCTGTCATGTGGGGGTCCCTCAGGGCTTGGTGCTATCCCCCATGTTGTTTGTGGTGTACATGCTGCCCCTCAGAGACATTGTAAGACAGTATGGACTGAGGTTTCACTGCTCTGCTGATGATACCCAGCTCTACCTGTCTTTTGCTCCTGACCAGGATAGTGCACTCTTGGTATTTAATAACTGCTTTGCTGAAAACCAGGATTGGATGAATTCCAGCTGGTTGAAGTTAAACTCGGGAAAGAAAGGTGATGGTGGTGGACCCAGGCTGCCTGACAGGGCAGTCAGGGGCCGGTCAGCTTACGGGGCTTTTCCTGGGGGGCTTCCAGCTTCTTGCCTCTGAATGGGTGCGGGACCTGAGGGTGGTGCTTGACGATGGGCTGACACTTTGATCTCAAGTGTCGGCAGTTGTCAAGTCATCCTTTTATCATCTGAGGAACATCGCTAGGGTCAAGCACCTTGTTCCATCCGGTGACCTTTCTACACTGGTCCACACCTTTGTGACCTCGCGCCTTGATTATTGCAACTCCCTTTACCTAGGGCTACCAGGGATTGATATCTGCCGTCTGCAGCTGGTGCAGAACGCAGCAGCCCGGCTGTTGACGTGGATGCCACAGACGTGTCATATCACGCTGGTGCTGCGCAAACTGCACTGGCTGCCGATTCAGTGGTGGATCACTTTTAAAGTCGGACTTCTGACTTATAAAGCCCTACATGGACTTGGCCCAGACTACCTGAAAGAGCTTCTGTCTGCCTACTACACCGAGCGATCACTCCACTTGACTGATAAGGGGTTGCTAGAGATTACAAGGGTGTCCTTAAAATCTTCAGGGGCCCATGCATTCACGTATGTGGCCCCAGCCCTTTGGAATTCTCTACCCTGTCAGCTATGGGAGTATGCGACCGTGGGGGGCTTTAAGCAGGCATTAAAATCATATCTGTGGCACCAAGCATATGCTGCCTAACAGTATTCATTTTATCTGCTGTTTATACTGTGTTTATATTTTTATCCTGTTTTTATGTATTCTTTTATGTGAAGTGCCTTGATGTTCCTAAAAAGTGTTCAACAAATAAAGTTTATTTATTATAATTATTATTTGCTGTATCCCCCTCCCAGTACAAGTCTAGAAACAGGCAGAACTATCTGGCTGTCCTTTCCTGGTCAACGAAATAGAAATAAATAAATGATAATCTTGGACAGCATCAGAAACATACTTTAGACAGTTCTGGTATCTGCTCACTGCTGTCTGGACACCTTTGAATACATTTTGTTCAGGGATTTGAGGCCTTCACTAAAGGTGTGTTGAAAGTACTGGGTCTGCTACATTGCCTGAGGTGCAGATGAGTTGCAATGATGCAAATCTGGTAGTGTGAACAGCTGCCAAAGCATTGTAAGCCACTCTGTTGTGGCATGGAGTGTTTTCTGTTATGGTGGGAACATGTACCAGTGCAGGCATTTTTTGCAAGTGTGTAAATATGCTGCTTTGCCTGCGCTGGTGCAGCCCTGCGGTATACCATGCCACGCTAACTATCCCTCCCAACATCCTCAACTGCAATAATATATGGTAGGTATTGAGTGGAGGATGTGAGTGAGCAATGGCTACCATGACTGCAACTTTTTTAAATATAGTATTTCCCAGTGTGCTTCTGGACATATGATACTATGACAGTCACAACTGACAATGAACTCAGTCAATGTAAGCCTGTTTCAGCCCTTCCCAAAGTTTACAAAACAAACAAGCCCCTTTGAAATGCAGCACTACTTCTTTAGGCTGCAAGGGCAGTGACATCACTGCTCGTCAACATTAGCCCCCCCCCCCCCACTCCCTGAGCCAAATAGAAACATAGAATTTGACGGCAGATCAGGACCGCTTGGCCCACCCAGTCAGCCCGTTTCCGTACCTAATGGATAAGCTGCAGATCTTATCTAACCAACAGCCTACTTCTTCCTAATCCCACCCCCTAGAATTGCCTTGTGACTGTCCTATGCATTCTTGAATTCCACCACTCTTTTTGACTCCACAACCTCCTCAGAAAGGCTGTTCCATGCATCCACAACCCTCTCCATGAAAAAATACTTCCTCACATTACCTCTGAGCCGTCCCCCCTCTAGCTTCAAATTGTGCTCTCTTGTTCTTGCCCACCTCTTTTTCTAAAAGATGCTACCCTCTTGGACTTTGTTGATTCCCTTGAGGTACTTGAAAGTTTCTATCATGTTCCTTCTCTCCTCGAGGCTATACATATTAAGCTCCTTAAGTCTCTCTTGGAATGGAAACATGATGGAGATGCAGCGAGTGTGGTTCAAGGGCCCTGCAATGAACCACAGCAGCAGCAGCATTTAAATGCTGGTTTGTAGTGCTGCTGATGGCACGATGGTCAGCCATTGCAGTTAGAAACATAGAAACATAGACTTTGACAGCAGATAAGGACCACTTGGCCCACCCAATCTGCCCATTTCCCTACCTATTGGAAAAGCTGCAGATCCTAGTTAACCAACAGCATACTTTTTCTTACCCCGCACCAGAATTGCCTCATGTCTGTTCCATGCATTCTTGAATTCCCCCACTGTTTTTGACCCCACAACCTCCTCAGGAAGGCTGTTCCATGCTTCCACCACCCTCTTCTTGAAAAAAACTTCCTCATGTTGCCCTTGATCCATTCCCCCTCTATCTTCAAATTGTGCCCCCATGTTCTTGCACATCTCTTTATCTGAAAGATACTACCCTCCTGGACTTTGTTGATTCCCTTGAGGTACTTGAAAGTTCCTAACATGTCGCCCTTCTCTCCCTCCTTTCCTCAGGGTTATACATATTAATCCTTTGGTCTCTCTCTTGGCTTCTGGTAGACTCTGCACCATTTTAAGTTGCCCTCCTCTGACTGCCTCCATACTGCCTATGTCCTTGCAGGGATAGGGCTCCAGAACCACGCAATACTCCAGTTGGGAATGCTTCAGGGATTGTAATGTAAAAAGAGCTTATAGCTGTACACTGGTTACCTCTCATGAGTGTAAAGGGTCTTTTGTTTACTGTACATGGAATGCTCATTTGAAAAGCTGAAAGTAACAGATTCCCAAGAAGGCTGTAGATTGCAAGTTCAGAAGATTTTCTAAGTTGCAGTCGGCTGTCTCATCAGCCCTTTCTCAGTTTCACTATGCCCTGCACAGAGCCAGCAAGAAAGATATCTAACAAATGAAAAAGACCAGTGCAAGCCCCCCCATCAGGATGGGCATATTCCTCACCCTTAGGGGCCCCCCTCCCCTGGTGCTTAGGGAGGTTGTGCACTGTGGGGGGTGTATTTTCTGTTGCTGCCACTTAGGGGCAGCAGAGTTGAGTGGATATATAGATATAGATATATATATATACTGTATATATAGATATATATATATATTTGTAGGGAGTAGGAGAGAGAGGAGAGAGGCCAGCGGGTGTGGCTGCAGGGCAGTTCAGAGGAGGGTACCCCTCTCACCTTAGGCAGGTTGGCAGTTTCGGTGGTGGTGTGCTGGTTTCCTGGGTTTTCAGGTCTCTGTGGGAGGTGAAGCAGAAAGGCAGTTGTGGTTGTTTGGGTCCAGGGTTCCCTTGGGATGGGTGGTGAGAGCATCCGTTGGAGTAGTAGCAGCTTGGAGGGCAGGTAGTACATTACCCTGGGGGGCATTGGCCCAGTCTATGAGAGTAGCGTTTTTGAGCCATTGGGTGCTGCTGAAAGGGTGGTAGGGCCTTGGCAGGGGGCTTGGAGGTTGGTGGCAGCTCCTCAACCCCTTTTCCCCAGTGGCACGTCAGCTCTGTTTTGAAGAAAGATGGGAGTGGGTGGCAGCCTGGACTCAATGAGGCCTGCTGTGCCCATGTCTGGGGCAGGCCCCGGGGCCTACATATGGGTTACTTCTTTAGGCCAATAGAGGCCATGGGTCATCTTGGGCAACAGGTATTTATTTGAAAGGAGGGAGCCACTGTGCTGTTTTGGTGGCTTGGCTCCAGTAAGAGCCACGGAACAACTGCAGGGGAGAGAGCACCAGGGACCAGGCCGGTCCAGGACTATTGAGAGGAACATCTCCATGGAGCAGCTACGGAGTCTTCAGGCTGCTAAATTTCCCCAAGTATGAAATAGCTTGGCGGCAGCAGAGAGCACATCACTGTCCTGAGATGGAGAAAAATATGAGGAAGGAAAAAAGGATTGGAAAAGGTTCAGTATGAAATATACATGTGTCAAGGGATGTTTCTTCCAGTGCCAGTGAGTTCAGTGGGATCTTCACACTTCTGGAAGTTACACAAATAAGTCTTTGGTCCAGGGATTAAGTGTTTGCTGTTGGTTCTGTTGTACAGAAAATAGATGCCTAAAGTAATGCCCATAGCTCTCTCTCTCTCTCTAAACAATCAGTTTGTGTAAAAAGTTAGCCCCATGGAGCTGCTAATATTTTAAAGCTTTGAGAAATTTGGACCCTGAGCTCTGGTAATTATTTGGGAGCTCAGGAGAATAAACTTGACTGGTTTGGAGAATCTGGAGTCCAGATTTGATTATTGCCACAGAAGGATTTTAATTAAATTATAAGTCCTTTTAGTTTTTAGGGTTCTTCGCAGTTTTCCCTGGAGTCTTAAATATTGAATCCTACATGCCCTTCTGCTTTGGGTGTGGTGGTGTGGAGAAGCTGAAGAAGAAATGACCAGTCCTCTTGCTGGATTGCCTGCTGGTGAGAATCTGAACACTCTTCAGGCTCAGTGTCTTGGGGTTTGAAGACTTCGTAAGGTAAGACACCCTAGGTTTATTGCAATTTTATTCTGAGGATAACTTGGTAAAGTACTAGAGTATGGGACCCCCTTCCCCTGGTAGCATCTGGCCTGTAGACATTTGGAATGGGGGGCTACAGATTGTGGGGGCTCATCCAGGATCACTTTCTCAGACCCAGCAGGTCATTTTGCCCCATTTTTGGAGCCTGGGGGAGCTGGCGGGACCAGCTGCCTTGGGCCAGGCCGTGTGATGCAGTTTTGGTGAGGTGATGCAGGGTAGGCCTATTTTGGATGGCTAGGCCTCAACCTTCTACAAATCTCCAGTGCCTACATGTGTGACTGGGATGTCACATGCACACCTTAGCCCTCCTGATTGGCTATTGGTGAAGTGAGAGGAAAGAAGGAGCTGTGAGCTAGGCACCATTTTGCTGAGGAGACCGTAGTGTTGGCTGCTTGTTTTTGAGAATGCCTGATCTGTGTTACAGAGGAAGGAAAGCCTGTCTTCTAATGAAGTTATGTTTCCCCCTTCGCTGGGAAAAAGGAGGGTTGTAAGGCAAGTTTTGGCAAAGGACAAATCAAAAGATGGCTGGCAGAGGGTACAAGATGTCTGAAAAGTTTACTTCCCAGTGGAACCACAGTCGATGGTTCCCAACTCCCTCCTAACCCGGTTGTGAAATTTGGGAGGGAGGGGTCAGACAGATGAAAGATGCATTAGGTGCAGATTTGGGGGAGAATGAGTAGACAGGCTACCAGTTTGTTCAATTTACTCCAGCTCTGCCCCTTGAGGCATTCTTGACTGTGCTCCTCCTATCTTTCATTGGGTGTAACCTTCCAGTGCTTCAGGGGGGAACACCATCCGTATAGTCTCAAGGGAGTTTAGAGGCCAGGGCACTTGAGAAGCTCACGATTCAGGACAAAGGAGATATAGGGGAAAGCCAAGAGAGACCCATTCCCCGATGTTGTGGTAGAATCAGTGGAGGAAGACGTGAAAGAGGGGGGTGGTGGGGAGCTCCGACGTCTGCTCAGCTCCCCGTTGCTGGCTGCCCGCTATCTCCTTGGCAGAGGGAAGGGCAGGGGTCTGTATCCACCATCGGGTGACTCTCCAAGGCCCAGGGAGTCCCCAGAAGTGTCCCTGTCCAGTGACCGCCCATCAGCCCCTCCGGCCAAGTCAGAGGCATCCCCTGTAGTGAAAACTCATCCTGTAATCAAGTTGGAAGTTTCTGTAGTGTCTATTGAGCAAGAGAAGATTCCAGCAGAGTCTGAGTATGATAAGGAAAAACTGCTCTTCAAAAGATTCCAAATTGCTGATTATGAGGTTCAGCGGGCCATTCCCCCAGCCTTTCCACCACCCTGTTGTCACCCTAGCCGATAAAACCCCACAGCTGCTGGTGGGTTCTAAGGAGTTGAGAGTCTGCATGGATGAACTTATCAGAAGTGACCCCCTCAATGTGGCCTATCGTAATGGAACATGGCTGGAACCAAGACAGGCCAGGAGGACCAGTGTTAGTGAAGTCCCCGAATGGTCCCAGGCAGATTTATTTATTTATTTATTGCAATTGTTTCACCAGGAAAGGCACACTGAGCAACAAGATGCTCGTCTCCCGGTGCGACCTGGGGTACACATGGATATGATAACATGCAGGTTATCAAGTGAACAGTTAACAGAAGCAAATAAAAAGCAGCATAAGGATACACGATTGCATGAATATACAAGCAACGCACATTGAATGCTTAGGATATTATAGTATCAAATAATTATTGTGACAAGAAGCAGCAGACAAGGTAAATTAGCACAGTAGTAACAGCTGTAACAACAGAGGACATATATACAGTTATACACTGTACATAGGGCAAAATAGGCCCAGTACATAAGTGCAAGGTTGGGGTTATATGCCAGCTTCTCTAGCAAGGCTAAGGTCACTGGTCAGGCATTGGGGAGGGGATAGTGGGGCATGGCATGGCGGAAAGGTGAATTAAGGAGAATAGTCCACATAGAGTACCCTACTATATAGATTATTCATATTTAGTGGAAAAGATGTGGGACATCATTGAGGAAATATGTGAGGACTGGTTGTATAAAGAGCAAATACAGAAGCTGCAGTCCAAGCCTGAACGCTCTGGTCAACCATCCCAGCAACTCTTCCAAAAAGCTCCTGCCATGCATTTCACTGTGCCTTGGTCTGGCTTGACTTTGTTCAATCATTTTGCTCTAGTTCAGGACTTGGCAGGCTGTAGAATCAAATATTATATTATTGCCATGGATTTGTTTGGGGACATCACTACAAAGCCAGTTTCTGACTTCTATTTTCCACAAGGTGGATGTCTTGCTATTTAAGCCCCAGAAAACTGTGAACTGTGCCAGGAAGATTGCTCACTGGAGCAGGATTTGTTTTAAGACTGTTTGCATTCTCAGGTTAAATTTCTAAACAAATAACTCTAGGGATTTGGGAAAGTGACCATCTTAATTTTGATAATAGTGATTCTAATTTTACAAATGCTATTTTGTTCAATTGCGCTATTAAGTTAAGGCTGAGTGTTGGAGCTCTGCCTTGTGTGAGTGTGAGTGTGAGTGTGAGTGTGAATATGTGTGTGAACATTGAGAGATTTATTATTAAACGTGTTTGGTGTTGCTCTGATTTGGTGCCCGGTATAGGGAGAGGATTTCAATCGTATCTACATCAATACAAATACTTTCAATAATTCAAAATGTTCCATAATTGAAACATTATTCATGTTGTTTAAATATAGTCTAGAAGTAGCAGGGCCTCCTGGCACAGGTAAGTTAGGGTTCTTTTCTTGGGTTTTAGTAGGGTTTCAGTGGTAGCTGGGGAGGATTTTTCCCGTTTGGGTCAAATTTCTGTGGGTGCCCCTCCGGCATGGTGGGGAGTGCGCATTACCTGGTTTGTTTGGTTGGGGGGCCTGCTTGGCTCTCTGCCGCCATTTCCTGGAGGAAATGGGTTTTTAAATGGGGGGAGAGAGGAAGCCCCCCCTTGTTGGCGTTGGCTTATTTCTCACCTTTAGTGAGGCCCCCGGTGCTTAGGGAAGCTGTGCACTGTGGGAGGTGTATTTGTTGTTGCTGCCACTTGAGGGCAGCAGAATTAAGTGGGTATATATACAGATAGGGAAGAGGAGAGAGACCAGAGGGTGTGGCTGCAGGGCAGTACGGAAGGGGTACCCCTCCCCTGATGCAGGTTGGCAGTTTCGGCGGCAGTGTGCTGGGTTCCTGGGTTTTGGGGTCTCCATAGAAGGCGAAGCAGAAAGGCAGTTGCAGTCATTTGGGTCCAGAGTTCCCTTGGGATGGGTGGTGAGAGCATCCGATGGGGCAGTAGCAGCTTGGAGGGCAGATAATACAGGACCCCGGGGGGGGTGTTGGGCCCAATCTGTGAGAGCGGTGTTTTTGAGCCGTCTGGGGCTGCCGAGGTGGTGACAGGGCCTTGGCAGAGGGATCACAGGATGGTGGCAGCTCCTCAACCCTGTTTCCCCAGTGGCACATCAGCTCTGTTTTGGAGAAAGGTGGGAGTAGGTGGTGGCCTGGACTTGATGGGGCCTGCCATGCCTGTGTCTGGGGCACAGGTCCCGGGGCCTACATATGGGTAGGCATTTAGGCCAATATAGGCTGTGGTTCATCTCAGGCAACAGGTATTTATTTGAAAGGAGGGAGCCACTGTAGCTGTTTTGAAGGCTCAGCTCTAGCGAGAGCCACAGGGACAATTGCAGGGAGAGAGCACCAGGGACAAGGCCAGTCCAGTACTATTGAGAGGAATGTCTCCATGGAGCAGCCGTGGAGTCTTCAGGCTGCTAAATTTTTGCCTCGAGTATGAAATAGCTCAGCAGCAGCAGAGGGGCACATCGCTCCCCTGAGGAAGAGAAACAATGTGAGGAAGGAAAAAAGGGATTGGAAAAGGTTCAACATGAAGTATATGGATGACAAGGAAGGTTCTTACCAGTGTCTGTGAGTTCAGTGGGAGTGTCACGTTTCTGGAAGTTGCAAAAAATGAGTCTCTGGTCCTGGGGTTAAGTGTTTGCTGTTAGTTCTGTTGTATGGATAATCCATGCCTAAGTAATGCCCATAGCTCTCTCTCTAAATGATCAGTCTGTGTAAAAAAGTTAGCCCCATGGAGCTGGTAATATTTCAAAGCTTTAAGAAATTTGGACCCTGAGCTCTGGTAATTATTTGGGAGCTCAGGAGAATAAACTTGATTGGTTTGGAGAATCTGGAGTCCAGTTTTGATTATTGCCACGGAAGGACTTTAGTGAAATTATAAATCCTTTGAGTTTTTAGAATTCTTCATAGTTTTCCCTGAAGTCTCAAGTATTGAATCCTATATGCCCTCCTGCTTCGAGTCCAGTGGGGTGGAGAAGCTGAAGAAGAAACGACCAGTCCGCCTGCAGGATCACCTGCTTGTGAGAATCTGAACACTCTTGGGGCTTGGTATCTTGGGGTTTGAAGAAGGTCTCAAGGTAAAACACCCTTGGTTTATTCCAATTTTTTTCTGAGGAGAACTTGGTAAGGTACTAGAGTCTGGGACCCCCTGCCCCTGGTAACATCTGGCCCCTAGACATTGGGGCTACACCAGTATAATACTTTTATTCTTGAGGAGGTCTGTAGCAAACTCATATCATTCAGTCTGGGAGATTATCATTTTCAGATCAGTTCTTTTGTCTTTCAAGTCACTGGACAGCAGCAGACATTAGGACAGTTACTGTAGGATGCTGGACATCATATGAAGTAACCATGTAAAATTTGAATTAAGGACTCAGAATCTAACTAAGTTGATGCCGTATGGAGAACGTATGTATTTATAAACAATTAAGCATATGTTTCTTTTTTTTTGCATTTTGTCTTCTCTTCATTCTTTACTACAGTACTTTGGACATTTGCATAGAAATATTATTCATCCCTTGGGCTTGTTTGATCCTACTTGCCTACACCTACAAATATAAAATCCCCTTTTTGTGACATCATCACAATTTCCACAGCAGCAGAGTGTAATTTCATGAACAGAGGAATACAACTTAATGTGGAGACAAGCTACTGATCCAGAGAAAGTCCTGTTTTAACTTAAGTCCTCTGCAATAAATAATGCAAAGAAGTGAAATACAAAAGACATCAGAAATGTAAGTTTAATTGTACCTACATTTTATCATTTTCAACTACATACATACATAGTTGCCAGCAGATTAGGCCTAACGGTCTATCATGTCTGCCTGATGCAGCTTACTGGTAGTGCAAAGTAGCTGCTCTACCTCCCTCCATTATTTCCCCCTCCCACCCACTTCCCCAACCTGTACAACTCTGGTGATCAACTTACCCTCATCCCGTATCTTGCTCCTGTGCTTGTCCCAATCCTTCTTGAAACTTCCCACAGTTCCTAGTTTTACCAGATCATCCAGCAGTGCATTCCAGGGCTCCACCACCCTCTTGGTGAAATAATACCTCCTCACCCCCCCCGCTAACTTTAGACTATGGCCTCTCATAGTCCCTTCCTTCCTCAACTTGAGCAGACCCTCCTTGTTCCCTCTGTTGAACCCCTTCAGGTATTTGAAGGTCTCTATCATATCCCTTATCCATTCTGTCCTCCAGAGAGTACATGTTCAGCTTTCTAAGTCTATCCTCATATGACAACCCCTCCAGACCACTAATCATTCTCATCGCCCTTTTTTGAACTCTCTGTAGCAGAGTGATATCCTTTTTTAGGCAGAGGTGCCAGAACTGCCCCAAGCATTCCAGATGTGGTTTCACCAGTGAGGTGTACAGGGGAAGTATAACCTCACTTCTTCTGGACGTTATCCCCTTGGCAATATACCCAAGCATTTTGTTTGCCTTAGATGCTGCTCTCCTGCACTGCTCTGAATGGTTCCCTTTTGCATCAATCATTACCCCAGCTGTATCCTCTCAAGTGGTAAGTATACCCAGGATTCCTAACACCCAGGTACAGAGCACTGCATTTGTGTGCATTAAACCCCAACTGCCACGTGTGGGCCCAGTCTTTCAGCCTCTCCAGGTCATTCTGTAGTGCCTCCTTCCCTCCTCGCTATCTACCACCACCCCCATTTTAGTATCATCAGCAAATAAACTCATTTTACTAATAACTCCCTCCCCTATGTCTGCAATGAACACATGAAAAAGGATAGGGCCCAAAACTGAGCCTTGTGGGACCCCACTGATGACCTCTCTGGGTGTTGAGACTTCACCCTTTACTACCACCATCTGCTGTCTATTCCTAAGCCAATTTGCTGCCCACCCCATCCACTTATCTCCCACCCCCAGTTCCCTCAATTTCCAAATTAGCCTTCCATGTGGGACCAAATCGAAAGCCTTGCTGAAGTCGAGGTACAGGACATCAACTGGGCTGGCTTTCCTCCATCTAGGGACCTTGTCACCCAGTCAAAAAATTAGACCGGGTTTGTTTGACATGATTTCCCCCAGACAAACCCACGTTGGTTTCATCCTGAAATCCATTTACCTCCAGGAACTCCACCATCCGTTTTTTCAATATGGCTTCCAACATTTTATCTACTATGGATGTCAGGCTGACCAGTCTGTAGTTCCCCGGATCATCCCAAGGTCCACGCTTGTGGAAGGGCATGACATGGACAAACCTCCAGTCTAGAGGGACCCATCCTGATTGGAGGGAGGAATTGAATAGTTCCATCATTGGAGCTGCCAGGACATCCACCAGTTCCTTCAGAACTCTTGGGTGGATGCCGTCTGGCCCTGGAGCTTTATCCATCCTCAAGGACTTGAGAGCCTCCCACCCCCTCCCTACCTAGATCTCCCCATTTGTGAGAGAACCCCCCGTGCCCCCTTTCCTGCCCCCTCCCTGAAGCAATGGCCCACCACTTTCCCCTAGTGAAGACCAAGCTGAAATAATCGTTTAACACTTCAGCCTGCTCCATCCCCCTCTAACCATCCCCTCTTTCTCAGCATTCCTATCTGCACCTCACCCTTCCTCCGCTCCCTAACATATCTGAAGAATTCCTTCTCCCCATCCCTGATCCCTCTTGCTAATCTAAGCTCTTTATCAGCCTTGGCCTTTCTAACCTTTCTGCTCACCTCCCTGGAAATCCTATGATACTCCTCAAGGTCTGCCTCACTGTGGGAGCATTTGTACCTTCTAAAGGCCATTCTCTTTTTCCGCACTTCCTCCTGTATTTCCCGTATCCACCAGCAAGGTTTCCTGGCTCTGGCCATCTTGTTTTGTGACTTGGTGCAGGTTTTTGTGGCCTCCAGGATGTCCTGCTACAGGATTTCCTACTACCCCTCCATGTCCATCCCGATCATGATTTTACTTATATGTCCCCTGAGTATATCCGCCATCTCCCTGAAGTTTGCCCTCCTGAAGTCCACTATCGAAGTCTTCATTTGGTTCCTGTCCTTCCTTAAGTCCAAAGTAAAACACACTATGGAGTGGTTACTACCAGCCAATGGGGCTTCTACCGCCAGATTCCTGACCTGCTCCCCATCGGCTAGGACCAGGTCCAGGATGTTTCCCTCCGTAGTCGGCTCTTCAATAAGTTGAGTCAGAAATTTGTCCTGGAGTGCATCGAGCACTCTTTGCTCCTTTGCTGATGAAGATGCCATGGAGCTTTTCTGAACCCTCAGTAACTCTTAATAGCATAGAGAAAAGTGATCACCCCCACCCCCCATCTCTGAGAGTGTCACTGGAGTCCTAGTATTAAATCTCAGCGTGAGTCATAAGTAAAATAGGTTTGGTAGTATCAGCTGCATCAAACTACTCCCACGTGATCTAACACAGGTAGCAGGCTTTTCTTTGAAGAGGCTCTGGACTCAATAAACATGTACCCTGAATTATCCTTTGGCCCTCAAGTAGGACCTGGGGGGGGTGGGTCAGCAGCAGGCTGTTAAAGTTTGTTGACCACATTAACTTGGCAAGAAAAGAGGATAAAATGGGGGCAACACTATGGGAGGACCTGTACACATTAGGGGCATGGACTAAGAAATGGGGGGTTAGATGTAATGTAGGGAGGTGCAAGGTATGAGATCTGAATCACATACACATGCTGTGTGGTGCAAAAGTGAACAGCACAACCAAGGAAACAGATCTAAGGGTAATTTTGAACAGTAATCTGAAGCCAGGCAGGCAACGTGCTGCCCCTGACAAGAAAGCAAATGCAATTCTGAGATGAATTAGCAGGGGGTAAAGAACAGGTCAATGGACGTGATCCTCCCTAACATAGAAACATATAAGTTGTCAGCAGATAAGGACTGCCTGGCCCATCTAGTCTGCCCGTAAGCCCTTGTAGTGGATTATTGCTTCTGACCCACCCACTGCAGTACCTCTATGATTCCCCTATGCCTGACCCAAGCATGTTTGAATCCATCCGCTGTGCTCACTCCTACCACCTCCTGAGGCAGACCATTCCATGCATTCACCACCCCCTTTGTGAAGAAGAACTTCCTCATATTCCCTCTCAGCCTCTCACCTTCCAATTTCATGTCATGGCTCCTCATTCTTGTGCTCCTCCTGTATTAGGAAATGTCTCCCCCCTGCACCTTGTTTATACCCTTGAGGTACTTGAATGTTTCTATCATGTCCCCTCTTTCCCTCCTCTCTTCCAGCGAGTACATATTGAGGTCCCTTAAGCTCTCCTCATAAGTCTTGTGTTGCAAGCCCTGTACTATCTTAGTCGCCCTTCTCTGGACCATCTCCGGCCTGTTAATATTCTTACAAGGGTGCGGCCTCTAGAACTACACACAGTACTCCATGTGAGGCCTGACCATGGTTTTATATAATGGTATCACTACCTCCCTCCTTCTGCTGGTGATATCGCTGCCTATGCACCCCAGCATGCCACTGGCCTTCCCAGCTGCCTTAGCACTCTGCTTTGACATTTTCAGGTCGTCTGAAATAATGGGTTAGGTAGATCTCCCGACTCTTACATTCCTGTCTAGTATTTTACTGTCACTGATTTCCTGATTTCTTTTTTCCCCCGATTGGTACACAATACCAAACGTTTGTATCCTGCCAGGCTTGGTGTCGGGTGTTCACATATATAATTACATAAACATAACAGGCAGCTGCTCACTCGTCTTCCTAACTAACTCTCTCTCTCACGCTACTCATTTTGCTTACCACCTCCTATTGTAATCCAATTGTCCGTTCTTACCTCAGTTTTAAACTGTTCATTACTACAGTCTCATTTACTTATGTAACTTACTAAAAGTTTTGTGAATTCATGCTCAGTGTATGTACTCCTAACCCCCCCTCCCCTGGGATGCTCCTGGAATCGAGCCTTGACTCAGTGTGCCTTTCCTGGTTATCAGTTGTCCCTCCCCACATTTTATTATTTGCTGTATGATATTTTTGGCAGGTTGGGAGAGTGCACAAGAATAGGAGAGCAAGCAACAGTGCTAGGAGCCAGAGAGAGAGAGAGAGAGAGAACGCATGAAGGAGTAGCCAGCAGTGGTCTGGGAAAGAGAGAGAGAGCTATAGTAAGTAGAGGTTTTTGTGTTGTGGGACAGGAGAATCTTCATTTGGAAGCGAGTGAAGTATGAGCAACTGGCATTTATTTGTTAGAGAATTTATGATCAGTTGGTGTGTACAGTTCCTGAAAGTATGCATTAAACATGTGTAAACATCTCCTTGGTGTTACTAGTGGTTAAAGTGAAGTTAGGGATTTCTAGAGCTGAGATCCGCTTAGAGGAGGTCTGTTTCTTCAACCGTAAATCCAGTAGTTTAATGGCTTTCTGGCCTTGTCCAATGTACGTATCTTTCGCCTGTGACACCTGCTTGTTTGAGATAGACTTGTCGGGAGAGTGAGTGTCGGTAATTCATATTGACGGTAATCTGGTATTCGGGAGAAAATAAGACGAGTGATTGATGGAGTCAGGGAAAATGGTGACAGTAATTGCGATGTTGGGAAACAATCAGTTGGGAATCAGTATAGATCCCGAAATAATAAC
The DNA here is from genome assembly GCA_016271365.2 of Neoceratodus forsteri. Classification (NCBI taxonomy): domain Eukaryota; kingdom Metazoa; phylum Chordata; order Ceratodontiformes; family Ceratodontidae; genus Neoceratodus; species Neoceratodus forsteri. Next base: position 672,315,823 of record CM028129.1, read on the forward strand.
CCCCAGGTCCCTTTCCTCCTTTGTGACTGTCAGCAACTCCCCCCATCCTGTAGCTTTCCCCAGGGTTTCTGTGTCTCAGGTACATAATTTTGCACTTTTTTGAATTAAACTTCAGTTGCCAGTCCTCAGACCATTTTTCAAGCTTCCCCAGGTCCCTTCTCATTTTCTCCACCCCCTCTGGGGTATCTCTGGGTGTAACTCTGTTACAGATCTTGGTGTCATCTGCAAACGGGCAGACCTTTCCCTCCAACCCTTCTGCAATGTCACTAATGAAGACATTGAACAGGACTGGCCCCAGAACCGATCCCTGAGGCACCCCACTGGTCACCCCCCTCTCACAAAGATTGCACTCCATTTACCACCACCCTCTGCTTCCTGTCTGTTAGCCAGTTTACCACTCTGTCCCCCATGCCCAGCCTGCCCAGCTTGTTTATCAGCCTCCTATGTGGGACAATGTCAAAGGCTTTGCTGAAATCAAGGTAAGCGACGTCCACTGCCCCACCCTGATTTACTTCCTTTGTCATCCTGTCAAAGAAATTAACCAGATTTGTCTGACATGACCTCCCCGCTGTGAATCCGTGTTGTCTATGGTCATGAGCTCTGATGGCTTCTAGATGCCCCACTATCCTTTCTTTAAGCAATGTCTCCATGATCTTCCCCACTACTGAGGTGAGGCTGACCGACCTATAGTTCCCCGCCTCCTCCCTGCTGCTAGATTTGTGTAAAGGGACCACATGTGCTCTCCTCCTACCCTCTGGTACCACCCAGATACAGGTACAGATACGCGAGTGCCAAACCGTAGAGAGTTTTAAAAAGCTGTTGAAGACCCACTTATTTAATCAGGCTTTCTCAGCAATGTATTAATGTGCACACTGTTATGTTTTTATCTGCTTTAAACTGTAATATTGTGTGTTTTTATCTTGTACTGTAAAGGTGCCCTGAGCATGGGAAGGGCGCCTTATACAAATAAAATATTGATTGATTGATTGATCTCTGTGTTGAATGACTTGGTGAACATGGCTGCCAGAGGTTCTGCTATCTCCTTTCGCAGTTCTCTTAATATTCTTGGGTGTATGCCACCCGGTCCCATCGCTTTGTCCGCCTTCAATTTAGTGAGATCCTGCAGGACTCTTTCCCCTGTGAATGGACTATTGTTCACCTCTTCACCCCCTTGGCAACTGCTGTACTGCTGAGGCCCCTGCCCTTCTCTCTCTTTTCTGTGAATACCAAATAGAAATCTTTATTCAGTATTTTTGCCTTTTCCATGTCACCTTCCTTGCATTCCTCTCCCTCGAGTCTTGCAATTCCCCCCTTGTTTTTCCTCTTTTCGCTGATGTACCTGAAGAATATCTTGTCCCCTTTCTTAACTGACTGTGCTAAACCTTCCTCAGTTCATGCCTTTGCTCTCCTTACTGCCTTTCCCGCTTCCCTTAGGCACTCTAGGTACTCCTCCCTGTCCTTCTCCCTTTGGGTCTCCTTATATTTCCTGAACCCTTTCATTTTTGCCCTGGTCTTTACTGCCACCTCTCTAGAGAACCACAATGGCTTTCTCCTTCTCTTGCCTTTGGATACTAATCTGAAGCATTGGTTAGTTACTTTCAGTAAGGCGTTCTTTATATGCTACCATTGTTCATCGACTCCCCCTCCTGTCCCCGTTCTCAACAGGGTTCTTTTGATACCCCTCCCCATTTCAGCGAAGTCATCATTTTTGAAATCCCAAACCTTTGTCCTAGTATGACATGAGTGAGTCTCTGTCCCTATGCTGAACCACACAATGTTGTGATCGCTGGATCCCAGTTGCCCTTCTACCTGGACATCTGCAATTAGATCCCTGTTGGTCATTACTAGATCTAGAATTACCTTGTATGGAACCACTACAGCCTTATTGAAGGTTATAGGAGACACTGTGGAGGGAATGGACAGGGGGATGCCAGTGGGAGCCATCTTTATTGATCTTTCAAAAGCATTCGATACTTTGGACCATGGCATCCTCCTGTCCAGACTGAGAACCTGTGGTATATCTGTGATGGTGGTGAATTGGTTTAGGAATTATTTGGACTCAAGACAACAACAAGTGACCATTAAGGAATGGTCTTCGGGCTTGAGGGAGACCATCTCGGGTGTACCACAGGGATCCATACTCGGTCCTATTTTGTATAATTTATATATAAATGATTTAAAGTTTTCACAGCAGGGGGTGCAGTATCAACTTTATGCTGATGACACAATTATTTATGTAGTTGGTTCATCATTAGTATCTAATCAATTTATATTACAACACGCTTTTGATTATCTACAAGATTTCCTGTTGAGTTCTAAATTAGTCTTAAATGAAAAAAAATCACAGGTTATGGTCTTTCATAAGGGCAATGGGGTTACATTGGAACAAAATAGATTATAAAATTTAGACTTTTATGGGGGGTATTTTGGAGCAAATAGATAAGTACAGATATTTGGGGGTTTACATAGATAAATACCTCAAATGGGATATCTGTATTGAGAATACATTTATAAAAGTAGGGAAATGTTTAGGATCTCTGTATAGAATTAGAAATAGCATGTCCCTAGAGGTTAGACAACTTGTAGTAACTGTAATGATATTACCCATATTGGAATACGGGAACATAATTTATATAGGTGCATCAAAAGGGCAGCTGTATAAATTGGATGTCATGTATAATAAATTGGCAAGACATATATTAGGGGTGGGATATTCAGAAGGGTTACACATGGCGCAACACAGTTGCACCATGCGCAACTCACTGATGCGCCCCGGCGGGATATTCAAAAGGGGAAAGTCATTGGCACAAATCCCAATGCGGCGGGACACATCAGTAATGTATGCGGCGCAAGTAGGGGGGCATGCCCATGCATACCCCCGCACATCCCGATATTCAGCCCGGGATGTGCGGAGCCAATGCAGGTGCAACTCCTACATGCGCCGCATACAGTTGTTCCAAGAAATAAAGGAGCAACAGCCGGCCACCCATAGGTGAGCTGCCATACTGCAGGGTGCAACACGGCAGCTGCCAGCTGTGGGTGGCCACCCGAGCTCTGGCGGCACCCTCCGTCGGGTAGTGCCCCCCCATGCCCAATCGCAGGCAGAGTAGGAAATCAAACAGTCCCATATCCCTGGTGGTCAGGTGGAACGCTCGCAGCCCGATCACGGGCAGAAGTCTAAAAGATTAGATCCATCCTGGTGGTCCAGCAGTACCCCCTCCCCATCCCCAGTGAGCCCTGCCACCCTGCTCCCCCGATCAGTGGCAGGCAGCAGCTCCACCCGCAAGCCACCCAGCCGCCTACCGACTGACTGCAGTACAGTACAGCTGTATGCCCATTGAATCCTGGCGTTGGCCAATGGGCATGCGAACCGTGCTATACTACACAATCAGATATGTAAATGGATTCATTCACATATCCGGACTGTGTATGCGATGCGATCTTCATCCCATTGGCCCCGATGTGGACCAATAACACTAGCTGTACTGTAGGCAGTCATTCAGCGGGTGGCAGGGTGGCTTACGGTGGAGAGCTGCTGCTCACCGCTGACTGGGGGCGGGGTCAGGGCTCAGTGGGAGGGTGGGGGTACCGCTGGACTACCAGGGATGGGTTCTAATCTTTTTTTAGACTTCTGCCCACGATCGGGCTGCGAGCAATCCACTAGACCACCAGGGATATAGGGAATTTTTATATTTATACTTATGCCCGTAATCAGGCTGCGAGCGGTCCACTGGACCACCAGGGGTATAGTAGTTTATTATATTTATACTTCTGTCCGCGATCGGGCTGAGAGTGGTCCACTGGACCACCAGGGATGTAGGAGATTATTATTTATATACTTATGCCCGCGATCTGGCTGTGGGGCACTTTGCCGTTTGTGCAGGGGGCATCAGTCCTTGACGGCTGCAGCCTGGCAGGGCACCAGGCACCAGTCTCCGGGAATGGGAGCACCTGCATGCAAATGGGGCCATAATGACATGCAAATGGCCCCATTAGTGCCTTGCATACTTTATCATCCCATTTGCATGTGCACCTTTGACTATTGCGGTTGATGCACCTAGCGCAACGGCACTTGCGCTAGCGCATCCCCCTGCCCCTCTCTGGCCACCTGTGCTGGTGCAGTGCCACTGCATAATGCACAATATGGGTGGCCACAGAGTGATATTCAATGGTGCTGAGCCATGGCGCAGCACCGTTGAATATCACCCTGTCAGCGCCTGGCACATCCCAGTTGCGCTGCGCTCAGGCTTGCGCCACAGCCTGGCGCAGTCTGAATATCCAACCCCAGGTGCTCCAAAGATGACACATAGACTAGAGATGTATAGGGAATTAGATTGACTTTCTCTGTCTCAAAGGAGGGCCAAAGTACAATTACATTTATGACAAAATGCATTTCGGGGAAAGTATCAGAGTATGTTGTTGAGAGTATTGGGTTAAAAACACCTATAAGGGGATTGCGTTCTGCAAACAGTTTGGAATGTGTGGTACCAAAACGAAAAACAGTATGGGGAAAAAAATCACTTTACATGTATAGGACCCCAAATGTGGAATAAATTACCTGGGAAGTTAAAACCTTTGAACAGAGAAATCCAGATAAAATTAATAAAAGATTGGTACATTAACCATATAAACATAGAAGGGGACTTAGTTTAGTTGATAAGTAAAGAAAATGGTATTAATTTTACATCATGAGAAGGAATAGTGTCCTATATTAGGACACTTAAAATTCTGACAACCTGCACTTTGGTTATACTACGTAAATGTTATTTGTATTGATTGTATATTTTGTGTAAGGATATTTTGAAAATGTAATTTATTTCATAAGTCTTAGTACGATGTGTTGTGTTCAATGTATTTTGTATGATTAATGTATGAGTAACTAGAACTGGCCCCTTTGGAACTCACTGTAAATGAGCTTTGGCTCAGTGGAGTTATCCATATTCATTATTTTATGAATAAAAATGTAACCTTACCTTACCTTACCTTACCTGTCTCTGGTGGGATCAAGCACAAGCTGCCTGAGTTCAGCCTCCTGGAGTGAATCAAGGATGCCTCTGCTTCCGGCAGCTACACTGGTGTTCCAATCCACATCTGGCATATTGAAATCCCCATTAGTAGAATTTCACCTTTCATTGCTATCTCATGTATTTCCTCCACTAGCTCCCTGTCCAGTTTCTCTCCCTGTCATGGAGGCCTGTATGTCACCCCTGTGGGTACTGCTGTGCCATTTCCAGGTTGAAGGGTGAACCACAGTGCCTCGGCCTCCCCCCTGCCTACTCTGTACCTGTGTTGCCATTATACCCTGACATACAGGGCTACTCCCCCTCCCTTTTTGCCCTTCCTATCCCTCCTGAATAGAACATATCCTGGTACATTTGTTTCCCACTCATGATTAGCTGTATACCAGGTTTCAATTATTGCTATTATGTCCAGGTCTCCTTCAATTATTAAGACCTCCATGTCTGGGAATTTATTTCCCAGGCTGCATGCATTTGTCAACATGACCTTCCAAGTTTCACTGCCTGACCTCTCTCTGTTCCTGTTTTTGGTCCCCTGCATCTTTCCACCTTTCCTGATATTTTTCTCTTGTGTTCCCGATTCCTTTCCTACTCCATTTCTGCCTGACTTTGATGACTTTAATATCAACTCCTCTTTCTGCTACATTTTCTGCTTTCTCTACCATGTGGGGGTGGGCTGCCTGAGTATCCCTGCTCCTGTTGCCCTTCCCCCCAGCTAGTTTAAACGCTTGTCAGCAAAGCATTTAAACCATCCATTGAAGGCTGCCTTCCCCTTGCTGGATAGATGCAGTCTGTCCCTACTGTACAGGGCTGTATCACTCCAGGTTGGTTCCCAGTCCCCAATGAATCCATACCCCTTCTCATTGCACCAGCCTTTCAACCATTTGTTGAAGTTACTAATGCAAATATTCCTCTCCCCTCCCCTCCGCTGTGGACTGTCAGCACCTCCTCAAAAGTCACAGAGCTTGCTACCTTCCCCAGGCACCCTCCCAACACTGTAAAGTTCTCCTTCATCTGCTCCAAGCTTGCCTTATCCTTGGATAGGTCATTTGTCCCCAAGTGGATAATGACCTCCAGCCTTCCCCTCCTTGCCACAGCCTCAGCGATCCTCTGGATGTGCTCCTCCCCTTCTGAGCTGTGCCTCCTGGAAGGCACTTTACCTCCCTTTCCTCTCTACTATCTGTGCCCAAATCCAGTCCCCGGACAACTGAGTCCCCCAACAGGAGTAACTTCTTCTTCCTATGAAGTTCTCTTCCTGCTGCTACTGGGTCTCCCTGTTGGAGGACCCTCACCTCTTCCCTGGTCTCAGCCTCGGGTTCCTTTGCAGGGCTGTCCTGTTCCTTCAACACTGTATAAGGGTTCATGAGCTGGACTGGATGGGGATGTGTCTGTGCCCCCCTCCCCTGAACCTTCCCAAGCCCACCGTAGTCCATCCTGCCATCTGCTTGGGTAGCTGTTGTGGCATTGGCTGGGAACCTGGTGGCCTCTGGGTGGGGGTGAAGGTCCCCAGTATTCCTGCCAGTTCAGCCTGAAGACTGGCGACCTCTGCCCTCAGCCCAGAAAGGTGTCTGCAAATGGGACAGTACTGCAGTAATCAGAATGTTTTTCTGAAAACTGCTGCACCACAGCCAGAGCACTGCACCACTCCTTGCATCATCTTGTGCTTGCTGATATTCCTTCCCTCCTATCCCTTTTTTCCCCTTCTCCTTCTCCTTCTCTCCCTGTCTATCTCTCCTTCTGTAGTGGCTTACAGCTTCTCTCTCCTCCACTTTTATGTACCCTTGTAGACCTAGTTGCTAGCTATACCCTCTGTAATTCTGCCTATAATTGCTATTGCTTGTGCTGTGCTGCCTAACTGTTCCTGTGTCTTTAAGTATGTGTGGTCTGGCCTTCCACTATAAAGGTAGAGCGCCAGGCGGTGGTTGGGGAATGGGGGTGGTGGGGGTGGGTTGTTCCTTTGGTACTCGGCATCTTCAAAAAACAATCAAGTAAAAAAAGACTTTCTTCTGTAACCTACAGGGCAAAAACACAGCTCTAGTTTAAGGTAGCTGGTAGCTGTTCTCCCTCTCTCTCAGCTTCTGCAGCAAAAAGAGTCCACAGTCAACTCCTGTTTGTAATCCACAGTCCCTCAAGCCTTCTTCAACTCCTTCCCTTATCAGACACCTCTTTCACAGAGTCTCAGTAACAGCTCTAGTAACAAATGACTGCAAATATTCTCCCAGCTAGATTATCTCCCTGACAAATTAAAGTTACACTATGTAAAGACAACCCCAAAAACACAGAACCAAAACACTGACTTCTACTTACTATTACAGGCCCCTGAATAAAGAATTCAATTCAACATACTCAGTAAATCACCTCCTTGCTGTATGGTAGCTGGTAGCTGCTCTCCCTCTCTCAGCCTCTGTGCAAGACCTTATTTAATCCACATCTGGAAAACTGTATCTAGTTCTGGTCACCACAGTACAGAATGGACATTGAAAAGATTGAGAGGGCCCAGTACAGGGCAATCAAGATGATTAGCAACTTAAGGAGTAAGAGCTGGGGAAGGGGGGGATTCAATATCTTGAAATTATTGAGTCCAGAGAAGTTGATAGGAGCCATGATCATAGGGTGTTGAACACTAAAAGTTATGGCATACTGTAAGTATACACAGATGTTTTAGCTGGTGAGTGCAATTAAAAAGAACAGTTACTTACTGTACTAGTAGACCTTTGAAAGAATCTCTTCTGTTGAGCCACACCTTTGGAACTGTAAGCCATTGGCATCAGGACCACTCAGAAACCTTTGGTAGCCAGTGGGGCGCCCACGGCGATGTACCTGTAGTGTCTCCATAGTAAACCGCATCAATCCTCAGTTCCCCTCCAGAGACAAACACAGAGGGTATCTTACCAGGAGGAGCCCGGATGCCAAACAAGGACAATGAACACAAAGAGGCATGGAACAGAAGAGAAAAATATACATAAGGTACACGTGGATACTTCCAGCAAAGCAGTGGACAGTCCTGCCAGCTTATAAGGGGAAGGCAGGTGGGTGTGCTATGGCCCAATGGAGGAGTTTCTCTCGAAGATCAACTGTTACAGTAAGTAACTGCTATCTTCATCAAGCCTATCACCTCCATTGGGTCACACCTTTGGAATGGTTCCCAAGCAGTACACAAAGTACCCAAGGAGGAAGGCTAAGTCTGATATGACATCATGACAGAAGGCCTTGCAGTACTGCAAGACCACCAGCTAGCACATCTGCGTGAGATGATGTCCAGACAGTAATGTGTAGTAAAAGTATGCAGAGTACTCCATATGGCAGCAGCACATATATCAGCTGCAGAAACATTCTGAAAACATGCAGCAGAAGTGGCCACACCATGGGTAGAGGGGCCACGGACAGCACCAGGAAGTTCCTTATTGTACTTCCGATAACAAAATTCAATACAGTTGGTCAGTCATTTAGACAGGCACTGCTTAGTCACAGGAGTGCCCTCCATCCTGGGGGCAAAAGAAACAAAAAGCCAAGAAGACTTTCTGCAGTCCTTAGTACGATTGAGCTAGAAATGTAGTGCTCTACATATATACGAACATATAAAAACACCAGCAGAAACAGGCCTAACGGTCTATCCAGTCTGCTTGATTGTGCAGCTAACCCCTCAACTTGCAGCTGCCTCAGCCTCCCTCGCGCTCCTCTTAATTACCCCTCCCCTCACTCTGTCCCACCCCCTCTTAAAACCCTCCACTGTACTACAGGCTACCACCTCCTCAGGCAGGGCATTCCACTTATCCACCACCCATTCAGTGAAAAAGTGTCTCCTGATTTCCCTCCTGAATCCTCCCCCCACCAATCTCAATTTATGCCTTCTCGTGTCCCTCCCACTTCTAATCTGGAAGATCTTCTCTGTGCCAGTTTTGTTAATTCCCTTTAAGTATTTAAAAGTTTCAATCATAACCCACCATCCCTCCTGTCCTCCAGTGAATACATGTTCAGCTTGCCCAGCCTGTCCTCGTAGGACATACCCTCCAGACCTTGGATAATCTTTTTCGCCCTGCGCTGTACCCCTTCTAATAATCTGATGTCTTTCTTCAGGAATGGGTGCCAGTACTGCACACAGTATTCTAGGTGTAGTCTGACCAGTACAGGGGAAGGATCACTTCCCTATTCCTGGAAGAGATGCCTCTGGCTATACACCCCAGTATCTTGTTGACTTTTTCTGCCACCTTCCTGCACTGTGCTGAGTTGTTCATATTCCCTGTTATAATCACCCCAAGATCTTTCTCCTCCCCGGTGCTTTCCATCTGAACCCCTCTGAGCTGATAGCTCTTCCCCTAGTTCCTAGTTCCAAAGTGGAGTACTTTGCACTTCTTGGTGTTGAATCCCAGCTGCCATGTTTCCGACCATTCCTGTAGTTTGGTCAGGCCGTCCTGCAGCCCTTTCCATCCATCTACGTCGTCTACCACAGTTCCCATTTTAGTATCGTCTGTGAACAGACTGATCTTACTCTGGATTCCGTGTGAGATGTCTGCTATGAATATCCCAAACAGCATCGGTCCATCAAGTGTATGGAGCAATACCTCACCCTTGTTAGCATGCTCAGGGTAATCAGGACCCCCGGTATTCTGCGGTAATTTATCCTGATTTCTGCAGCAGGGCTCCCTGGTTTCTGCAGCAGCATTTTTTGAATTCTCCAGCATGATTTATCCCTTTCTGTGGCAGAATGCAGTCCTATCATTGGTTAAAATATGATCTGATGTCATTGATGACATTACATGCCGAGCAAAGACAAGGGGCTTTGGGATAAATGAGATGGGGAAGGGCGCTGGGCACTATGGAAAACTGTATATTTGAATGAAAATTCACAAAAAACATTGAATTCTGTGGCAGGATATATATTCTGTGGCATGATGCAAATTCTGCAGAAAATTCCACAGCAGCAGAATTTCAGGGGCCTTGAGGATAATACACAAGAAGGTGTATGGTCTGAGTTAATGTGAAATCAGAGAACACTTTTGCCAAGAAATGAGGATTGGTCCACATAGACACCCTGTACTTGTGGAAAATTAAGTAAGAAGGCTCATGCTTGAGAGCCTGAAGCTTGGAAATTCTATGAGCAGAAGTCATGGCCACCAGAAAAGTGCTTTCCATGAAAGGAAACGCATCTCATAGGTTGCAGCAGGCTCAAATGGAGTCAGAGTTCATTTCTCAGGGATGAAATTCATGTCCCAAGGCAGAACTGGTTCATTAATTGGGGGACACAGTGCAACTAGCTAAAGCAGAATATTTCCAGGCCACCTTTCACTCAAATATTAACCGTCCATCAAAATTTTGGAAAGTGGTTCATGCCCTCTTCTCTTCTCCGACCCAGCCACCAATCCCTGTCCTCAAAGTGGGCACCTCCTCTCTGTCTCAACCACTTGAAGTAGTCACTGAGTTCAATACCTACTTCACCTCCTGTGCCTCATCTCACTTCTCAACCCTTCCCTCCCTCACCTCCAGTCTGTCCTCCCACTCATTCTTCACAACCATCTCCCCATTGTCCTCCTCTTTTTCCTTCTCTCCTGTGTCCCCTTGGACACTTTTAGAGCTCTCTTTGTACTAAATCCTGCTAAGGGCAAGTGCCGTGATGGTCTGGACTCTAAGCTCCTCCTCCTATCCATTCCAGCTATTGCAATTCCTCTTGCCTCTCTCCTCAACCTCTAGTTCTCTTTTGCCTCTGTCCCAGCTGCCTGGAAGCATGTCTCTCTTATCCCTCTCCCCAAAGGAGGTGACCCCTCTGTACCTGGCAATTACCAACCTATCTCTCTTCTCCCTATCCTAGCTAAACTCCAGGAGAACATTGTACTCTCCCAGCTCTCTCCCTTCCTTGACTCCACCTCATTTTTCATCCCTTTCCAGTCTGGCTTTTGGAAGGACCACTCTACTGCCACCTCCCTCCTAAGGTTAACTGACTCCATCCTCTCTGGCATGGACCTGGGCCTCATCACCTTGACCATCTTTGTTGACCTCGTCAAGGCATTTGACACTGTCTCCCATAACCTCCTCCTCAATAAACTCTCCACAGCCGGGCTTTCAGCCAGTGCCACCTACTGGTTCAGTTCCTACCTTGAAAACAGGACTCAGTCAGAGTGGAGACTCTTTGCTCCCCCCCCATCAGCACTGGTGTCCTGCAAGGCTCTGTCCTTGGCCCGTTCCTATTTTCGGTCTTCCTCAATGACCTTTATGCTCTATGCTCCTCCGCCTCTATCTATATATATGTGGATGACACCATCCTGTATGCCTCCGGGCCCACCCCTTCTGAGGTGGAGTCCAGCCTCTAGCTTGACTTCGATAAAGTTCAGCACTGCCACCACTCAAATCAGCTGTTCCTGAATGCAAAAAAGACAGTCTCCATGACCTTTGTTATGAGGCAGAGACTCTTGAGGCTCCCCTCCCTCCCCTCATTCCACATCTCTAATGGAACTATGCTTGAGGATGTTACCTCCTTTAAGTGTCTTGGGGTTTGGCTGGACCAATACCTCAAGTTTTCTGGACATGTGGATGCCATCCACAAAATCTGCACTCTAAACTTGGTGCCCTGTACAGAAACCGTGGATGTATCCCCTTGCTGGCCTGCCGGGCACTTGGCCAAACAATGATCCTCCCAGTATTTGACTACGGTGATGTAGTCTATAGTGCTGCTCCCAAAACCTCCCTAGCCAGACTGGAAACACTCTTCCATGCCTTCTGCTGCTTTGTCCTTGACTGTCCCCCCTGCACTCACCACTGTGACCTCTACCAGTCTCTCTCTTTGCCTTCTCTTGAGGACTGATACCTCTCCTATTGCGCCAGTTTCATAGCTAAATACTGGTTCATCTCTTTCCCTTCCTACCTCTCCTTTTTCCTCTCCCCCTCAACCTACTCCCTTCATAACCTTGACCACTGTACTCTGGCCATCACCTCTAGGGACACCTCTGCTGGTCAAACTGCATTTTCCCATCGCTTTCCCAAAATCTGGAACTCCCTTCCCCCTCCCATACGATATGCCACCTCTCACCGTACCCTCACTTCTCTCCTTGGTCAATTCACCTCCCCTTCCTGCAGCTGTCTCCACTCCTCTGGACCTGCTCTCCCCTCAGACATACACTAAATTCCCCTCTCCCTCTCCCAACATACACGAAATTTCCCTCACATCACACTTTTACCCTTATTTACTGTTTCTGCTTGTTTGGATTGCTTGGATTGTTACTATCGCTGTACCTTGTATTTCAGTACCATGTATACTGTTGCTCGATGTATATTGTTGATTTATACCATCTTATTATTGCGCCCCCCCCCCCCCGGACACATCTGGAAATGAGCAACATTGCTCAGTATGCTTTTCCTGGTGAAACATTTTAAATAAGTAAATAAATAAATAAATACATTAAATGCCCTTCAGAAACATACGGGACACTTCAAGTTGTGCCACTGTGTGCCCATCAATAGGGGCATGAAAAGCTGAAACAGCTGCTGAATGCTCCTTAATAGAGGAGTACTGGAGGCCAGAGTTACAGAGGGACAGAAAGTACTGTAGTCCAGTTACTGTATTCGCAGGGCACTTAAGAGAGGTCACAGAACAGGAAGCACACCATATTGAGAAGTGCTTCCACTTCAAAGAATAAGTGTGTCTGGTAGAAGGCTTTCTAGCCCTAAGCAAGGCAGCTACCAAGGGTGAAACCTCAAACTGGGCAATGGTTACATCTTCAGGATCTAGGCATGTTGATGCATGAACTGCAGGTCAGGATGAACCAGGGACCCAGGATCCTGAGACAGCAGACCCCAACACAGTAGGGGCTGAACTGGAGGCTCCACTGCTAAGCATTGTAAATGTAACACAAAGACTATGTCAGTAGTTCAGTGGGCATGAGCTACGACCCTACCCCCAACACACACACCTTCCTGAGCTATTTAAGGCAGCTGGCTCCAGGCTCATTCAGAAACACTGTTTCCTTGCTGCAGCCACAGGCTCTGCTGGTGTCCCCCCACTTTTTTGCTGCTTTTCCTTTGTGCTTTTGGGCTTTCTGTTAGGTTTGTGCCTTCAGCAACTTTCTAGGTAAGTATTTTGTTTTTATTCCTTTCCTGGCTGCAGTCTGTGCTTCCTTTTTTCTCTCGGTCAGCTACTCCTGCTGTATTTCCTGTCCTCATGTAACTCCTGTGCTTCTTTCTGTTTTGGTTCTTGGTGTGCTTCTAGTTTTCACAGTATGTCCTGCCTATGTCATTCTGCTGTTTTGGTTTATGCTATTTCAGGCTTCCCATTTTGCTGTTCATACCAGGCCACTTGCAGATCTCTCAGTTCAGCTTCATTCTTTAGTTCTTTCACCAGACTTCCTAGCAAGGCAGCAACTCCCCCTTTCAGTCATTTTAATTAGTTTACTCAGTGTGCTTCTGCATTTACCAGCCTAATATTAGTGTGTTTATAGCTTCCAGCCCTTCCTGCTGAGGCTGGGTTTTCCCTGTCATTTTGATCCTGATGTACAGTTAAATTTTAGCACCTTCAGTCATTGTATTTTCCATCAATAGCAGTCATTCCATTCAGAAGTCATTGTTCAGTTAGAGTCTTGCCCTCATGGTTCTCCCTGTAGGTAGACAGCTGTTGCTTCCCTTGAAGTTAGCATCTTGAGGGTAAGTCCCTTGTCTTGGATGGGGGTCCTTCTCTGTAGGCCACTTGTCTCCTGCTGCACCTCCTGGCAGTGCCACGGGATGGTAAGAGCCAGTGTTCTGAAGGAAGCTTGAGCCGTGCTGACTTTCAGTCGGCAGCACCTCAAGGTGTAGTATTTAAGATTTCAGCTGCCAGAGGGTTGGGCCCTCAGCTCACATGGGTTCCTTCAGCTATGCAGATCACATCAGCAGCACCTTTGAAAGCTGTTCTTGCTATGTCTGCCTAAGGTCCTCCTAGTCTCATTCCATATCCCCTTCCTTTAATTTCCATTCAAGGAGAGGCCTCCTTACGGTTTTGAGGCTGGGTGATAGCCTTTCAGCAGTTGTTACTCTCCTCATTTCATACTTTGAAGGTTGGGCCTCCTCCGCAGGGAACTTCCTTTAGCTGCAGAGATCAACTTGTGATACCCCATAGCGTTATCCTGTTAGAGGGATTGATAGAGTTGGCCCTCCAAACACTTCCCCTGAATTTCAAACTCCAAATTAGCATTCTGAGCTGTCAGAGTAATAAGTTATTATGCCAGTAGAGATGGCAGCTGAGGCCATGGATTTCCAGAGATTTCCTCCACTGGGTTTTTTTTCCTCTCCCGAGTGCTGAAGGTTGGATTGTAGTATATGTACTGTATTTAAGAATAGCATTTACCCAAGTAGTGAGTTTCTACTGTGAATTGAGGTTGGATGGTGGCTCTCTTAACCTTCCCTACTGCTATTCCCTCTCTCCTCACAGGAGTCATGCCTCTATGTGCTATCAGTTACCAGTTGTTGTCAGTGATTATTCAAATCTCTGTTGATCTGTTATCATTTGTCACTAGTTGTTGTCAGCCTGTACTCACTCAGTTTCTGTGTTCATCACCTGCTGCACAGTACATTTGGGCTCCTGCCTAAGGTACCTTTAGCTTAAAGGAATTATGTTTCTGTGGCACCTCTGGGGTGGAACCATCCTCAAGAGAGTTCTTTTGCCTTCACAGTACCCCAACAGGGTGGTAGTCCCAAATGAGAGAGAGAGTGTTAAAATGGCCAAAGTATCCACATCTAGCAAATGGCACATTCATTCAATTGCCTCTAGATTATCAACAATGTTGCCCAAGCATAACTCCTCACCAAATTATGTACTCCCACTGAACACAAAGGCTGTGCCTGCAGTTCAGTGGGCAGAAGTTACCAGCCACTCACCCCCTTCCTGAGCTGTTTAAGCTAGCTTCCTACAGCCTCATTTGGGAGCACTATTTCTTTGCCCTGCCATCCTCCCCTGTTTCTCCAGTGGCGTGCCTCTCTCCTTGGGACTCCTTCCTAAGGTACCTTTACCCTAAAGGAAAATGTTCCCATGGCACTTCTAGGGGTGGAATCCTCCTCAAGGGGGTTCCTTTACCTTCACAGTACCCCAACAGGGTGGTAGTCCCCCATGGGACAGAGAGTGCAAATGGTCAAAGTATCCACATATAACAGTCAAACAGCACAATGTTGCACAAGCATAACTCCTCACTGAGTTGCTTATGAACCAAATATATTGAGGCCAGAAGGGAGCCACTAGTAACAGGGTTGCATACTCTGCCCTCAGCTTGAGAAGAACCCTCTGAATGAGAGGAATCAGAGGGAAAATGTAAAGGAACTTCCTTTTCCAATAGAGGGACAACATGTCTCATCAGAAGACTTCAGGCCCTGCAACGAGCAAGTAAAAACATGTCAGTTTTGCATTGTGTGGGGGCACAAAAAGGTCCAACTCTGGACAACCTCATCCTGTGAAGAGGTCATCTACCACTAAGGTCAGCAACTTCCATTCATGCACCAGGGACTGAGATATGCTTAGCCTGTCTGCCAAAATGATCGGACACCCGGAAGAAACACGGCCAACAGCTGAAGGCCATGAGACAAGGCCCAGTACTACACTCTCATTACCTCTCTGCATAGAGCATAGGAGTGCATGCCCCCTTGTTTGATTCTGTAGTGTATGGCACCAACATTGCCTGTGCAAATCAGTTAAGGGACCATAGCTGAGATGTGTTTGAAATACCAGTAGGCCAAATAGACCAACCCTCATCTCCAGAACATTGATATGGAGATCTTAGTCCAAGCTGGTTCACAAGCCCCGAGTCTCAAATGACCCAAGATTGGTACGTCAACCGGACCATGTGGCATCCATTGTCAGGATCTGCAAAGTAACTAGGTGAAAAAATGGAATACCATGTAACAGATTCTGGTGGCCCATCCACCACTCATGGCATAGAGGAGATGTGATGAGAACCATTTGTCCCAACTCATCAGTCAGCTGGTTCCATTACAGCTGAAGAATTCAGTGCATATTGTGCATATGGAGGCGGGCAAAGGGGACTGCAATGTGGCTGCAGCCATCGATCCCAGCAGACATAATATCAAGCAGGCTGATACAGAATGGTTTCTGTGTATCAGCTGAGCCTGGGCAACAACTGCCTCCACCCAGTCTGTAAGCAGGAAGGCAATGCCCACTACTGTGTCCAGTACCGCTCCAATATATTGGAGGTACTGACAAGGAACTAGGACAGATTTCGGAACATTCACAATGACCCAGGGATGTCGGCAGGCATATGCACTGTACTCAGCAGAGTACAGTAAACAAAAAATCAGGCAGGGGCAACAAATTTGGCTGGGGCAACAAAAAAAGGAAAGCAAGGACATTGTGAGTCACACTGTGTCTGTATCACGCTGAGCCCTTTTGCCTTTGTTGTTCACTATGGGGCATTGATGCCACCAGCCAAATACACAAAGAACAACTTACCAGGCAGGCAGAAAAACAAAGGAAGGAGGATTATAGGAAGAAATTGATTACCTGAACTCAGACATAGCAAATGGGGGGCTACTGTTGGTGTGGTGTGGCAGCGCATATTTTGGTTCATGTTTACATAACAGTGGGGGGGGCAACAGTGCATCAGTTTTGAGTACAAGTTTAAAATTCCTGGCTACACCCCTGCAATGACCCCCAGGACCTCAAAAATTTGCGTGTCCTGGGTAGTGTGTACAGGATGGTTTCCCTGGATGGGACTTTGAGTAGCCAGTCCTCTAGATAGGGTAAGACATAAAGCCCTTTTCCCGAAGGGCTGCTGGCACAGCTGCTAAGCATTTGCTAAATACCTTTGGTGCAAGGATAGGCAAAAAAGCAAGACCTAGAACTGATAATGGCCTCCCTCCAGCATGAAACAGAGGTACTGTCTGTGGTATTTGCGAATCTTGATATGAAGGTATGCATCGTTCATAGCCAGTGCACAAAGCCAATCCCCCTTTTGCAGTAGTGGGATTAGAGCCTGAAGAGACACCATTCAAAACTTTCTGTATTCGATGAACAGGTTCAAGTCTGTTGGGCCCAGTAAAGGACACAGATCTCCTGTCCCTTGGGGCTAGGAAATAGTGAGAATAGAATCATATTTCTCTCTTCAGGAGGAACAGGCTGGATAGCATACTTTTGTACAGTATATGTGTCTGAACCTTTGTCAGCAGAAGGGACAAGTGTCCCAGAAGATAATGACAGGGAGACTGTGTATGCAGTGGAGGGGTAGACAGTAGTTCTTGTGTATGCCACTTTCTACTATTGCCAGTACCCACTCATCATTGGTGATCTCCCTTCATTTTGGTTTGAGAAAAGAAACAGAGAAATTCAAACTGCGCTCGAGAGGGAGGATGGTTGCAACAAAAGGGACGGCAAACCCACAATATTCTAGAACAAACCAAGTTGCGCTCCAAAGCGCCAGTGTCATAAGAACCACAACACTTCAAGATTCAAACTTGAAATAAGTTGAATCCACTGTGTGAGAGCCCCTAGCGCCTCTGCAAAGTGCCTTTCAGCAATAAGTATATAAAATTACACAATCATTGACAACAGTATAGCAAAATATAAAACACTAATATGCAGAACACAACAGATGCTTACGAACATACGAAATTGCCAGCAGATAAGCGGCCTATGGTCTGCTCAGTCTGCTTTCGATTGTGCGATAACAACCCTTAAACTGCAGATACCCTCCCTCCACCTCGTGACCCTCCCCTTTACCCTGTCCCATTCCTTTTTGAAGCAGCTCACAGTTCCACAGGATACTACTTCCTCAGGCAATACGTTCCACCCAGCCACCACCCTCTCCATAAAAAAGTGCCTTCTCAACTCCCTCCTGAATCTACCCCTCCTCTTCAGTCTCAGATCATGGCCTCAAGTGTTCCCCCCAAACCTGAAAAACTCCTCTGTTCCTGTCTTGTTTATTCCTTTCATGTACTTGAAGATTTCAATCATATCTCCCCTATCTCTCCTCTCCTCTAGTGAGTGCATATTCAGTTCCCTCACCCTGCTCTTGTAGGGTAAGTCCCCCAGCCCCTGGATCATCTTTGTTGCCCTGTGCTGCACCCCCTCCAGTAACCTAATGTCCTTCTTCAGGTACAGGAGTCAGTAGTGCAAACAGTACTCCAGGTACAGCCTAACCAGTGACCTATACAGCGGCAGGATCACCTCCCCCCTCCTAGAGGATATACCCCTGTCAATACAACCCAGCATCCTGTTTGCTTTTGCAGCTGCCTTCCTACACTGCGCCGAGTCATTCATTGAGCCTATTATAATCACCCCCAGATCCTTCTCTTCCTTGGTCATGGTTAGCTGAACCCCAACCAGCTGGTAGCTGCTCTTTGGGTTTTTAGCTCAAAATGTAGCACCCTGCACTTTTTGACATTGAACTCCAGCTGCCAAGTGCCTGACCAGGTCTCCAATTTTGACAGATCCTCCTGGAACCCCTGCCGTCCTCCTACATCATCCACTACTGCTCCCATCTTGGTGTCATCTGCATCATATCTGCTTACCAGTATCAGTACTGACTGAAGTAGCTTTAAGCAAATCAGCCTTGGCAGGACTGTCAGACAAAGACTGTATAATGGATAGAGCAGATTTTCATAGGCTATTCTGATATTAAATCATATAGCTTATATCCCCCGGTACCCAAGTACACCCATTTTCTACTACCTCAACAGTTTGTTTGCCCATTATGGACTGGGTAATTTTTTCTTTAACCCCTCTACTCTAAGTGCAGCATCTAATATCTCTTTCTCTCTCTCTTTCCTCCATCTCCTCCTTGGTGACCTCTAAGGTTCTCCCTCCAGTGCTATCCCCGCCTCGATCTCTCCTGTGTGACCATATAGGCTACCTCCCAGTGAAATACTTCCCTTCTCCTCACTACACGGCCGACCCTCTCCATGCTTTTTACCCTGCCTTGTGCCTGCTGAACACAAGGTCTACAATTTCTCCCTTGCACTGCTCTGCTGTTCCTCTGCTTCCCTCCTTATTGCCTGGCCAAACTGCACCCACAATCACCTTGCATAATAGGGGCCTGGACTGGTTCAATACTGCCCTTGTGCCTAATAATCCTTACTCCTTCAACCTTGACCATTACTGCCCCTGATGGGATGATTTTAACATTCTCCACTATCATGGATGTTAACCACCTATGTGTGTATGGTTCCATAACGTCCCTGCTATGTCCTGGCACTACTGACAACAATAAGCTTTGGGACATGTCCCCACCCCTTTTTCAAATGGACAAGTTTAGGCCACCCCTTATGGCCACCTGGCCTCTCAATTCTCCTTAGCACTATCTTCATTCAGCGAAAATGCTATCCATGATGCACGCAGTGAAGGCAGAGTTATCACAACATCAAACAGCTAAAAGAATACCTGCTTAGGCTTACATTCCTGTTACTACTGCTCGCAGGCAATATCCACCCCAATCCAGGGTCTCCACAGAAACCATGTACCCCCCCGAGGAAAGAAGTATCACTCTCCATTGCATCGCTCAACATCTGTAACCTCCTTCCTAAACTTGATAATCTTAAGGTCTGGATCACCCAACATGACCCTGATATCCTCTCTATTGTTGAAACATGGCTCTCACCGAAAATATCTGCTATGTCCATCTCTATTCCTGGCTACTCAATCTTCAGGCAGGATTGCCTGTTGAAAAAGAGGAGGTGGTTGTGCAATTTATATCAGGAATGGACTCCACGGCCTTGCCCTACCGCTGTCCGCTTTCGACGACAATGTTCAAACACTTGACATCAAAGTGGTACTAGGTGCCCACAACAAAAACGTCACTCTTTTGTCAGTCTATATCCCACCCATATGTCTGTCAGCCTTGACTCACTCCAGCATTGCTTGGATAGCATAAGTCCAACTTCTGAGGTAATAGTGCTCGGTGACTTCAATGTCAACTGGCTTGTCCCGCATGCCAGCTCCTTCAGGGATGCGATCTCTGCCCCCCACCTTGCACAGCTTGTCAAGTCACCCACAAGGATGAACTATAAGATGGGTTTAGGCAACTTACTGGACTAGATCCTCCCTAATCATCCCAACCACATCTCTAGCATCACTGTACTCCCGGATGGGTTAAGTGACCACTCCCCTGTACTCTTCTGCTGGGCCAAGAAATTCTGCAAGCACCCTCCAGATTAATTTCCTCTAGGGTCCTCACCCGGGTCATCTTGATCTGCTGAAATCTGACCTCCAACAGTTGGACTGGTCCTCTGTCTTCTCCACCTGTGACGTCAATACCACCCTTGAACACTTCATACATCTCATCAACGCTGTGTGTGACTAACACGCTCCCTACCGAACTTGTAAAATTAAAGGATATGATAACCCCTTGATCTTCCCTGATCTTATTGATCTATTAAAAACCAGGGACCACCTGTGGCACAGGGCCTGAGCCACTGGGAATCAGGCAGATGTACAGAGCTATAAACAGGCGAGAAACAATTGCACCAGAGCTATCTGCACTGCAAAAAGGAACTACTACAAAGAGGCCCTATCTCACACGTGGAATGATGGCAGAAAGTTTTGGAACAACCTCAAAGAAGTTACCGGGAAAGCCCCCAGAACAACCCCCCCTCCATGCTGAGTATCAATGGCGAACCTTCCACTGACCCAAGAGACATCGCTAACACTTTCAATGACGCATTTACTGATCTGAGCAGCGTCCTCCCTCCTGACTACTTCTGCCTGACCAGCAACTCTGACTCCACGGGTAATGCTGCTCCACCCCTCTCTCACCCACCATTTTACTTCAGGGCCATCTCTGCCCTTGAAGTCAGGAAATACCTCCTCAGGGTCCTGGGTAAGCCAAGATCTAGTAGAGATTCTCTGGACCTGAAGTTTGTCGCGCTCACTCTTGACGAGATCCTTACGCCCTTAACTCATATATTTAACCTATTGCTTAGGCACTCTCAATTTCTGAAACTGTGGAAGGCAGCTACAGTTACACCAGTGTTTAAGAGTGGTGACCATGCTCTACACAGGAACTACTGCCCGATATCCATCCTCCTTCCACTCTCCAGAGCTTTGGAAAGGATAGTGGCTGACCAGCTGATCGAATACCTAGAAAAATATCAGCTGCAATGCAAAGAGTAGCATGGTTTCAGGAGTGGGCACAGCACTACAATAGCCTTACTTGAGTTCACAGGCTATAGCCATCACTCCTTTGATCAAGGTCACTTTGTCAGTGCAACCTTCATAGACTTATCCAAGGCATTCGACACAGTGAACCATGCCCTCCTAGTTGATCAACTATCTGCCCTTGGTCTATCAACCGACACAGTGGAGTGGTTCAATAGTTACCTGTGTGACCGTTCGCAGCAGGTAAAGATTGGGAACTATCTCCAACAGGAAACCTGTTCGCTCCGGAGTTCCTCAAGGCTCCATTCTGGGACCCCTCTTGTTTAGTGTCTTTCTTAACAAACTCCCTCTTGTCTGCCAAGACTGTATTCTGTTGTATGCCAACGATGCTTTCATCTTTACTAGTTAACCTGACCCCAAAACCTTGGAGAGGCAGTTCCAGGAAAACTTTTCTGACGTTGAAGATGATTCAACAAGCATAAACTCATAATGAATTACAAAAAGACAAAAATAATGCTGTTCTCTAACCCACAAAACAGACACAGCTCCTACCCTCTAACTATCCCCAACGAAGTGGGATCTCCCCTGGAACTGGTCCAGCACTTTAAGTGTCTGGGGGTCATGGCCGACAGTGCCCTGTCCTATGCCATCCACATCGACAACATCGCCAAGGCGGTCAACTCATGCATTGAGCTCCTCTACAGGCACAAATCTTGTCTTATTTCTGATGCCCTCAAACTAGCCATCCCTAGCTCTGTGGTGCCACTTATATAGTATGGACTTGTCATCTATGGATCAGCCACAGAAACATCCCTCCGATGCATCTCTGTTTCACTTACAAAGCCTGCCGACTCCTTACTGGCTTCGCCTGTTTGACCCATACCTGCGACCTGTATTCCCAGGCTGATTGGCTCCCCCTCAAGGTCAGGCTTATGTATCAAACATGTCTTCTAGCTAAAAAAGTGGGCCTTGCAATGATGCCTCCTGGTGTTCAGGAACTCCTTATCCCGTTCATCATCCGTCATCACACCACAAGCTCAACTAGCCAGGTTTTCAAGATTATCTGCTGCCATACCTCACAAGGACAAAGATCACTCACCTATCGGGCCCTGCTTTAGTTTAATTCACTTAATTTTGACATCTCCTCAGCACCCACATTGAGCTCTTTTAAAAATCTACTCAGACAACATCTTGTCGCTTTGGCCAGCTGTAACTGCCCCGATAGGGTTTCCAACCGTCTTGACCAACTTCTGGGCTTTCTGCACCCTCTGGCACCTCTCACCCTCCTGAACTCCTTAGCTCCTTTACATCCAGGCCTGTCCCCCCTCCCGTCTCTAATGCCCTACTTCCTCTCTCCCCTCACCTGTTTAGGCCCTTGGGCTGTATCCCCCCCATCCCTCCCTGCCTCCTGCCCTACTCTCCTCACATCTTCCCCCCTTAGTCTAGGACCCCTGGGCTGCTCCCCTGTCCCTCGCTCTGTACCTGACTTGCTTTTTGGTATCTACCTCCAATGCTCTTGTGATCCTCCTCGCATCCTCTTCTCCTCTGTAACTCACCCTCAACTTGGCCTACTGGGCTGCTACTCTCTTATGGAACCTGACCTTTGACCCTACCCTTGACCCACCTCCTCTCTCCAGTCGCTCACCTGCAACTTGTCCTTTTGGGCCTTAATTCTCTCCTGCTTTTCTTACCTTGGTTCTACCCCTTTATCCACCTCCCCCATTCTCCTTCTGTTCCTCTGTCCTGCTCCTTTTTCCCTAAATAAATTATATTATCTGTATTCTTGTGTACCCGTGGCACTCATTAGTACAATGCCATGCATGGAAAGCCTTGCATGTCCCAAAGTACCTTCTGTTAACCACCTCTGAAACTCATGTAACCATCTCCGAATCTCATGTGCCCTGGTATTGTATTATGCACCACAAGGTTATTTTATATTCCTTGTAGCCTGTCTGTGTTAGTCCCCAACAGGATTGTTTCTAGTATCTGGAATGTATGCACTAGTATACTCTTTGCATTGTTTGTCCTCCTATATGTAATTCCTCTAATGTGGAACCTAACTCAAAGGTGTTAATCCAAGATTTGAATAAATAAATAAATAAATATAGGCCTGCTCATTAACTATTCTAAAGCCTGAGGATGTAGAGGTATAAATCCTTTTTGTCCGTAACATCCATCTTCCTAGATTCCTGATCAGGAGGCAAGGAACTGATATGTCTAGGTGCCCTAGAATGATCATGAGCAGCTATGATGACCCCGAATCAGCCTCAGACTGTGAAGTATAATAAGGCTTAGCAGACAGAGCTGGGTACTGCTTATTAGCCTTTCTGGGCACTACAGGAAAGCTATTGGACCTGTTCCAGGCAGGGAAAGTAACATCCTCTAAGGCAGGATATACTGGAGGTTTGATAATGCGTGGAATAGTAGGGACAGCCAAAACCTCCAACAAATTTTGCTTGGTAGAGTCCTCCTCATCAGCAAAGCCCATTGCACTTTGTATTTGCTTCAGGAATGCCTAAAAAAGAGGTATCTTCAGGTGGAAACTTAGATGTATAAATCAGTGTTCACTACAGAAGGAGAGGGTGGGACCTCAGGCCCAGCTACCCTCAAAGGGATCATATTATCCTCCCTCAGTCTCCAAATCCTACTCCATGTTAAGGAAATCAGGATTATCAATTAATCAACTTTATTTAACCAGGCAATACACCTTTGAGCACACTCGTTTACAAGATGGTCCTGGATGACATAATGAGCAACTACAATACAGTGGTAATAGGGATAGTACAGGCAAGGCATATACACAGTATTGTATCTACAAGTAGACAAGTTAAGACATTTGTAGGCTGCAGCACCACATGGCAGCATGTGACAGCTATCACATATAATTTAAACAGTACATATGTTATGTCGAATACATAAATTTTACAGAGGACATATTTTCAGGTATAGGATCCATACAATGATATCCATGTTACACTGTAAAGACATAACAGCTAGTAGGTACATATACAGTACATTACATTAAGGGGTGAGGGCATAAGGAGAGAGGGGGAAGGGGTAGTAGTAGGGTTGTAGGAGAAGTGCAAGAGACTGGAAACCGTTCAAAGTGTGGGAAGTTGTCAGCTGTTGCTTTGGGTAATTCGCGGTGGCAGGGACAGTTTTCCTTCAGAGCAGATGATAACAGGGACTTAAGGGTAGATAGCCCCAGAATGGTAATGAGCTTTAGAGACTTCTGCAGAGTGTTCCAAAGGGATGGAAGAGCAAAAATGATAGTCGCAGCGCCATGTCGAGTTCTGACTTTAGGGACCTTGATTATACTCCTCCTCCTCCTCCTACTCATCATTTGCTTCTTTCAGGAGGCACAGCTTGGAGGAATGGAGAGTGAATCCAGAAGATCACATGGGCAATAGCAAGGAGGGAGGAGATGGAATTTATTGTCCAAATAGGGACAAATGACCTGGCAGGGGATAGGGAAGAGTTAGGCAGAATACAGGAGTTTAAGGAGTTGGGGCGGTGCCTTAAGCAGGTAGCAGGTTCTGTGTCCTTCTCAGACGTACTGCCTGTCCATGGCAAGGGGGAGGATAGGACATTCCGCATCCAGAAATTCAACTCATGGTTGAAGGAATGGTGTGGAAAGAAGGGGTTTGATTTCATGGAGGACTGAGGCCCCACCTGGAGGGATGTGGGCCTGTACAAAGGTGACGGCCTATATCCATCCAGGTAGGGGACCGTGGTCCTTGGTGACAAGTTTAAATGCTTCATTGGCAAGCATTTAAACTGGCCAAGGTTGGGGGGGGAGGTTGGAGGAAGGATAGGAGACAAAATATAGCCCCCCCCCATGAGCACAGGAACTACGCGGGAACTCAAGAAGAAAATAGACCAACAGAGGGCACAAATCAACACAAAGACAAGAGACTGGGAGGGTATGACAAGGATTCTGATCAGAACAGGGAAAGGCATAAGGGAGCAAAGCAGGGGAGGGACATCACATCCTGGAGAGCCATGTGTGTTAATGCCCGAAGTCTGAATAACAAGATACAGTAGGTGACCTCGCAGCTACCATGGCAGAATCTGGCCTGGGCATTGTGACCATCACAGAGACATGGTACAATGAAAACCAGAGATGGGATGTGGCCGTACTGGGTTACAATCTATTCAGGGGGGACAGAGTAGGCAGGAAGGGGGGAGAGGAGTGGCACTTTATGTGAAAGAAAACATAAAGGCCACAGAGATTCAAGGGAAACGGGGTGGGGGGGGAGATAATGTGGGTTACACTAGAAAGGAGAATGGGGTTCATCCATCTGTGCAGGGGTAATATACAGACCACCAGCTCAGGGGGAGGAGTTAGATAAGGAGATGATGCAAGCAATCCAAAGGATGGTGCACGAGGGAGAGGTATTGCTGGTCAGTGATTTCAATCTACTGGACGTGGATTGGAGCTAGGAGCAGGAACATCTTGGACTCCCTGCAGGGGGCATTCCTTAAACAGCTGGTTGTAGAACCCACACAAGAGATGGAAATACTGGACCTAGTGCTTACAAATGGGGACAGTGTAGCAGGGGTTACAGTAGGGGAGCACCTGGGGAACAGTGATCACTGAACAGTGTGGTTTGAAATAACTGGGTGGAAGGGGCAGAACCAATTCACACAAGGACAAGACTTTAAGAGGAAAGATTTCATAAAGACGGGAAAATGCCTAGAAGAAGCACTGGTCAGAGTTGGGGAAAAGAAGGGGCAGAGGAATAGTGGTGACAATCAAAGGAGGGATAGCAATGGCGACAGAACTCTGTGTCAGACAGGTCAGCAAGGGGAAGAGGAAGAAGAGACCACTATGGTTTTTCAAGGAGGTAGTGGTAAAAGTTAAAGCAAAAAATAGCATTTAAGCAATACAAAAAGACACAGGAGGAGGGGGATAGGGCGAGGTACCAGGAAAAACAAAGGGAGGTGGGGAAGGCAGTTAGGGAAGCCAAGGCACAAACAGAGAAACGCATAGCAATCTCAGTGGTGAAGGGGGACAAAACGTTTTACAGGTACATCAGTGAAAAAGGAAGGCAAGGGATTGTGAGGCTGAAAGGGGAGAATGGGGGTAGTGTAGAGGATGTCAACCAGAACGCGGATATACTGAACAAATACTTCTGTTCAGTTTTTACAGAGGAGAGGGAAGATAATGGGCCAGCAATGAGTGATAAGGGCAGGAAGGACACATAAATGGATACAGGTCCTTTTCCAAAGGAAATGATCCTAGGGGAACTGGCAGCAATAAGAGTCGATAAGGCTATGGGACCAGATGGAGTACACCCCAGGATACTGAGGGAGCTAAGAGAGGTGTTGGCAGAACCTCTGACTACCCTGTTCAACTTGTCATTGGAAACAGGGGAGGTACCCAAAGGCTGGAGGAGAGCTAATGTAGTCCCTGTATACAAAAGTGGAAACAAGGAGGAAGCAGGGAACTACAGACCAGCCAGTCTGACATCAGTTGTGGGAAAGGTCATGGAAACACTACTGAAGGAAAGAATAGTGGAACATTAGGTTGTCAGCGGTCTACAGGACCCAAGGCAGCATGGTTTTATGAGAGGAAGGTCGTGCCAGACTAACCTCATTGAGTTCTTTGACTGGGTAACCAGGGAGGTGGACGGGACGGGGCGGGGGGGGTAGTGGATGTAGTCTACCTGGATTTCAGCAAGGCCTTTGACACCGTGCTGCATAGAAAGCTGTTAAACAAGCTGGGGAACATGGGGGTGAGGAAGAAGGTGAGGAAGTGGGTGGAGAATTGGCTGGATAACAGGACCCAGAGGGTGGTGATAAATAAACTCTGCAGAGGGTAAAGTGACCAGTGGGGTACCACAGGGATCAGTGGTGGATCCAGTCCTCTTTAATGTCTGTATCAGTGACATTGAAGAAGGTCTAGAAGGGAACATTTTCCTATTTGCTGATGACACTAAACTCTGCAATGGGGTGAACATGCCAGGGGGAGTGGATAGAATGAAGAGGGATCTAAAGAAGCTGGAGGATTGGTCAAGGGATTGACAGTTGGGTTTCAGTGCAAAAAAGTGCAAGATAATGCACATGGGGCACAAAAGAGGAAGAGCAACAAATCAACTGGGGGGGAATAGAATGCTCCATCAGGAAAGGGACCTGGGGGTGATAATCTCTGATGACCTCAAGGTAGGTAGGCAGTGTGACAAGGTGGCAGGAAAAGCAAACAGGATGATGGGATGCATAGGCAGGGTGAATCACCAGCAGAAAAAGGGAGGTAATAATTCCACTGTACAGGACATTAGTGAAGCCACACCTTGAGTACTGTGTCCAGTTCTGGAGGCCTCATCTGTGTAAGGACATACATAGGGTGGAGGTGGTTCAGAAGAGGGCAACCAAGATGGTGCAGGGACTACATCACAAACACTGCAAGGATAGGCTAAAGGAATTAAATATGTACTACCCAGAGGAGAGAAGGGGGATATAATTGAGACATTTAAGTACCTTACACAGGGAAGAATAAGGTACAGGAGTATACAATTTTTCAAAGAAAAAGACGCTCAAGGACAAGGGGCACAAGATGAAACTGGAGGGAGGGAGGTGCAAAGGGAATCTGAGGAAGTACTTCTTCACAGAGAGGGTGGTGGACAAATGGAACAATCTATGAGCAGAGGTAGTGGGGGCAGAAATCATTACAGGTTTTAAGAATACTTAGGACAGGCACATAGGGATACTGGTAGTCAGGGAAGGGGTACACCCTAGTTCCAGCAGTGCATGAAAAAGCACAGTTGTTAGGAATAATGGGGCAGACTAGGTGGGCCAAAGGCCCTTATCTGCTGACAATGTCAATGTTTCTATAATGGCAGGAGGTACAGGAGCAGCCGGCAATGACAGCAGCAGCTGGGAGAGAGGAATGGCAGGGAGGAGAGGAAGGGAAACATGAGAAATCATTACTTCCCACAGAGGGGGGTGGTTAACATATGTATTAGCCTACCTGGTGAGACTGTGGTACCTACCACTGTTGAGGGTTTTCAAAGCAAGACTGGACAGATTCTTAAGGAAGAAAGGCATTGACAGTTGCACGACATTAGCACATAAGAATATAAAAAGTTTGCAAGCAGAAGAAGGTTTCTCGGACTATCAAGTCTGCCCAATAGGGAGCATGTATCACTACATTACATGCTGCTCTGTTCCCTTCCCCCACAGGCACTGTCACTCTCCCCTGATCTTTATTCCACCCCCTCTAAAAGCCTAGATTTCTTGCTTAACACATCTTCTAGTAGCCTATTCCAACCCTTCTCCACTCTTTCCTTGAAGACGTGTGTCCTGTCCTCCTTCCAGAAATGGCCCCCATCCAGCTTATAGCTATTTCCCCTAGTGTTTTTAATCTTCTTTGAGGATATCTTTTTTTATCTGGCCACACCAATGGAACTATAGCCACCAGCCACCAGGCACTAGGACCACATGGAAACTTTTTAGCTAACAGTCTGCTAAGGGCCGCCCACAATGATGTCAGCCAGTGACGTCCCTCCCATATAAATGTGGGCGGCCCCACGGCCTCCTCAGTTCTTTTCCCACTGTCAACCATCACACTTTGAACTCCAGGGAGACATTGCTGCTTCAGCCAACTGCCAGATCTTCAATTTCTAATTTTATTCTCTTTCTCACCCTAGTTAGTTAGTCACTTATTTTTTTAAAGTGATTTTCACCATCGTTTATGTCCTCTGACCCCGAGAAACTCTTCAGATACTGTGGGTGCAGCAATAAGATCTGCAACAAGGATGACCCCGATGCCTGTGTCTACTGTCTCGGTGCGGGCCGTGATGTTAAGGCCTGTGGGATCTGCCGCAGATTCAACCAGGCTACTCAGCAGTGCTGCCAGAAGGCCCTACAGTCCTTCCTCCTGGAACCGAAGGTCACTAGAATGGAGAAGGAGCTCCAGGCGAGAAGCTCCTCAGCATCGCTGTCTCTGTCCATGGGCTTCCACTCCTCCAAGAACTGGGACAAATCTGCTGGCAAGCACAAGCACTAGGAGAAGGCTAGGCGTTAGGAGAAATCCTCTGCAGCTCCCTTTCTGTCACTGCTCAGAGTGCCGGCCACTGCTGGGTTGTCATCTGCCTTGGCAGTGACCCCCACTGCTGCCCACACCTTCTCTTCCACAGGGTCGGCTTTGGCAGTGATCCTCATCCTTCCTTCTTTGGCCGGTGATGACTTGTTGATGGTTGGCCTCATAACACCCCCACTAACATTTCAAACCCTGCCATTTAGGCCCCTTCTTGCTCAGGGGCACGAGACAGGGAGTTATGCCAGACTTGCTTTGAGCTGCACTGGCCCATCGACATCAGGGTTTTGCCCCTCCCATTGACGCCTTTGCCACTTCATCAACACTGGGGACTCAGCCTCCCCCATCAATGCCCCATGCCGTCATGTCAACACCAGGGTTTCAGTCTTTCTCATCGACGCTTCAGGTCATACTGCTGATGCTGGAGATCCAGCCTCCCCCGTCAGCACAATAAGGCACTAATGCAAGGCCGATCACCATCGATATCCAGACTATTCTCACCTCCTTTTAGGAGTTCATGCACTGCCTTGCTCCTCTGGGCCCATCGACGGTGGGACCTACAAGGCCAGCTCCAGCACCGACCATTTTCACCTGGACACTCCCTGCTTGCTCCTGGTCATCAAAGTCTTCTGTGCTCTATTCAGAGGCAGTTGATTAGGATGAGTACAGTCCTGACCTCCTCCCACATGAAGAGCAGGAGGAGGAGGAAGAGGGGAATAGGAGCTCCTCCAGGTCTACCTTCACTGTTTCCTCTGGGGGAGAGAACTCCACCAAATATACCCCCAAGGTCCCCTCCTGATGACCCCCTCCTTCATCTCAGTGATGAAGCAGCTGCAAACAGCTATGGGGTTTGATGCTGAGGAACAGGAAATTACCAGGAGAAACGTGGTCGGATTTTTTGTATTGCCAGATTCTCCCCCTCTGATCATTCCTCATCTGCTGGTTGCATTAGAGGATGCCATCATGGCTGCCTGGTACAGGCCAAATATGATCCCTGCTATGCACAGGAAGGCAGACAAACTGTACCAGACTCCTTTGGGGAAGCCTTTTTTCGCAGGACAACCACAGGCAGATTCAGTGGTGATAAATGTGGCCCATGATAGGCCCAAGAGATCTAAACACCTCAGCTCTCTTTCCCCAGAGAAGGAATCCAGGAAGCTGGATCTTATAGGCAGGGGGGCCTTTGCCTCTGCCACTCTGGCCCTCAGAATTATCAGTTACCAGACCCATATGGTCAAATTTCAGAACACTTTCTGTAAAAAAGACCAAAGCTGTAGCTCAGGCCCTTCCAGAGGGTCCCCAGAAGCAGCAGCTGCTTAAAGTCCTCCAATCTGGGACAGATGTAGGTAAGCACCTTCTTATGTCTGTCTGTAATACCTCAGATGCCTCAATTAAAGCAGCTGCGGTGGTTATCTGTACTTGTACTATCTGCCTAAGAAGGCATTCTTGGCTTAGGGTGTCTAGTTTTGCTAATGACATCCAACAGTCCATCCTGAATGCCCCCTTCAGAGGCTGTAAACTCTTTGGGGCAGATGTGCAGAACATCCTTTCTGACCTTCAGGTCTCAGGGAGGACCCTGCAGTTGGTACATTCACTTTACTATACCCAGCCAAGAAGTGGGCAGAAGGTGCCTTTTCGTTGGGCCTCCTACAGACCCAAGTCGAGCACCCGACCGTCAAGCAAGTGCCAAGCAGGAACAGCCCTGCCTGCCCCTATCTCCACCACCAGGAAAGCCCTGAGGTGAAGATGTGGCCCCGGCTGCTGGTTCTATCTCTGCATGACTCCTGACTAGACCCCCACCTTCCAGCATTACAGGAGGCAGGGGTAGGCACTCTCCCTCAACCTGGACAGGTAGAAGGAGATCATAACAGATGCTTGGGTCCTGCAGCTCATAGCGCAAGGCCACTCTACAACTTCTGGAGTGGCCTCCAGAGCTACCTCCAGTTCATTCAAACTACCCTCCAGACCACATTCCAGTGCTGCTGGAGGAAGTTTGCATGCTGCTGCAGAAAAGGGCTATAGAATCAGTTCCCGAGGATCAGAGGAACAGAGGATTCTATTCTTACTTTTTTCTAGTCCCCAAATCCACAGGGGATTTGCAGCCCATCCTGGACCTGAGAAACTTGAATTTCTACATCCAGTACAAGAAGTTCAGAATGGTAACCCTACAAGGCCTGCTGTCCCTACTGCACAAGGGAGACTGGATATGCTCCTTAGGCTTGCAGAATGCATACCTGCACGTAAAGGTTTGTGCTCCTCACAGGAAGTATCTCAGGTTCCAGTTTCAGGGGGGAGCACTACCAGTTCAGAACCTTGCCTTTTGGCTTGTCATCTGTGCTATGGGACTTTACCAAATGCTTAGCGGTGGTGGCTGCAGCCCACGGGGGGGAGGGACTGTATGTATTCCCCTACCCTGGACGACTGGTTGCTCAAAGCTCAATCCAAGGAGCAACTATCCCACACCCTAGAGTGTACCAGACAGCTTTTCCATGCACTAGGGATTATGGTTAATCTGTTCAAGTCAGTCTTGACTCCATGCCAGCATCTCCAGTACATCACAGCTATACTGGATACTGCTCAGGGAGTGGCCTTCCTGCCCCAAGACAGTGCAGAGCACCTGATGACACAGGCCCAGCTGCTTTACAGCAACCAGAACATCACAGCCAGGACATTCCCATGGCTGCTGGACTTGATGGCTGCAGCCATTGTCACGGTTTCCCTGGCGAGGCTGTACATACAGATCCCCCAAGGGACTTTAGTAGTTCAATGGGATCAATGCACTGGCGATCTAGAATAGAAGGTTCTACTGTAGTTACTTCACCAGAAAAGAAGGTGCTTCAGTGGTGGATGGAACCCAGCAATTTGCTCAAAGGGCAAGGCAAGGCAAATTTTATTTTTATGGCGCCCAATCCCGGGGGCTCTGGGCACCTAACAATAAGCTAGAGAGGAATACACACATAAAATACTGTATAATAGTTATCACATAAGTCATATCACTAAAACAGTATTTAAAAATATAATTCCTCAATAGGAGATCATCAACAGAAGGCCACAGGGTGGGGCAGGGTTTCCTTCCTGAACCCTTCCCTTCATCAGATCCTCACCATGGACACTTCAGGGATGGTCTGGGAGCGTATTTGGGGCCTCAACAGGGTACATGGAATGCAGTGGAGGGTTCCCTCCACATAAATGTCCTAGAGGTGATGGCCATTCTGTATGGCCTGCAATCTTTTCAGGACTACCTGTCCCTGGGGCCTTTACTGGTACAGATGGTCAACATCAGTGTAGTGCATTACATAAACAAGCCAGGGGGAATGCATTCTTATCCCCTTTGCAGGGAAGCGATGAGGGTTTAATACTGGACTCTAGACTATGGCCTAGAACTGTTGGGAGCCCATGTTCCAGGCACCCAAAACATCTTGACAGACAGCTTAAGCAGGTCCCAGTCCAGAATGCACAAGTAGAAGCTGCTGGCTTTGATGGTAGAACACCTGTTTGACAGGTGGGGTCATCCAGAGTTGGAACATTGTGCGTCCCCACTCAATGGAAAGCTGCCGCATTTCTGCTCACTTCGTCCAGGGCCTGGAGTTTTCTAGCAAGACGTGTTGTCCCTCTCTTGGAAAGGGAGGTTCCTCTATGCCTTTCCTCCTTTCCCACTAATTCAGAGGGTGCTGATCAAGCTTCAGTTAGAAAGAGCAACTCTAATACTCATTGCTCCCTTCTGGCCTCGTCAGATCTGGTTCCTCTTACTGCAGTTGGCAGTTTGAAAATGCTTACTATCACATGAGTAGGGCACCCTGGTCCATCCAGACCTCAAGTCACTCCGTCTCCATGCCTGGCTCCTCAAGACATAGCCATGGCTAGATTTGGGGTGTCCAAAAAGGTGTCCGATGTCCTGGTGGCTACTTGGAAACCTTCCACCAGGGCCACTTATTCCATGAAGTGGAAGAGCTTTGCTGTATGAGTGGCTTCCCAAAATTTGGATCTGCTGCCCCTCTTGGACACTGGCCTGAAATACTTCTCCCTTAAAATGCACCTGGCTGCCATTTCAACCTTAAACATGCTTACTGATGGGTGTATGGTGGCACAACTGGAAGTGACCCGTATGTTTTTGAGAGGCATTCTTCATCTGAAGCCTCCAATCCTCAATCCAGTCCCGGCCTGGGACCTGAATTTTATTTTAGAGAAACTTACATTAGCTCTGTCTGAGCCGACTGTGACTTGTGAGCTATGCTTTCTGTTACAGAAAGTGTTATTTACAATAGCTGTTACTTCTGCTCGAAGGATTTCTGAGCTTCAGGCTGTAATATGTGAGCTTCCTTATTTGATTTTCCACAAAGATGGGGTGTCTTTGTGTAGCAAACCAAAGTTTCTTCAAAAGGTGTTGTCTGAGTTTACTTTTAATCAAACCATCCACCTGCCATTTTATTTTCCAGAGCATGCCAATCCAGGGGAAGCACTGCTCCATACTTTAGATCAACACAGAATACTCAGATATTATGTTCATCACAAGAAGGACTGCAGGACATCCTCGCAGCTGTTTGTTTCCTTCACCTCTGGGGAAAAAGGGCATACCAGTTTCTAAACAGTGCCTGTCCAAATGGTTGGCCAACTGTATTACATTTTGTTACAGGAAGTATGGTAAGGAATTTCTTGGGCTGCGCATGGCCATTTAACCAGAGATATGGCCACTTCTGTTGCCTGTTTCCGGAATGTGTCAGCTGCAGAAATCTATGCTGCTGCCACCTGGAGTACTGGCCACACTTTCACTAAACACTACAGTCTGGACATCGCCTCTAGAAAAAGGGCAGGCTTCGGCCTGGCTGTGCTTCAAGGCCTTCTTTCTTAAGCCTATAGTCTCCAGCCATCCAGACTGTCTCTCTGTCAGAACTGCTTGGGACTCATTCGATAGGTGTGGCCTGATAAAAGAGATATCCTCGAAGAAGATAGTACAGTTACATAAAAACTTATCAGAACAGTAGATCTACGAGAGAATCTCTTTCATCAAACCATGCCATCCCACCCTCCATCCCCCTTAGCCTCAGGGCTTCTTTGTTCCTGTCTCTTTCTCTCCAGGATGGTCTACCTTCTGTTTCACTTCACTTGGTGGTGGGAACCTTTAGCTCTCCCTCGATTCCTCAGGAGGAGGTTCTCTGCATATGGTCTCTGGGGGGGAACTGAGGAGGGTGCGAGGCCACCCACGTTTATATGGGACGCCGCTGGTTGACATCATTGTGGGTGGCCCCTTGTAGACTACTAGCTAAAAAGGTTCTGTGTGGTTCTAGTGTCTAGCAGCTATAGTTCAATAGGTGTGGCCTGATGAAAGAGATTCTCTCAAAGATCTACTGTTAAGTTCTTATCTAACTATACTTTTTCACTTGTCCTGAAAAGTTCAGTGGGGTCACTTTAGGCACTTAAAGGTCTCTATCCTGGGTTTTCTCTCTTAAATTGTTTGCCAGCCATCTAGACATTTTGTCCCCATCCCTAGGCCATCCAACTTCTTGATCAGTCTTTTATGGGGGACTGAGTTAAAGGTCTTGTTGAAATCCAGGGGAAGTATGTTCACTGTCTGGTCCTTATCCACTGTCTGTGGGAACCAGCTGGAAAAATTTACCAAGTTTGTTTAACATTATCTGACTGTTATGAACCTATGCTATTTTCTTGGAGCCCATTTACTTCAAGAAACTCGACCAGCCTTTCCTTAAGAATAGTTTCCACTGGCTTGCAAATGATGTCTGTCAAGCTGACTGGTTTGTCACTCCCTGGCTCATCCCTAGCCCCACTCTTATTCAGTGGAACTACAGTACATCGATGGTTCTCCACTCTCATGGCCCCAAGCCTGAGTCTAGGGAGCTACTGAATAGGTTGGACAGTGGATCTGCCAGTACTGTTGCCAGATCCTCAGTACCCTTGGGTGTAAACCATCTGATCTCATAGATTTATTCACCTTAAGGGCTAGTAGTTTCTTGAAGACCTTGTCAGTTTTTGTTATTTTTTACTTTCTGTTTTTGTCTTCCATTTTTGCCTCACTAGCTACCAGGACCTCCTTCAACCTACTCAAGTCCTTCTACCTGCTGCAGGAATCCTTTAGCTCTTGACACATCTTTATTCCCCTTTCCTTATCCTACCCTGTGGTATTGATTCATACTTCTCTTTAGTGAATACTGAGCAAAAATATTTAATACTTCTATCTTTCCTGCATTGTCCTGCTCCCACTCTGTCCCTTGTGTCAATTTGACAATACCTTCCTTTGTCCTTCTTTTTTCCCAGATGTACCGAAAGAAGGTGTTGTCACCTGCTTTTATTCCCACCGCAGTTTTCAATTCACCTCCAACTTTGACCTTTCTTACTTCCCTACTAGGTGATTTAAGTTTATCCAGGTAGTCCACTGTGTCCTCCTTTCTCCGAGTCTTCCTGTAGCTTTTGAAGGAAGCTCTTTTCTTCCTCACTGCTCTTAACTACCTCCCCTATGTACCAGAGGGTTACTTGTGTTTGTTCTTCTTACTGTACCCTTCTGCTGCAGACAGGTGTTAGTGGTTTCATGGATCCCTTTCTTAACGATGGACCATTTTTCTTCTACCCTCCCCTCCCAGCCCCCGGACTTGGCTGGGTCCTCGTGCATTGTGTTCCCATTGTGGCAAAATCTGCCTTTTTGAAGTTCAGAGCATGTGTTTTCATTTTCAGGATTTCCTTCCCCATATCAAGCTGAAACCGCACTGACTGGTGATTGTTGCTTCCCAGAGGCTTAGCTACGCTAATGTCCCAGACATAGCTCAAGTTTGTCAGTGCTAGGTCTGGGATTACCCAGTCCCTAGTGTGAACACTCAGAATTAATT
This sequence comes from Neoceratodus forsteri, assembly GCA_016271365.2. Lineage (NCBI taxonomy): Eukaryota > Metazoa > Chordata > Ceratodontiformes > Ceratodontidae > Neoceratodus > Neoceratodus forsteri. The sequence goes on from CM028129.1 coordinate 672,351,769, forward strand.
TTGGACTGTGTACAGGAGTGACTTGCTTCTGCTGCTGCTGACTTTAGGGATGTTCCAATCTACATCCAGCAGGTTGAAGTCATTCACTATTACCACTTTTCCCTGCAAAGAAACCTTCCTGATCTCCTTTCCCAAGTCCTGACCTGTGCTTTCACTCTGATTCAGTGATCAATATATCACTCCCATCCTAATCCCTTGCCCTGCCCCTGTTTGGACCTGTGTCCAGATCATCTCTGTCCCCTCACATATCCTCCATTGTGACTGTAATCCCTTCTCTAACATTCTGTATAGGACTATACCTCATCCTCTTCTTAGTCCTGCTCTTTCCTTCCTATTAAGGGTGAACCCCAGGATGGAGGGATCCTGGTTATGGTTTGGAGATGCCCACGTCTCAATGATTGTTACCAGATTCAAGTGACAAAACAGCTCAGAGAAGGGCACTCAGAGCCAGTGTGGCGCAGTAGGAATAACTACATAGTAAATATCAGGAGACCTCACACTCACTCACCCAAAAAATGTAGCTGAACTCCACAGAAATGTAGTATTCAAAATATTTCTTTACATACATTTCAGAAAGTGCATAAGCTTTATGTGCAGCCCAAACACAGCCTCCAGAAAGGACCCTCGATATATTACGTACCTGCCCAGTAACTTTCTGAAGGGGAATACAAAAGCATATTCAAGTATGTTGATTAAATAGTTTAGTGAGCTTGACTGGTGAGCATGGCATCATCTAATCATGTGATATATAAAGCTTCTTACAGTGATAATACCAAATATTTTAAAAAAATTATAAAACACACCCCATAGATACATACTAACTATACAAGCACAATATATCTATTTACACTAAACCTGAATATGAGGAAAGATTTAAAAAGTTGCCATCAACTAGTTGTCAAACCTTTCATCAGTGGTACTTGGTTTTCTCCACACCACAGCATTATAAGTGTGCTGTAATTTATGCTATGATTTATCTAGGTTCATAAAAAGCAAAGTCCAAAAACTGTTTATGTCCATTTTCAGAGGAACTTGTAGCTTCAGTTCATCTGTGAGAGGACTCTTCTTGGTGTATCTTTGCTCAAAAAGATCAACTTGGCCATACCTATCTGACCGCCCCCATTACACACTTATTCAACACCTCTCTGATTCAAGGTGAGCTACCTGTCTCGTGGAAAACTGCTCACATCCTACCATTATTCAAGACTGGGGAGCCAAGTGATCTGAACAATTACCGGCCTATTTCTATACTATCCGTCCTCTCTAAATTACTTGAAAAAATTGTCAACATCCAACTTAGAGAACATTTGGATTCACAAAAGTTGTTAAACCCGTCTCAGTCCGGCTTCAGAGCCAAACACAGTACAATATCGGTTCTTGCCAAAGTAACTACAGACTGGCAAATGGCCTTGGACTCTAAAAAGCATGTATTTGCCCTCTTCCTTGATCTAAGTAAGGCCTTCGATACTGTGGATCATACCATCATGCTTACTGCACTGAGTAACATCGGACTTGATAGTTCTGCCATTAAATGGTTCTCCAGCTACCTAACCAATAGGTTACAACAAGTCAAAGCCATAGGAGATCTGTCCCCACAAAAATCCTTGTTACGAGGAGTCCCACAATGCTCCATCCTGGACCCTATCCTCTTTGCAATATACTTCAATAATCTGGACTCGCAGCTGAGCACTGATGCAGATGATACTGTACTCTATACCACAAATTCATCCTTGGATTTGGCCCATGAGTACTTACAGAAAGACTTTGTCACCCTCCAATGCATCCTTTATCACTCATAAGCTCCTCCTCAACGCCAAAAAGACTAAAGCAATGATTCTCTCACCAAAGTCTACTTCCGGATGTCCACATATCACACAGTTCCGAACACTCTTAGATGAGCCCCTTGAAGCAGTTGATACCTTTAAATACCTAGGGTTCTGGCTGGATAACAAGCTCAACTTTCTGTGCCACGTAAATGAAACCTCGAAGAAACTAAGACAGCGATTAGGTTTATTCTATCGCATTAAACACTTACTTACATTGGAAGCCAGAATGAGACTAGTACAAACTACATTCCTACCTATACTGGACTACGCTGACTTCCTTTACAGTCATTGCCCATCACAGTCATCGCCCATCAAGAATGCTAAACAAACTGGACACCCTTTACCACCGGGCTTTAAGATTTATCCTAAATCTACCCCCGTGGTACACATCACTGTCATCTATACCAGGTTTCGGGATGGACCTCACTCTCAACTAGGAGAAAAACGAATGCTCTCTTCTGGTTTTTTAGAGCATTATCTGATAACCTTCCTGCATACATCTCGAACCTCTTCAAACGAGCTAAAGGTTCCTATGGCCTGAGGCACTTCTCCATAATCTGCTTCCAGATTCCTAGAGTGAAAACTACCCTTGACTCGGCGGCAATCAACTTCTCACTTCTATCACTTTGGAACACTGTGCAAGACTCATTAAAATTATCCTCACTTCCAAGCATTTTCACATTCAAAGCTCTATTAACGGATTATCTGAAGGAATCATGCAACTGTTTCAGACGCCTATGACCCCTAAGCCCCGGGTGCCACTCTCAAATCCTACGCCTAAGTATCTCATCCACCCCACATTCCTAACAACAGAAACCTAGGACCTACTAGCCTAGTTCCCTTAATCCGAGATGGCCCTGCCTATTCTCTACCTTTTACCTATTCTGGCTTCCCTCTTGGCTGTCTACTCTTTCACCCCAATTTCTACCCTATTCCTTAATACCTCCTTATTTTTTATCATTTAGGTATCAGCTCTTGCTTAGCGGAGACTATATGGGATTGTTGTCTCTTCTCATTCCAATAAAGCTTATCATTATGTACCTTTGCATGTTAATTATGTTGACCGGCACCTTCACAATGTATTTTTTTTTTTTGCACCGCTGTTCACCATAATTGTAATCTTATGAAGTGTACTGTATTGTATTAATGCCCAGGACCACCTTGAAAATGAGCTTGCTCAATGGTGTTTATGCCTGGTTAAATAAAGTGATTGATTGATTGATCTTGCATAGCAACTTGGAAACATAAAGATCATCAACTTGTATGGCAACTTGGAAACGTATCTCCCATAAGTAAGATGCTTCATTTAAATATATTAACATAAGAAACAAGGGAAAGAAAAGGGACAGGTCAGTAAAGTGCATAGATAAAATAAAATTCTATTACTAGTCAAAAACACTTATAATAATAAATGAAATCTATGTCAAGATGAAGCCAGAAAAACTGGAGGGATGAGGAGAAGAGGAACCACAATGCCAAACCAATGTTTTTTCTTAGTATAGGTAGTTCCAGCAGACATACTGACCACTTCTAAAAATGCAGATTATTGCAATATTTACATATATAGCAGCAAAATAACATATAGATTGTACACCTCTAGCAAACACAGTTTCAGTTAATGCATATTAACAAATACCCATCACTTTTGATATTCACTATGGAGCTTACTACAGCAGTGGTGTTCTCTCAAACCTTTCACTCAGATCAGGGGTCCAATTTAAATGTTCAAAATGCTTCTTTTCTGAGTAAAAGTTCATTTAGGTGACCTCCCTAATGCCCCAAATGAACCTGTTCAACCCCTGCGAAGCTCCTCTGGCAAACCTGATGTATGCTGCTGCCAATATATTGGTAGTATCACTCATAGCTATCTCTCATATATGTTCCCCAATTCTAAGTTTAAAAGCTCAAGTAGTTTTATCAATGTGAAAGGCTCCACACAGGCACTCTGCTAAACAAATCACACTGTTAGTGGCACAAGTAATCAGATTTCTAATCTGATACTCCATTCCCATTGTTGGATGTACAAACATCTTAGTTTTTTTTTTATGCATTTACAATAAATATATTGTTCAAATGGGCAGCAACCCAAGGTTCCAAACTGTAGTTTGGGAACTATCACCCTCTCTTGTAACTGGCAGGAGAGAATGAGTCAGGACATCTCTTAGAGTTTGAGCATGTCTACAAACATATTGTGGTGGCTCAGATGTACTCTTCCCTAAAACTGGGTCTCCTTGTATAATATGCCAGTTCTTTCTTAGAATCTCACACATTACATAATACTGTGGTGTGTAAGTCATAATACATTGAGGTCTGTTCAAATTCTGATCCCTTGTATCAGTTCATGTCTGGCCACTGGTTGGTTGTATCCTCTCTGGGGTCTAAAAGATCTATTCTGTTGTGGCTGTTAGCCCACATATCTGCAACTCCCACTGTGTGCTGCCTATATTCCCACGCCAATAATCTTTCTCTCATTTCTTCTGCTGTCATGCCATACAAAACATCAGCAGAACAATCCCTATGGAGTGACAGAACCTGGCTCCACAGAATGTTCTGAATGGTATGTGCTGGATGACAGCTGGAAGCCAAAAGCAGTGAATTTCTATACAGATCTGTATGTAACACACCTTCATTTCCACAAAATAACAGATCCAAATGTTCAGTCCTATCTCTGTCTGCTTCAATGGTTAACTTCAGATTTTAGCTGGACTGTTCTAAACAGGTTTTAAACTGAGGAAGCTCTGTAACTGATCCTCTCCAAATCAGTATCAGATCATCTACAGTATATACCATTTATATAACAAGCTTTTATTGAAGAGATTCACATTTTGATTCAGTATTACCTGCTGTTCCCAAAAACCCACATGGGTATTTGCATAGCCTGGCACAAGCGAAGAACCCATTGCAGATCCCTGAGTTTGCAAGTAATATTTTTTCAGAAAAACAAAGTAGTTATATGTAAATGCCATTTCAGTGCAGTTCAGCAGAAATTTACAAATTGAAGATCATATTCACTACTCGTTTCCAAAAAAAATATCTTAGTGCCTCCAAGTCACCGTAGTGAGGAATATTGCTGTATAATGCTTCTACAGCGAGGGTGGCAAGGAGGCAATCTTCAAGCATAGTCAAATCCTTTAAAAGTCTGAGGACATCTATGGAATCTTTTAAATAAGAAGGAAGTCCTGGAACTGAAGGTCGAATACAAGAATTGACCAATTTTGAAAGGAGTTCTATGAGGCTTCTGATGCTTGTCACGATTGGTCTTCCTTGTGGATTTACCAATGATTTATGTATTTTTGGTTAAACATAAAGTATGGCCAGCATGGGGGAGACAGCAGTCATCATTTTTTTAAGCTGATTGTCAATAACCCCTAGGGCACATGCATTCTCAATAATGGCATCAATCTTTCTTTTTAAAATATCTGTTGGTTCACCATACAAATATGTATGGACTGCCTGATTGTTTAATTGTCTTAATACCGCCCTCTCGTAATAAGCTTTATTCATGATCACTATGCAGCCTCCTTTATTGCGGCTTTAATTGTGATCTTTTTATTTTGTTTCAAGTTGTTGATAGTTCTCTCTCCCATCTACTAACATTCACAAAATGATTATTTACTCTGTTGTTACACAGATGTTCAATTTCCCTCTCACAAACTTGTTCATATGACAACTATTTACTGGCAACTTTTTTAAACTTTCTTCATATACAGGTTTAGTGTAGTCAGGCATATTTTGCTTTTATAGTTAGTATTTATCTACGGGATGTGTTTTTGTAATGATTTTTGATATTTGGTATTATCACTTTAAGTAGCTTTATATATCACATGATTAGATTCTATCATGCTCACTAAACTATTTAATCAACATACTCGCGTGTACTGGCCCAGTGGTGCTGAGAGTTGAGGCACTGGATGCCACACCTTGCGCCACGCCGGTGACCCGGGTTCGAAAATGAACTCGGGAAGCTGGGGGTCAGCAGGGGAGGAGGAGGATGGAGCATCCAGAGGACTGCTCTTCTCTCCCTGGGGTGGGATCCAGGGATGCCCAGTGTCCTGGTGGCCCCCGATGGAGATTGGTGGTACTGCAGGTTCACCAGTTGACGCAAGGGTGGAGTGGGCAGACGCCAGCAGGGCAGCGGTGCGCAGGCATCATTGCATGCCACACTCCTCAGGAGGAAACAAGTAGAAAAACTCCTCTCCCTTGGGGATAGGCCAAGGCACCTCTTCCCCGGACCACACTTTCAACACTGGGTGCTCTCCTCTCCATGCCCGCTCACTTGGCCTGGCACTCTACACTATAGATAGCGCGCCCTGGGTGGATAGGGCAGCCTGTCCCCAGGGGGTTCAGATCTGGGGGATATGCTGAGGCAGAATGGGGGAGAAGAAGAAGTGTCTCAGGTGGGAGGTAGAGCCCGGAGGTCAGAGGATGCTGGAGAGAGAGTTCCCTGAGGGGGGCACAGAAACAGAGTTAAAAAAAAAAAAGAAACATATTCGAATGTGCTTTTTATTCCTCTTGAGAAAGTACCCAAGGACATACCTCTCAACTATCCCTGATTTTCAGGGACATCCCTGATTTTGCCTTAAAATGTTACTCTGTACCACCTAAAATTTGTTTTTCCATGACCAAACAGTGGGAGTTGTAAGCACAAAATAATGTCAAACATTAAAGTTACAGACTTGTTCTTCCTTAGAAAATGCATTTTACATTAAGCCACTTATTCCACCAGCTTACTGAGTGGATATCACCAATTTTGAAGACGTGTCCCTGATTTTGGTCCTTTGTCCCTGATTTTTTTAAGCCTTGTCCCTGATTTATGAAGCAGGAGGTTGAGAGGTATGCCCGAGGAGGTACGAAACGCATCAAGGGTCCCTTTTGGAGGCTGTTTTGGGGATATACCTAGAGCTTATACACTTTCTGAAATGTAAATAAACATTTTGAATACTACATTTCTGTGGAGTGCACCTATATTTTTTTCAGTGAGCGAGTGCAATGTCTCTTGATATTTACGATATAGTTTTCCCTACTGCATCACATTGTCTATGAGCACCCTTCTCCTAGCTGTTTTGCCATTGCTTATTTAATGGTATGCTGAGACCACCCAATTGTTTACATCCAGTGGAGCCAGTGGATCATGACTATGGCTGATTATGAGAGGGTGGTATTAAGAAAATTAAATAGTCAGCTAGTTTATACACTTTTGAATGGAGGCCCTACAGATACAGTATTTTCTAAAGAAAGATTGATGCCTTTATTGAGAATGCATGTGGCTAGGGGTTATTGGCAGTCAGTTTTTAAAAATTTTGACTGTTGTGTCTCCTGTGCTGGCCACAATTCATGTTTTACCAAAAATACATAAATTGTTGGTAAAACCACTAGGGAGACCAATTGTGGTGAGCATCGAAAGCCTCACAGAACTCCTTTCAAGACTGGTCAATTCTTATATTTGACAACTGGTTCCAGGACTTCCCTCTTGTTTAAAAGATTCCACAGATGTTCTCAGACATTTAGAGGATATGACTATAACTGAAGATCGCCTCCTTGTCACCCTCGCTGTGGAAGCATTATACACTAATATTCCACAAGAGGGTTGCTTGGAGGCACTCCAGTATTTTTGGGAAAACAGTAGTGAATATGAGTTTCAATTTGTAGATTTTCTGCTGAAATGCACTGAAATGGTACTTACATGTGTAACCACTTTTTTTTTTTCTGAAAAAAATATTGCTTATAAACCCAGGGGAACTGTGATGGGCGTATTGCTTGTGCCAAGCTGTACAAATCTCTACCAGGTTTTTGGAAATAGCAGGTAATGCTGAATCCAAATGTGAATCCTTTTTCTATAAAATTTCTTTAAATAAATGATATATACTACAGATGATTTGATACTGATTTGGAGAGGACCAGTTACAGAGCTTCATCAATTTAAAACCCATTTACAATGGTCAAATACAAATCTGAAGTTCACCATTAAGGCAGACAGAGATAGGACTGAATATTTTGATCTGTTAATTTTTCATGGAAATTAAGGTATGTTACATATGGATCTGTACAGTAAACATATATTCATTGCGTTTGGTTTCTAGCTGCTATCCAGCACATACCATAAGGAACATTCCGGGGAGACAGCTTCTATGATGCTGTAGGAATTGTTCCACTAATGTTTTGTATGATATGAGAGCAGGAGAGACAAGATAAATTCTTGGCATGGGAATATAGTCAGCATACTGGGGGAAGCAGAGATGTGGGCTAAGAGCCACAACATAGATACATAGACAGTGTCGGCAGATAAGGGCCTATGGCCCACCCAGTCTGCCCATTGCATAGATCTTTTACACCCTAGAGAGAATACAACCAACGGTCAGACATGAACTGATACAAGGGGTTGGAATTTAAACAGACCTAAATTTATTACAACTTACACACCACAGTATTGTGCGGTATGTGAGATTCTAAGAAAGAGTTTGTGTACTATACAAGCAGACCCAGTTTTAAGGAAGAGTACGTCTGAGCTACCACAATGTGTTTAAAGATGTGCTCAAAATCTAGGACATTTCCTGACTCATTCTCTCCAGCCAGTTACAAGAGAGTGTGATAGTTTCCTAACAACAATTTTGAACCTTCCCCCACCAGTGGGTTGCTGCCCATGTGGACAATGTATTTACTGTATACTTTTAAAAAAACTAATATCTTTGCACGTCCAGTGGAATGGAGTATCAGACTGGAAATCTGATTACTTGTGACACTAACAGTATGATCTCTTTAGCAGAGTGCTGGTGTGAAGCCTTTTACATAGGTAAAATTATTTGAGCTCTTAAACTTAGAATTGAGGAACATATTTTTTATTTATTTATTGAAATGTTTCACCAAGGAGGCACACTGAACAACAAGTTGCTCATCTCCCGGTGCGACCCGGGGGGGGGGTACAAATGGATGAAGAATTAGACATACAGTTTAACATTTAAAATATACAAGAAATTAAACATTCAATTACATTTGTAACAAGACATACAGTTAAAAAATATCATAAATAATCATACAGTCACATTTGTAACATAACATACAGTTAAATATATCACACCTGTGAAATGTGTATTTAATTACAAGTGGCATATCTGAGGAACACAGGACATACTGGTGAAGGGAGAGGAGAGCGTGCTGACATGCAGGCTGGGGGTGGAAGGTTTAATAGGTGATGTGAGTCATGGAGAGGAGCAGAGGCAAAGGAAAACAGTTAAGGAGGGTTAAAGCAGGAGCAGTTAGATGACAGAAAGTTATATAAGGCAGAGGCAAGGGAGTGGGAGGACCCCACCTGGAGTACAGTGTACAGTTCTGGAGACCATACCTACGTGAGGACATAGACAGGGTAGAGAAGGTTCAGAGGAGGGCAACAAAGATGGTGCATGGATTGCATCACAAGTCCTATGAAGACAGGTTGAAGGAACCGAACATGTACTCCTTGGAGGAGAGGAGGGAGAGAGGGATATGATAGAGACATACAAGTATCTTACAGGGAGGAACAGGGTGCAGGAAAACACTATTTTTAGCGAAAAAGATGTTTCAGGACTAGAGGGCATGGGATGAAGTTGGAGGGAGGACGATTCAGAGGAAACATGAGAAAGAATTTCTTCACAGAACGGGTGGTGGACAAGTGGAACACCCTGCCAGAGGAAGTGATGGGGGCTGAAACAATCACAGGATTTAAGAATGCATGGGATAGACATAAAGGAATTCTGGAGGTCAGGGGTAAGGGGCAACAGACTTCTAGGAAAACAAACTGAACTTACAAGCTCAAATGGGCAGACTGGGTGGGCCATAGGCCCTTATCTGCCGACACTGTCTATGTATCTATGTATCTATGTATAGGAAGAGTGCTATATTTGGGCGGGGAAGGGAGTTCCAGATTTGCGGGAAATGATGGGTAAAGCCTGACTGACCGATGAGAATGGTATGACGGGGGACCAACAAAGTGCGAGTATCAGAGGATCTGAGGGACTTGGGGGGGGGGGAGATGGGGAAGAGAGCGAGCATGAGAGGTAGGAGAGAAGTTGTCCTAACCAAAATTTAGAAGTAAGTTTGGCACAATGAGTGAGGCTCTTGTCGGCAAGCGGGGGAAGGGAAATGGTGTGGTAGAGGTCAGAGTGATGAGTGCGTGATGGAGCATCAAGGACAAATCGACAGAAGGAGTTAAACAGTGTCCAATCTGATTAGGGAGGATTTGGGAGTGGCACCATAGACTACATCACAGTAGTCGAAAATGGGGAAGATCATCTTCTGGACTAGTTCATGCCACGCTGTAGGAGGGATGCAACTATGGTTCCTGAATAGGGCACCAAACTTGGGACGCAATTTTTTCAGGATGGCGTCAATGTGGCCAGAGAAGTTGAGGTGTTGGTTCAACCAAACCCCAAGGTATCTGAATGAGGAGGTGTTCTCTAATATTGTGTTATCAAGTGTATGGAAAGATGGTGAAGGGTGGAGCCTAGAGAGTCTCTGCCTAGTGCCAAAGGTCATGGAGACAGTCATTTCGGCATTTAGGAATAATTGATGTGAGGCAAACCATAGCTGAACATGGTGGAAGTCAAGCTGAAGGGTGGTTGCAACATCAATAGGGCATTTGCCAGATGAAAACTGGACAGTGTCATTGGCATACATATGGATAGAGGTGGAGGGGGAGCATACTGAGGGCAAGTCATTTAGGAAGATGGAAAAGAGAATGGGTCCAAGCACCAAGCCCTGTGGGACTCCAGTGGAAATAGAGGCCGGGGAGATTGTATCCTGGATCTTAACTGATATGAGAGACAGCAGTGGGTGCCACTACCAATATATTGGCAGCACACATTACATTTGCCAGATCAGGAGAAATGCATGCATGGAGCTTCACAGGGATTGAATGGATTCATTTGGGGCCTCAGGTAGGTCACCTAAATGACCTTTTTCTCAGAAAAGAAGCATTTTGGACATTTAAGTTACGAGGATATTGGACCCGTGGTCTAAATGAAAGGGTTGAGATAACACCATTTCTGTAGAAAGCTGCATAGCGAACATCAAAAGGGATGGGTATTTGTAATTGTTCATACACATTAGTTGGAATTGTGTTTGCTGGGGGTAAAACATAGAATATGCTGGCAGATAAGGACCGCTTGGCCCACCTAGTCTGCCCATTTTTCCTTGCCTATAGTATTACTGCAGTTCCTACTTGATCTCCAGCCCATTCACCCCCCTTTTCCCTTTCTCTAAGATTCCCTTCTGCCTATCCCATGCATTCTTGAACCCCACCACTGTTTTCACCCCCACCTCCTCCACTGGAAGACTGTTCCAGGAATCCACCACTCTTTCTGTGAAGAAGTACTTCCTCACATCTCTCCTGAATCTACCCCTTTCCAGCTTCTTATCATGCCCCCCTGTCCTTGAGCACCATGTTTTCTGAAAAATGCTTCCCTCTTGTACCTTGTGTACTCCCGTGAGATATTTAATGGTCTCTTTCATACCCCCTCCCTCTCCTCTCTTCCAGGGTACAAATATTTAGTCCTTTAGTCTCTCCTCATAGGGCTTCTGATGTAGGCCCTGCACCATTTTAGTTGCCCTCCTCTGGGCTGCTTCCACTCTGTGTTCTTTCTGAAATGTGGTCTTCAAAATTGGACACAGTACTTTAGATGGGGTCTTACCAGTGATCTATACAAAGGCAACACCACCAAACCTCATTCTGCTGGTGATACCCCTCCCTATGCACCCCAACATCCCACTTGTCCTCCCAACTGCCTTGTCATACTACCTGGCCACCTTTAGGTCATCCAATATGATCACTCCCAGGTGTCTTTCCTGCTTGGTGGTCGTCAGTCCCACCCACTCCATTTTATACTCTGCCCTTGGCTTTCTGTGCTTCAAGTGCATTATTTTTCACTTTTTTCGCATTGAAACCCAGCTGCAATAACCTTGACCAGGACAGGACAGGACAGGACAGGACAGGAAAGGAAAGGATTGTGATATTTCTTGAATCCAGTGGAGCACAGGCTCCAAGGCAGCATGGATTCGCAGCGAGAATGTTTTTTCAAACACATCTGATAGATTTCTTTGACTGGGTGACCAGAGAGGTAGATAGGGGACGGGCGGTGGATGTGGTCTACCTAGATTTCAGCAAGGCCTTCGACACCATCCCACATAGGAGGTTGATAAATAAGTTGGGTAGCCTGGGAGTGGGCCCCAAGGTGGTAAATTGGGTCAGAAGCTGGTTGAGTAACAGGACACAGAGGGTGGTGGTAAATGGCATTCAATCTGAGGAGAGGTGGTGACCAGCAGGGTGCCACAGGGATTTGTGCTGGACCAGTCCTATTTAATGTCTTCATAAGTGACATGCAGAGAGGTTGGAGGGGAAAGTATGCCTCTTTGTAGATGACACTAAGATCTGCAACTGGGTTGACACTCTAAGGGTATGTGTGGAAAAAATGAGAAAGAACCTAAACATGCTTGAGGAGTGGTCGAGAGTGTGGCAGCTAAGACTCAATGCAAAGAAGTGCAAAATCATGCATTTGGGGCACAGAAAGCCAATGGAGGAGTACAGGATGGTGGAGGGAGGTACTGATGGCCACCAGTCAAGAAAAGGACCTGGGAGTAATCATATCTGATAACCAAACTATGTGAGATGGCTGTGGAGAGAGCCAGTGGGATGCTAGGGTGCATAGGGAGAGATATCACCAGCAGAAAAAAGGAGGTGGTTATGCCACTGTTCAAGTCATTAGTGAGACCTCATCTGAAGTACTGTGTCCAGTTCTGGAGGCTGCATCTCCAGAAGGACATTCACAAAATAAAGGCAGTACAGTAAAGGGCAACAAACATGGTGCAAGGAATGTACCAGAAGTCATATGAGGAAAGACTAGAGGATCTCAATATGTATTCCCTGGAAGCGAGGAGACAGAGGGGGATATGATAGAGACATTCAAGTACATCAGGGGTATAAACAAGGTATAGGAGGGTAGCATCTTTCAGAAAAGAAGGTGTACAAGAACAAGGGGGCATGATATGAGGCTAGAGGGGGATAGGCTCGGGGGCAATGTGAGGAAGTACTTTTTGACAGAAAGAGTAGTGGATGCTTAGAACAGCCTCCCTGCGGAGATGGTGGTAGCAAAAACAGTAGGGGAATTCAAGAATGCATGGGATAGACATAAGAGTACTCTAGCAATAGGGAAGAGAGGGTAAGCCACAGATCAACTAGGGTCCGCGGTAATGCATTAGGTAGGGAAAAGGGGCAGACTAGGTGGGCCACACGGTCCTTATCTGCCATCACGTCCTGTGTATCTGTGTATCCTTGAGTTTTCTAGTTCTTTGCTCATCCTTTACACACACACCGGAGTGTCCATCCTATTGCAGAGTTTAGTGTCATCCACATTGAGGCAGACCGTCCCTTCCAGCTCCTTTGCAATGTCAATTATAAAGACAGTACTGATCCCTCATGCACTCCATGGTCTGAGAGAACTCCGTTTATCACCACCCTCTGCCAACTGTAACTTAACCAATTTCTTACCCACTTTATCACCTTTGGACTCACTCCTAAGCTACAGAGCTTGCATACTAGTTTCCAATGTGGAACAGCGTTGAATGCCTTATTGAACTCTAGGTAAGCTACATCCACTGCTCCACCCTGATCTAATTCCTTTGTCACCCAGTTGAAGAACTCTTATCAGATTCGTTTGACATGATCCCCCCCCCCCCCAGTGAATCCATGCTGTCTTGGGCCTTGTAACCCACTGGATTCAAGATATTCCACAATCCTTTCCTTCAACAGTGATTCCATTAACTTTCCCACCACTGAAATCAGGCTGAGTGACCTCTAATTACCAGTGTCTTGTGAGGTGGGACTACATCTGCCCTCTTCCAGGCCTCCAGGACCATTTCTGTTTCCTGTGAACTGTTAAATAAGGCCATCTGAGGTGCAGCCAGTACCTTTCTGAGCCCCCTCAATACCCTTGGGTGGACCTTGTCTGTCTGCTCTGTCATTCCCCCCTTTCAACGCATCCCAGCATAAAGGCTATACAATCTATATGTTATTTTGCTGCTAAGTACATAAATATTGTAATAATCTCTATTTTTGGAAGTGGCCAGTGTGTTTGCAGGTACTATCTATACTAAGTAAAATACTGGTTTGACATTGTGGTTTCTCCCTAGCCCCACTTCCACTATCCCTCCTGTTCTTCTGGTTTCATCCTGACATGGATTCCAGTTATTATAAGAGTTTTTGACTAGTGATAGCAAATTGTATTTTTTATCTATGCACTATACTGACCGCTCCCTTTTCTTTCCCTTGTTTCTTATGTTAAAATATGATGCATCTGACTTATGGGAGATGTGTATCCAAGCTGCCATGCAAGTTGATGACCTTTTTGAGCAAAGATATACAAAGAAGAGTCCTGCCACAGATGAACTGAATGTACATATTCCTCTGGGAATGGATACAAACAGTTTTTGAACTTTGGTTTTTATGGATCTAGATAAAACACAGCATAAATTACAGCATACGTATAATGCTGTTTGAAATCGGAATGGTGAGAATTAAACCAAGTATACGACTGATGAGGGGTTTGACAACTAATTACTGGCAACTTTTTTAATCTTTCTTCATATTCAGGTTTAGTGTAGTTGTGTATGTTGTGCTTGTATAGTTAGTATGTATTTATGGGATGTGTTTTTATAATTTTTTGATATTTGGTATTATCACTTTAAGTAGCTTTATGTATCACATGATTAGATGCTCACTAGACTATTTAATCAACATACTTGAGTGTGCTTTTGTATTCCCCTTTAGAAAGTACCTGGGCAGGTACAAAACATACCAGGGGTCCTTTTTGGAGGCTGTGCTTGGGTTGTCCCTGGGGCTCATGCATTTTCTGAAGTGTAAATAAATAAATATTTTGAATACTAGATTTCTATGGAGTTCAGCTATATTTTTTGGGTGAGCGAGTGTCAGGACCAAGTGGCCCTCCATCACCAAGACCTTGTGGTCAACCATCTTGTTCTCCCCGGCTCCTACCATTGATTGAAACCACTGTATATGATGATAGTCACCCCAATTCCTTTCTGTGTTTCCCCTGTCTCTCGCCTCCTGCTCCAATTGTTTTTTTTTTGTTCACGGCCTATTTGAGCATCTCACTCTTGCTGCCCAAAACCTCCCTTCCTCCTGCAACCTCCCTTCCACCTACCTTTTAATCTTGCCTCTCTCCACCATTTTTACTGAAATATAGAAACAGAGTTTGTCAGCAGGACTGCTTTCTCACCCAGTCTGCACAGATGGTCCCTGCCTAGTTTGTCTATGCAGACCCTAACTGGTCACTCATGACCCTCTCCTCCACCCTGCCTATTTATTAATATTCCCCAATGTCTATTCCACACATGCTTGAAGTCTCCTACTGTTTTTATCTCCACCACTTCCGCTGGCAGTTTGTTTCAAGCATCCTCCACTCTTTCAGTAAAATAGTACTTCCTCACATCCATCTTAAACTGCCCCCCTCAGCTTCATCACAAGTCCTCTGGTCCTGGTACCCTTTCTCATTTGAGATACTCACTTCTTGTACCCAGTTTACTCCTGTGAAGTACTTGTAGGTCTCTGTCATGTTCCATCAATGCTCTACTGTCTTCCAGGGTGTACACATTGAGCTCCCTCAGTCTATCTTCATAGGGCTTTTGATGCAACCCCCACACCATTTTAGTTGCCCTCGTCTGGACTGCCTCTACCCTGTCTATGTCCTTTCTGAGGTATGGCCCCAGAGCTGGACATAATACTTCAGGTGGGGTCTCATAAGTGAGTGCCACAGTGGCAATACCACCTCACTCCTCCTGCTGGAGATACTGCTTCCTATGCATCCCAGCATCCCACTGGCCCAACACATTGCTTTGTCACACTTCCCTGTCACTTACAGGTCATCAGGTATGATAACCCAAAAATCCCTTTCCTGCTTAGTGACTGTCAGTACCTCACCACATCCTGTACTCAGTTCTGGGTTCCTATGCCCGAAGTGTACGATTTTGCACTGTTTGGCATTGAACCCCAACTGCCATGTTCTTGACCAGTCCTCGAGTTTCCCAAGGTCACTACACATTTTCTCCACCCCCTTCTGAGTGTCCACTGTATTACAGATTTTGATGTCATTTGCATACCTTCCCTTCCACTTTTCCCACAATGCCACTTATAAAGACATTAAAGAGGACTTGTCCCAGCACTGAGCCCTGTGGCACCACACTGGTCACTCTTCCCTCATTATAGTGAGTGCCATTAACCACCACTCTCTGTCAGCTATCCATTAACCAGCTCCTTCCCAGTTCACCACCTTAGGTCCCATCCCTAGACTTCTGAAGTTCTTTACCAGTCTCCTGTGTAGCACAGTGTCAAAGGCCTTGCTAAAGTTCAAATAGGCTTCATCCACTGCCCTGCCCTAATCTATTTGCCTGGTCACCCAGTCAAAGAAATCAATCAGAATGGTATAACTCCCTCCATGTATCCATGTTGCCTTTTGTCTTGCAGCTCACTGGATTCAAGATACTCTACCAACCTTTCCTTTAACAGGGTTTTCATTAATGTCCCCTCCACTGATGTAAGACTAACCGACTTATAGTTGCTAGCCTCCTCCCTGCTGCTGCTGCTATTATGGAGTTGGACCATGTCTGCTCTCCTCCAGAACCACAGCTGCTTCCAGTGAGCTGTTGAATAAGGCCATAAGTGGGGAGGCTTGCACTTCCCTGACTTCCTTTAGTACCCTTGGGTGTATACCATCCAATCCCATAGCCTTGTTCACTTTCAGAGTTGCAACCAGCTTCAGGACTCTTTCCTCTGAAAATGGACTTGCGTCCACCTCCTCCCCCCTCCTTTGTTCTTGTTGCTCCTGCTCCCTGGTGACCCCCCTCCCCCACTGTGAAGACAGAGCAGAAGTACCTGTTCAGGATGTCTGCTTTTTTTTGATCCTCTGCTGCACAATCTCCCCCGCCACCCTCCTTATCCTCACTATCCCTCCCCATGCTTTCCTTTTCTCACTTATGTACAGTACTTGAAGAAAGTTTTATGCATCCCAGCATCCCACACCAATTTATCTGGCAGTGGGTTCAGTTCTTGGAAGGCAGTCAAGCATGTGATGGTGGAAGCAGTGGAAGAATTAGGCTGGCAGTGGGTTTTGATGGCTCAGGTTATGGATTCAGCACAATCTGGTATTTTGGTGCAGTGGTACCGGCTAGAGTAGAGTAGTGTGGGTGGGCTTGGACCAGTCCGTTTTGAGTAACTGGACATTGTTCTGGTGGTGCTGGGCAGCATCTAAACATGGAGATAAGCTGGTCCAGCTAGATTCTGCTTTGGAGTAAAACGAAGACTGAAGTGACCTGTACCTGAGGACCTGAGAATGAGGTTGATGTCATGTGGAGGAGACTTAAGAGAGCAATCAAGTTAGCCACAAACCAATGCACCAGGAGGGTCAGCAAAGTGAAAAGAAGAAGAAATCCTCTATGGTTCTCCAAAGAAGTGGCTACCATAGTCAAAGAAAACAGAAGGCATGTAAGTTATACCAAGAAACTAAAACAGAAAAAGACTGGGATTCATACAAGGAAAAAATGAGAGAAGTCAGCAAACAAATAAGAAAGGCAAAAGCCCAGACAGAAGCAAAAATAGCAGAAGGGATGAAGAGAGGTGACAAATCCTTCTTTAGATACATCAGGGAAAGAAGGAAGGCAAAAGAAGGTATAGTAAAGATTGCTACCAAGAACGGAGAAAACAACAAAAGATGACCTGGAGAAAGCAGAGATCCTAAACAAGTACTTCTGCTTGGCGTTTACTCAGGAGGACCCACGTGATGGCCCAGCACTGACAAAATACAACACCCCTGGATCAGGGGTCAACACTGGCCCCTTCACAGAGACTGAAGTACTGGAGGCGCTGAATAAACTAAGGGTTGACAAGGCCATGAGGCCAGACGAGATGCACCCCAGAATCTTAAAAGGACTGGGGTTGGAATTAGCAGCCCCACTGGCAAAACTATTCACCAAATCCTTGATGAGCGGAGTGGTGCCCGAAGACTGGAAAATGACAATAGTGATCCCACTCCACAAATCAAGTAGGAGGGAAGAGTCTGGAAATTACAGACCAGTAAGCCTCACATCTATAGTGGGGAAACTGATGGAGACACTACTCAAACAGAGGATCATAGCATTCCTTGAAGCTAGTGGCCAACAGGACCCCAAACAGCATAGTTTCACAGCAAGAAGGTCATGCCAGACAAATCTGTTTGAGTTTTTCGACTGCGTTACAAAGGTTGCGAATGATGGTGGGGTGGTGGATGTGGTCTACCTGGACTTTAGCAAGGCCTTCAACTCAGTTTAACACAGAAGGCTGGCAAAGAAGCTAGACCACACAGGGGTTGGACCGGAAGTAGTTAGATGGGTACAAAATTGGTTACAGGGCAGAATCCAGAGGGTGCAGTTCAATGGAGCACTATCGCCAGAAGGTAGGGTGACCAGCGGTGTGCCCCAGGGCTCAGTATTGGGACCTCTACTCTTCAACATTTTTATAGCAGATATCGCTGATGGACTGGAGGGAAAGGTGTGTCTGTTTGCAGATGACACCAAGATATGTAATAGGGTCGACACTTCAGAGGGAGTGGGCAAGATGGAGTCTGACCTCAGGAAACTTGACAAATGATCTGAAGCATGGCAGCTGAGATTCAATGCCAAAAAGTGCAAAGTCATGCACATAGGAAAAAGAAATCCAGAGAAGGCATATTATTTAGGAGGGGTAAAGACTAGCTGCCTCCAACCAGGAGCGGGATCTAGGAGTCATAATCACAGAGAACTTGAAAGTGGGTAAGCAGTGTGAGACGGCAGCATTGAAAGCCAGCAGAATGCTGGGATGCATTGGGAGGGGAATCACAAGCAGGAGGACAGAGGTGATCCTGCCAGTGTACAGATCACTGGTCAGGCCTCACCTGGAGTACAGAGTCCAGTTCTGGAGGCCTCACCTCAGAAAGGACATCGACCAGGTGGAGACAGCGCAGAGAATGGCGGCAAAAATGATCGAGGTACTGCAGGAGGTGTCCTATAGGGAAAGACTAAAAGAACTGAACATGTACTCCTTGGAACAGAGAAAGGAGAGAGGAGACATGATTGAAACATTCAAATACATAAAGGGCATAAACAAGACACAGACACAGGAACTATTGCACTTCAAGAAGGACAGCAAAACCGGGGACATGATCTAAGGCTGCAAGGAGGGAGGTTCTCTACCAACACCAGGAAGTTTTTCTTCACGGAGAGAGTGGTAGACACCTGGAATAGCCTGCCCCCGGAGGTGGTGGGGGCTAACACAGTAGTAGGATTCAAGAATGCATGACATAGACACAAGGGAGCCCTCATATAAAAGGGCAGTTAAGAGGGTCATAATAGGTCTAGAACACTGGGCAGACTAGAGGGACCTGGCGGTCTCCTTCTGCCGTCAACGTCTATGTTTCTATGTTTCCATGTTACAGTCACTGTTTGTTCAGCTGAGGTGGCTAGTATATTCAGTGAGGTTGATCGTGCGCTTCTGCACCAGACTGTGATGAGATGTACCGCTGAAACATCAAGGTTTGCTTAATAAACTTTTCATTTCAGCTGCAAAGAGGAGTGCATGTAGTGAGAGCACCTGTTTTCTTGGACTGCCTTATTGTGAGCAAGTTATTAACCGCCTAACAGCAGTAGGAGAGCTGTCTGAGGGGTCTAACAATCTGATTCTCTTTTAAGAAAACTTTGTGGACTGTCTCTAGCAAGAGCAGAGCTTGGTTTATATCTGTAAACTGCATTTTTAGCATTTGCAAATTATATCTGGAAATTACTGGACTACTTACAGCCTTGGCTGTATTCTCAACATTTTGAGGACTTTAAATCTCTCTCTGTATTTTTTTTATTTTAGTTGGATTATATTGTGGGTGGGTTGGGAAAGTAAGAATTTAGGTTAAGTGTTATAGTATTGTCTTTAGTGTGTGTCTGATGGTATGGATGTATAGACATTTTGTATTAGAACTGTGTGATTCTGGGTTGTGACTGTTTAGGGTTTAGGATAGT
Organism: Neoceratodus forsteri; assembly: GCA_016271365.2. Classification (NCBI taxonomy): domain Eukaryota; kingdom Metazoa; phylum Chordata; order Ceratodontiformes; family Ceratodontidae; genus Neoceratodus; species Neoceratodus forsteri. Next base: position 672,371,655 of record CM028129.1, read on the forward strand.
GGGAGTTCTGTGCTATGGTGCAGATTCACCTTTTTTGAGGGGAGATTGGGTGACGGTGATTGTGCCATTAGTGGTGAAATATATGTGTGTGGGTCTGGGGCTCCTCAGACTTCTTTACTCACTGTCCTTGTGGATCTCTGCTCTTTCGATGAGTGAATCAGGTGGTTGTTGCTGGTTGACTTCAATGCCAGGATCAATGATGAACTCTCACAATTTGGACAGGATTTCTTCCAGTTGATGGACTCACTGGGCCTCGTGCAAGTGGTTACTACTGCAACCCATCAACATGGTCATGCCTTGGACTTAGTATTCTCACTGGGGCTCAAGACTAACAACCTCAAGATTGATCCTGTGTGTTGGTTAGATCACTACACAGTAAATTTTTCATTCGGGCCCCCTCACTTGTGATCCATAAGCAGAGGAAATGGTCTGCTACAACCCTTTAAAGGGGTTGTCCCCACTAGGACTCCAGGAGGTGATGGACCTTTTGGGTGTAATGGCTGCTTGTGAGACAGGATCGGGGGAGGCGGTGATAGGCAATAACAGGGCAGTTACCTCAGCCCTCAATACTATCGCTCCAGTTTGTATACGACCAAGGACTTCTCGCTTTAGGATCCCTGTAGTTGGGGATTGGAGTGTTGGAGGAAAGTCTGGAACCAACTGTCTCTGAGAACTTCCTACAGTGAGTATTAGATGGCTATCTCCTGTAAGAAGGCAGCATTTCTGTCCATGGAGATTGCAGCAGGGAGGTACAGACCAGCTAAGTTTTTTCATACTGTAGACTAGAGATGTGCTAAGTTGGGAAAATCTGTTCTGTGAAAATTTTCATGGATTTTCCCAATTTCATGGAGTTAATCAGTGATGCAACATGCAAATTCACCCCCCAAAGAAAAATCTGCAAAATGAGGCATTTGAACTCTACTGGCGGAATTCGTATTCCACATTTTGTGGAGTTCTTTTTCTAGTGTCCAGTGCCCCCGATTGATGGCCAGCATACAAATAAATTACCTGATGTCTAGTGGCCCCCCCCATCAATCACTGCCCCACATCCAGTTAAATCCCCTGGTGTTTAGTGACCCCACCAATCACTGCCCAATATTAAAGTTTTTCCCTGGTGTCTAGTTGCCCGCCCTTCACTGAATGCTGGCACAATATAAAATTAAGTATCCCAATTCCTGGTGGTTAGTGGTCCCTCCCCCACCCATACCCATGTCCTGTAGTGTAAGTTAAAGTATTCCCTGATGTCTAGTGGACCCTCCCCCTTTGCTGATTGCCTGCATGATATAAAATAAGGTATCCTAATCCTTGGTGGCTAGCGGTCCCTCCCCCCACCTAAAAACATGCCCTGTAGTGTAAGTTAAAATATTCCCAGGTGTCTAGTGGACCCCCCCTTCACTGATCACCAGCACAATTTAAAATAAAGTAGCCCAATCCCTGGTGGCTAGTGGTCCCCCCCCCACCTGAACCCATCCCCGCAGTGCACAGTAAGTTAAAGTATTCGGCCACCTGACTGAGCTGGAATGAATGAACACGTGCCTGTACAAGCACACGCTCATTCATTGCTAGCTTGTGCTGATTCATTGAGATGTTTTGGGGACACAGATAAGAGTGGAGGGCTGTTCCGATCACGATGGGGGGAATGGCGTTGTGGACCCCCAGAAGGGTCTATGATGCTGTTCCCCCCATCCTGATCCCCCCATCGATGACCAGAACAGCCCTCCACTCTTGTCTGCGCCCTCAAAACAGCTCAATGAATGAGCGCGATTTGGCCTGTCTGTCAGTGAATGAGTGCGTGCTTGTACAAGCACGCACTCATACATTCCAACTCAGTCGGGCTGCCGAGTTCTTTAACTTACACTACAGGACATGGGTTTGGGTGGGGGAGGGACCACTAGCCACCAGGGATTGGGCTACTTTATTTTATATGGTGCTGGTGATCAGTGAAGGGGAGGTCCACTAGACACCACAGAATGCTTTAACTCACACTATGGGACATGGGTTCGGGCGTGGGGAGGGACCATCAGCCACCAGGGACTGGGATACTTTATTTTATATAGTGCTGGCAAGCGGCAGGGGAGGAACCACTAGATACCAGGGAATTTAATTTTACATGGGGCCAGTGATCGGCAGTGGGGGGGGGGCATTAGACACCAGGGACTCGGGCTTGCGATTGGAGAATTCGACATTTGGTAACGTTGCCTTGCTTTTGGGTTTTTTAAGTGAAATTTATACTTAAAAAAACAAAAGTAAAGCCACAAATGGCAAATTTCTGATCAAATAGGAAAAGTTCCTGAAATGATTCATGGGATGGATTTGGCGAATTCATGGAAAATTCAACCTTGAATTTAAACTTTGTTGCATCTCTACTATAGACAGGTTATTACAACCTGCCTGTCTTCAACCGATAAAAGCAATTTCATTCTCCAGGTATGAAGAGTTGCTGAGGTCTTCTCTGACCTGGTGTCCTCAATCAGGTTTGGGATAGCTAAACTGGGCTGTTGCAGCCCAGTACAGGGGACCTGCTTGTCACAAGGAGAACTCCTATTGTTGTCAGCAAGTTTTGGACTGCATTGGTGGAGGAGGTTTGTGAGGTAATCTGAGTTGTGTCCCACTCATTGTGAACTGGACTCAGGCCCAACACATCTCTCAGTGAGTTGTCTGGGATTTTGGGGTTCAGTGTTCTCTGAGATAGTCTGGTTTTCCCTTTCAGAAGGGTCCTTTCCAAGTCCACTGAAGGATGTTTTGGTGAGACCCCTCTTGGGGGGTGGAATCTTTAGACCCTGACTGCTGGCGAATTTTAGACCTTTCTCTAATCTTCCCTTTTCTGGAAAGGTTATTGAGAACGTGGTAGCTCTGCAACTGAAGGCACACCTCACAACCATTAACATCTATGAGCCACTCCAGTCTGGAATTAGATCTAGGCATAGTACAGAGAGTGCGTTGGTCAGGGTGCATAATGATCTCCTCAGAGCTAGAGACAGAGGGGAATGATCAGTTCTTGTTGTACTAAATCTCTCTTCAGCCTTTGACATTGTGGACAATGGGTTGTTGTTGGATCACCTTAGGGAGTACTGTGGACTCGCTGGTACAGTTATCAGCTGGTTTCAGTCCTTCCTGAGATAGGATGCAGAGGGTGGTGATGGGGAATTTCTCCTCACTCCCAAAGCCCCTGCTCTGTGGTGCACTCCAGGGCTTGATCCTCTCACTTATGCTGTTTGTGGTGTAGCTGCCCCTGGGCAATATCATCAGACAGTATGGCTTAGGTTTTTCACTGCTGTGCAGATGATAGCCAGCTGTGCATGACATTTGTGCCCGGGACACCTAGTGGGTTGATGTACTGAATTTATGCCTGGTTGAGATTCAGAACTGGATGTTCTCCAGCTGGCTAAGACTAAACCCAGACAAGACAGAAGTATTACTTATTAAACCTGGTCGATGGTGGGGTAAGGGAGCTGTGGCAGAGAGAATTGGCCTAGTGCTTGGTTCCATCAGACTAGTGGCCTCCACTAATGTTAAAAATCTGGGTGTCATTCTGGATGAAAGATTGACACTTGAGGCTCAGCTGTCATCCCTATTCCAGAGTGGCTTCTACCATCTCAGAAATATCTCCTTGATTAAAGCCTTGATCCCACCTGAAGACCTGCCCTCATCGGTACATGCTTTTGTGATCTCCAGATTTGACTACTGTAATGCTCTGTTTCTCAGGGTTAGTGGAGGAGTCCTACAGCACCTGAAACTAGTGCAGAACACAGTGGCTAGGTTACTTACGGGCCTGCCAAGGTCATGTTATGTGACCCCAGTCCTGCGTGATCTGTGCTGGCTGTTGGTGCTGTGGCGAGTCACCTTCAGGGTTAGTTTATTGACCTACAAAGCCCTATATAGACTGGACCTGGTTTTTCTGAATGATCTTCTGTCTTCTTACCATCCCTCCCACCCCCTTCTGCTCCTCAGAGGTGGGCCTCCTTGCAGTTCCCAGGGCCAGGCTTAAGACATCCAGGGGTCGTACTTTTGTAGTAGCTGGCATGGTCCTGTAGAACACTCTTCCCTGATCTCTGAGAAAGGCCCCTCAGCCTTTAAGAGGAGCCTTAAGACCCACCTGTTTAGACAGGATTTGGACTCTAGTTAGCCCCAACCAACTGCACTTAGTTATGGATGTCACTCTTTTAATTATCTAATTTATATTTATTTTAAATTGCTGCTATTTGATTTATGATTTTAACTAAGTACAGCACTCAAAGCCCCAGGATTGGGCACTGTAGTGTAAGGCCCCCAAAACGGGCTTACCTCAGTGAGCTTCAGCCCCATGATCTCCTCCTTGGGCCAGTAGCTCTGGGAGATTTGGACCCAGTCAGTCCCTGGGTTGGCTTTCATGGCTCCAGCCACCCTGGTGTAGTGCCCCGGATCTTGGCGGGGGGCCCAGGTGCCGCTTCTTTGTTTCAGTGCCTCTGGGCACATATTTTGGGCAGTTTTGGTCCAGGGGGGTTGCTGTTGTGATGGGACCATGAACTTTGAAAATAAAGATGGCAGCAGCACCTTGGGGTACATGCATGGCCGCAAATCCGGAAAAATGCAACTGAGCACAGTAGGCCAGGCTCAGGGACCACAACAGAGGGAATGAAAATATAATAAATAAGTAAATAAAATTGTAAATAGTTTTCGGTGGGCCTCGCCTTCTGGACATGCACGACTGTCGAAGGGGAAAAGAATTAAAGGAGCGGCTGCTCCTTTTGAAGGGAAGTGTTTTTCGGCACCGGCTGGTGTTGAAAGGGGACAATATGTAAATAGTTGGTTGGGGACTACAGGTCCCAGAGGGCATTAGGGGCAAGGTGAATTTGTCACCCTTGAGAGTGGTCCAGGATTGGACCTTTGTTCTGGTGGTTTTTTTTGGTACCTGGGGTGAAGATATAAAAGTGTGCGTTTGGTGCCTTTTGGGAGAGAGCACCATGGAGTGGGAGAGAGCATAGATTCCTGGTTTGTTGTCAGTGGCTCGGTGACCCTGTGAGACGTGGTGGTGGCTGTTATTTTTGGTGACCTGGTGGGCATCACTGAAAAGGATGCTAGAGAGGGGAAGCAGAAGAGCCTGAAAAATCTGCAGCATGGGAGTGGGACTCCCGAGGAAAGGAGATGAGAGGAGAGAGGGAGATGGCACCTGGGCGGTGAGGGGATCTGGGGGTTCCGGCAAAGCCCCCAGTCCCAGAGATTATTTAGTTGTATTTACTATGCCTTTTTATTTATTTATTTATTGAAGTTTGGGATTAATACCTTTGAGCCAAGACTCATTTACAAAGGTTCCAAGTCGTAAGGAGACAGCACGATATAATACATTACACGAAGTACATAACAATTCGGGTAATATTTTCTAATATACATTAGGAAAAGGTAAAACCAAAATTACAAGTCAGAGGTTTCAAAAAATATCAACCAATTTTTACAATACATAGTTTTTTTTGTTTTTTTTATAATAACACTAGGTTTAGTGTGGTACTTCTCTTGTTAAGTGCAGGAAACGAGAGGGGTGCCTAAGGCCCTTAGGCAGGGTGAGAGGGAAGGCAGCCAGAGAGGGTTTTGTCAGGGATGGGAGCAGATGGGACTGGGTAAAATGGAGCAGGAGGGGATTGGGGTGGTAGGGGCTAGGAAGCTAGGATGTATGCTCAAGATGAGTTGGTTACAGGTGTGGGGCTGGAGGGGGTGCAGGGGGAGTAGGGAAGGGATGGCATTTTATCCAATTAAGCCAGGTAGGGTTACGTGAAGCAGGCACAGGTAGTTTCTTGGGCAAGGTATAAATGAAGCAAGGCTTTGAAATGACTGAGTTTTTCACATTAGGCTTTTTGGGTCCATCCGTCCCTCATCTGCCTGCAGCTCTGCCCCACAACCACCTCCCGGGATACCCTTCCGCCGGCTCCCCTCCAAGCACCCCTGGCTTGCCCCCCAAGGGGCTGGGGCCACTGGCTCCTTGGCAGGCTCCTACTATGGTACCAGGGAGGGAGAGGTTCCAGGCACCCTGGCTTACCCCCCATGGTGGGGCCACCAGCTTCTAGGCAGTACTTCAATGGTACAGGGTGGTGAGGGGGTCACGGATCATGGGGCAAGGTCCAGTTACCAATGACATCTAGTTGGCGGACAGAGATTTTTTCCAAGAAGCCCCAGGGGAGGTAGGACGTGCAATGACGTACCAGGCACAAACGCTGACATCCGTCCCACCTCCCAGTCGTGCAGGCGCTGGACGCCTGCTACACCCTCAGCCTCTGCAAGAGGTCAGGAAAGTACCAGACACACGTCCCCTCCCTCCCCCCAGAGAAGGAGAGCAGTCCCAGGGATGCTCAGGGACGCTCAGTCCTTCTCCCCCCACCCCCCGTCCGGCTGTCCGATATCTGGAGGCCGTTCTCGAACCCAAGATGTCGGCATCGCAGGTGGACACTCTACTGCTATGCCGGTGGGCCGGCCAAACTAGAGATTATTTGGTGGTGGCACCAATTATGTGAGGTACTGTGAGTGGGGTCCGTGGGTGCCAGGGGTTATGGAGGCACCCCCCCCCCCGGTTCCATGGGGACCCCCATTTGAGAAACTGTTCCCATTTTGCTGGTGGACAGACTGATGCTGCTTACTGTTAAAAAGGCCTGATCTGGCCACAAGTTAAGCTGCCTGCATTTGGATTATGGCTGCCTTGCTAAATAGGTAGTCGCCTGGACTCTGTGCTATGATGTGACCTTCCCAGTCCAGAGCACCCTTTTTTCCATCACTACCTTGGCCACTTTCCTGAAGAACTGCAACAGTCCCTTTTTCCTTCTACTTAAACTCACTTTCTTCACCCAGAGGTTGGGTTGCCTTAATTATGCCCTCTCTTATTTTTCTCCACTGCGCCTCTACCCCTCCCTGGCAACCTCCCCCCCCCATGAGGTGGTTTCTGAGTCAGTTTCCCATTTCTGTATTGAGGACCTTCATCTTCATGTGATTTGCCTCCATTCCTGTCTTAATGTTAAACCACATCGTACAGTGATTACTGGTACCTAGGGGACTGCCCACTGTGATATCTGCAGTGGCATTCTGGTTTGTAAGCACCAGGTCCAGCACTGCCCCATCACTAGTGGGTTCCTTGACTAGCTGTCTGAGAATAGCCCCTGGTAGGGACTGAAGTATGGCCCTGCTTCTTGCCGAATCTGCAGATGGAAGGCTCCAATCCACATTTGACAGACTGAAGTCCCTGACTAGTAGCACCGCCCCCTTAGTTGCCATCCTGATGATGGTTTCCCCAAGTGCCTTATCCAACTCCTCTCCCTGTGCTGGAGGTCTGTATACCACCCCTGTACGGATAGCAGTTCCAGTATGACCCACAGCATCTCCAGCTCTTCTGTTTCCTCCAGCTGTCCCTGTACTTCCATGGCCTTGATTCCCTCCCTCACATATAGCATCTCCCCTCTACCTTTCTCTCCTGAACAGAGTAGCCTGATAAGGTCATATGACAGTCATGGCTGTCACAGCGCACCATGACTCTGTTATAGCCACCAAATCTGAGTTGGCCTCTGTCATGATGGCTTTCAGGTCAGGAATTTAATTTCCCAGACTCCTTGAATTGGTGCACATGGCTCTCCCTTCCTGCTTCCCTCTTCCCCCCAAACATCTGCTGTTCCCTGAAGCTCCCGCTGACCCCGCTTTTACCTTCTCCATTACCTATCTCTTTATTCTTTTCGTCTTGCTTTCATAATATATAACCCCCCCTTGTCATCTGCCTTGTCCCCACCTCTGTCATCTTGTGCCACTGCCCTGGGGAAGCTTATTTCCCTCAGGCTCTGCCACCCTCCCTGCTGGGGGGTGCAATTGTTGCCTCCCTTGGTTTTACAGCCTCCACCAGTTAGTTTAAATTCTTATCCACGTAGGATTTAAACCTCCCGCTAAGGGCTGTGGTCCTCTTCCTGTAAAGATGCAGGCCATCTGTCCCACAGAGGCCCATGTCATCTCAGGCTGGTCCAAAGTCTTCAGTGTTGCTGGAACCCTCCTCCATTAACCATACCTTCAGCCAATTGTTAAAAGCCCTGGTGCAGTGTCCTTTCCTCTCCCCAGCCATATTCGGGTAACACTTCGGCAAAAGTCACTGTGTGTGCCACCTCTTTGAGGCCCCTCTCCAGCTCTCTGAAATTTCCCTAAATTACCCCTACCCTCTCCCTTGTCAGGTCATTTGTCCCCAGCTGGACAAGGACATCTAGCTTTCTGTGATCTCCTGCTGCCCTGGCGATCTCCTGGGTCCGCCCTCCATCCCTTCCAGCTGAAGCCCTAGGGAGGCACTTCACCTCCCTCTCCCTTTATCCTCCAGCTCCCAAGTCTGTCCCCCTAACATTAGAGTCCCCTACCCACAGCTGCTTCCTCCTTAGCTGGGGATCTCATCCTCCTTCCTTGGGGCCTCCCGTACTGAGGATCCCCACTTCCTCCCTTCCCACTACTATGGGTGCCTCCTCCCAGATGCCCCATCCTGCCAATATAGTGAAAGAATTGTGTAATTGGACAGGCTAAGGAGTATGTACTCTTCCTGCCTCCCCCACCCTCCCGGAGCACACCAAAGTCCAATTGCTCTGCCTAGGCATCCTCTGGGGGAGCAGCGGCAGACTTAGTAGCCTCTGGCTGGGGCAGGAGGTTCTCTCCACCATTTCCAATTCAGCCTGGAGTCTAGTGACCTCTGTCCTCAACCCACAGAGGTGAGTACAATAGATCAGTACCTCAAGTCTCCAGAAGGTGTACTGAAAGACTGCCGTTCCACACCCGTTACACTGCACTACTACCAGACCCCTTCCTTCCTTTACCTTATTGGACTGTAGAAACTTCCCTGTACCTTACTTCCTCTCTTCTATGCCCATTGAATTCCTACTGCCCCTTTTGCTTGTCTAAAATGTATTTGGTACCCTAACCTAGATAGGGTGTCTCTTGTTTTCCATTTTTTAACCCACTTACCTGTGCCTAACTTGCTCTGGGTGTCTACAACTTCTTACCCACTTGTACAAACTTATTTATTACACTACCTTAGATAGGTTGCCTCCTACTTTCCCTTTTCAACCCCTTTACCTGTGCATACCTTATCCTGCTTCCTACTACTCCTTACCCACTAGATGTTTTCACACTACCTGTAGCTACCTACCCTGAAACTGATTGCTTCAGTATACCAGAACAAAGTAGTGTGCTATCTCCTGTTTTGGCCTGGTAGTCCTCCTGCAGAGGCTCTTGTTGACTTCAGACTATCTGTGGACACCTGCAGTTGACTTAAGATAGATGTTCCACTCTGGTGCTCTACCACTCACGTGCTGGAGCATGAGCATGAGACTCGCTGGGCAAGGGAGTCTTTTTTTTTTTTTTGACTTTTGGTTTTTCCCTGCCCCAACCCAGCACTGTCACGTGACTGCCTACCTTGACCGCTTCTTCCCACCGGAGACCCCCCATGGAGTCCTAGCTAACCCCCCAGGTGAGGACATGGTGGGGGGGCTCCTCCTTAACCCCCCCAGAGGAATCAAGTCTTCATCGGGGTCTCCGGGTGGTACTGCAGCCGCAGGCAGGTGAGGACCCACTATCGGGCCCTTGTGTTGGTGTTGCACTGGGAGAGGCATTTTCTGTGTACACCCTCCCAGAGCATGACGTGTCATGATGCCATGGCATATGCCAGTGTCCATCATGCTCTCTCCACTGATGCGGGCATCAGGGCCATGATACCTCTGGCTATTGCCAGAGGTCAGACCACCCCCAAGTCAGTGTATCCCCCGGAGAAGCTGAGTGGTCCATCGGATGCTCAGACATTCCACCCCCCGGCTGGCCCTCTGGCTCCTGGGTCTGCTTCCAAACCCAGGTCACCAGCATCGCAAGCGGAAATCCAACCACTATGCTGATGGGCCGTCGGCAAGGGAGTCTTTTATAGTGCTCTTGTTAAAAGGTACTAAGCCTCTGGTACCTCCATCCACACCCCCCAATCACACACCTGATTCACAAGGCTTTCTTTATCTACTCGCCACCAAAATTAATTTCCCGAGCTAGGTTCAGCACACTACCTGTTACAAATTTAAAGACAAGACTCTAAGTACCCCAAACACTAACTAAAAATCTTCTTTCTCTCAGAAATTCCATCAGTTCCTGCCCTTGTGTGCTGAAACCCTCCCACTAATTCATCCATACCCTGGGCTGGTGGCCTGCCAGCACCCTCCATGGGAAAATGTAAGAGTTCCTTGCCCAGTAGTAGTCACCTCTTCAGTTTAAATTCTGCCTTATAAATGCTCGCAGCTCGTCCCTTAGCATTCTAGTTTCCTCTCTGCTTAGGTGTAGCCTATCCCTTGAGTACAGGGTTTTCTCCTCCCAGGCTCTTCCCTAGTTCTCTATGTAGCCATAGTCTTCCTCCCTACACCACACCTTGAGCCATTTATTGAAGTCTGAGATGCTCAGCTTCCAATCCATACTGGTTCAGGGCACCAGAAGCACTTCAAAAAATGAAACTGATTTTGCCCACTTCTTGAGTTTTTCCTCAAGCAACCTGAATCTAGCTTAGATCACACCCACCCTGCATGCCACCAGGTCATTCATACCCAGGTAGACAACCACATGGGGTTCAGCCCCCCCACCTTGGGTTTGTGAGTGTATTATAGGTAGGAATAAGCAGTATTTCCACTGATAAGCTTGGATATGTACCCTTACTCAAACTGGGTATATTCTCTGCTGTATGACTGAGGAGTGGACAAGATGGATCCCAAATCTTTTCTGTCATCACAATAGTGTGTTACATTAAGATGGTTCCTACAGACTAGCACTGAAGTGTATTGGAAAAGTAGTATGGGAAACCTACTCTGTGATTCTTTCATAAATACATTGCTCTGTATTAAGTAATTTTATAGAAATCAACTAATTACCCAAATTATGATTATACACATAATTTTCCATGCAAGTATTTAAGTTCCAGAATACCTTCAATGAAAATATCCTAAGACATTGATAATTTAAAGGACTGACCTTCTGAGTGAGGCAACATCTCCTCGGTAAGCAGCCAACAGTACATTCATTATCTGATATCCCTGTGTGAAAGGAAGCGGAAAGAAAATTTAGCAAACAAAAATTATGTCACAGAATTTTTTTTTTATGACTGCAAAAAAAAATGAGCACATCTACCTATTGGCCACTACTGGAGCTGTGTGAACTTTAAATGGTTCAACTACACATATTTCAAACTTCATAATAGCAATACTGGCCAAAAACCAGTGAGAGGAACATATACCAGCCCACAAAGGTGCAACTCCACAGCAGTCATAAGGACAGACTGAACACAAGAAAATAAAACAAGCATTTGTCAATGCCGAATGTTTGCTTGCTAGCATTGGCATTGGTAGTGTAGGAGTTAGAGAGATGCATAATAGGAATGGCAGTGAAGTATTGAACTGAAGCCAACCCCACCACCACCCTGCAGAGACTGACAAGCATTGGGGTGTGCCTTTGGGTCATCAGGCATAACGGCCATGCCATTTCACCACACCCTACCCTGCAGACACCGACAAGTGTCACAATGTGCCTTGGAGTCTTTGGGCCTTATGCCCACCCCATTCCATACGAAATACGGTGAGATGGGTGCAGTATAGGAGAATGGGGTGAACTTTGGGGCCGAAGAGTCCAAGGCACACCTCAATGCCTGTCACTGGCTGCAGGGTGTGGGTGGGGGTGGAATGTCAGGAGTATTACAGGCGACAATCCCAAGTCACACCCCTGATGCCTGTCAGTCTCTACAGGGTGGGGCATTATGGTCGGAAACCCTAATGTCCCAGGCATTCATTGGTATTTTCACTCCAAATATTAAACATGTTTTTTTGTGAACAGTGGCAATATCAGTTTGTTAGCGGAAAGCTGATTTTGCACAGCGACTATGCCATTTGGCACCACTGGTGCGAAAACACATTTCAAACAGGATGTGAAAAATGACAGCTGTACTGTTCATGGGGAGGTGTAAAAAATGGCAATGTTGAAAATCTGCAGTGAAAATATAAAAAAACTGGTGAAGTCACGAGCGTGCGCAGAAACAGCACAACGCACACCCTTAATGTAATTAGTTTGGGGATTTTTTACAGCACATTGTCAACACAGGCATTTTGGGACCTCCGCTCATGAATAGTGTCACTGTGATTTTCTTAATCTGTCCTGAACTGTGATTTCCCACAGCGACCAAGCATTTCTGCGCCGGAAGTGCAAACACACATTTTGGCCAGGGTGTGAAAAATGACAGCTGTACTGTTCATAAGGAGGTGTGGAAAAATGCCAGTGTTGAAAATCTGGACTGAAAATATTACAAATTCATGAACTTATGAGGGTGCGTGGAAACTGTGCAATGCTCACTCGTAACACATTCATTTTATGGACTTTTGTCACCAAATTTTTAACATAGCCATTTTAAGACCTCTGCTCATGAACAGTGTCACTGTGATTGTCTTAATCTGTCCCAAACATTGATTTCGCTACACCGACTGCGCCATTGTGCGCTACATGAGCGAAAACACATTTTGGGCAAAATATGAAAAATGACAGCTATTCTGCTCATAAGGAGGTGTGGTAAAATGGCAATGTTGAAAATCTGGAGTGAAAATATTAAAAATTTACGAACTTACGAGTATGCGTCGGAACTGCACAATGCATGCTCGTAACAGTCAGTTTTGGGAATTTTTTCACCAAATTTTCAACTTGGGTTTTGGGAGGCCTACCTCACGAACTGTGCCACTGTTGTTTCGTTACTCGGTCCTGAAAGGTGGTTGCGCACAGTGACCATGAAATCACCTTTCGGAACTGAATAACAAAATGACAGTGACTAAGTTCATGAGGTGGGGCCCCAAAAACCCCATGTTGAAAATTTGGTGAAAAAATCCCTAAATAAGGCTGAGATATGCACCAAAGTTGAAAAAAACCATTTATGCCATTATGCAACTTACTGGCATTTCTTCAGTTCACGGTCGGCTTTGAAGAGTGCAGATGTGTTCCCAGTCCACCAAAGATCATTGCGCTGGGCTCGAGGTAAGTATGGTGTGGGTGCACAGAGGGTGGGTGCAGGTTGGGGAGGGAGCAAGACAGTCAACGAGGGACTTTTTTTTTTTTTTTTTTACAGATAATTTATTTTTCCTTTTGCAGGAAGAGGATGCAGGACTTTTGCTACGCTGGAGTGGGCTCCCAGCATGGCAGCTGAAATTGTGTTTTTGGGGGGCAGCAGTGGAGCCGATGGGGGATTGGGCACCCCCATCAGCCATACTGACTTTTGCCATGCTGGGGTGGGCTCCCAGCGTGGCAACTAGAAGTCCTGTTTTTTTTTGTGGGGGGCAGGTGACAGTGGAGCCGACAGGGAATTGGGCACCCCTGTCACCATATGGACATTTGCCATGCTGGGGTGGGCTCCCAGCATGGCACCTGGAAGTGTCTTTGGGGCGGGGCAGCAGACGGACATTACCTGGAAGTGTATTTGAAGTCAGCTGAGCCGACGGGGACTAGGCACCCCGTTGGCCATACAGTGTGGGGGAGCTCATGAGCATGCTGGGGTGGGCTCCCAGCGTGCATGTATGTGTTTGTAGGAGGAAGGAGACGAACTGTCTATGATGGTTCGGATGCAGTGCCGACGTAGGCAATTTGCATACTGCCAATGGCAGTATGTAAATTGCCTTCAGTGGTGTTTTCCTTTGAACTGTACGCCACTGCATCTGAAAGCTGTCATAGACAGCTCGGACATTCATTTGCATCGTTTACATGGAGCATGTAATGCAGTTGGCAATCCTTGATAGAGCTTATCGATTCCCAGTTCCTCGGATATGCATACCATGTAAACCTGAGGGGTGTTAGGACTCGATTGGACTACTACTCTGATTGGTGGCATGCAGTTCATTTTCCTCGATGCTCACTAGTCGGGTTGCGTGCTGCATGTAAACACCAATCCCCTGTGTGATCAGTTCCTTGCGCAAGTGTGATAATGTTGAATTGATTTGCGTATGACTGTTGTTCGCTCAGTTGCTAATGCATGCGCAAATAAAACAGACACCAGCTTCCCAATCACAGCTGGAAAACTCATCTAAACTGAAGTGGAGCTTGTGAACCCGACTCAGCTCGCATGTAAACAGAAGCGAGCTGCAGTCGGGTCACAAATCACCAATTGACGTTCTTCAGTCGGGGAGTACATGTAAATGCAGCAATTGGCATGGTGCAGTCACACCTGCAAAAGGGAGCAGGGCATTGGAAGTGGAGGAGGCACACCTACGAAAACTCGTATGGTGACACTATGTTTCTTGCACATGCATGCAAGCAAACATAAAAAAGCTTCTAGGAGCTATCATTTGTGTCACCACTGCAGAAAATAGTATACAGGTGACCACTGATGAGTTTTTTTAGGATTGTTTTGGTGGAAGACTAGGTTTGCTGGCCAAGGCACCTAGCTTCACCTGAGCTCTTTTCTTCTAGGTTGCTTGAAAGGACAGAGCTAAGAACCTTACCAGAGCAACAATAAGGATTAAGGCTTATTTTGGCTAGGCAGATATACTGTGTGTTGTTATTTTTATTTTTTACTCACAGGGATTGTTACTGTTTGTTGCTAACATTTTTTTGCTTTATTTTTCTCTGATTCAAATTGTTGTTGCTGGGTATACATTCTGCTGCATTATTACAGGGTGTGCCTACAGGTGTGTGCTTACAGAATACTGCTGTAATCTTCTGATTCAAATTGTCTTTTGCAAGGTATATCTTCTGTTACTGCTTTATTTTTCTCTGTAGCAAAGTGTTTCTTACAGGGTATATCTTCTGTGAAATAATTACAGGTGGTGCTTTACAGGTTTCACAGTTTTATCTGTCATTAGGATAAGCTTTCAGGGCTACTGCATTTATTGCTGGCTGATTGTTTCTGCACTTGCCTCCTTGTTTCTTTCATCCGTGGTTCTTCTTTTTCAGCAGGGGAAGGGCCCAGCCACCCACCCCCATCCTCAACCACCCCACACTACACTCCTTTTATAGGGTAGCACAGTCGTGACATTTCCTGTAGCAAAGCAGGAAGGGGCGGATCAGAGGGGTATCCACACAGTGACCTCATTTACAGGGGCACTAGTAATTTAACTTGTTATAACAAGTTATACAAAAACAAACAAATAAAACACAAAATCAAACTTTTGTTTTCATTTTCTTCCTTTTAATTACTCTGACCAGGTTATAAACCCAGCAACTTACCTGGAATGGATATCATTAACTGCAGGTACTATGGAATACTTGTCAGAAGGACAGTCTTACAGGATTTAGGACACTGTCCTACATGCTGGGCCATTGGAGATCTTAGGGCTCAGCTCCAGGCAGCATGGGCAGAGATTGCGTGCCTCAAATTGCATGTTCAAGAGGAAATATATTAAAAGAACTGCCCTCCATTTCCCCAACATCCAACAGAAGCACCTCGACCACAGAGGGTAGTTGGTCTGAGAGGTTGGCAGGTGGTTAGGAGGGGCAAATTGGGTGCCCCATCACTCGGTGCTCTCCAACATATCACCTCCACAAACCATATAAAAACTACAAACAGGTGTCTGCCTCTATCTCTGAAATCAAATAAAGGGGCAGAGGACACTGCAGAGCAGGACACTGCAGCACAGGAGCTAGCACAACAAAATGCGCCCAAAACAGGAACCAAAACAAAAAAAGTAGAAAGGAAATCAAAAAAACTTCTCATCATAGGAGACTCCATGATTCGGGGAGTTGATATGTATCTCCAGCCAGGAGTAATGGTCAGATGTCTTCCAGGTACATCAGCGTGGAGAGACACTGACCGCATTGCTAAAATTGTTCAGGAAGCAGGAGAAAACATTGATGTCCTGGTACACATAGGGACTAACGATCTCGCCAGCTGGTCAGTTGTGGAGACCAAGGAACACCTAACCAGGTTGGGTGACAAACTATCATCCATTTCGTCCGGCATCTCCTTCTCCGAGATCCTGCCAGTCTGGGAGGGGACAGATGGACGGAAGGTCAGAGAAGGGGAGATAGGGGAGCTAAACATGTGGCTCAAGGACTGGTGCCAGGAAAAAGACACAAATTTGTAGGGAACTGGCAACAGTTTTGGGAGCGAAAGTTCTTTAGATTTGAAGGACTGCATCTGACTAAGGATGGAGTCAGTGCATTGGGGCAGAAGTCTGATGTCTTTGCAGAATATTTAAACTAGTAAATGGGGAGAGGGGTGCAGCATCCAAAATGTCGAATGGGAAGAACACCCCTCCCCCTCAGCTAGTGGTCAAACAGGAGTTCAGCATGTTTGTAGTTCATTTGCATCACCAGGTAAAGAAAAAGGTCTGGCTCCCCATACAATGCACAGGGGAAACGCCAGACCTCGCCCAACAACTAACACACCAAAATCTGACCAATGGAAAATCATGTACACAAATGCTCGCAGGCTGGGAAACAAGATCCCAGACCTGCTGGCAATAATGACAGAGGCTAAACTGGACATAGTAGCCATTAGCGAGACATGGTTTACCAGTAACCACACTTGGGAGACTTCAGTACCTGGCTATATACTGTTCAGAAGAGACTGAGGTACAAAAAGGGGGGGTGGAGTGGCCCTTTATGTCAATGAAAATATAAAAGCTACAGAAATTCAGAATACACATAAGGAGCCAGAAGAACTGTGGGTCACCCTGGAAACAGGAAATGGGACAGCCATACGAACTGGTGTTGTGTACAGGCCCCAGACCAGGGGGAGGACATAGACACATTACTGTTAGAAGATATACAAAACATGACAGCTAAAGGGGAGGTTCTGATAATGGGAGACTTCAACATGCCAGATACAGATTGGTCAATACCAGCAGGGACATCTGCCAGAACTAGACACATGGTGGATTCCCTGCACGGGGAGGGCCTCAAACAACAGGTACAACAACCCACAAGAGACAGGGCTATCCTAGATCTAGTACTGACTAACAGGGTAAGGATCACAGATCTCCAGGTAGGTCATCACCTGGGGGCCAGTGACCATCACATGATATGGTTCAATTTGGCCACTAGAACACAATCATCTGATTCCAAGGTAAAAATATGGGACTTCAGAGGAGCTGACTTTGATAAGATGGCCAACAAAGTTAAGCTAGCCCTGGCAAAAAGAAATACAGATGAGGGGGTACAGGCACAGTGGGCAAGCATTAAAGATGCAATACTTGAAGCAACATGCCATTGTGTTAGTGAGAAAAGGAAGTGCAAAAGAAGACGGAAACCACTTTGGTTCTCAAACACAGTAGCAGAAAAGGTCAGAGCCAAAAGGCTGTCCTTCAGGAAATATAAGGGAACGCAGCAGGATGAAGATAGGGAGGCATACCAAACTTCCCTAAGGGAAGCAGGGAAGGCAGTAAGGCAGGCAAAGGCCCAAACCGAGGAAACACTAGCACGAACAGTAAAAGAAGGTGACAAGACTTTCTATAGATGCATTAGTGAAAGGAGAAAGTCCAGAGGGGGTATTGCTAAGATCAAAGGGAAAAGGGGGCGTGTGAGGAGGAGAACCATGTAAAAGCATCCATCCTAAATACAGTAGATACTTCTGCTCAGTATTTACTGAAGAGAAGGTAGGGCAGGGCCTACAGCTCTGCACCATGGACACAGGGGGGAGGGAGGTGTGCACTAGTCCCTTCACAAAAGAAAGGGTCCTACAAGAGCTCGATAAGCTCAGGGTGGACAGAGCAATGGGACCTGATGGCATACATACCAGGGTACTAAAGGAGCTAAGGGTGGAACTAGCAGAGTCATTATCAGAACTGTTTAGTGAGTCTCTGAGCACAGGAGAGGTCCCAGAAGACTGGAGAAGGGCTCATGTGATCCTGCTCCACAAGAGTGGTAGCAGGGAGGAGTCAGGGGACTACAAACCAGTCAGTCTTACCTCAGTAGTGGGCAAGATTATGGAGACACTCCTTGAGGAAAGGATAATTCAACACCTGGAATCCATAGGAGCACAGGATCCAAGACAGCATGGGTTTACAAAAGGAAGGTCCTGTCAAACTAATCTCATAGATGTCTTTGACTGGATAACCAGAGCGG
This sequence comes from Neoceratodus forsteri, assembly GCA_016271365.2. Lineage (NCBI taxonomy): Eukaryota > Metazoa > Chordata > Ceratodontiformes > Ceratodontidae > Neoceratodus > Neoceratodus forsteri. Next base: position 672,389,682 of record CM028129.1, read on the forward strand.
TGGATCAAGGGGGAGCAGTTGATGTTGCCTACCTTGACTTCAGCAAAGCTTTTGATACTGTTCCACATAGAAGATTGATTAATAAGCTGGGTAGGCTCGGGGTGGGTCAGACGTTGGTCAACTGGGTGGCAAACTGGTTGACAGGCAGAAAACAGAGAGTGATGGTAAACAGTATACAGTCAGAAGAGGTGCAAGTCACAAGTGGGGTACCTCAGGGATCAGTCCTGGGGTCAGTCCTCTTCAATATCTTCATCAGTGACATTGCAGATGGACTGGAGGGTAAGGTTTGTCTGTTTGCAGATGACACCAAGATCTGCAACAGAGTAGATGATCCAGATGGTGTGGGCAGAATGAGAAGAGATCTGGATAAACTAGCAAAATGGTCGGAAGAGTGGCAAATGGGGTTTAACTCAAAGAAGTGCAAGATCATGCGCATAGGGAAGAGAAACCCTGAAGCCACCTATAGGCTGGGAGGGGAATTGCTGGCAGTCACAAGGGAAGAAAGAGACTTGGGCGTCATCATCACCGATGACCTGAAATCATCCAAGTAGACCTCTAAAACAGTAGGTAAGGCTAGAGGGACGTTGGGGTGTATTAGTAGAGTATCACAAGTGAAGAAGAGGGAGGTAATAATCCTCTTTACAAGACACTAGTTAGGCCCCATCTGGAGTACTGTGTGCAGTACTGGAGGCCACACCTTCACAAGGACATTAACCAAATTGAGGCAGTCCAGAGAAGGGCAACCAAAATGGTGCAGGGACTGCATCAGAAAACATATGAGGACAGATTAATGGAACTCAATATGTGTACCCTAGAGCAAAGGAGGGAGAGAGGTGATATGATTGAAACATTAAGGGCATTAACAAGGTGAAGGAGTCTAACATGTTTCAATATAAGAAAAATAGCAGGGCAAGAGGACACAGCATGAGATTAGAGGGAGGCCGATTAAGGGGTAATGTGAGGAAGTTCTTTTTCACAGAAAGGGTGGTGGATGCATGGAACGGCCTACCTCAGGAAGTGGTGGATATGAACACAGTGCAGGGCTTCAAACAGGCATGGGATAGGCATAAGGGAGCAATACAGATGAGTATGAATAGATAGGTCATTGATAGAGCAAAGGCCTATGGCACATTCATAAGGTAGAAAAAGAAATGGGAAGACTGGATGGCCCTTGCGGTCCTTATCTGCCGTCAACTTCTATGTTTCTATGTTTTTAGCATACAGATGCTGCTGTTAAGGATAGGTATATAACAGAAGGAACACCCCAGGCATTGAATTTCTATTAAAAATGTGTCTGCTCAATTCTCGAGCCGAATCCAAAAGTTCACACTGATAGCTGTCTCCCAAAAATGAAACTGAATAAGCTGCTGCTGCTCAGCATGTCTTGCTTCTCACTCAGACACTTTACTAGCCTAAGCCACATAATTTTATCAAGCGGGACTTTTTTTTTTATTAATAAACTTTATCATCCCCTCTTTTGCAGCCATTCAATAGAAATATCCCACAGAGCTCCCCTAGCAGCTTGCTGTCTGAATCTCTACATGTTTAGCAGGCGAGTGCTCCGTGAAAGTGACTGCTCATTTTTTTTTTTTTACTTGATCGCCCTTTTACAGAAAACAGCGGCATGATCATTTGGGGAATAAGTCTCTGAATTTCCCCCTATTTTGCAAGCTACAAAAAGTCATTCAGGAGCCGTTGTGTAACACAGGGTAGCGAAGGTGAGAGAGCTGCTGAAACTTACAACAGATAGCCCGGTCTCACTCTCTCACACCCTTGAACTCTCTCTCTTCCCCCATTCCTGAGTGATAACTAAAATGCCCTGCAATTGCAATCTTTATTTTTTAACTAAAAGCAGCAATAAAACACATAAAACAGTAAAGAGAAGACACATAAAGGATCTGGGATTAGTGAGGAGAGAACCGCTGAGATAAACAAGAAAAGGACATGGTCTCTCGCTCATGTCCGATACCTGTGGCACAGTTCGGAGGCTGCAGAAACCTTAAAAAAGCAAGTGCATTCTTTCTTAAACAGCAGCAGACGGACGTTTGCCACGCTGGAGTGGTCTCCCAGAGTGGCACCTGGAAGTGTGTTTGGGGGGACAGCGGAGCCGACAGGGGATTGGGCACCCCCGTTGGGCACATGGTGTGTGGGGGGAGTGCATGAGCATGCTGGGGTGGACTCCCAGCACGCACGTATGTGTTCATGGGGGAAGACACAAATTGTCTGACAGTTTGGATGCGTGCCGACGTAGGCAATTTTGCAAATTGCCTGCAGCGGTGTTTTCCTTTGAACTGTATGTCACTGCATCTGAACGCTGTCATAGACAGCTTGGACATTCATTGGTGCAGTGCAGCCGTGCCTGCAAAAGAGAGCAGGGCATTTGAAGTGGGGGAGGCACACCTACGAAAACTCGTATGGTGGCACTATGTTTCTTGCACATGCGTGCAAGCAAACATAAAAAGAGTGGAACACAACTTGGATATACCTAAGTGAGGTATTTGTTAAAGTGTTATAAGAAGTTAATATAGCAAAAGTTCATATAGTACAGTGCTCATGACATGGCTGATAACTCCCTCTAGCAAAATGAGCACCATATTTTACAGCTGGGTTGGTACGATAACTGGTCTCTGATACTGTCTTAACCTGAGTAGTTCATAAAGTAAATTCTAGGAAACACCTATATAAGTGATCTTGATTTGTGACGATTTTGTGAAATTGGCTATCATGTGGGGGGGGGGCACTGTGGACCATTCAACAGGGTGGACGATCTTTCCAGAGCTCCATTACTGATCAAATTAAACTTACTTTCTGGTGCTAAATAACTAATTGAAATCTTAACTAAAGCTAATAAATTGAAGTCAGAATCTCCTGGGAACATAATAAGCCCAAAGAAACAGCATCAACATGTCTCCTTGGAGCTTGACATTTACTTTCATGGTCCGGAGACCAGTGCTGCAGTAAAACCTGGAGGCCCAACTTTGTCCACACCAGCAGATCTTGCGCAGTTACTCCTGCTCCTTACAAAGCTACAGGAGAAGGGAGATGAAACAAATAAACGGCTGGTGAGTCTTGAGCAAAGATTTACAGAAATGGACAGCAAGATCGAGGGTAATGCTACAGCGATCACGGATTTAAAAAAATCCTTAGAGCGGCACTCCGAGGTCAGTACAGGCTTGATCTGGGATGTTAATTTCCTGAGGGCGAAGGTGGATACACTGGAAAATGGCCAACAGCAGAGGAACATCAGAATCATCAGATTCCTTCCTCGAAATGCCAGCCATGCTGATGTCCTATCAGTACTTGATCACCAAATTTTTGAGGACTTGCAACTGCTACACAGAGATATGAGGATACGTATTGTGCAGGCCTTCTCCATCCCCATGCGTCCTGGCCCAAAAGTGGTCTCCAGTGCTCAGCCATTAACTGTAATTGCGACTTTGCTTACCCCTGAGGCTAGAATTCCTCTATTGCAAGCAACGAGGAAGAAAGGGGATATAGTATGGAAAGTATGGGAAGGGAATAGTTTGGGGTTTTTCCCCTACCCTATCCTCCCAAATGTATGCTCATAAGAAAAGGCTGCACACAGTTAAAAAAACACTGTTGGCTAAGGGAGTGAGGGCCCAGATGTTGTACCCAGTATGCCTGCAAATTTACTACCAGCAAAAATCCTGTCTCTTCACTGATCCTGAGGCTGCATCCAACTTTTCAGACAAACTGATATCCCAAATGGACTCCAGGGTCTCTGATCCAGACTCGGAGGGGGAGCCGGAGTGATTATATCGGGACTGTGGTCACTTCTTTTGCTGCCCTGTGTAGCCTGTTGAGGTCCCTTGGACATAAATAAGTGGACTGCCAGTTGAATGCTCCTTATTGAGAATAGCTAGTAGGCTAATCGGTTTGTTTATTTACCTAAAAATGTTCTTTCTTGTTGATGATTTTCTGACTAGCTTACCAGTCAGTGTTTTTTGCAATGGTACAGAGTTCTAATAGGGGTACAGTTGTACTCTGCTCAGTTTGTGGACTTTAAATGTTTCTGCAGTGGTATTCCTCCCCCTACATGGTCCCAAATAAGGGGCTTTAGTGTGTACGGTCGAAGATTAACTTAACCAAGCTCAATCTAATTACTGTATAGTACCTATTTGCATCTATTCACCCCAAAAACTACTGTTTGAGTCTGTGAGTTGGGGGGATGGGGAAGCTCAGAGAAACGATCTTAATTGTGTACCCTGTAGTGAGAGTACGATATTCTACAGGCTTACTTCCTCAGACTTTTTACTCCTGGTGTAATTCAAGGGGTGGAGGGCTCAGGTCTGAGAAAATTTGAGGTGTAACAGTGATCTATAATGTTTAAACTTAACTGTACTGTACAAATGATGTGTACCCTCTGTCTATTATAGGAATATGTACGTTGTACTGTGTATATGTTACTAATTGTATGCTGAAAATTCATAAATAAAAAGTTAAAAAAAAAAAAAGAAATTGGCTATCATAAGCTAACTAAGGCCACTAGGGTGGTAAACATTAGGCTCTAGACAGTATCAGCACTAGTACTCATTCAAATAATTATTAACAGCTGGGTAATTGATTTTAAACTGAGGTTATGAATATATAAGGTATTTGTATTTAAATTAATATTGCTGAACAATTTAGGATTCCATTACCTTTACTTCATCTGCACAATTGATTCTGTATAACATCTGATACTGAAGGTTAACTATGTATTGTAAGGGCTTGATATGGGTGTGCATCTGCCTTATCGGGCAGGTATTGGAGAATTGTATCTTATTTGGTAATTTTAACAAAGAAACCATGGATTGGTACAGTGCTGGACACTCCACTGTTTCTATAATAACAAAAGAGATTGGATGGGGGAACATTTTCCTGTCTGGCCTTTTGAGTCATAGACTTGAAAATAATTTACAGAAGATGTTTCCATTGTCAATAATTAACAAGGTCCAAGTAAACTAAATTACGCAATTTACTAGATTGATTTTTATTTTTAATTTTTATTTTACCAGGAGAGACACACTAAGCTAAAAGCTTGTTTACTGGTGCAACCTGGTTGCACAAGGAAGTTAAGTGACTTGCTCAGGGTCACACAGTATGCAAGTGAGGGCTGTGGGATTCAAACCCAGGCCTTCAGGTTTGTAGCTCAGAGCCTTAAACCACTTAGCTATACGGCCTCCTGTTAATTTAAGTACAAGGATAGTGAAAAAAAAAAGCACTCAGTGAGATCGGAAAGGGTAATACAAATTGTATTTCTGATCTTTTTGACTGTTTGTGGAGATACTGTACACCCAAATCCAGGTCCACCTTTATGTGATTTGGGAGCAAATGCTGCAGAAAAGGTTGACTCAGAATTATTTTACATCAGAGACTCAGTATTGTTCATTTTAACACAAGAAGTATTCAAAATAAGATAGATTTAATTAAGACATGGATTCATAGCTGTAGTCCAGATTTAGTAATAATTACAGAGATGTGGCTAAATTCTAAAATTGATGATACTCATGTTAACATTCCAGGTTACCAACTATGGAGGAGAGATAGGAATAAAAAAGAGGGAGGAAATTTAGCTTATGGAAAGGAAGATTGAATTTTAATTGACAATCCAAATCTAAACAAAGAGGGACTGGAGGTGTTAATGTTAGAGTTAAAAGTACCACATACAAGACAGATGGTAATGGCAGGGATTTATCATCTCCCAAATGTAAATCCTGAGGTATTTAATTCTCTGCAGAATCATATGCGGGGATTTAAGGACACCCATGAAATTATAGTAATAGGAAACTTTAATACAAATTGGTGATTCATAAAAGGACACCAACTAGTTGATTTTCAGGTGAGTTTGGGCCTTAGCCAGCTGATCAGAGAGCCAACCAGAAACATAGAATTTGACGGCAGATAAGGACCGCTTGGCCCACCTAGTCTGCCCATTTTCCTACCTAACAGATAAGCTGCAGATCCTAGTTAACCAACAGCTTACTTCCTCCTACCCCCACTAGGACTGCCTTATGTCTGTCCCATGCAGTCTTGAATTCTCCCACTGTTCTTGACTCCATGACCTCCTCAGGGAGGCTTTTCCATGCATCCACAACCCTCTCCTTGAAAAAATATTTCCTCACATTACCACGAGCCGTCCCCTCTAGCTTCAAATTGTGCCCTCGTTCTTGCACATCTCTTTTTCTGAAAGATGCTACCCTCTTGGACTTTGTTGATTCCCTTGAAGTACTTGAAAGTTTCTATGATGTCCCTCTCCTTCTTTCCTCAAGGGTATACATATTAAGCTCCTTTACTCTTTCTTCGTATGTCTTCTGGTGCAGACCCTGCACCATTTTGTTACCCTCCTCTGGACAGCCTCCACTCTGTCTATGTCTTTGCGAAGATGGGGTCTCCAGAACTGCACACAGTACTCCAGATGGGGTCTCACCAACTGTCTATACAGAGGGATAACAACTTCCTGTTTTCTACTATTTATGCCTCCCTATGCATCCCAGTATCCCCCAGCCTTCCTTACTGCCTTCTCATTGCTCACGCCCACTGCCTTTAGGTCATCTGATATAATTACCCCCAGGTCCCTTTCTATTTTTACTGTTGGCAGTATCTCCCCCATTGTGTACCCTTCCCCTGGGTTTTTGTTTCCCAGGTGCATTACCTTGCACTTCTTTGCATTGAATCTGAGTTGCCATACATTTGACCATTCCTCCAACCTTGCCAAGTCCCTTCTCATCCTTTCCACTCCATCTTGTGTATCAACCCTGTTGCAGATCTTTGTGTCATCTGTAAAGAGACATACTTTTCCTTCCAGTTCCTCTGCAATGTCACTTATAAAGACATTAAAAAGGACCGGTCCCAGAACTGAACCCTGTGGTACCCCACTAGTAACCCTCCTTTCTTCACTGTGGACTCCATTTACTACACTTTGCATCCTGCTGTCTAGTCAATTTTTTATCCAGGCTACCACCTTGGGACCCACTCCAAGGCTGGTTAACATGTGTATTAATGTTATGTGTGGGACTGTATCAAATGCCTTGCTAAAATATAGGTAGGTCATGTCCACAGCCCCTCCCTGTTCTACTACTTTGGTCACCCAGTCAAAGAAATCTATTAGATTTGTCTGACATGACCTTTCCATCGTGAATCCATGCTGCCTTGGGTCCTGTGCCCCACTGACCTCTAGGTACTCAACAGTTCTTTCCTTCAGAAGTGATTCCATCATTTTCCCTACCACTGAGGTCAAACTAATTGGTCTGTAGTTTCCTGCCTCCATCCTACTCTCACTTTTGTGAAGAGGAATCATATCTGCCCTCCTCCAGTCCTCAGGTACCACCCCATCCTCCCATGATTTGTTAAAGAGAGTAGTCAGCGGTGTCATTAGTTCTACCCTTAGTTCTTTTAGAATTCTTGGGTGAATCCCATCAGGCCCCATTGCTTTGTCCACCTTCAATTTTATTAGTTCTTTCAGAACCCTTTCTTCTGTAAATGGACTGGTATCGACCCCCGTCTTCAGAGTGTTTCTCTTGTTTGGTTTAGGTACCTCCCCCTCCTCTTCCTTTGTGAATACTGAGCAGAAATATTCATTCAGTATCTCTGCTTTTTCACTGTCACCTTCTACCCATGTTCCCTCCCCTTTATTAAGCCTTAGTATCCCTCCATTGGTCTTTCTTCACTCCCTAATGTACCTATAAAACGTCTTATCCCCCTTCTTAACAGAGTTGGCTATCCTTTCCTTGGTTTGGGCCTTTGCTATTCTGACTGCCTTCCCAGCCTCTTTCTGTTTTAACTGATAAAGTTCTCTGTCCTGCTCCTTCTATGTGTCCTTATATTTCCTTAATGCTATCCTTTTCTCCTTAACCTTCCCTGCCACCTCTTTTGAGAACCATAGCGTTTTTTTCCTTCGTTGTGTTTTGTTGATTTGTTTTACATAAAGGCATGTTGCCTCTGTGATGGCTGTTTTGATTACTCCCCATTGTTCCTCCACCCCTCCTTCTTGCCTGTTTGCCAGTGCTTTTCTGAGGCATGCTCTCATTTTCCCAAAGCCAGCCCTCCTAAAGTCCAATACTCTTGCTTTTGTATGGCTTGATTGTATGGTTGTGTTTATCATGAACCACACTGTTTGGTGGTAGCTTGTTCCCAGATGGCTACCCACTTCTAAATCTGAGATTCTTTCTCCATCCCCATTTGAGAGTACCAGGTCTAAGACTGCTCCATCCCGAGTGGGTTCCAATACTAGCTGTCTGAGGCATGCCCCCTGTAGGGCATCAAGAATGACCCTGCTCTTGGATGTGCCTGCAGCAAAGGTGCTCCAGTTAACGTCTGGCATATTCAGGTCCCCCATCAACAATATCTCCCCTTTTTCTGCCATTCTAAGGAAGCCTTCTATCATTTCTTTGTCCATACCCTCCCCCTGAGATGGTGGTATGTATACAACCCCCATGCGGATTGTGGTGCCATTTCCGGTCTCCAGGGTGACCCAGAGTGCCTCATCTGCTCCCTGTTTACTCTTTAGTTCTGTTGCTTTGATCCCTTCCTTTACATAGAGAGCTACTCCTCCTCCTCTTTTACCCTCCCTGTCCCTCCTGTAGATTGTGTATCCTGGTATGTTGATATTCCAGCCATGGTTCTCTGTGTACCATGTTTCTGTGACTGCCACAATATCCAGAATTAATATGAAAGATCCTAACTCTTTAACAACATTGGATCTCATATTTACTAATTGTCCATCAGACTATAATAGGTGTGGTGTCCTTCCAGAGTCATTCTCAGATTACCAAGTGATGTACTGTATTAGGAATAAGGCAACGTTTGGTTGGGGTCAGATTTATTAGATGGAGATGCAACACAAACTTTGACTATGTGAATTGTATGCTAGACTTGGAACAGACTCCTTGGGATAGAATAGATTGGATCCTGTCTGTAACTGACGCTTGGTCCTTTTTTACTAGTGAATTTTTAAAAATTTGCAATAAATATGCCCCAGTGAAAACAAACAAAAAAAAAATAATGAACCTTGGTATACTCCAGAACTAATGAAACTCAGGAAGGAAAGTGATATAGGCAACTTGGTCTAAGGCTAAGAAGAGAAACATTGTACAAGACTGGACTAAATGTAGACAATTGCACAATCAATATGTAAAAGAAATTAAAATGGTAAAACAAAAATATGATATACTAAAACTAGATAATAGTAGTTCTCATAACCCTCGAGAATTTTGGAAACTAATGACAGGTCTTTTAAATGGAAATAGCCAAATAACTACCAGTAGTTTTAAGATAGATGGTCAGATGGTCCCTTTATCATAAGAAGTAATGGATAGATATTTTGTTAACATGGGCAGTGATGATTTAAATGGAAACAGAAACAATTCCTCAACTGTACAACATAAACAACCACATTTGCACACTTTACAACAAAAACAACCAACTTTGCCACTTCAGTTTTCCTTTGTGGAAATCACAGTGGAAAAGTGAGGACAGACCTTTTAAAACTAGATATAACAAAAGCAATAGGGTTAGACAATATTCAGATGAAGTTACTAAAGTATGCATCACCAGCTTTAATCAGTCATTCTTCTTATCTGAGTTCCCAGTTGTATGGAAGAACTTCAAAGTAGTTCTAATTTTTAAATCAGGACTGAAAACAGAACTGGGAAATTACCGTCCGATTTCTCTTCTTTCACAAGTTTCAAAGATTTTTGAAAAATTGGTATTGGATCAATTAAAGAATTACTTGGAACTACATAATAAGATAAATATTTTTCAGTCAGTAGTTAGACAGAAACATGGAACTGTCTCAGCCTTGGTGAAGGTTGTGAGTGGTGTGCAGTCTGCCCTGGACAGGAGGACATCGGTGGATGCCATTTTTGTGGACCTGTCCAAGGCTTTTGATACCTTGGACCACAATTTCCTCCTGTCCAAGTCAAACTTAATGGGTATAACAGGACATAGTAACAAATGGTTTCAATCATATCTTAATGGAAGGCAACATATAGTAGCATTAGGGAATTGTTTATCTACATTGCTGCCAATAAATACTGGAGTTCCTCAGGGCTAAATTTTGGGCCTATTATTATTCAACTTGTATGTGAATGGTTTAAGTTTTTCAGATCCTCTAATATCATTTCATTTATATGCAGATGATACTATACTCTATACACATGACATGTCAATAGAACATATTCAGAACAGGCTGCAAACCACGTTTGATGAATTACAAACATTTCTTAAAAATCATCAAATGGTTTAAATTTAAAAAACTTAACTTGTGCTAGTTAATCAAAACACAAAAAAGAAAAGGAAGAGATGTTGAACATTAAAACATTCGAGGGAGTTGCAATACAGCAGGTACAGTCATACCGATATTTGGGAATGTGGCTAGACGGTAAATTGAATTGGGATGTTCCTGTAGAACAAATACTTAAAAATACTGGCAAGTGATTGGGAGCCCTTTACAGGATTAGGTAGTGTATGACTAAGAAAATTAGGAAGAGGGTGGTTAACACTATGATTATACCAATATTTGATTATGGGGATATTTTATTTGCAGCTCCAACTAAGAAGGAACTACTGAAATTGGATATGTGTAATAACCAACTTGCCCAATACACAAATGGAGCTCCAAGGTCAACACATAGTTGTTATATGCATGCTTCAATGGGGTGGCAAAGGTTGAGGGATGGAAGATATAGCCATATTTTAGCATTTATGAATAAGGCTATTAGAGGACAACTACCAAACTACATTTCAGGTAACATTGTTGTTAGGCAAAAACACTGCTCACTAACATCTGCATTAGGTATAGATGTGGTGGTACCTAAATCTAACCTAGGGATCTGAGGTTTGAGCAGACTCAATAGACCGTAAGGCCTAATCTGCTGGCATTTAGTATGTTAGCCTTGAGATAGGGAGAGCTTCTGCTTTTCATAATGAAGCAATAGCATGGAACAATTTACCTTCAAGTTTGAGAGTCACCAGGGAGAAAAATGGATGGAAAGAAATAAACGGGTGTTGGAATCATACCTCTCAACCATTTGTCCCCCAAATGTGGAACATTGTCTGTCAAAATGTGGAACAAATGGGCAAAATGTGGAACACTTGATCAAATCTTTACCTAAGAAGCTCAAAACACTGTTAAAATGTTGCATTTATGTTCAGAATGTCTGTTATTAATTGAATAATATATTTTTTGCATCATTTACTATGGATTTTTGCTTTAAAAATGTTGACTTTGAATGTGGAACAAGTCCTCACAATGTGGAACAGGGGGCTTTAGTGAAGTAAAATGAGGAATGTTCCTCGTAAGGTGGTACAGTTGAGAGGTATGGTTAGAATAAAAAATGTGAACAGCCACGTGTCTGTTGCCAAATCAACTGCTGCTACTGTTATGTTTAATGTAGTGGTACTGTATGTCTATGTATAGTTATAGCTTTATTTGTTATTGTAAATTATGATGTTGCACTATTGGAAATTGTGTGATGGGAGCTCGTTGTAAATGAGCCTCGGCTCAGTCAAGTCTATCCTTGTTCAGGAATGCATGAATAAAATATTTTATTACTACTACACCAAATCTATCCAAAGAAAGCACAAGATGTGGAAGCCATGTTTGACTGAACCACAACTAGAGCAAGCTATCAGAAGGCTTCAGATCCAGCAGGCATTGGAATTAGAGTTCAGTTTGTGGATATGCTTGTCCCACAAAGGCTGTGCCAGCAGTTCTGTGGATGGGAGCTACCAGCCACACCCCACTTCCTGAATTAGCTTCCTTCAGCTTCCTTCAGAAACACTGTTTCTTTACTGCAGCTGGAGAATCTGCAGGAGCTCAGCCCCCCTCCCCTCCCTCATTTTCTCCCCATGTTTGTCTGCTGCTTTCCCTTTGTGCTTTTAGGCTTTCTGTTTGGTTTTGTGCCTTCAGCAGCTTTCTAGGTCAGTATTTTGTCTTTCTACCTTTCCTTACTGCAGTTTGAGCTTCCTTTTCATACCCCGGGAGTCCCTCACATATGCTTAAAGGAGATAGGAAATTATTTAATAGTGATTTTTACTGCTAAATAAATTTGAAATAACCTGTGTGTGTGTGTGTGTGTGTGTGTGTGTGTGTGTGTGTGTGTGTGTGTCTTTTTTTATTATTGATGTGTACTATGCTTTTTCATATGTTGTTTATATTTCTGAAAGCACCGCTGAATTCACAGATTTTTCTTCAGTACTGGGACGGAGTCAGTGCATGGCATGTTTTAAAATACTGACATCGGGGGCGCTACTGAGTAGTCTTGCTGAAAAGATGTACTTCACCTTAGCTCCACAATACAGACTACTTCTAATTCCAAATTCTGATATTTTAACTAATTTATCCAGCTAAAGATTTGCATCACTGAACAGAGCTTCTTACAGGGATCACAGCCAGGTCAAAAAAAGGTGATGGGATGACAAAATAAAGGTGAAGGAGCCAGAGGGAAAAATCTGCAACCGCATGGTGATCAGGAGGGGTCCTTGGCACCAGAGTCTTCTATGTTGACGGCTCCCCCATGGCAAGCACTGGAGAAATCAATGAAGGCCATAGACACAGAAGTGGAAACCATTCTAAAAAGAATGGGGGAACAAGACATCAAAATTGAAGCCGTTACAAAAATGGCAGCTACAGCAGAGGCCCATGCCACAAAAGCTTTATCCACTGTAGGTAAATTGGTGCAAGAGAACTCGCAGCTCTGATACTGGCTGGAGGCCATAGAGAATGCAAACAGAGCAATGAACAAGTGATTGATCGGTTTACTGGAGGGAAGCGAAGGCAGCAATTTATTGGGATTTTTAGAGAACTAGTTTCCTGATGCCTTACCTATGGAAAAGGAAGCCACAGCTTTGCAAATGGTGAAAGCCTACTGAAACTCACCCAGATCGGCGGTCAGACAACAAGACTTACCAAGGACTGTGCTTTGTGTGACATCAGAAGTGGTAGCAAGAGACGCAATGCTGCAGGCAGCAAGAAATTCATCGGGCCTTAACTACAACGGAAACACTCTGCATCTATTCCCCAACCTATCCTTTGCCACCAGGTCATGGTGGAAAATATTTGATGCTGTCAGGGCCTCCCCTGAAAAGTCTGGGTATAGCACACTCGTTACTTATGCCAGCTCAGCTTAGAATTCAGTATGGGGGCTGCACATACCAATTCACTGACCCTATGGAAGCGGGTAAGAAAGTCGAACAAATCGAAAAGGAGTTTAAGGTGATGGAGAGACATGCTACGATGAATGAAGAATCAGAAGACAGTTCTTAAACCTGGTAACCTGGGACTGGGGTGTGTCTCTGTGTGGGAGAATGGAGTGTGACTTTAGGCGGGCGGGTTAGCTCACTACTGCTGGGGTTGTTTTTCTTTACCTGTACAGTAGTTCAGATGGTATGGGCAGGTAAAAAGATCTATTCTTGGTGTGCTCCTTCAAATGCTTAGATCACGACTATCTGATGGAAAAGAACAGTGTGAAACAGACTGCATTTGTCCCTAATTAAGTTATAAAATGGTGGACTACACGTGGAGACATTGCACAGTGTTGTTTTCCAATCTGAGCAGCGTGTGGGGAACTTCTCTATGGACTAATGCTTAATCTGAAGTGTGAGCAATCCAGCCGAAGTCTGACTTTTATGCTCTAAAATAGTTAATTGGTTGGCATTGTAATGTTTATATTTACTACAGTCTGTTAGTATCAGAGATTTGGAAGCTGGGAGGATGAATAACACTATCCCAGGTTAATTCTTAAAATGTTTAATTTTCATTCTCCTAGGAAGAGTCTGTTTTGGGAGGGAGGAGTAGTATTTCCCATTCTAGGAAAAATAAAAAATGTTTGGGAGGTGATCATATTAACCATGTTTGGTTGAATATAAAGATTTTATAGTAACCTCTTAGTATAAAGGTAAGATCACCATAATCTTGTAAGCTGCAGCTTATTTAGGAGGTAGTCGAAATGTAAGCTTAGCCTTATGTTATGTAATCTGTATAGTTATGCCCCCAGCTCCTTAAGTCTAACTGACCAGACCTTTATTTATAACTGTTTCATTAGATGACTCCTTATCCAGTATTTTTTATTGTCTGGCAGGAGTACAAGCAGGACTGCTGTTGTTTTTTTACGAAAACAATAAAATATAAATATAAAATACTAACATCACAGACTCACCGATTCAGCGATGAAACCGTTTCAGACAGCAATTGTAATTTGTACATTACACAAAACATGCCGCGCTGGACTCCTAATTGTCAGTAACTACAGCTGCAGTATATACAAATGATGTATAGGCTTCCTGTACTCTGTAAATGCCGCCGACTCAAAAAATATAATTGTTCAGTGATCCCCCATCACAGGTTGCCTTACAAATTACTGAAAGAGCTTATAACAGAGTTTTTTTTATTTTCTACAGGAATCTTACTGTTTTTTCCCTGGTCCCGTTAGTGTACACCTTCTGTTTGGAGTGCCTTCCTGCCTGCCCCCCCGCCTTGGCAGTTTTGCTTACCTCTAGCCCCATTCTGATGACATCACAACATGTCTTCTTCAGCTGGCAGCCACTGGTCTTCGCTCCCCCTACCCCTCCTGTTCTGCATTAGGACTGGGGAGCATGGGAAAAGTTAAATACTGTTTTTTCTCAGCGCCCAGAAAAGCAACACTTTTTCACTCTCCTGCCCCCAGAGACATTCAAACAGCAGGGGGCAGGGGAACATGCATCGACAGTGTTCTACTTGCATCGCGGACAAGCATTCACTTTCAGATTTCTGCCCTCCAGCAAGAGGTGCTACACAGCATGACAAGGAGCACAGCAAACCAGCAGGGTAAACTTTCTCCCGACATGTAGGCTGGAGGCAGGGGTGTAGACAGGCATACTCACTGTACACATTTGTGTACAGTTTTGTTGAGTGCCTGTCACAAACCATATGCTTTTCTGTTAACATTTTCATTCTAATCTGTAGTATTTGGGTTAGTGTAGGCCACTGAGGAGTGTCTCTGTTTAAACTTCTGTTGTTTAGGAGACAGAAACAAGTATAACATTTTCAGAGATTAGAGGAGTGATCTGACAACAATCTGACTTGTTTGGAAGGGGGTTCCATCTGCAAATGATGTGTACATTTTTAATGGGGTGGCGTAACTGTTGGAGATTATGTGCAAAACATAAATTTCTGGCTACACCCCTGGCTGGAGGTGGGCCAAGGTTTTAGAGGGGGGGGATCTGCCGACGGGACCAGGGAAAAAACAATAAGGTTCCTGTAGAAAAGAAAAGAAAAAAAAAAAACCTTTGTTATAAGCTATTTCAGTAATTTGTAAGGCAACCTGTGATGGGGGATGGGGGTACTGCTGAACAATTATATTTTTTGAGTCAGCAGCATTTACAGAGCATGGGAAGCATCTACAGCATTTGTATATACTGCAGCTGTAGTTACTGAGATTTAGGAGTCCAACTTGACATGTTTTGTGTAGAGTACAAATTGCAATTACTGTCTGAAACGGTTTCAGTGCCTTTTCACTGACTCAGGGAGTCTGTGATGTCAGAGGTGAAGTATGTCTTATCAGCAAGACTGCTCAACAGCGCCCCCCGATGTTAGTATTTTAAAACATGCCATTCGCTGACTCTGCCCCAATACTGAAAAAAAAATCTGTGAAGCCAGTGGTGCTTCCAGAAATATAAACAACGTATGAAAAAGCACTGTACACATCAATAATAATAAAAAAGACACACACACAGGCTATTGTTGGCTATTTCAAATTTATTTTACAGTAAAAATCACTATTAAATAATTTCATATCTCCTTTAACAACTGCAGTCATTCACCTGGAACTAGCTGCCCTGGAGCCTAGAATTGTATACTGATTAGAACATATTTAGAATGAAATTTAAAAATCTGTTGTGTGGTCATGCTCACACCTGCATTCTAACAGCAGATTTATTTCTCCACCTGAAGGAAAGCAGTCGCCCCAAAGTCTTCTCTTTACTCTTCATTTTGAATGATTACAGTTTATTATTTTGTTGATTTTTTTTGTTGAAGTTTAACTGTTTAGTTGTGCCCTCCATAATTCTGCATTAGTTAGGGCCTTTATTTGTGTAAGACTGTTATTTTCATTACTTTTCCCTGGTTCCACATTGGTTCCCAGGCACCGGAGAAAGGACTGTTGTATCACAGTTCCCTCATAACTGTTTAACTTTACCAAATTTATTTAAAAATTTCTTTAAAGAGCACTGCTTTGCAGTCTTTTTTGTAAACTTATTCCTAGTTCCCCTTATTGGGAACTGGGGCATTAATTGGCTTAATTTTTCTTATTCTGCACTCTATATTAGTACAGTTCTTACAAAAGAAGGAACCGCATTTCTACATTTTATTCATAATTTCCCTTTATAGGGATTTTTTGGGGGGTCTGTTTGGGAACTGGAACACTCCTCTTGTGTTATCAGTGTTTGGCATGACTTACAAATCCAAAAGGAGAACCAGACCTACAGGTTTTAAAAACTGTAAAATTTGTTTCCAGCTCTTAGATAAGGCAGACTGCCACGAGTTGTGTTTGAGGTGCCTGGGTCCAGATCATGATTTTGTTAGTTGTGAACTCTGTATTAAGTATTAACAATGGGTGATCAGTGTTTGGCATGACTGACAGACCCAAAAAGAAAATGGGGCCTACAGGTTTTTAAAATTGTAAGGTTTGTTTTCAACTCCTGGCAAAGGCACAAGTTGTGTTTAAAGTACCTGGATCCAAACCACGATTTTGCCAACTGTGAACTCTGCTCTAAAACACAAAAGAAAAGGACTAAAAAATTAGAAGACCTTATGGCTTCTTAGTCTGCCTCCACATCACCTAAAGGCTCAGAAGAGGGTCCAGACCCTCAAAGTAAGCAGAAGGATAAAGTTGCTAAGAATGGTTCAGAAGTCAGGGTGTCTGAATGAGGGAACCCTGAATTCAGTAAAAAATAAAAACACCTCTGAGCTGACACTGGTATTGGTGCCTGCAAAGAAAACACAAAAAAGAAAAGCATGTCACTGTCCCTCCTCCTGAAGAAGGAAAGGAGATGACAGTGAACAAAATAAGGTGCCCTCAGTAGAGGACATGACTTAAGGCATGGCAATTCCTCCAGGTTTTCTAGGCTGTGGGGAATTTTATGAGTATGCCTTCCCCCTCCCCAGGCCCCCAGTACCAATTCCAGTGCCCATGGAGGAGGAGGAGGAGAAGGAGAAGGAAGGAGAACCTATAAAGTCTGATGGTTCTCCTGAACAAGAGTTTGGTTCCCACAGGAGACTGCTGAAGATAAGGATGAGGTGGAGATTTTGTATATGATGGGCTTAACTCCCACAAAAAGGTTGCTACTGCCCATCCACAAATCCCTTCGAAAGGTCACTTACAAAGTGTTGTCAGCACCTACTTCAGCTGCTAGCATGGACAAGAAAATAGGGAAAAAATATCAGGTGGACAAACAGGGCATTGAGTACCTGTACTCCCACTCTGATTATGAAGGGCTGGTCCAAACTGTCACCTGTGATAAGGCCAAAGTACCTCTTTCCTCCCAGCCTTCTAAGAAAGATTCCAGGAAACTGGATAGTAAGAGCAAAAAAAGTCTACACCTCAGCTTCCCTGCTTTTAAGACACGCAGCATGTATAGTCTGCACAGCTCAGTACCAAAATGCCCTCTGGAGCTTCATTTTGGCAATCAGCGAAAAAGCTTCTGGTGACCTGGCACAGGATTTGGCTGACATAGCAAAGACTGCCAAGGATGCCACCAAGTACCAGTTCCACATGGCAGTGGACGCCAGTGACACTGCATTTAGGGTTATGGCACATGCAGTGTCCCTGAGAAGATTTGCTTGGCTTAGAACCACAAACCTCTCTCTGGGCACTCAAACAAAAACAATGATTTCCCTTGTGAGGGAAATTCCTTATTTGGTGGCAAGACAGAAGCATACATAAAAAAGATGGATGAATATAAGACCACCTACAAGAGCAATACTGAGAAGGAAAAGGCCTCTACTTTCATCAGGCCTTATGGAAGGGTAGGTAGAGGCAGGGGTTACTACCCCTGTGGCTACATTACTTATGACTTCACCCATCAAAGAGGTTTCTTCAGAGGTATGGGCAGAAGGGGTCCCCAGTGTGCAGATGCAATGAATGCTCCCAAAGCCCAGGTGAAGCAAAACCCTGACAGCTCTGGTCACGTGACGCGGGTGATGCAGTAGCAGTGCTTTTCTTCAGCTCCCCATCTCAGCCCTTTTAAAAGCAATAATCTGCCTTTTACCACTGCCTTTCAACACAAACTATTGCCTGCCTGCTCAGTGAAGTTCTCAGGAACGCTACCGATCCAGGATTGCGGAAAATTGTGGCAACATCATGCATTCGCAACCCCCAAACTCATCGGGGGAGGAAGAACAATCCACAGCCAAAGAGGCCAAATGCCCTCGGTGGAGCACATCACCACAGAGGCCCAGGCAGATAGCCAACAGGGCCAAATAACTTCTGACCTCACCAAAATAAAATCTGTTGTTTTATAATTGCTAGAGCAAATGACAGAGATCAAACCTACCTTAAAAGCCCTGGCCACATGGGTAACTGATGCAGAGGTCTGTATTTCCTCATTTTAGGACCTCAACACAAAAATGGAACCTGAAATAATCCATCTGTGCAGATCCATACAATCTCTGGAAGTAAAAGTAGATGATTTGGAGGGGAGGAATCGGCGGAATAATTTATTCATCCTGGGTCTACCTGAAGGTGAGGAGGGGGTCAACGCAGAGAAATTTACCCAAAAACTATGTGCTAAAATAACAGGGCCTTTGCCTAATGGCCCTGCCTATGTTGTAGAAACGGCATACAGGTCGCTGCGGGCAAAGCCCTTGACAGAAGAACCTCCACAGCTGCTGATCTTGAAATTATTAAACTATCTGTACCGGGATCATATTCTTAAGAATTCTTAAGAAACCTGTTGCTGAGTTAAAAATATTTTGGAGATGCTTTAGGAGGTTTGACTATGTTAATTTCATGATTGATGTAGAAAATATTAATTGGAATAGATTGGAACTGATTCCTACAACATCAATTGCTTGGGAATTCTTTTTAAGTGAATTTTTGTATATCTGTAATAAACATGCACCTCTGAAATCAAGATTGTTAAAAAAGGAAGGAAATGCTTGGTTTACTCCTGAGTTATATAAAATTAGGAAGGATAGGAATAAAAAATGGAAGAAAGCAAAAAAGACTATGTTAAATCAGGATTGGGTTTCCTATAGGCAGGCTCAAAATTTATACACCACTAAAATTAAGGTAACAAAACAACAGTTTGTTCGTTCTAAATTGGAGGCCAATCATAAAAAGGACTCGTGGAGATTTTGGGGAATTATTTCAAATTTAATGGGGAAAAATAAACAAATCTGCATAAATAAAATAGAGAAGGATGATATTGTATTGCCACCGGGAAAAGGAATGGTCGATGCTTTTAATGATTATTTCTCAAGAGTGGCTTTATTAAGTTCCTCAGATGGGACTTATTGGGAACAAAATGAGACTTTGAAGTTTAATCCCACAGATATTAATATAGAAGACAGATATATAGGTGGCTTTGATTTTGCCCATATTTCCCCGGAAGAGGTATGTTCTGAACTTTTGAAGCTAGATATATATAAAGCGAAGGGATCAGATGAAATTCCACCAAGACTGCTGAAATATGCAGCCCCTTGTATGGCATATCTCTTGGCTTATATTTTTAATTTATCAATCCAAAGTGGGGAATTTCCTGATGGGTGGAAGACTGCAAAGGTTAGACCTATATTTAAATCTGGTAGTAGGAGCGAGCTAGGCAATTATCGGCCTATATCGCTCTTGTCCCAAATTTCTAAAATATTTGAGAAGATAGTATCTAGCCAACTGAGAAGTTTTCTGAAGATAATAATAAATTAACATATTTTCAATCAGGTTTCAGGACTTTTCATAGTACACAAACAGCCTTGATGAGGGTTGTAAGCGATATCCAGCTGAGTCTGGACAGGAGGTTAATGATAGAAGCCTTGTTTATAGATCTTTCAAAGGCATTTGATATGCTTAACCATCGAGTTCTCCTGTCCAGACTCAGCGGGATTGGCTTATCCCCTCAATCTGTAAAGTGGTTCTCTTCCTACTTGACGGGCCGTAGCCAATTTGTAGAAGTGGGCCCTTATAAATCTAGGGTATTAGAGGTGAAAAATGGTGTACCACAGGGTTCGATATTGGGGCCTCTGTTATTTAATATCTACATAAATGAACTTAAAATTACATCAACGGTTGCCCGGTGCCATATGTACACAGATGACACCATATTATATGTAGAGGGAGATACTTTAGAAGTGATTAATATGAGGCTACAATTGGCCTTTGATGAAGTACAGGAGTTTTTAAAGTTGAACCATCTCATTTTAAATGCTAACAAAACACAGTCACTTTTGTTTAAAAATAATAAAAAACAAAATTTATATTTGGAAATTAATACTAAGGAAGGCATAGCCATTAAGCAGGTGGATTCATACAAGTATTTGGGAGTTTGGTTAGACCCATGTTTGGGCTGGGATGTTTATATTGGCTCCCTTATAAACAATATAAATAGGAGACTGGGTGCCCCATATAAGTATAACAGGTTTATGACTAGAGAGATTAGTTTGAGTGTGGTAAATTCTCTTTTACTCCCAGTGATTGATTATGGCAATCTGCTTTATGGAGGGGCTACTGGAAAGTATACAGATAAAGTGGATTTAGTTTTTTGTCTGTTAGCTCATTTTATACTGGATGCCCCTTATAGAACCCATAGGTGTACACTTTTTAAGGAATTAAATTGGCATAAACCTGTTGTGAGAAGAAACTTACACTTGTTACAATTTATGATTAAGGTTTGGTACGGGGAAGTACCTAATTATGTAATTGACCTCTTTGAAGTTAGGAAAACAAAGGAATGTTTGACAGCCTCTGTTGGAACCCAATTTGTTTCAATTAAACATAACTTGAATATCGGAAGATCTTCTGTACCTGCTAGAGGAACAAGATTATGGAATAAATCTCCCCTAGAATTGAGAAAATATAGAACTAGATATAATAAAAGTGAATTAAGGAATTGGTGTACTACTGTATTACATAATACTACTACAAGCATTAATTGTTAGTGTCCTAGATATGTTATTGTGCAATGTGATTGATTGTTGTATATTAATTTTTCCTTATTTATTGCTGTATTGTGATTGTCCGATCCTATATGTTGTTTTTAGTGATTTGATGTTATGTCCTTTTGATGTGGAACTTTATTTTATTGTGACATGGAACTTCATTGAAAATGAGCTCTGCTCAACTGAATGTATCCTTTTATTCATTACGAATAAAAAATGATTTACTACTACTACTACTACTTACAGTCTGGACAGTATCCAATGGGCCGGGAAAAAGATTATGATTGTACCGGACTTAACCTTTAAAGTTCGCCAAGCCAGATCTGCTTACCGCCCTGTCTTGAACAAATTATGGGTTGCACAGATTAAGCACAGACTCTTGCACCCTGCTAGGTTAGAAATTGCGTTGGGTTCTGGAAAAAGGCACTTCGAGTCTGCAGATCAGGCACTTGGGGAATTATCTAAGCTCTTCCCTAACCTCTTCTTGTCTAAAACCTGACTGGCTAGATAACTACAACCTGGACTGATGTAGATTATGAATAACCAAGTCGTGGAAGCCTCAGTTACCTCATACTTACGTTTGATTTGCAGCTAATCTGTTGGTTGTGTAGATTGTGCAGTTTACTTTTAGTCCAATTTAGTACTTTCTATAAAAGGGCATTTTAAAAGCTCTCAATAATATTTCAGGAGTAATTTCTCATCTGTATAATTGCCTAGTAGGGGAGCTCCACCTATTGGCCAACCAGCTCAATCGTTTTTTGTATGTCCTTATACAAATGGAGCAAACCTGATTGTTCTGTTTGTGAAGGCTCCTTAGTTTTCTGCTTAAACATTTATAAAGTGGCTTTGTATTGTGATATTTCCCTGAAGAGCTGATACCACCTACTAGCCTAGAAACTATATACACCTTTTTTCCTTTTTTCTTCTCTTTCTTTTGAAACTAGCAAGGCACTATTATATTGAAAGGTCAATTAAGTTAGCAAGATATGCTGAAAACGGCTAGAGGTGTTTTGATTTTAACAACATATATAAAATATAATTACTCTTATGTTTTTTCTCTTTCCCCTTTTATATTTATACTGGAGCTGTGATTTGTTGTTGGACAAAGGAAGACAGGTACTTAAAAAATGTTCCACTGTTTTTTGTTGTTTTTTTTTTTAGTCAGTGACACTACCTCCTATCAGGGCTGGTTATGGGGGCTACTCTCACCCTGTACCATACCAGTTAGAGTTGGGGAGTTAGCACTAGACCTGGTTGAGAAACTAATACTGTAAATAGATAAAGTAAATTGAGTTTATATAGGTTTCATGTTTTATAAACTGTCTGTCTGTTGTTGGGAAGGATTTTTTTGGGGGGAGGGGGTACCAGTGTGCTCATATCCTAGCTTACAATTTGCCATCCAACCTGTTTATTTACTCTATATGGCTAGTTACCTGTCATATATATTGTGGAATGTTAAGGGCTGTAAGGATAACAAGAAAAAATATACTGTACATTGCTCGGGCATCTGGCTCATCAGTTAGATAGGGTTAGCGAGTGAGGTATTTAGTAACTAAGGATCTAGGTTCGAGCAGACTTGATAGACCATAAGGCCTAATCTGCTGGCAAATAGTATGTTAGTATGTAAAATTGTTTTTGCGGGCTTTTAGTCAGGTTTTTTAGATTTACTTTGTTTAGTGAATCGTATTTACAATACTCCAGTGTGTTTTCCATCTTGCACTGGGTGAATTGTATTTCTCAGTTCCAGAAAGCCATTTTTCTTTGTTTGTCTGGCTGACTTCTGGGGTTTGTGATGCGGTCCATGGAAGCGAGCTGCTCTGTAGGCATGAGAGAGGCTTTGGAGTGAATCTGCAATCCACGAATTGGTCCCATTACCCACTGCGTCTACCCTACAGTGAGAGGGCAGGTGGGATGAGTGAAGAAAGGAGCTGTCTGTAGGAGTTGGAGTAAGCCTCGGGGATTTGGACTGCATTCAATGGACCTTGAAGTTTGACTTTGCTCCTAGCGCCATTTTGAGAATATTGCAAACAGAACGAGTGAAGAAGCTGCTGCTTATAAAGTATTGTTACAAATATGGACATACTTTGTGGAATCTCCAAAGGTCGCTAAAGGAGTGTGTTTACTGCAGCAGAGGATTTGGGACTGAGACAGGTGGGGGGGGGGCTCCTCACCTGTGTTGGGGTTATTCTCGCTGGTAACCTCATACGACCAGGCGGGAGGTATCTGACGATTCCCTGGGGAACTATGAGTCGATCCAGTTTCTCCTAGGCCTCCTGCAGGCTGAGTTTTGTGGCTTGTCTTTTGGAAGGTCATAGTTGTGGATTGTTGGGGGTTGGCTGGTGAGGCCTTTGGGTGATTTCACCTGGAAGGGGGGGCCCCCCTCTAGGTTCCTGGACTGCATGGTCCCTGCCTTCTGCTGTAGTGGGATTCCTAGATTACCAGAAAGAAGCCAACAGTGTGACATGTGCATATTGGATTCTGCTGTTAGACTTAATTTTCTGGATATGGATTGTTTTTTCCTTTTTTTTTATATTTTAATTTTTGATGGATTGGACCCATTTATAGTTCACATCATAAGTTTTGTTGCTGCCACCCAGTCCTGGTGAGAGAAGAATCTGCAGTGGGATATGGACATTTTTGATATCATTGCCTGGGGCGGGGGCCTCCTAGCTTACTTATAAGCACTCTGCTCGATTTATTTATTTTTTTATTTATTGGACTCATTTACAGTTTACTTTATAAGCTCTGCTATTGCCACCCAGCTCTGGTGAGAGCAGAATCTGGAGTGGGAAAGTACTGATTGCATTGCCTAGGGGAGGTGGGAGCTTCCCTGGCTCATATATATCTCTTTGGACTCAAATGTTGGAACTGTGGACTGCTGCTTTTTGCTACCAAGGATTAATCATATTTTGATTTATTTAAGGGGATTGTTTTGTATGATTTAGGGTTTATTTTTTCTTTTAATCATAGTAATATTGGTCAAAGAAAATTCTGCACACGGATTGAGTTGTGAGAATAGTGCCAGATGCCGGCTTCCACAGTTGTGCACTATTCCCTCTCCACTCTTCATGCCCTCCGCCCCTTCTTCACTCCTCCCCTTGAGTTTATAGTTTACCAACGCTGTAGAGCACTTGGTATTGTACACAGGAGGTGGAGGGGGGGTGGGGGGTTTGGAACAGTGGAGGGGGAATGAGGGGAGTCATCGTATTAGGGTGGTGAAATCCAGGAGACACCCTGGGGCGAAATGGAATCCAGAGCGTGGTTCTACATGTCTGGCTTCCATACCCAAGGGCACCACCAATTATGGTGGGCTGGTGGTTCGGGCAGCTCGGGAGGTTTGTCTGACTTGGGCGGTGTTATGCAATGCCAGGTCCATTAAAAACAAGACTGCAATTATTGCAGATCTTGTAGAAACAGGGGACCTGGCATGCATCACCGAGACCTGGCTGGATGAGAACTTTGGCCCCATTTTGGAGGCTCTTACACCGGCTGGGTACTCGGTGATACACCACCCAAGATTGAACTGTGGGGGGGGGGGGTTGCTGTCTGTTTCAAGATAGAACTTAACCTCTCTAGTGTACTAGTTGAGGAGGCTAAGTCATCTGAGTGTGTTGTAGCAGCAGGTGTAGGTTGTCGGATTGCTCTCATCTATCGTCCACCCAATGATGAGAAGCAATTCCTTCAGGAAGAGGCAGACTTCATCATCGACATGGCGTTTGAGTCACCCAGATTGATGGTTCTGGGTGACTTCAATGCCCAGTCGATGACTTGAATATTCAAGAAGCCCACAGCACTTCCTCCAGTTGATGACTTCTCTGGGCCTTACACAGGTAGTTACCACTGCTACTCATAAACACGGACACTCCCTTGACTTGGTCTGTCTCCTAGGAATTGAGACTTCTGACTTGGGGGTGGAACCAGTTGGGTGGTCTGATCATTACACCGTGGGGTTTAGTTTTAGCACCCCGCTTCGTAGGCCTGCCCCTGTAGAGATGATCAAGTACCGTCCTTTATGAGATATTAATTCTCATAGCCTACTGACGGTGCTTGACCTTTCATCCCTTTTGTTAGCAAGCAGTGACCCAGACACCCTCGAGACGGCCTATAATTTGGTTGTCTCGGTGGCGCTGGATCTCCTTGCTCCTGTCCAGGTTTGTCCTCTCTCTCCCTTTGCCCTCGATACCCTTGCTTTGATGGGACTTTGAGGGAGATGTGGAGACTAGGATGAAGGCTAGAGTGTTGTTGACACAAGTCTACTCTAGATGCCGACCACCTTAGATTAATGGACCATTATAAAGCCTATCAATCTGCAATCTCCCGTAAGAAGGCAGAGTTCCTGTCTGGGGAGATTACAGCAGCTCAGAATCGACCGGTTCAGCTTTTCTGCACTGTAGACAGACTGTGCAACCCAGCCTGTCTGCAGGTGCGGAAAGCTTTTTCGCAATTAGAGTGCGATGAGCTCACACGATTCTTTGCTAATAAGGTGGTTGATATTAGAGCAGCACTTCAACCGACACACTATAAATGCATTGCTTTTGATCAGCCCCCAGGTTTTCTTGGAGTACTTTCAGCCAACCGGAGTTCATGTACGTCATGTGGATTATCCAGGCTGTGCACCCTATGTACTGTAGTTTGGATCCCGGACCAACATCCCTAGTTTTGGGTTGTATTGATGTCATCAGTCTGGTCCTTGTGCAGATAGTCTGGTGCTCCCTGGAATCTGGAGAGTTTCCTAGCTCTCTGAAGGAAGCGGTGGTGACACCCCTCTTGAAGAAAGCTACCTTGGACCCAGACTGCCACACAAACTACAGACCTATTTCAAACCTTCCCTTTTTGGGGAAGGTGATTGAGAAAGTAGTGGCAGCACAACTGGAGGACCATTTGATCATCCATGATGTCTATGAACTGCTCCAGTCCAGTTTTCATAAGAGACACAGTACTGAGACAGCACTGGTTCGGGTGTTCAATGATCTACTGATGGCCAGAGATCAGAAGAGTCATTCTATCTTAGTCCTTCTGGATCTCTCATCAGCGTTTGACACCGTGGACCATGGGGTATTGCTAGGGCACCTGAGGTACATCTGTGGACTGTCAGGTACGGTCCTGAGTTGGTTTACATCATTCCTCACAGGTAGAACACAGAGAGTGGTGTCAGGAATTTATTCTTCAGACCCCATCTCTCTGTTGTGTGGAGTCCCTCAGGGCTTGGTGCTTTCTCTCATGTTGTTCACGGTGTACATGCTTCCCATCGGAGACATTGTAAGAGTGTATGGGCTGAGGTTTCACTGCTATGGTGATGATACCCAGCTCTACCTGTCTTTTACACCCACCCAGGTTGGAGCTGTCTCGGTCTTTAACAACTGTCTGAAGGAAATCCAGGAGTGGATGGATGCCAGCTGGCTGAATTTGAACTCAGGAAAGACAGAGGTGTTGGTAGTGGGCCCGTGTCACCAGATAGGGGGGTTGGGAGCTGGTTCACCTTCGGGAATTTTTCTCGATGGTGTCTCACTCCCGGCCTCTGAACAGGTGCGTAACCTGGGGGTGATTTTTGATGAAGGGCTGACCCTGCACTCGCAGGTGTCAGCCGTCGTCAAATCTTCCTTTTACCATTTTAGGAATATCGCCAGGATTAAGCACTTGGTTCTGTCTGGAGACCTTCTCACTTTGATCCAGGCCTTTGTGTCCTCACGCTTGGATTATTGCAACTCCCACTACCTAGGGCTGCCTGGGGTAGAAATCTGCCACTTGCAGCTAGTGCAGAATGCAGCAGCCTGGCTATTGACGGAGTCTCCCCGATCCTGTCATATTTCGTCGGTTCTGCGTGAACTGCACTGGCTGCCTGTTCAGTGGCGGATCACCTTTAAAGTTGGCTTGCTGACTTTTAAAGCCCTACACAGACAGAGCTCTGACTACCTGAAAGAGCTCCTAGTTTTCTACCGCCCCGGACGATCTCTGTGCTCAGCCGACGAGGGGTTGCTAGAGATTCCAAGGGTATGTTTAAAAACATTGGGGGCAAGAGCTTTTGAGTATGCTGCCCCTACCCTTTGGAATTCTCTACCCCGCCGGCTTCGGGAGTGCACAACTGTGGAGGGATTTAAACAATCCCTAAAAACGTATTTGTGGCTTCAGGCTTTTGGTTAATTGATACAGCTGATTTTATTAATTGATGTTCTCTTCTTTAACTGTTTTATTTTTGCGTGTTGTTAGTATTTTAAGGTGTGTTTATTTATGAATTGTAAGGTGCCTTGGTTGTTGATAAAGCACTTAATTAATAAAATGTTATTATTATTATCTATCCCCACAGATTATGTTTTTGCAAGAGACTCACCTGCTCGAATCTCAAACAGCATTTTTGGCAAAATCGTGGGTGGGGAAAGCCTTTGGGGCTGGGAATAGCACTAGGCAGCAAGGAGTGGCGACCTTATTTTCAAAGGCCACTACTGTCACCTTATTAACTGAGAAGAGAGACCCTGAAGGGCAATTTATTTTCCTACATGTTTTTTTAGACGACTGGGAAATATTGCTAGGATCAATATATGGCCCCAATTTAGATACTCCGAGTTTTTTTCCTACCTTGGCTTTGGAAATATCCCCATATAGTCATCTACCCATAATATTGGGAGGCGACTGGGATTTAGTCCAATTAAATGATTTAGATCGTACCTACCGCTCCAAACCTAGCTTATCACCCGGGCAAAGGGCACTTAAGGAATTTATGGACCAGCTGGGCCTTATCGACCCATGGAGACTTCTCTATCCCTCTACTAAGGATTATACCTTTTTTCAGTTCCTCACCAAGTATTTTCCCACATAGATTTTTTCTTAATCACGAAGGAGCTAGTACCTTGGTTACGACATTGTTTCATTTCGGCAAGATTCCTCTCTGACCATTCACCTATTACCTTGCAACTGGAAATACCATCTCTCTCCTTGCGCCCTCATACTTGGTCTCTAAACTATCAACTTTTAAAGGAATCATTTGGTTTCCCAATTGCAACAGTACATGCAGATGGTAATCCAACAAAATATTTCAGCCCCTATGCCTTACAATTTTATTTGGGGTAGCTTAAAATCTGCCAGGAAGGGTGAACTTATGAGACTAGCCACACAAAAACTAAATAAATAAAATAAAAAAATAAATAAATTAAAAGGAAAAAAAAAATGGAGTCTTTATTTCTGACCTACTTTCCCAAATACGCTCAATGGAACATTCTCTGTCACCCTCATCTACGGTTGCATATAGGGAGAAACTAGGTCAGCTTAGGGCTCAGTACTCAAATTATTTAGTATCTAAGGTGGATAAAGTGGTGAATAAGATTAAAGCTACTTATATAGGTCAGGGGGAAAAAGCTGGTAAGCTTTTGGCTATGAGGATTAAACAGCAAACTAGTTCTAGATGGATATCCTCCTTGAGAGACCCAGATTCAGGTCTTATCACCACCAACTCTCAGACAATGGGGGACATATTTTCTAAATTTTATTCCTCCTTGTATACTGCTCCACCCCTTCCTAATGCGGAAACTGATCCAAACATGATGCAATTTTTATTGAAGGCACAACTCTCAACTTTCACCGAAATACAGAGGCTATCGTTAGTAAGCCCGATTAGTCAAGAAGTTTTTACAACTCAGTAACTGTATTTGACAGTCACTGAAAAGCCCCTTCATGAGTTAGGGCTACAATACCAGTTTTTCTAACTTCATCCAACATATGGGAAAGAGGAAGGTGGTATCTAGCCTTTACAAATTTCTATTGAGTTATGACCTGTCTGTGATCCCCAGCTCTGCATTATACTGGCAGAATTTGTTGAAATTAGATTGGTCTATGAACCAGTGACAATCCATCTGGTCTTCAATTTATGCTTATTTGAAGCAAGATCATCTAAGACTTACACAATTCAAAGTTTTGAATAGTTTATATTTAATACCAAGCATACTCTATCAAATGAAAAAGTTACCCACCCTGGCCTGCTCAACCTGCCAGGCAAAAGTGGCCACCTTATATCATAAACTCTGGGAGTGCACCACTGCAAAACAGCTGTGGTCTCTGATTTTTAAGAAACTAACTCCCTAATTTGGTGATGATCCCTACTTTAATTTAGAAATCTGGCTTTTAGGGGATTATTCGAAAATAAAATATCCTAATCATAAATATTATATGACAGTGTCCTTGGCAGTGCCTAAACTACTCCTAGCAAAACATTGGATGGGTAACTGGACCACATCTCTATCTGAATGGATTCAAGAATGTCTAATGGCTATTGCTGCTGAGCGCATAGTAACAGGTTATAACTCCACTTCACACCAAATTTGCCAGCGTTGGTCTCAGCTTTATGACCATTGCTTAAATAAGCATGGGGTGGGTTATATTTCATTCAGTATTAGAGGTTATATACATAGACTTTTTAGTTGTAGAGTGCACTGGTCAGGGTTGGGGGGACTGGTGGGAGGGTAGACTAGTTTTGACTGTACATGTTTGTTGTATGTTCCTTTATACTCCTTTTATGTTCTTGTTGTTTTCATAATCTTTGTTATTCCAACAAGATGATTCCCATGGTTTAATGGTATTTCATAAAAAAAAAAAAATCAATAAAGTTTACTATGTTTAAAAAAAAAACAAACCTGACAGGTCTGCACAGGCTGCCCAGCCATTGCCAGAGGGGGAAGCTGATTCACTGTTTCCAGGAATGGAAAAGAATAATCACAGACAGGCAGGTCCTGGAAACAGTGAGTCAGGGGTCTGACCTTCCAGTTCAAAAAAATTTCTGAAATGCAGGGTCACAAAACTTTCATTCTTCATACTCCAGCAGAAAAACTCTTGTTGGAGTTAGAGGTAAAAAAAAGTTGCTGCAAGCAAATGCAGTGGAGACAGACCCTTCCTCACAGTGGGAGGAGGTGCTTTACTCAAGATATTTCTGGACCCACAAGAAAAATGAAGAATGGGGCCCATTTTAGACTCGAGATACCTGAACAAACATTTTAAGAAGGAAAAGTTCAAGATGGTAACACTGGGATCAGTGAATCTTCTTTGAGGAGATGTTTTTCATCAGGCCACACCTTTGAAACTATATGCGCATCAGCACTATGACCACATGGAAACTTTGTAAGCCAGGGGCCGCCCATGATAACATCACGTACCAGTGTCTATATAAATGTTGGTGGCCCCTCCTCTGCTCAGTACTTTTCCCACCATCGATGAGACTTGGACTCACCAATGGAATTGCCGCTGTAAAAAGCCACTGGTTTTCTTTATTTTTTCCTTATGCTACTAGTAATTACTTATATAGTGATTTTCAGTGACCAGTATGCCTTCAAAAAAAACATCAAAGCTTTTTCTGTACTGTGATTGTGTCATTGAGACACAGGTCAGGAAGCAAAGGCAAACCAGGAAAAGTCATACAATTCTCAAGTAGTGTTTTATTATCATCAATAACAATAAAAAAACTTGTGCAGGATAGATTTTATACAAGCAGTTTAAACAAAACAAAGTCCTTCATCTGAGGATATTTCTAATTCTAAATTTTAATCTCTCTCTCTCTCTCTCTCTCTCTCTCTCCAACAAAGGATTGCTCTCTTTATATGTAATGTATTTTTCTGACAATTAACTTCTGCATCCTGAGCTTGTTAAGATACTGCCTGTTTCTCACAAAATGTATCAGAACTTGTCAGTTTCCTTCCTTGTAGGTGCAACAAAATAGAACATTGTGTCCCAGAACTAATCTGTTCACAACTCTGCAAATAAGCTTGTGGAGGTCAAACTGCATGTTAAGGTTAACCCCCTGAGTTCCAAATAGCATCTTGCAATCATTTCAACAATATAACTATATACATTTTCAAACCAGAGAACCCAGTTTCACATAAAGTTCCACATTTATTTTTATAACCACAGATAAGCAAGGGGAAAGAAAAGATAGCAACAACAAGAAACAGCAAGTGAAGGCAGGGAGATAGTCAGAGGGGGAGAATCATGAAACTGTCAGAGTGATCAGTTCCTAGGTCCCCACAAAAAAATTTGATTGTGCAATCAGACAGACAAGAGACAGAAAAGGAGAGCACAGAACAGATCCTTGCCTTTAACTCTTTCTACATAACAAATGAGACAGGGTCTTATTCAACCCAGTCACAGATTGCAGAGAGAAAATCTACAAGGATGATGCCTATGAAGTGTATGTCTGCTGCCTAGGCCTCTTTCACAGTGTGAAAGCCTGTGAGATCTATGGGGGATTCAACTCTGCTACCAAGTGATGTAGGAAGGGGCCTTTGGACAAATTCCTCCTTCAAAAGACCATAGCAGCAATATAACAGTAGCTGCAGGGTATATCCACGCTGCATGCTCTATTGACCAAACTGCAGGTGTCGAAGTCCCAGGAAAAATCCTCATTGGGGAGCCAAAAACACAAACATCAGGACAAGGACAAAGCTTCCTGTCCAGGTCACCCCTGTGTACTACAGGTACAACCCAAACTACAATGGCATCTGTTCTGGCAGTGGCACCAACTGGTCCCCTGATCATTGATAAGACACCAAGGTCAGGGCTTGGCATAGGCACTACCAGACCTATTACAGCTGGTATGTCACCCTTGTCCCTGGAAATTAAACCTCTGCTGTCGACTACTGCAGTTATGACCACTGCTCAAAGTGGTGTCGAAACACAGGCAGTACTCCCATCATTCTCGGACATGATACAGTGTCTGCTGCCAAACCTACCTTTCTCCAGTGGGCTCATCGATGGGGACTACCACAACTATCCTGTTGACACTGCAGTCTAATACATTGTGGAATAGAGCTCCTCAGCCACTGCTGAAGTAACTGGCGCAGGGTCATCCATTGCCATCGATAAGAGATACAACTACAATTGGGAATATAATTCTGACCTCGTAATGGAGGAGGAGGAGGAATGAGACTGTGCTGAGGATAGACAGTATATACATGGCAAAAGCTCAACAGTCTCCTCCTGCAAGTGAGGCCTCTGTAGTGAATATACCCAGGTCACCTCCAGAGGATCCCTCCTTTTTTTGCCATGATGCTGTAAATGCAAGCGTCCATGAGCTTTACTTCAGAGGAGCAGGATTCAGAACAGGATTTTACAAAAAAACTGCTAGAGTTTCTGAAGATGCCAGACTCTCTTTCTGCTATTGTCCTTCCCGTTTCCAAATTTGGAGGATGCTACTTACGCAGCCTGCTATAGGCCAAACAACATACCAGCTGTTCCCAGAAAGGTGGACAAAATGTATTTGGCCCCCCTCTGGAAAGCCTTACTATAATAATCAGCCTGAGACTGATTCAGTGGTGATCACAGCTGCCCATGATAGATCCAGAGCACCTAGACACCTGTAATGATGGGAGGATGCAGATCTAAGTTTAAACAGCTTTACTAAAACACCAGTAACACACAGGTACATGCACAACAACTTCTAAACTGTAACTGGTGGGTTCTCAGACTGCCAAGCTCTATTTGTATAAGATTCAAACTATAGTGACATCACGCAATGCGTGCATCATTAATATGCATGAACTTCACATCATCACTTCTCCCTCCTTTAGACAGAAGAATAAACAATAAATTTAATACTTTACAGTCCCATAGTTTAGGTTCTTGATGCAGTTTAGTTCCAATATCAGGTGGGCCTCTGGATGACCTGCCCACTCACCCAGCTTATTGTGATTGGGCTTAAGTCCCAGGTGTGCAGGTGCGCTGGGGCTGCTGCTGTCACCACTGATGTCCCTGCTGGTGGATCTTTGTGAGAGTCCTGCTGCTTGGGTGCTGCTATGGCTGCAGCTCCCTCCTCCGGCCAGTCCTGCTCTTCTGCTACTGGGTCAGTCTCTCATTAGTCAGCCATTGCTCCTGCTCCCGCTCCACTGAGTCATTTTTCTCCTCTTGCAGCCTCTCTCTCTCTCTCCACCACACTGGTAGCTCCCCCCCTCAGCTGAACATTGGGATAACAGTTCCACCTCACCAGGGAAACTTTGGACTGTAGCTCAGGAATGCTGAGAATGTCTCTATAGTGTATGGTGGAACGTCGTTCTCCACCGAAATCGATCATTTTCAAAACCTTGTAGTCACACACTAGTGACGTTCGCAGTACAACAGAATGATGTTTTCTACTGTACTGCGAACGTCACACTGTGTCCTCGAGCAGCATTTGACAGTTAGGGCTCACTCCATAGACAGGACACATGGCGAAAGCAGCAATATCGGGGCAGTATTAATGGTTAGTGTGAAAACGCTCACAATGTAAATTCTTTTTCCTTCTAGTAACTGTTTTATTTTTCCCAAAAGCAGGCGTTCCACCATACACTATAAAGAAAGTGCATGGGAACAGTTGACAACAGGACATCTTTCACCTCGTTGGCACTATGACAACGGGTTACCTCTCGAGCTGCGCTCTCGAGATAATCTGTCGTCATAGTGCCAACTCGGTGAAAGAAAAGCCCTGTTGTCAACCGTTCCCCATGCACTATCCTATATGTGATTTCTGCAGTAGTGCTTCCCTTGTGCCTGCAAGATGTAGGATCGAGGCATGGTGGCTGGGGATAGAATCCTTGCAGGAGTCCATTCATTCATCATGGTTCTCATGTAGACTGTCTGTCCAGAGGTTAGACCCGGTAAGTGCTGTGCACTCCTGTTATAGTAGTGCTGTTGTTTTCTTTGGTTAGCTTCCAAAGTGGTGCGGACATATGTAGTCACTATCTTAGGATTTAAAAGCTCTGGCCTGATCGGTAATTTCTCGTTCTGCACCCCATCAGCAACTGTGCTGGGGAGCCCGTATCTTCCATTGGGGTATTTCTGAGGTCCAAAGGTGCCAAATTGGGATCTTTGTTGTCCTGTTTTGCTTTCTTGAGCAAATATTTTACTGTTTGTACAGCCCTCTCCTCCATCCCATTACTCTGGGGGTACCTTGATGACATTGTCACATGTTTGAACTCATAAGCCCTTGCAAAACTGGCAAATTCAATGCTAGTGAACTGTGACCCATTATCAGTTATCAATGTTTCCGGGTGTCCCATGTCTAGCAACTTGAGATTGACATGATTAATTACAGTCTCACTGTTGTATCTTGTAACTAAGATGTCTCAATGAACTTTAAGTAATAGTCTAGCAAGATCAAGTAGTTCACTTTGCAAAATTCAAACAGATCAGCTCCTACTTTTTGCCAGGGCCTGTCTGGGATTTCATACTTTATTTAAGGGCTGTTTTGTTTGCACTTTCCTGTTGCTGATACAAATGCCACAGTTGGACACTAGATCTGTGATTTGACTGTTCATTCCAGACCAGAATAGCACATCTCAAGCCCGTCTCTTACATTTTTCAATCCCTAAATGGGATCCATGTAGTTTAGTAAGCATTTCTTTCCTAAGTGACACTGGAACTATGAGTCTCCCCTCTTTAAGCAGCAACACACTTTCTGTAGTGATTTCCTCCAGGAAGAGCCAACATAGCCAACATTGTCTGATTAGAGGGTCCACCTGGAATTGTGCAGCTGGCCGTCCATTTAGCACAGTCTCTTTTAACTTAGTTAATTCAGTGTCTTTCAGCGTTTCTTCTTGAAACTGTTGCAGCTTTTCATCAGTTATCGATATTTTCACAATAGTATGAACTTCAAACTGGTCAGTCATCTTCCATAACTGGGCTCTTATATACTGCTCTACTCAGGGTATCAGCAATATGCAGTTCCTTGTCAGGTTTGTACTTTACTTATAAGTCATATTTCTGTAATTTAAGCATCATTCTTTGAATTTGAGGTGGGGCAGTGTGCAGCATTTTTTTAAACAAACTTTCAAGAGGTTTATGATCTGTCTCTACTTCTACTTGCTCTCTGCCGTACATGTATTGATGGAATTTGGTGCAGCCATAGACAATAACTAACATCTCTTTTTCTATCTGAGCATAATTCCTCTCGGGTTTAGATAAGGATCTGGATGCATAGGCCACTGGTCTAGTCTCTTGTAACAAGCAGGCTCCTAGGCCTTCAGACAGTGCATCCACCGACAGAACTATGAGCTTGCTCAGGTTATAGTAGACCAGCACTGGGGGGTTCATAATAATTCATTTGAGCTCTTTGAACACATGTTCATGTCTGGCTTCCCAGTGTCATGCTATGTCTTTTTCTAACAGTTCCTTCAGTGGCTTGTTAATTATTGCCATATTGGGTACGAACCTGGCTAAAAAGTTTATCATCCTCATAAACCTTTGTAATTCCATAACATTTTTGGGTGTAGGCATGTCCACTACTGCTTTGATTTTTTCTGGGTCTGCCACTAGCCCTCCCATGGTCAATTTTTGCCCAATATAAGGAACCTCCTTCAGGCCTATTTTGGATTTTTGCAGATTTAATGATAGGTGTCACTCTCAAGCTCTCTGCAGCACCTTTTCTAGTCTCACATTATGTTCCTGCATGTTTGATCCCCAAAGTAAAATGTCATTTATGTGAGTTTCTACTCCCTCTAACCCCTCAAATATTTGAGCTATTTTTCTCTGAAACACCTCTGGGGCTGAGCATATTCCAAATAGCATTTTTTTTTTAAAACATATACCTTCCATATGGGGTATTGAAAGTCATTAATTCAGAGCTGGGCTCGTCAAGCTTAGTTAGCCAAAAGACGTGCCTCACATTATTTATTTATTTAAAATGTGA
Organism: Neoceratodus forsteri; assembly: GCA_016271365.2. Classification (NCBI taxonomy): domain Eukaryota; kingdom Metazoa; phylum Chordata; order Ceratodontiformes; family Ceratodontidae; genus Neoceratodus; species Neoceratodus forsteri. The sequence goes on from CM028129.1 coordinate 672,425,447, forward strand.
TGACCAGGAAAGGCACACTGAGCCAAGGCTCATTTGCAGGTGCAACCCGGGTACAGTTTGTACAGGAAGTATCAAGAGAAACAGAAAGTATAGGCAGTAATCACAAACATTAAATATACAGTACAGTACACTTATTGAAGATGTAACATTTGGTCAAATTAGGAGTGTGAGAGAGATGAGGAGAGGTCTGCTAGGGGTAGCATCGATGGTGAGTTGGAAAGGGCTGAATGGTGCCTCTGTGGCGCATTTGGACCAATTGAGCATTTAGGATGATGCAGGTTAGGTAGGAGCCAGAGGAGCTGGGTAAAAGCAGAACAAGAAGGGACCTTGTGAAGGTCGGAGGGCAAAGAGTTCCAGAGAAGGGGAAGATGGTATGAGAAGGTGAATTGGCTGGAAAGGGTGAGAGGGCAGGGGAGGTGGAATATACAAGGGTCCCTGTGGCGAAGAGAGTAGTTTGGGGGGAGAGGTTTGATTGAGTAGGGACGTGAGGTATGGGGGGAGGAGACCAAACCAGAATTTCGCTAAGAGGGAGGCGCAGTGGATGGTACGCCTGTGGGAGAGCGGGGCGATGGAGAGTGGAGCATAGAGCAGGCACTGGTGAGTGAGGGGGGAGAGGCAGTGGCGAAACGGCAGAAGGAGTTGAGCAGGATGTCAAGTCTGGAGAGGGAGGATGTAGGGGCCATACCATAGACTACGTCTGCATAGTCAATAACTGGCAAGATTGTTTTGCGTACGAGCTCGCATCGGGTGGGGATCGGTAAGCAGGATTTGTGGCAGTAGAGGATAGCGAGTTTTGGTCGGAGTTTAGTGCAGATTGCCTCAATGTGGGTGGAGAAATTGAGGTGACAGTCCAGCCATACACCCAGGTATTTGAAGGCTGAGACTTGCTCCAGTGATGAGCCGTCGAGGGTGGAGAGCGCTGGGGGGGGGCTGGGAGGATTGTCAGCTTCTGTCTGGAGCCAAAGACCATGGAGACCATCTTTTTAGCACTAAGAGTGAGTTGGTTCTCGAGGAGCCAGGATTGGACTCTGTTGAAGTCACTTTGCAGAATGGAGAGGACACTGTCATGGGAGGTGCCTGAGGCAAAAATGACTGTGTCATCTGCGTACAGATGGATGTTGGAGGAGAAGCAGATGGAGGGAAGGTCGTTTATGAAGAGAGAGAAAAGGATGGGGTGCAGAATAGATCCTTGGGGAACGCAGGATACGATAGGGAGAGGTTGGGAGAGAGTGCCACCAATTTGAACTGATTGTTGCCTGTTGTGGAGGTATGAGTGGAGCCAGGCGATTGCTGGGGGGGTGAGGCCGAAATTGCAGAGTTTGCAGAGCAGCAGCAGGTGTGATGCTGAGTCAACGCTTTGGCCAGGTCTATGAATATGGCGGCTGTGATTTGACTGTTCTCCATGGCCGAGAGTATGGAGTCAGTGACACTTAGAATGGTGGTTATGGTGGAGTGGTGTTTTCAAAAACCAGACTGGACTGGAGAGAGTAAGTTGTTAGCTGTGAGGAAGACAGACAGTCTGGACAGTATAAAGGATTCCTGGACTTTGGCCAGGGATGGTAGGAGTGATATGGGCCTATAGTTTCCCGGTTGGGAGGGTTCGCAACCTTTGTGCAGGGGGATGACTTTGGCAGATTTCCAGGCTACAGGTACAGTGGCAGTGGATAGAGAGAGGTTCAGTATGTGAGAGAGGGGGGCAGCAATAGCTGCTGCTGTGATATGGAGCATTTTAGGGTGTATACCGTCTGGGCTGGATTTGGAAGAGTTGAGGGAGGAGAGAGCATGGTATACTTCAAGGGGTGACGTGGGAGGAAAGACAAAGCCAGAGGCTGTGTACAAAGGTTCAGCTGAGAGTGGGGGGAGAGTTGGGGATGGCACAGGAGACAAAGAAATTGTTGAAGAGGTACGCCACTGTGGTGGGATCCGAGACTGTTGTGCTGTCTAATTTGAGGGACGGACATGCCTGTTTCATGGGAGGGTCAAGAAGAGCGTTGATCAGCTTCCAGAAAGAAGCATTGGGATTTTGGTTTTGAGTGAATTGAGCTTTAAAATAGGAAGATTTAGATTGCTGGATGGCTTTGGTGCAGTTATTCCTGAGGTGTTTGTACATTTGGAGATCATGAGCTGTGTGGGAGGATTTGTAGAGCCTCCAAACTTTGTCCCTGGAGCGACACAAGGTGATGAGGTTGGCTGTGATCCAGGGGTGGTGGTGGTGTTTTACCCTAGTTTTTCTTAGGGGTGCATGTGTGTCCCAGATCCTCAGGAAGATACCGCAGAACTGAGATAGTGCCAGGTCAACATCAGACAAGGAGAGGACCGGCAACCAGTCAGCATTTGCAAAGTTATGTAGCAAGGTAGGGACATTTAGGTGATGAAAGGGTCGAGACCAGATAAATTTGGTCTGGGAGAGTGGTGAGTGGATTTTACAGATGCAATAGGTGACGCAGTGGTCACTGAGGGTGTCGGAGTATATGCCTGAGGCAGAGATATGGGGGGGGTGGGAGGATAAGACCCAGTTCAGGTGGTTTTGGGACCGATGATTTAGGCGAGTAGGTTCATGGATTAGCTGGGATAGATTTAGGGCTTCGATTTTTAGGATGGTGGATTTTGCAGAGGGCGAGAGCCAATCAAGGTTGAAATCCCCTAGAAGCATGAGTTCCCCGTTAGAAGTTTTGGAGTGGATGGAAGTTATGGCCTTGATAATTGATTCGGGTGAGGCCTTAGGGGTGGCATATAGAGCCCCAATGTAGAGTGGGGAAGAGGAGGGGAAGGATAGATGTGCCACAATTGATTCGTGGGATGAAAGGCAAGATTTGTTAAACATGATGGAGCACGAGAGTGCTTGCCTGACGAACAGTGTCACAACCCACCTCATTTGCCATGGTTCTGATGGAATAAACTGTAGTCTGGGATGTTGATTGAGGAGTTTGGGATCTTGATGGATAGCCAAGATTCCGTGATGCAGAGTAAGTCTGGGTGATATTGGGTGACCCATAGAGTTAGGGCATCCATTTTAGGGAGGAGGCTCCTGGCATTGTGGTGAAAAATGTGGAGGCCCTTGGGGAGAGAGTTAGGGGATGGACTTGGTGGCAGTCCGGTTGAGGTGTTCCTGGACTCAAAAGGGCCAGGGTTCTAATGCTCAGAAGGTTTTTGTGCAAGCAAGCTGGGCCACAACTTCTACAGTTTTCATTGGATAATGTTCTCACCTTATTGCCTTGTTTAAATCTCTGGGGTCAATACATAGTCTTACCTTGTTAGGCTTTTCTATAACCGCCACGGAGATCACCCAACTTGTGGGTCTTTCAACCTTCTCGATGACTCCCATTTGTTTCATCTTGTCTAATTCGGCTCTGACTTTATCCCATAAAGCAAAGAACATTTCTGTCAGTGGGTTCACCGTTTTGTCCAACTTGATATGATATGTGCCGTCAAGGCACCCCAGTTCCTTGAATACTTCAGCATACTTGGACAGAATTTCCTCGGTGGAGTCCCCCTCCGTATTCACTGAAAACCATTTTTTTTTGCAAGCTGCATCGTTAATCATGTAGGCAGTTCCAGTAGTAGGGTCACATTTGTGTCCAGCACTTGAAATGTAATCACATGATATCTCTTTTTAAAACTTGCCGCCAAAGTGACTTTCCCTCGCACATCAAGCTGACGGCCCGAATATGAGATCAGTCTTGCCTTGGCTTTCTGAATAGGGTCTCTGGTTACTGTCTTGTACATCTTAAAGGGCATCATGTTGCACTGGGCACCAGTATTGGTTTTAAAACCCACTCTTTCACCTTGAATATTAAGGGTCACTTTCCAATCATTATTTTGTCCCTTCTCAGTCACAGTTTCAATACCATACTGATTCTCATTCTCACTCTCTGATTCTTCATTGAGTGCATGAACATTTGCACCTTTTCCAACTTTTGGTGTCCCTTACTAGCACAGGCTCTCTTGCTGTCATCTTATCTCCAGCTGCATTCTCACTCTTATGTCCTCCACTTTCTTGAAAGTAGCCATAAAAACTAATGATTGTTCAGGCATTGTCTCGTTCGTAGTTTTAAGCTGCATCTCACTTGATTCAGCTGCTGTGCATACGTCTATGGCCTTTTGTAAAGTTAAGTTAACCTCTCTTAATAATAGACATCTTCTGACACTATCATTATGAATGCCACAAATAATTTGATCCGTAATAAGGGAATCACATAATGAACCAAACTCACAGGACTTTGCTTTCAAACGCAGGTCTGTGACATAGACTACAGTTGTTCTTCTGGGTTCTGATTCCTGGTGTTAAAGAAATGTCTTTCAAAAGTAAGTTTTTTTTTGTGAGTTACAGTACCTCTCAAATTGGTCCATCACTTGTGCCAGGTTTTCTTTATCTTCTGCTCTGGCCCACTCGAATGTATTGTAGACATCCAGGGCTGCTACTCCGGCCACATGTAAGAAAGACATTACTTGGATCTTCTGGGACTTTTCTGCAATTCCTGTGGCCACAAAAATATTTCTATTTGTTGTTTAAAGTGGTGCCAGTTCTCTGCCAAATTGCCTGTAAGTTCTAGCGGTGTTGGTGGGGACAGGTGCTCCATCTTCTGACATCATGTAATGATGGGAGGATGCAGATCTAAGTTTAAACAACTTTACTAAAACACCAGCAAAACATAGGTACATGCACAACAGATTCTAAACTGTAACTGGTGGGTTCTCAGCCCGCCAATCTCTATTTGTATAAGATTCAAACTACAGTGACGTCATGCAGTGCGTGCATCATTAATATGCATGAACTTCATCAGAACACCTCAGTTCCCTTCCTCTTGATAAGGAATCCAGTAGATTGGATATACTGGGCAAACATACCTATACCTCTGCCTCTCTGGGCCTGCCTATTGCCAGTTACTAGGCCCATATGGTAAAATACCAGAATACCCAATGGAGGAAGGCTTAGGCCACTGCTACTGCACAGACCTTGACCGAGGGGTTTTTGCTGAACAGGAGTTAATTGAAACTCTGGCTGCTGGTTCTCATGTTCGTAAACATCTGATCCGCACTGCATATGATACCTCTGATTCCTTTGCCAGGGCTGTGGCCTCTGGCATCTGTCTCAGGCACTACTCTTGGCTCAGGGTAGCAGGTTTTGCCACTGATGTGCAGCAAACAGTTCTTAATGCCCCATTTAGGGGACAGAAACTGTTTGTCCATGATGTGGAAGAAGCTTTGAAAAACCTTCAATCATCTGGCAAAACTCTGAAGTCAGTGAAATCCCTGTACCATAACCAAGGTAGGGGTAAGGGTAGGGGTAATTTTCACCAATACACTGTCAGGGAACACAGGCATACTGACAGCAGGGTAGAGGCAGAGTTGCAAGGTATGGCCAGTCTCCCTCCCCACCCCAAGTGCCCATTCAAAAGCACCTGAAGGAGCTGGAGCCAGTGGCTCTGTCCCCTGGCTCAGCCTGACTCCTCATAACCCCCCCCCCCAACCACCATTACCTCCAGGGGTGGTTGTAGGGGGTCATCTGTTCCTCCATCTGGATCAGTGGAGGACAATGGCTACAGACGAATGGGTACTGGAGGCTATAGAGAAGGGACATGCTCTGAAGCTTCCTGACAACCCTCCAGACCATCCACCAGCTGTGAAAACATACTGACCAGGGCACATGTCCCTGTTGCTAGAGGAAGTGCAGACCCTGCTTCAAAAATGGACCATAGAACCTGTACCTCACAGACAGAGGTACAAAGGGTTTTATTCCACATACTTCCATATCCCAAAGTGGACAGTGAATCTGAGGCCTGTTCTAGAGCTCAGGAACCTAAACTTCTTCAGAGAATACAGGAAGCTTTGGATGGTCTCTCTGCAGGGCCTCCTTGTCCTGCTGCACACAGGGGACTGCATATGTTCCCTGGTTATGAATAAAGATTATCTCCATAACAAGATCAGAAAACCTCACAGGAAATATCTGAGGTTCCTGTTCCAGATGGAGCATTACCAGTTCAGAGTGTTACTCTTTGATTTGTCTTCTCCACCACAGGTCTTTTCCAGGTGCTTGGCGGTGGTGGTAGCAGCCCATTGCAGGGAAGGCCTGTATGTCTTTCATTACCTGACAACTGGCTATTAAAAGCCCACTCCAGGGACACATTACCACAGACTTTAGTTCAAACCAAACAGATATTCAATGGTGTGGGGGTGACAGTCAGCCTACCAGTGTCTGCAGTACAAAGGGGCAGTTCTGGATATGGCCCAGGATTCAGCGTTTCTGCTGCTGGACAGGGCAGACCACCTGACTGCACAAGCACAACTGGTACACGACAGTTGTTACGTCTCAGCAAGGACATTTCCATGCCTTCTGGGCCTTATGGTGGCAATCATTGTTACAGTGCCACTGGCCAGACTGCACATGCAGATCCCACACAGAGTCCAGTGGAAAAACTAACAGATGATTTAGAACAAAGGGTTCTAGTAATGTCTCCCTTGTGCAAAGTGCTCAAGTGGTGGACAGAGCACAGCAACCTGCTCAAGGGCATCCCATTCTTGATTCCTATCTCATATCAGAACCTCACTACGGATGCCTCAGGGTCAGGTGGGGAGCCTGCCTGGATCCTCTTCAGACACAAGGCACATGGAACCAGGTGGAATGCGCTTTGCTTATAAATGTTCTGGAAATGAGAGCAGTCCTGTATGGGCTCCAAGCATTCCAGAACCACTTATCCTCAGGTCCTCTGTTACTATGTGCTACTTGGCCTGTATCATAAGCCTATAGGCTCCAGCTGCCCAGACTGTTAGCTTTTGGTACTGCTTGGGACATGTGCCAAAGGTGTGGCCTGATGAAAGAGATATCCTCGAAGAAGATAGAACAGTTATGGAAAAACCTACAGTAACAGTAGATCTTCCAGCAATCAGGCTCACCATTGATTCACACCAATGATTTCTGAGCCAGAGGTGCTAGGACCCTGCAGGAGCCAGAACTTTTCAGGAGGGCTGGTGCTGAGGTAGGCTGTGGGCATGTGCAGTATTATAAGACTAGCTCACGCTGCATGGTTTGCCTTGGAACTGGCTCGCAGCTGCATCAGTTCCTTTTTTCCCGCCATCTAGTGTGCTTCAGCGATGATGATGCTCACCTGCCAGGAGTCAGAACTTCATGTCTATATGATGACAGCATTCAGTTCTTCTCAGTTTTAGTGTTTAAGGCTAGTGCTTGTTATTTTTGTGTCAGTTTAGTATTATTATTTAAAGTTTCTGTCAGTTTCTCTCAGCCCTACCGAGCAACAGTCGAAGGCCATGGAATGCAGCGGTGACAGTAGGGAGCCTCTTCAGGCATGCTGCTTTGGTGGCGGGGCCATGTCCAGTCCACTTCCTTCTGTGGAGGAAGGTTCTGATGATTGGCGGTCCTGTGTTCGGGAGGGAGGATAGCCCTGCCATAAACACAAAAATGAGGGCCTATTTCCAGTCCCAGTCAGGGACCTGTCACAGTTTGATGTTGAGTTCTTCCTCTTCCTGCCAGAAGGGGAAGAAATAGTACCACTTAAGGTTCCCCTCTGGTAGGTCTGCCGCGAGATCTTCGGCATCTCAGAGAAGAAGGCCTTACCCAGCACCATCAATGTCACTGATGGTTTCTGCTCATGGGCACTCAAGGTCTTGGGCCCGGATTCCCTCTCTGTCTTCCTGTGGGAACACCAGTGGACAGTTTCATCACTGGGCAGCTCTTATGGAGCAGTGCGTGCAGGGTCTGGTTCATTTACCCCTTCTTATGGAACCTGCCTCAGAACCCTTGGGGCTGGGGGCATAGGATCCGCAGTCGGGACCTTCCAGCCAGGTAGAGCATTTGGCTCCATAGACAACCTCCAGGTCCTTGCCAGTGATGGCACTGCTGACACCTGTTCCATTGGCCACACCCCCCACTTGCAGTGTCACTGTTTTGGGACCAGCTCAGGTACCTCTGCCAATCACTCCTATGCCAGCTGGACCTTTGGCCCCACAGGTGGCAGTGGGTTCAGTGTTGGGATCAGACCCTTTAGGGCCTGGCCCAGTGCCCTGCCCGGTGCCATACTTGGCACCACCCCTAGCATCAAGAGAGCCCTCAGCACCGCACCAGTCTCTTTGGTGGTCCTGTCACTGCCACCAGCTCCCCTTTTACCAGTGCCAGGACCATGCCAGCTCCTTCTCTGCCAGTGTTGCCTGTTTTGCTGACTCTGACGGCTGGGTTAGAGAACCTTAGGTCCACCCTCCCCCAGATCCTCTCCCTGGAGAGGATCTGGAGGGGGATGAATCTGACCCTGAACTCATTATTTCTGGGGGTGGCAACAGTGATTCTTTTTATACCCAGGATAATTTAACCCCAGACCCTTCTCCTGTTCCCCAGGAGGACCTTTCTTTTCAGGCTCTCCTTCAGAACATGTATGCAACTCTTGCTTCTGAGCCTTCCGCTATTGATCCGGGGAAATGTCTCTGTCTGGAGTGGCTCAGTGTTTCTACAACGCCAGTCAGTCCCATACCCCCTATTCCCCCTGCATTTGAGACTTTCTCAGAGGCAGTATGGGCTAGGCCTGCATCCATCCCCTCTGTCTGTAGGCAGATAAATCTGAAGTATACTGCCCCCAAATACAGACCTATCCTTGCTTCCCAGCCTATTGCTGACAAGATTGTCATTTGGGCTGAGAATGACAAGGTCCTTCACCCTCAGAAAGACACTGCGCACCCCAACAATAAGGAATTGTTGACGATAGACACAATGGGAAAGACAGCATTCACTGCTACTACCCTTAGCATGAGGATAACCAGCTACCAGGGACATTTCTCCAAGTATGAGTATGCCCTTTGGACTTCTCGTAAGTCTCTTGTGGAGTCCTTGCCTGAATCGGAGACTAAACACAAAATACTTCAGATTGTCTTTCATAGCATTGAGTCGAACAGTCATCAGTTGAAGGCAGCTATGTATGCCTTTGACACTGCCTCATGTTCTGCTGCTGCTGCTGCAAGAATCCGTATTAGAAGACACTCCTGTCCTCAGACATCTGACTTCTCCAATGACATCCAGCAACAGGTTATGACTGTTCCCCTTGATGATTTGTATCTGTTAGGTCAACACGTAGAACTGTCTCTTGAGGCCTCCCAGATGACCAGGACGGACATCAAAACTTCTCTCTTGTCCTTCGATCCTGTTGTTCCCTCTCTCCTTATGAAAGTCATGTCTTTGTCTGCTATCAGTAGTCAGTTTCTGTCAGTCATTGCTCAGATTTATTAGTCCTCACTAGTTGCTGTCAGTCAGCGTGCACTCAGTCTCTGTGTTCACCACTTGCTGTGCAGTACTTTTGGTTTCCTTCCTAAGGTACCTTTAGCTGAAAGGAATTAACTATTTTGCCTTTGGATACCCCGACAGGTAGGTAGTCCCACAAGAAACAGAGAGTGCGAATAGACAAAGTATCCACATATGACAGTCAAACAACACATTTGTTCAACTAGTTTCAGACTGTCAGCAATGTTGCACATGCATAACTCCTCCCAAAATGTTAGTGGTACCCATGTTACTTCATGTTCTTGTTCAGGAATCAACAGTAATAAATTTATCTGGTAAATATTTTAATCATAGATGAATTAGTCTATTTTTCAGTTCTTTCTCTATGGATGTTTATTGTTACAGGCAAAAAAGCAGTTACAGCAGCTCACGCAGCTGGCTACCATTGTTTCTAAAACATATGCCAATCTGGCATGTAACAAGCATGTGGCAGCTTCTGAAACTTTTTCAGAACCTGATTAACAAGTGATACAATATACGAAACACCACAATGCGATACGAACTAATGACAGTATATGATATGACACACATAACGAAATATGACAACAGGGCATCACGGTTTTGCAAAAATACAGCTATCCATAGAACACTTATTTTTAACACTGCAGATGTCCAACAATGAAAAATCTTTTATAAATTACTTAACAACTACTTGACCACAATACACAAAAACCACAAAAGCACATACCTTAGGCCAAACTCTATCAAACCTGAAAGTTTCAAGTTTCAAATCATGATATGTTTTCAGTTATTGGGGAGCAAAAAGTCTTAAAACTGGGGCAGGATTCACAAAGGGATCGCCGGCGCATCCGGAATGCCGAGGCGGTCAGGCAGGGCGACCATGCACCGGCACAACCCCGATGCGCTGGCACAACCCGATGCACCACAAACCACCTGTAATGATATGCGGCGCATCCGTAGGGTCTGTGAGGGGGTGTGTGCCCATGAATACTGGGCACAGCCCCATTCACAGTCCAATTCTGTGGTGCAACTCCGGGGCAAGTCCCGGGTTGCACCACAGAAAGATAAGTACAATAAAAGTGGTGTAAGTCAACAGGCTGGCCGCCACACTGCGGGCAGCAGCACAGGCGCCCGACCACCCTGGCAGCCCAGTGAGCCCCCCAAGCCCCATGCCTCCATACACTGCTACCCCTGGCAGCGTTACTGGACACGTCCCCCCAATCCCTGTACAAAGTCACTCCCAGCGGCACTAGTAGCGGTGACAACCCCCAAACCCCTGTACAGAGCGCTCACTGCGGCAGTAGTAGTAGTGATGACCCCCATCCCTTACAAAGCCACTCATGGCAGCAGTAGTAGTCGTGATGACCCCCATCCCTGTACAAAGCCGTTCCACGGCTGACAGTAGAGTTGAGATGACCCCCAATCCCTGTATAGAAGCTGCTCATGGCGGCAGTAGCCGGTTGAGATGACCCCCCATCCCTGTGCGAAGCGGCTCATGGCGGCAGTAGAGGTTCAGATGACCCCCAAGCACCCATACGATGCCGCTCGTGGTGGCGCTAGACTACAGAGCAACACCCCAGCCCCAAGCACCCAGTACAGCCGCCACCCACAGCAGGCGTGCGGACAGCCCCCATGTACACCCAACCTATTCTGCACCCACACCCCAGCAAGGACCCTCTGTTGGCGGGCAGCTCAACCCACCGCATACCACCATGGCGCCCGCCCGACTGAGCTGTCTCGAATGACAGCTATCGCTGCAGCTCTGCGTGCTTTGGGCTGTGCATGCTATCGGTGCAACTGCTCGGTCGGCGAAGCTTCGGTGGTATCCGCAGATGGGTTGTGCCGCCCGCCAACAGTGGGTCCTTGCTGGAAGAGGGTGGGTTGCGTACATGGGAGGGGCTGTCCACATCTGCTACGGGTGGCGGCTGTACCGGGTGCTTGGAGCTGGGTTGTTGTTGTTGTAGTCTAGCACCGCTGCAAGCGGCATCGTGAGTGGCACTGGGGGTCATCTGAACTCTACTGCCGCAGTCAGCGGCTTTGTACAGGGATTGGGGGCATCTGAACCTACTACCGCCGTGTGTGGCTTTGTACAGGGATTGGGGGGTGTATAGTGCTGCTACTGCCACTGTGCAGTGCTTACAGGGGCTTGTGGCGAGGAGAACCGGCACATCTAGCGCCGCCTGGAGTGGCATGGCTTGGGCTGGGGTTGGGCGGGGGTGGGGCGGTGGTTGCGCTAGGCGCATTCTGCTGGGGATTCCCAGCCGGCGGTATGCAAATAGGGCCATAATGACATGCAAATGGCCCCATTGCACCATGCAAGTCTAATGGCCTCATTTGCATGCCCCTGGCTGTGAATAGCGTTTTTGGGCACAGGGCATCCTGAGATGCCCTGCCCCGATGGACTCACTGCCTGTCATAGGGGATGCTACGGAGCAGTCTGGGATGCTCTGGGGCATCCTGGCCTGGGCGCACTGGTGCTATTCACAGAGGGGGTGCACTGGGGGCATCTCCCTGTGCCTCCTCTGTGAATAGCCCATTTTGCACCTAGTGCATCTCCCCTGCTCCGGGGCAGCCGAGTTGCGCTGGGCGCATCTTCTTTGTGAATCCTGCCCTGAGACTTTTACATTTTTGCACCTTTGTAACTTTTCCCCCACTGAATCAATGTACATGAAATGTTAAGGGTCAGAAGATCCTGACACAAATGCTGTGCTTTCCAAATTTCATGTAAATCGGTTGAACGGGGGCAAAGTTATTAAAGTACAAAAATTGGGGTTTAGCATTAAAGTGCTTACTCAGGCCAGCCCACTGGCACAGCGGTTGGATTTCTGCTTGCGATGCCGATGATCCATGTTCAGGAATGGACCCGGGAGTCAACGGGATGGCCGGGAGGGGAGAAGGTTTGAGCATTCAATGACTGCTCGCCTTCTCCAGGGAGGGAGGGGGTAAGAGCCTCGGTGTTTGCTGGCCCCTGACGGAGGCCGGAGGCACAGCACTACATCAGGCTTCACTGTGGAGGGAGCATGATGGACGTTGGCTCTGGCCTTGATGTCGCATGTCACATTACATCCCCAAGAAAATGGAAAATGGTCCCAGACTGGCTGGATGATAGCCACTCCTCCTCCCACTATGCTGGTCCCCGGAGCGCTCCTTCTCCCCGCCATCTCCCATGTGTGTGTGCCTGCCCCAGGGGCACTGTATCCCTAAATTGTCCTCCCTTCCTTCCAGGAAGGGAGCCCTTCTGGTAGGGTTAGTGCTGGCCCCACCCGGGGTGCGGGGCACATGGGACCATGACCGACGGAGGAGAGGCAGCAGTGGTGAGACAGTGGGCACAGGGAGCTATGCGGGCCTGAAGGAGTGACAAGGCTGAGACCGGGAGGAGCAAAAAAAAAAAAGTGCTTACTCATCCCTAATATACAGGCTCAACTGTGCCTGTATATAATGTATATAGATATAGTGTATACTTACAGTATATTTACATATCGATACAAAGTGCCAAAGGTGCAGTGGTGGCAGTCAGCAGGGCCTGTGTAATTCATGCATTTGTCAATATGTATGAGGTACCCCAGTACAAAGAAAGGGGCAGGGTAGTGACTTTTGCTTTGTGTTCACATTGAAGGATAGTTGACCCCTACCTGAGACCTGCATAAAGGCTGCTGCAAGAGGGATCCTAGAAAAGGGGCAGGTGGTGTTTATGGGAGAAAGGGTCACAAAAGGAACATAGACAGGACTCCAGAGCTGGATGGGATGCACCCAAGGGTGCTCAGGGAACTGGCATCAGAGCTGGCTGAACCTCTGGCAGGGCAGCTGATTAGCTCCCTACAGTCAGAGTTGGTTCAGAAAGACTGAAGGGTAGCAGACATAGTCCCGCTCCACAAGGGAGGAGACCAAGAACAACCAGGAAACTGACTAGTGTCTCTGTCATTTACACACTGCTGTCTAGGTAAGACTAATGGGTGTGTAGTTTACTGGTTGTTATTGGTCTCCTTCCTTGTGGAGTGGTAAACTAATGGGTCTGCAAAGAGGACCTAGTGGACTTCCTGGAGAGAAATGGGTTCCAAGATAGTATGCAGCACTGGTTAGCAGCAGGGAGGTCTTATCAGACCGTACTGATAGTATTTTTTGACTGGGTAACTAGGAAATTGGACAAGGGAGAGCAGTTGATTTGCTCTACTTCAGATTCAGCAAGGTATTCAACTCAATGCCACACAGAAGGTTTCCGAAGAAGTCAGAGAATCTGGGAACAGTGAAGGATCTAGTTAGATAGCAGTTCAGCTGGCTGGTGGGGAAGACAACAGAGGGTAGTAGTTAACGAGGACAAGTCAGGGGAGAGGGAGGTCACAAGTTGGGTATCAGAGAGTTCAGTTCTGGGGCCAGTCCTTTTCAATATGTTCATCATTGACATAGGAGAAGAAATACAAGGTAAGATGTGTCTCCTCACAGGTGACACTAAGCTCTGTAGCAGAGTAAATACTGAGTAAGGGGTCAGGGAGCTGCAGAGGGACCTGCAAAGATTAAAGATGTGTTCCAAAGTTTGGCAGTTGAAATGCAACACCAACAAGTGCAAGGTGATGCACATAGGAAACAGTAACCACAGGAAGGAATATTGTATGGGAGGGGTTAAGTTGGACACTACCACTGGGGAAGGGACCTAGGAGTTATATGGTGGTGGCTGACTTGGATTTAGTGGCCATTATGGGGTCAGGGTGCACTAAGCATCACAGTGACCATACCAGGCTACTCTTATGTTCAGGAGAGACAGGGCAGGGAGGAAAAGAGGTGTTGTTTTATATGTGAGCAAGGGAATCAAGGTGATGGAGGCACATGTGTACCTGGAGGAAAAGGAAGGGCTGAAGGTGCTGTGGGCCACCCAGGACACTGGCTCTGGGGCTGCTATCCACACTGGGGTAGTGTACAGGCCTCCAGAACGTGGAGAGGCATTGAATATTGCACTTGGGGAATCCATCATCAGAAGTGTTTTTATTTATCTAAAAACTGGTAACAAGAAAAGGCACACTGAGCTGAGGCTTGTTTCCAAGTGTGACCCATGGGAAAGTGTAGAGTAAGGGGGAGATGCTGTTAATTGGTAACTTTAGTCTGTCAGATATGGAGTGAAACCTTCCAACTGCAGCTTCCACAAGGAGTAGGGCCAACCTTGACTCCCTACAAAAGCTTTACTCAGCCAGCTAGTCTGAGAACATACGAACATATGACAATGCCAGCAGATTTAGGCCTTAAGGTCCATTGCATCTGCTTGAGTGCGCAGTTTACAGTTCAGACAACTGCTGCTGTCCCCCCCCCCTTTCCCTCCCACCCTCCTGATTTTCCCCTCCCTTGGTTCACCATCCTGGTCAGATTTCTCCCTACTTGTACCTTGCCCTTGAACCTGTCCCATCCCTTCTTAAAACTCCCCACTGAATCCAGCGAGATCACCTCCTCAGGCAGCGCGTTCCAATTCACCACCACCCTTTCCATGAAGTAATGCTTCCTCAGCTCCCTCCTAAACCTCCCTACCTCCCTCCAGCTTCAGGCTATGTCCCCTTGTGATCTCCCCCCCCTTCAATTGGAACATACCCTCAGTACTATGTTTATGCCCTTTAAGTATTTTTGCTCCTTTCCATGCTCCCCCCTGCCAGCTACTCCTTCAGGCAGCCAAGGCTCAGTGACACCACTCTGCCCCATCGCCATCGATTGCCCTTCAATGCCGCAGTCCCCAGGTAACCCAATGTAACCCATCGGCAGGAGAAGGGAGAGTTTCCCCTTCCAAGGGAGAAGCACCAATAGTAGTAGACACATATCCCGGGTGCAGTGTGGTTGGCTCGGACACGTCTGGGCTTTGTGGTGATGAGGACCAGCATCTTGTCATCTGGTCGACTGCTGGGAAGTTTTCCACTTTTTCTGCTCTCTCCACTCCCCTCCTCCCTCAGTGGACCAGTCACAATGGCAACATGGATCGGGGACGTTCAGGGGCATGTCGAGGCATCACGCCACCTAGAATGTCACCCAAGCCACCTCCATGTGCCAAAGTCCTGACCACCACCTGGGAGGGAAGTCATCCAAAGGACACTCTGGACTGTCTCCCTGCCGGACTCATCTCCTGACACCAGGCTTGGGGTGTGAACCCAGGTCGCCAGCGTGGCAAGTTAACCCCTTTCGCTTGTTGTCACGGAGCTGACCACCCTTCAAGTATTTAAAGGTCTCAGTCATATTGCATGTGTCCCTTCTATCCTCTGGGGAGTACATGTTGCGTTCTTAGGGTCTCCCTATAGGGTTTCTCCCCCATTCCCTGGATTATCTTGGTCACCCTCCTCTGGACTCCTTCTAGGAGCTTGATGTCTCTCTTTAAGCATGGGCACTAGAACTGCACACAGTACTTTAAGTGCAGCCTCACCAACAAATTGTACAGTGGCAGAATAACCTCCACCTTCCTGGAAGTGATCCCCTAGCAATGCACCCCAGCAGTCTGTTGGCCTTTGCCGCTGCTTTTCCACACTGTGCTGTGTGATTCATGTTCCCTGAAAACCCACTAGGGATGGGGTAGTGCTGGACCTGATGCTTACAAACAGGGACTGCATTGCAGACATCACAGTGGACAGTACACTGGGCACCAGTTTACTCAAGAATGGCAAGTAAGGGGGAGATGCTGCTAGTTGGTGGCTTCAGTCTGCCGGATGTGGAGTGGAGCCTTCCAGCTGCAGCTTCTGCAAGGAGTAGGGCCATCCTTGACTCCCTATAAAGGGCTTTTCTCAGGCAGCTAGTCAAAGAACCCAGTAGAGAGGGGGCAGTGCTGTACCTGATGCTTACAAACGGGGACAGCGTTGCATATGTCACAGTGGGTAGTCCCCTGGGTACCAGTGATCACTGTACAGTGTGGTTTAACATTGAGACAGGAACACAAACTAACCACACAAAAACAAGAGTGCTGGACTTTAGGAGGGTGTATTTTAAAGAAATGGGGAAACCTCAGAAACAGCCTTGAAGGTGGGATTGGACAGGGAGGGGTGGAGGCACAGTGAGCAAAACTAAGGGAGGATATAAATAAAGCAACTACTGTAATCTCTGTGTGAAGGAAGAAAGTAAAAGCAGAAGGAAAAAAAAAAGACTGTTAGGGTTCTCTAAGGAAGTGGCAAAGGTGGTGAAGTATAAAGAAGGGTGGCATTCAGAAGGTATAAGGAAACACAGAGGGGAAGAGGACAGAGAAATATAGAGGATAATGTATGATCCGCTATCGGTAATAAGCATGTATAGCCATGGAGAGGTTGCCATGGCAACCGTTTAAACCTTGAGAGTGAAGCTCAAGATATTTTGGTCACCATGGCAACACATGTTTTGTTGCCGATAGTGGACCATACATTATCTTGTATAGTGTATGGTCCACATAAATAGCAAAAATACAGAGGCAGGATCCTTACTTTTACGGTTTTTTTTTAAAGCACCGCCTCTCTCTGCTGGGTCCAATTCTCACCACCGCGGCCGGTTCCGGAATACCGGAAGTTCGCATTACGTGCATGTATGAATGCGTTCTATGTTGTTATACCATCGATGTGACGTACTCACAATGGTATAACAACATTGTTACGTTACATTGGTGGTACAACAATCCTGTGAATCGATTGAATTGAGGTAAGAACAATGTTTTACCATACATTATACACTTAGTAAAGCAGTGGTAAGCAGGCAAGGCGGTAAGGTGAGCAAAGGTGCAGTCAGAGTAAAGAATTGCCAAAGACATCACTTAGGGGGATAAGACTTTCTTCAGATACATTCATACGTGACAAGAGAAAAGCAAGGGGGAGGGATGGTGAGGATTAAAAGGGCAGTGGAGGAGACTGCGCGGAAAAGGATCAAGAAAAAGCAGACATCCTAACAAGTACTTCTACTCAGTCTTCACAGTGGAGGAGGGTCAGATGGACCAACAGGGAGTAGCAGGAATGGGGGATGGGGTGGATACAAGTCCATTTTCAGAAGAAAGAGTCCAGAAGGGACTTGCAGGTCTGAAAGTGGACAAAGCTATGAGATCAGATGGGATACACCCAGAGGTTCTAAAGGAACTCTGGAAGGTGCTAGCTGGCCACTGACAGTCTTGTTCAACAGCTCACTGGAAACAGTGGACAGTGTAAAACATGGCAGACTAGATGGACCAATGGACTTTTCCAGCTGACATTTTCTATGTTTCTAACACTTTTTTCAAACTTTTCCTCCATTACATGATCTTTTTGCTTGAACAGCAACAGAGGACTTCTTGTATAACCACTGCCAACCACCGAAAACCACAGCACTATTTTACTGTGTATCCTCTTGGTGTAAAACCTCCATAGCTGTGTCCTACAGACCCACTGCAGCTGGCATGACATGCATAGGAAGAAAAGGCAGTTTACAACAAGAGCACTATGTAGACTGTATAAACAATAAAAAAAAGACAGATAATTTCCAATCTATTTGTTTTTCTAACTCTCCAGTGTGTATGCATGTATTCTAAAGCATGACGCTCTGTGTAGAGCATCATGGGTATGCAAATCCTTGTGCAGAGGGTAAGCTGAATTGGAAGTCTTTTACATAAATGTAAATTCTGTGCTGTTCTAGAGTCTGTGCGCTACCATTAATCAGAATACAAACTGTGCCAAGAGATGCTAAAGTAATAATTCTCATTTTGCCTTACACTCTTCCCTTTGATTTCCTAGACTGTATGACTACAGTACACTGTATGGAAATTTATTTGATAACCAGCAAAAAGAAAAATGTCAGCAATCAGCTCACGCAATTACTGCCAACCACATAGAACTAAGACAATATTTTACAATGCAGCTTCCTGATACAAATCCTTCGTACCTAGCTACAATTGCAGGAATTGACATTTTTCAAGAGATTCTTTCTGGTGGCCCTACAGAAATACTAGAGGCAGGCAGGGATTTCTTTAGCGATATTACAGAAATTTCAGGAAATATCTGACCATGCCTGTGACAGTTTGCATGACATGCATGAGAAGCAGAGGCAGTCAGCAAAAAGGGCAGTATGTAGAATGCATAAACAATGAAGGAATACAGATAATTTCTAATTTATGTAGTTTCTTTCAGCACAGATACAATCAACTACCTGAAAAGCATAAGTTTGGAAACCTGTGTGTCTGTATGGGGGGGGAGGCTAAGTAGCAGAATGTCTGAACTTTTTTCCTGACACAGTAAAATCCTCAAAAATAAGACAGAGTGCCTGAGTGAGGAAACAAGCAGCAGTAGTCTACACCACCAGCATTCACATGAGCTGGCTGAGTACAATACATAATTTGCAACCACACAAAACCGCACCACTGTTTTCGGATCTTAGACTTAAGAAAGGGGTGAAACTTGGCAGTGGTAACATTAACCCTTAACTACAGCCAATGAATGGAATTCCAGAGTCATGTTAAGCTAAATCCCATAAGGATGGGCAGCTACAGTTTCTTATGTGTTATTGAAGTCTTTTAATTGTTGTAGTGAGTGGAACAATGTGAAATAATTTACACGCTAAGCAGAAATACGAGGACTTAATATATTGTATTCATAAGTAATCTAAGAAGGCAGATACTTTACAATTTCTGTGGTTTCTGTAAAAATAAATTTAATAACAGTTGTCAAAACTATAATGAAGTGCCAGCCCAGTGGCGCTGAGGGCTAAGGCACTGGTCGCCGCACCTCATGCCACACCGGTGACTGGTGTTCAGGAATGAGCATGGGTTGTCAGGGGTTGGCAGGGGAGGAGAGGGATTGAGCATCCAATGGACTGCTCTCCCTCTCTGGGGTGGGGGTCCATGACAGTTGGTGCCTGATTGCCCACTGGCGGAGGCTGGGGGACAAGATGCATGCTGTGCTCTGGGGAGGAGTTGGGGCAGACACCAGGAGGGAGCGCTTGTGGATGTGTGTGCACTCCCCTCCACCTGCATCATTGCACGCCCTTATCCCAGGGAATGAAAAAGAGAGAAAATGTCTTCCTGGTCAGGCGGCTTGATGGCCGTCCAATGGTGCACTGGCTCAGGGGAGTTGCCGATCTGGATCTGGATGGGTGGGTGAGTTGGGGGCTCCCCACCACCCCGCTTTGGGGGGTAAGCCATAGGGGACACTGGCAACGTCCCTAGGAGCACGGGGCAGTCGGACGGTGGCCGGAGTCCCAGAGGTTGCCTGGATGGGAGCAGACCAGGTAAGAGAGCAGAAAAAGAGACAGCAAAAACCATAATGAGTATGCAGGTTCATGTTTTTGTGTGAGAGGGGGTAAACAGTGTAAAGAAGCTTTAGTCCATGTACTACATTCTGATTGCCATGTGACTACTCACCACTGCTGAGTCACACACATTAAATGCAACAGTAGCCTTTATACATGACATGAGACAATGCAAACATAACTTGTCACCTATAAACTGCACAAAAGAGAATACAGACACTTTCCAGTTTTGGGGGAAGGGGGGGTTCTATAAACACAAAGAGAATCAAAAGCCTCAAATGCATAATGGAAATGCAAATCTGGGGGATAAGCTGACTAGCAAAATGTTTAAACATTTTTCCTACAAAAATCCACAAGAATATAGGATACTGAGTAAAGAGATAAAGCAGAATTATACAATGGTGTGTGAAAATCCTGTAACCTTATTGGTCGAAACATGTCACATGCCCGTGGGTAAATTCTGCATAACACACAGCAGAGAAATGGCACTCACAAAAAACATAATTGAACACATTTTAAATTTATTTTACACATAAGTCCACTGTATAATCGCAATAAGGCACTCCAGGGTGTGAGTTATTGGGTGATTTACTCACTGCTTGTATGGTTAAGCCTCTCGTCTGTGCCTCGTGACACACCACACAAGGCGTGGGTAAATCCCCAATAACCTACAACCTGTTGTGCCTTATTGCTTAAGTATGTTACACCACTGCAGGTATTTGATCTGGTTGAGTACACTACATAATTTGTGACAGCGTAGAACTGCACCACTGTTTTCTCATCATCAGATTATAAAAATTGGTTGAAAACTGGCAGTGGTAAAAGCAACCCCTAACTACACTGAATGAATGAAATTCCAGAGTCAGGAGAAACTACACCCCGTAAAGGAAAGGCAGTTGCAATTGCTTTTGTGTTTATTCCTATCATTTAATGTCAGAGTAAGTGGTGGAGCAACATCATTTAAATGCTGATCAGAAAGAAGAACAACATGGAAGGACACGACAAGATACCTTCCAAGTTGTATGGCTTACATAAACACATATGCAGAGGCCTAAACCCTGGCACACATCATGGGTATGCAAATCCATGAGAGTGTGTGTGTGTGTGTGTGCCCCCAATGGGGTGGGGTTAAAGTAATTAAAAAAAGCTTGGTACTACAATCTCATTGCCATCTCACTACTCAGACTTCAGCACAGCCGGCTCATATATACTAAAGTAACAATAATCTTTCAGAATTTGCACAAACGGGTACACATGGCATGAGGTGATGCAGGCATAGTTTGCCACCTAAAAACTGCACAAAATAGAAGGCGTATCATTTCCAATTTGTTGTGGCTTCTGTAAAAACAAATTCAGAACACTGAGAAGCATAATGGCTATGCACATCTGTGTGTTTGTGTATGGGGGGGCAAAGCATACTAGCAATAAGTCTAAACATTTTTCCTATTAAAATACACAAGCATGAGAAGCAGAGTGCCTAACCGAAGAGAAAAGCTGCAGTATTCTATACCACCTGCAGCTGTCTGAGCTAGCCAATAACAGTACATAGTTTGTAACAGCATAGAACTGCAACCACTGCTTGAAGTTCATCACCCTCAAGATGGAATGAAACTTAGTAATGGTAAAAGCAGTTCCTAATTATAGCCGACACATAAAATTTCAGCATCAGCTTAGGCTAAATCCCATAAGAATGGGCAGCTACTGATGCTTATGTGTTATTCAAGTCTTTTAAATTTTGTGATGAGTGGAGTACTGAGGTAAGATAATTTAAATGTGGATCAGAAAAAAAGAGGGAAAATATTTAGGATGGAGAAATTATACAGGAAGACAGATACTTTCCAGTTTGTGTGTTTTTTGCTGTAAACACACAATCAAAATCCTCAAATCTAGCACAAGTATCAAAGCACTGACTAAAAAAGCTTGGTACTACATTCTGATTGTAATCTCAATACTCAGACCTCAGCACAGCCAACTCTCTGTCTCACACACACACACACAAATATGCATACACACACACACACACACACACACACACACACACACACACACACACACCAATATCTTCACAAAAGAGTATGCATGACATGAGATAATTCAAACATAAATTGCCACTGTAAAACTGCACAACATAAAAGGTAGCTACTTTCCAAATTTGTGTGGTTTGAGTTTGGTAAACACAAATTGAATCCAAAGCCTTAAAAACCTAATGGATATGCAAATCTATGTGTGTGTGGGGTTGGGGTGGGAGGTAAGCTGACATTCAGAGTCCATCCCTGGTGGCCAACTAGTGCACTGACCACTGATGACACACTTTCCAACAACAGAGATGGCCACCAGAAGTCCTTCCCTGGTGGATGCTACTGGATCCCCTCTCCCACACCACTTTTGTACTTACTGATACCTAGAACCCAACCTGGTGTTGGACAATGAACTGTTAAGAAAATGTGGCCACTGGTAGCCCATTCCCCAATGGCAGACTAGTGTCCTGACTCCCAAAGCCACTCCTCCTAACAATGAAGATGGCAAATGGGAGCCCAGCCTTAATTGCCGCTACTAGTTCCTCCCAACCCGCCACTTTCGAACAGACATAAGAAGCCCACCCCAGCGTTAGGTAATGTCACTTTCGTAAAAGAAAATGCAGCCATTGGGAGCCCATCCCTGGTGGCGCACTACTGTCGTGACCGCAGAAGTCTCCCCAATATTGGAGATGGCCTCCAGGAGTTCATTCCTAATGGCCACAATGGTACTCCCCTTCCCAGATGGCGATTGACTGAAACCCTTATTCATCTCCTTGACTGGCTACAGTCAGAATAAATCACAACTGTAATATAAGAAATAAATGCACACAGCATGTATTAGATAAATCCTGATTAGTAATAAATATCACAGACTAGAATTTATGAAACACAGACTGAATGTGTGTATTTCATAAATTTAAGTTGCGATTTATTCAAATGGTAACCAGCCGAGGATCGGCATTGGTGACAGTGGGGTACTACTGCATGACAGGGATACTTGCAATGAGGCAGACTATGGCGGAATACCACTGGACACCGAGGATGATTAGAATGGGGCAAAGGCACTAAATGCCAAGGATGCTATAGATACATTAGTGAAAGGAGAAAGTCCAGAGGGGTTATTGCTAAGATCAAAGGGGATAAGGGGGCATGTGAGGAGGAGGACCATGTAAAAGCATCTATCCTAAATAGATACTTCTGCTCAGTATTTACTGAAGAGAAGGTAGGGCAGGGCCCACAGCTCAGGACCATGGACACAGGGAGGAGGGAGGTGTGCACTAGTCCTTCACAAAAGAAAGGGTCCTACAAGAGCTCCTAAGCTTCAGGGTGGACAAGGCAATGGGACCTGATGGCATACATCCCAGGGTACTAAAGGAGCTAAGGGTGGAACTAGCAGAGCCATTATCAGAACTGTTTAGTGAGTCTCTGAGCACAGGAGAGGTCCCAGAAGACTGGAGAAGGGCTCATGTGATCCCACTCCACAAGAGTGTTAGCAGGGAGGAGGCAGGGAACTACAGACCTATCAGTCTTACCTCAGTAGTGGGCAAGATTATGGAGGCACTCCTTAAGGAAAGGATAGTGCAACACCTGGAATCCATAGGAACACAGGATTCAAGACAGCATGGGTTTACAACAGGAAGGTCCTGTCAAACTAATCTCATAGATTTCTTTGACTGGGTAACCAGAGTGGTGGACCAAGGGGGAGCAGTTGATGTCGACTCCCTAGACTTCAGCAAAGCTTTTGATACTGTTCCGCATAGAAGATTGATTAATAAGCTGGGTAGGCTCGGGGTGGGTCAAAAGTTGGTCAACTGGGTGGCAAACTGGTTGACGAGCAGAAAACAGAAAGTGGTGGTAAACAGTATACAGTCAGAAGAGATACAAGTCACAAGTGGGGTACCTCAGGGATCAGTCCTGGGGCCAGTCCTCTTCAATATCTTCATCACTGACACTGCAGATGGACTGGTGCGTAAGGTTTGTCTGCTTGCAGATATCACCAAGATCTACAACAGAGCAGATGATCCAGATGGGGTGGGCAGAATGAGAAGAGATCCGGATAAACTGGCAAAATGGTCAGAAAAGTGGCAACTGGGGTTTAATGCAAAGAAGTGCAAGATCATGCACAAAGGGAAGAGAGACCATGAAGCCACCATAGGCTGGGAGGAGAGTGGCTGGCAGTCACAAGGGAAAAAAAAGACTTAGGCATCATCATCACAGATGACCTGAAATCATCCAAGCAGACCACTAAAGCAGTGGGTAAGACTAGGAGGATGTTGGGTGTATTAGTAGGGGTATCACAAGTCGTAAGAGGGAAGTAATAATCCCTCTTTACAAGACACTGGTTAGGCCCCATCTGGAGTACTGTGTGCAGTACTGGAGGCCACACCTTCACAAGGACATTAACCAAATTACGGCATTCCAGAGAAGGGCAACCAAAACGGTGCAGGGACTGCATCAGAAAACATATGAGGACAGATTACTGGAGCTCAATATGTATACCCTAGAGCAAAGGAGGGAGAGAGGTGATATGATAGAAACATTCAAACACCTTAAGGGCATTGACAAGGTGGAAGAGTCTAACATGTTTCAATATAAGAAAAATAGCAGGACAAGAGGACACAGCATGAGATTAGAAGGAGGCCGATTAAGGGGTAATGTGAGGAAGTTCTTTTTCACAGAAAGGGTGGTGGATGCATGGAATGGCCTATCTCAGGAAGTGGTGGATATGAATACAGTGCAGGGCTTCAAACAGGCATGGGATAGGCATAAGGGAGCAATACAGATGAGTATGAATACATAGGCCATTGACAGAGCAAAGGCCAACGGCACATTCATAAGGTAGAAAAATAAATGGGCAGACTGGATGGGCCTTGCAGTCCTTAGCTGCCATCAACTTCTATTCTTCTATGTTTCAATGCTTAAAATGTGGTAGGATTTGGGAGGTACCACTGGATAGGAAGGACATTTTGAGTGGGGCAGGGCATGAGAGGTAATGCCACAGGAAATCAGGGATTTGTTGTCCAGGGAAGGGAAGGGAGGAGGAGGATACCACCAGACACCATGGGCTGTTCAGACACTAGACACCAGCAGTTTGTTGTCTGGGACAGGGTGTGTGAGGAGGTACCACTGGACATCAGGAATTAGTTGTCTGGGGTAGTGTGTGTGAGGAGGTACCACTAAACAGCAGGGATTGCTTGGTACTCGGGTGGGATGAGGGATGGCGGATGAGCAACTTCCATTTCAGTCATTCTCAATGCTGCTCCATGGTTGGTTGGTCGTGGGGTTCAGATTCTGTATGACTCCAGTCCCTCTTACCAGAAGGAAGAGCATCTCAAATCCATGCTGTGCTCAACCATCTGTCTGTCCCAGTGTGGGACATCTCAGCCCACCTGTCAACTCAGGTCACCTAGAAGGCAACTTGGAGCACTGCTGCTGTGCTGCTGAAGTGTGGTTCCATTGTTACAGTTCTCCTAAAAGTTATGAATGCAAATCTTGATAAAACAACTAAAAATTATTACAGTTACCTAACTAAGTATATTAGTAACTGTTAAAAAACATAGATTCAGTTTACATACATTACATTCTACCATAATTCCCAAACATGATGGGTATACCTCAGATTCAGCTTTCCACTGTCTGTAAGAAACAACTTTACGGAATGGCGTTCTTATGTCAAAGCTGTGTAGTTGAAATGCTGTGGCCAGTTCCTAAAACCAATTATGTACAGAAAATACAATAAGATAAAGCATAGCAATAGTTACACTTGTAGTAAACAAGAACAGCTGTAAACATCTAATCAGTCTCTGAAGCACCATTACCATAAGGTTGTTGCCATAGATACTTTCAGATACAGCATTTCCAAGACAGATATTTTGCAATAAAGAGATTCTCTCTGGTGGCCCACAGTGGTACTGCAGGCAGGTGCGGAATATTCTAGAGATATCACAGAAATTTCAGGAAATATCTGGACATGTCTTTGGTTGCACGCAGGCTAGGCTGGCCTAGCACTGCCAGCTAAAAAGAAGATTGCAAACTGAATGTGATGTGTATTCAGTTATGGCAAGGGGTGGAATTATGGATCAATAATCTCACATCTTTGGAGTGTGTTATAAGCATGAGGTGCTTATGCCGAGTGTCTTTAAACACGAGAGAAGTGCAGCTATTGACCGTAATTACACTTCCCGAAGTTCCTTATGGCACTTATAAAATGGGTTCGACGTGACAAATCATAAATAGAATAAAAAAAATATAATGATTTTGAACCAAAAATGATGTTGTTTTTGTTACTGGAAAAGTGTGTAGCACTGTAAAAAAAATAGTTACCTTTGTAGATTAAGATGGTGGCCTGCCCCCCACTCCCCTACACACAGACACACACGCACACGCACTATAGATCTGTTAGTTTACTTTTGCTTGTTTTATTACTGTTTTTGTGTCAGTGCTGGTGTCCTCTGTTTGTGGACGACAATAACTCTTGTATGGCTAAATGAAGCTACCTGAGACTGACACTGAGGTTTACTGTACGTTGACAGTCTCGTACTGCAGTTTTATGTCAGTCTAGCTAAGAGTGAGACTTGGAGGAGTGGGCATTGAAAAAAAGTTATGTAATGGTTGTATGATAGAAACATAGAATCATAAAATTTGCAAGCAGATAAGGACTGCTTGGCCCACTTAATCTGCCCATTTTCCCTGCCTATAGTATCACCGCAGATCATACTTGATCTCCAGCCCATTTACCCACCCCTTCCCTTTCCTTAATATTCCTTTATACCGATCCCATACATTTTTGAATCCCAACACTGTTTTCACCCCCACCACCTGCACTGGAAGACTGTTCCAGGAATCCACCACTCTTTCTGTGAAGAAGTACTTCCTCACATTTCTCCTGAATCCACCCCTCCAGCTTCTTATAATGCCCCCTTGCACTTGGGCACCTTTTTTAAATTTAAAATACTTCCCTCTTGTACCTTGTTTACCTCCATGAGGTATTTAAAGGTCTCTATCATCTCCCCCCTTGCTCTTCCCTCTTCCAGTGTGTACATATTAAGGTCATAGAGACATAGAATTTGATGGCAGAAAGGGACCGCTTGGCCCACCCAGTCTGCCCATTTCCCTACCTAATGGGTAAGCTGCAGATCCTAGTTAACCAACAGCCTACTTCCTCCTGTCCCCCACAGGAATTGCCTTATGTCTGTCCCATGCATTCTTGAATTCCCCAACTGTTTTGACTCCACAGCCTCCTCAGGAAGGCTGTTCCATGCATCCACAACCCTCTCCATGAAAAAATATTTCTTCACATTCCTCTGAGCCATCCCTCCTCTATCTTCAAATTGTGCCCCCTTGTTCTTGCACATCTCCTTTTCTGAAAGATGCTACCCTCTTGGACTTTGTTGATTCCCTTAAGGTACTTGAAAGTTTCAATCATGTCCCCCCTCTCCCTCCTTTCCTCAAGGGTATACATATTAAGCTCCTTTAGTCTCTCTTCGTATGTCTTCTGGTGCAGACCCTGCACCATTTTAGTTGCCCTCCTCTGGACAGCCTCCATCCTGTCTATATCCTTGTGGAGATGGGGTCTCCAGAACTGCACGCAGTACTCCAGATGGGGTCTCACCAACTGTCTGTACAGAGGGATAACAACTTCCTGTTTTCTACTGGTGATGCCTCTCCCTATGCATCCCAGTATCCTAATTCCCTCCTCTAAGCTCTAGACAAACCCAACCCCTCTACCGTCGTCTTCATTTAACCTTGTACACCCCAACCCCCCAATTTTCTAGCTCTCCTCCACTTTCCCCAAATTGCTGTCCCTTACTAGCCTCCCTTGATCTCTCACTGAATGTAAAGGACCCCAAATGCTCTCCATGGGTCCCTCTCCTACCCCATCAAGGGGCTTGTATCTCTCATCTACTCCCTTCCCCCACCATCCCTTCTATCTCCCTCGACTTGCAGTCCTCTTGCAGTGTTCTTAGCATCCTGAAGGGGTCCTACTGCATCTAGGCCTGTCTCCTTTCCTTCCCCCTCCCATATCTACCTGTCCTCCTAGCCATTGCAGTCCCTTGCAGGGTTCTTGGCATCCTGAAGGGGCCCTACTGCTCCTAGGCAAGTCTCCTCTCCTTCCCTACCCCATTCTACCATTTCTCTCTAGCTTTCGCAGTCCCCTTGCAGGATTCTCAGCACCCTGAAGGGAGTCCTACTGGGCCTAGGCTTGCCTCCTCTCCTTCCCTTCCCCCATCTTCCTTTCTCCCTGGCCATCTCAGTCACCTTGCAGGGTTCTCAGCATCCTGAAGGGGTCCAACTGAGCCATAGCATATCTCCCCTATTCTATCTAGCCACTATCTTGGCTCTCCATGACTACTAGCAGGGTCCAATTGCATCCTGATGGACTACTGATTAGGCCCCATCCCCTCCAAAGCTGCAAATTCTCTTTCTCTCAAGGGTTCAATTCTCCCTCCCTCCCTCTCCTATCACTCTCTTAATCCCTGTCTACTGAACTTCCCCAACCCCCCAGGGCACCCTGCTTCCTGAAAGGTCCTCTCTTGGGTTAGATCCTATTCCCCCTCCTAGCATTTAAGTCATACCTCCTCCTTCTCTCTCCTCCCTATTTAAATCCCTACAACCATATCCCCCTTTCTATGTAGTCCCACAGCCTCCTTGCAGGGTTTCCCACATCCTAAAGGGTTCTCTCTGGGACACTGCCTTATCCCCTTCTCACTGGTCCCCCCACTCCCCTTGCAGGGTTCCTCGCATCCTGAAGGGGTCTCCAGGGACACAACTCTTCCACCTCCCTCACCTAACCCCACCCTCTCCTTTCTCCCTTTTCTTTCACATAAGCAATTGTTTACTTATTAATCCGACACTTATTATTGTCTACTCTTTCCACCTATTATGTGCAGCACTGTTGTAACACTGTTTGTAATACCTGCCTTACAACTGCTTGTTAATGTTGATCTTGTAACTTGAATGTTTAATGTCTCATTCCTATTGTACCCCTTTCCCCAAGGTTGCACTGGGAGACGAGCGACTTGTCGTTCTGTGTGCCTTCCTGGTGAAACACTGAAATAAATAAATAAATAAATAAAAAGTATCCCCCAGCACTCCTTACTGCCTTCTTACATTGCTTGCCCACTTTTAGGTCATCTGATATGACTACCCCCAGGTCCTTTACATTTTTGTTGTTGTTAGTATCTCACCCCCCATTGTGTACTCTTCCCCTGGGTTTTTGTTTCCCAGGTGCATTACTTTGCACTTCTTTGCGCTGAATCTAAGCTGCCATACATTTGGCCATTCCTCCAGCCTTGCCAAGTCCCTTCTCATCCTTTCCACCCCACCTTGTGTATCAGTCATGTTGCAGATCTTTGTGTCATCTGAAAAGAGACATACTTTTCCTTCCAGTCCCTCCGCAATGTCACTTATAAAGACATTAAGGAGGACCAGTCCTTGTACTGAACCCTGCGGTACCCTTCTAGTAACCCCCCTTTCTTCAGAGTGGACTCAGTTTACTGTGACCCTCTGCATCCTGTTGTCTAGCCATTTTTTTTACCCAGGCTACCACCTTGGAACCCACTCCAAGGCTGGCTAACTTGTATATTGATCTTTTGTGTGGGACTGTGTCAAATGCCTTGCTAAAGTCTAGGCAGGCCATGTCCACAGCCCCTCCCTGGTCTACTACTTTGGTCACCCAGTCAAAGAAATCTATTAGATTCATCTGACACAACCTTCCCACTGCGAATCCATGCTGCCTTAGGTCCTGTGCCCCCTGGCCTCTAGGTACACAATTATTTCCTTCAGAAGTGAATCCATCATTTTCCCTACCATTGAGGTCAAACTAACAGGTCTGTAGTTTCCTGCCTCTGCCTTGCTCCCACTTCTGTGAAGTGGAATCACATCTACCCTCCTCCAGTCCTCAGGTACCACCCCATCCTCCCATGATTTGCTAAACAGGGTAGTCAGTGGTGTCACTTGTTCTACCCTTAGTGCTTTTAGAATTCTTGGGTGAATCCCTTCAGGCCCCATTGCTTTGTCCACCTTCAGTTTTAAGAGTTCTTTCAGAACCCTTTCTTCTGTGACTGGACTGGTATCGACCCCCTATCCCGAGTGTTTCTATTGTTTGGTTTAGGTACCTTCCCTCCTCTTCTTTTTGTGAATACTGAGCAGAAGTATTCATTCAGTATCCCTGCTTTTCACTGTCACCCTCTGTCCACATTCCTCCCTTTATTAAGCTTCATCCCTCCTTGGTCTTTCTTCGCTCCCTAACGTACCTATAAAAGGTTTTATCCCCCTTCTTAACATAGTTGGCTATCCTTTCCTCAGTTTGGGCCTTTGCTATTCTGACTGCCTTTCCTGCCTCCTTCTGCTTTAACTGATATAGTTCTCTGTCCTGCTCCTTCTGTGTTTCCTTATATTTCCTGAATGTTATCCTTTTCTCCTCAACTTTCCCTGCCACCTCTTTTGAGAACCATAGTGGCTTTTTTGTTCATTTTGTTTTGTTGATTTGCTTTACACAAAGGCTTGTTGCCTCTATGATGGCAGTTTTGATATTTCCTCATTGTTCTTCCACCCCTCCTTCTTGCCTGTTTGCTAGTGCTTTTCTGAGGCACTCTCCCATTTTGCCAAAGTCAGCCCTCCTAAAGTCCAACACCCTTGCTTTTGTATGGCTTGACTCTACAGCTGTGTTTATTGTGAACCACACTGTTTGGTGGTCGCTTGTTCACAGATGGCTACCCACTTCTAAATCTGAGATCCTCTCTCCATCCCCATTTGAGAGTACCAGGTTTAAGATTGCTCCCTCCTGGGTGGGTTCCAACACTAGCTGTCTGAGGCATGCCCTCTGGAGGGCATCGAGAATGACCCTGCTCTTAGATGTGGCTGTAGTAAAGGTGCTCCAGTTAACACTTGGCATATTCAGATCCCCCATCAACAATACCTCTCCTTTTTTTGCCATTCTAAGGATTCATTCTATCATTTCTACTCAGAGTAAAAAACAGCATTGCTGCCCATGATTTAACCCAACTCATCCTTGAACCTACTAGGATAAACCCGAGAACAAGCAACCATTCCTTAATTGACCGGGCTCTCACTTCCCACCTACACAGAGTCATCAAATCTGGAGTGTTATCAGATGCTCTGAGCGACCATCACATGATCTTCCTAGTATGCAGAATCCACCGTACCAGAGTTCCCCACAAAACCTTAGTGTCTCACTCATACAAATCCATACACCTTGGGCTGCTCCTAATTGACCTTTCATGCACAAACTGGTCCCCTATAACCTCAGCGAACACGATCAATGTAGCCGCAGAATATTTCAAAGGAAAATTTCTCAAAGTTTGAAACTGGCACGCCCCTCTATGCAAAGTTAGAGTCTGCGGGAATCACCTTCCTTGGGTCACACTGGAACTCATAGCATGCCAAAGAGCAAGGGACCAAGCCTGGAAGCAACACAAAATCTCCAAGCTCCAGAAAGACTATGACAACTGTTGTCAACTGTGCAACAAATGCACCAAAGCCACTCATTTGGCTAAAGCCGACAACTTTACCTCAACCTTTCAATTGAACATAAACAGACCCTCAAAATTTTGGAAAGTCATTCACTCTCTCTTCTCCCCCTTCTTCTCCTCCTACTCCCTTTCTCACTATAAACAACACTATTACCTCTGTCCATTTGAGTGTCACCTCAAAATTCAATTCTTTTTTCACCTCCTGTGCCTCTGCCCTTCTATCCTCCTTACCGTTTCCTCAGTCTGATCCTCTGCCTAACTCACCACACACCTATCCTCAGCCCCTTTCTTTCTCATTCCCTAACATAACACCCTCTGACACACTGGATGCTCTGATTACCCTAAACCCTTCTAAAGGCAATTCGGGCTGGATCCCATGCTGTTTTACCTTTCTGCTATGGCTATCTCTGCCCCACTGACAGAGCTACTCAACCTCTCATTCACATTGGAAGCTATCCCCACTATCTGGAAACATGCCATTGTTCTTCCCCTCTCTAAGGGGAGTGACCCATCCTTCCCTTGGAACTATCGCCCCTACTTCCCTACTTCCCACCCTCACTAAGCTGCAAGAACACCTAGTTCTTACCCAACTCTCTACCTATCTCTCTCACTCTAATTTTCCACCCCCTTCCAATCTGGCTTTCATAAAAACCACTCCACCACCTCTCTGATTAGGCCCACTGACTCCATCCTCACTGGGATGGACAATGGTCAAATCACGTCCGCCATCTTTGTCGACCTAACCAAGGCTTTCAACACTGTCTCCCACTCTGTCCTGTTACACTCTCTCTCTCTCTCTGCTGAAGGCTTGTCAGCTGCCACCACAAACTGATTCCATGCCTACCTGGTAGGTCAGACCCAGTCAGTTAGAATAGCTGTTCCATATTCTCAACCCTCCCTATTGACACGGGTCCTGCAGGGATCAGTGTTGGGCTCCATACTCTTCTCTATCTTTCTAAATCACTTGCCATCTGTCTGCACATCTACCTCTATTCATATGTATGCAGACGACACGATCCTTTACACCTCCGGCCACTCCCCCACCAATGTTGCAACCAGACTTCAGAACAATTTCAGCAATGTTCAGCGCTGGTTTTGCTCACATCAGCTTTTCCTAAATGCCATGAAGACTGTCTCCATGACCTTCAGCACTAGGCAGAGACTTTCAAGGCTCCCTTCCCTACCCACTTTCCATATCCTCAACAGGATGGTCCTCGAGGACACCTCCTCATTCAGATATCTGGGGGTTTGGCTTGACCAACACTTCACCTTCCCTGGTCATGTAGATGTCATGCTTAAAAAGCTGCACCCCCAAGTTAGGCGCACTATTTAGGAACCGGAACTGCCTTCCTCTCCTGGCTATGCATGAACTTGTCCAGAAGATGATCCTCCCCATCTTTGACTACTGTGATGTAGTCTACAGTGCTGCATTTAAGACCTCCCTAGCCATATTGGACACCCTCTTTAACTCCTTCTGCCGCTTTGCACTCAATGCTCCTACCCTCACTCATCACTGTCAACTTTACCACACTTTGGCTTTACCATCTCTTGTTAACAGACATCTCCTCCACTGTGCTAAATTTGTCTCCAAATTCTGGTTTGGCTCCCTCCCCACTTATTTCAACTCTTCCCTAACAATCCACCCACCATCCACCCATTCACTTAGGTCCTCAGTTTCCCATACTTTAGGTGTCCCATGCCGCATGACTACTGTTGGCCAGGCAGCCTTCTCGTACCACTTCCCTAAACTGTGGAATTCCCTCCCCTTCAAATTCACCTTTCTTCTTCCCCTTCCTCTATCTTCTCAGCCTTACACAATTACCTATGTGTGAACTGCAACTGTAACTGAGCAGACCATGTTGCATCTAAATGGGCTGTAGCAGACCACTAAAGCAGTTGGTAAGGCTAGGGGGATGTTGGGGTGCATTAGTAGGGGTATCACAAGTCATAAGAGAGAGGTAATAATCCCTCTTTACAAGACACTGGTTAGGCCCCATCTGGAGTACTGCATACAGTACTGGAGGCCACACCTTCACAAGGACATTAACCAAATTGACGCAGTCCAGGGAAGGGCAACCAAAATGGTGCAGGGACTGCATCAGAAAACATATGAGGACAGATTAACAGAACTCAATATGTATACCCTGGAACAAAGGAGGGAGAGAGGTGATATGATTGAAACATTCAACCACCTTAAGGGCATTAACAAGGTGAAAGAGTCTAACATGTTTCAATATAAGAAAAATAGCAGGACAAGAGGACACAGCATGATATTAGAGGGAGGCCAATTACGGGGTAATGTGAGGAAGTTCTTTTTCACAGAAAGGGTGATTGATGCATGGAATGGCCTACCTCAGGAAGTGGTGGATATGAATACAGTGCAGGGCTTCAAACAGGCATGGGATAGGCACAAGGGAGTGAGATGAGTATGAATAGATAGGCCATTGACAGAGCAAATGCCGATGGCACATTCATAAGGTAGAAAAAGAAATGGGCAGACTGGATGGGCCTTGCGGTCCTTATCTGCCGTCAACTCCTATGTTTCTATGTAATAGTTATCCTATTACCGCACTTGCGGACCTTCTGTTCACTATGATGTAATGGAATATACATACCAACTGTAATTTCTTGATGCCTGTTACTACTTGTTAATTGTTCTCTACTTGATAATGTACCCTTTGCATAATTGGCACTATAAACTGGTTTTGTTGTTTGCCTATGACTTGTTTGTATGTCTTCTAATTCCCAAATATTAGCAATGTAAACTGTTGTGTTGAATATGTTTTATTGTATGCCTTCCAACTCCCCCACTCCCAGGACACACTGTGAGATAAGCAACTTGTTGTTCAGTGTGCCCTTCCTGGTGAAACTCTTAAATAATTAATTAATTAATTTCCTTGTCCATTGCCTCCCCCTGAGATGGGGGTCTGTAAACAACCCCTGTGCAGATTGTGGGGCCATTTTCTGTTTCTAGGGTGACCCACAATGCCTTCTCCCTTCCCTGTTTACCCTTTAGTTCTGTTGCTTTGATTCCTTCCCTTATGTAAAAAGCTACTCCTCCTTCTCCTCTCTTACCCTCCCTGTCCTTCCTGTAGATTGTGTACCCTGGTATGTTGACATCCCAGTCATGGTTGTCTGTGTACCATGTTTCTGTGACTGCCACGATATCCAGGTGCACCTCTTCCATCAAGGCCACTAGTTCTGGAAGCTTGCTACCCAGACTATGGGCATTGGTACTCATCGTCCTCCATTTTTTGTTGGCCTTACCCTTTTAGGCCCATCCCTGTTCTTACTGCCTTTGGCTTTTTCTGGATTTACCCCTGTCCTGCTCCCTATTGACTTCTCTACCTTTGTGTCTACTTCACTAACTACCCTGTTTTGTGAGGGTGCTGGGATTTCCCTGCTTCTCTTCAGTGCCTCCCCCCTTGGCTACTTTAAATGCTTGCCAATGAAGCATTTAAACCTATGACCTAGGATCCTGGTTCCCTTCCCGGACAGATGCAGACCATCATGCCAGTAAAGGCCTATATCTCTCCAGGTGGACCCCCAGTCCCCAATGACACCAAATCCCTGAGCTCTGCACCAGTTTTTCAATCAGCCATTAAATCCCATGGTGCAGAGTACCCTATCCTCACCCACTTCGGAGAAAGTTACCATGAGTGCTACTTTTCTAAGGCCCTCCTCAACTCCTCAAACTCCTGCTGCACTGCTCTGATACCATTCCCAGCCAGGTAATTTGTCCCTAGGTGGACAATGACATCCAGCTCCCTCCCATGTGTAGCTGCTCCCATGATCCTGAGGATTTGCTTCCTGTTCCTGCAAGCCATGGTGCCAAGCATGTCCTTTAATCACTCCTCATAGGGCTTCTGATACAGACCCAGCACCATTTTAGTTGCTCTTCTCTGAACTGCTTCCACTCTGTCTGAGTCCTTTCTGAGATGTGGTTTCCAAAACTGGACACAGTACTCTAGGTGGGGTCTTACCAGCAATCTAAACAGAGGCAACACCACCTCCCTCTTTCTGCTGGTGATACCCCTTCCTCTGCACCCCAGCATCCCACTCACACTCCCAACTGCCTTTTCGTGTTGCCTGCCCACCTTTAGGTCATCCAGTATGATCACTCCTAGGTCTCTTTCCTGCATGGTGGCTGTCAGTAGCACCTCCCCATTTTGTACTCCGCCCCTGAGTTTCTGTGCCCCAAATGCATTATTTTACACTTTTTCATATTGAAACCCAGCTGCCATACCCTTGACCACTCCTCAAGTTTTCTCAGGTTACTACTAATCCTTTCCACCCCCTCTGCAGTGTGCACCCTATTGCAAAGTTTGGTGTCATCCACAAAGAGGAAGATCTTCATCTCCTCTGCAATGTCACTTATAAAGACAACTCATTGCCTCTTAGAATACACCTGTGGGTAGCAGCAAATGTACTGCAGTGTGTCCCAGAATGACTACAGAAGTCACCTACAGACTTCCTGTGTGCCCTAGTAACATCTGGAGACGTCACTTACATGTTTTAATATTACTTGCCAGCCAGAACTGATTAGAATTGACTGCATTGCACCATTAGAAAGGTAATGTTGTGTTGAACAACTTTGCCATTGACACTCTGTGTGTATCATATTCACTTTAGGAGTTATTCACATTTGTTTAAGACATAGTGTGTATGGTAGACATTTTGTCCATCAAGAACCACCTTAGCACTTTGAAGAAAACATGCATTCTAGGTATCTCAGCCAGTATAAAACAAAAACTGAATTGAGCACAACTGATTGCACAGCACCGTTGGATAGGCAATTTTGTACAGAGCAACTTTGCCGCTGGTACGTTGTATGTATCATGTATACTTTAGGAGCTATATGCATTTGTTTATGGTATAGTGTATATGGTCAGATACGTCCCTCAAACCTCACCAATACACCTTGACTAAAATGGGGAAAATTATGTTTAATACTACAGAAACAGCTGTTTTTTTACACACAAATTATTACAACTACATCTAATGTCTGGATGCTTAATTTGGTTTTGATATGTTACAAACCCCCACCCCAAAAAAAAGGCTTATGGTGCATTTTTTTGTAGAAAACAAATATATATATATATATATATATAAAATCTGTTTTTGCTGTTTTGACCAGCATGGAAAAAAAACAAACCTAAATTACCTATTATTACTTGCATACCACTGTTGGAAAGGTAATTTTATGCTGAACAAGTTTGCCACTCATACTTTGTGTCTTGCTCTTATGGTTTTGTAATATTAGCATTTGTTTGCGGCATGTGGATTATGGCTTGATTTGCTTAGAAAGGCCCAGGATTCACTGTTAACAGTATACAGGAGACAAGTGCCGCAACTTCAGAGAGCTCCTGTGAAGGCAATGAGTTAAAGAGGACTGGTTCCACCACTGATCCTTGAGACACCCTGCTGGTCACCCTTCCTTTATCTTAGTGAACTCCATTTAACACCACTCACTGCTGCCTATCTCTTGACCAATTTCTTACCCAGTTTACTACCTTTGGACCCACTCTTAAACTACCAAGTTTGCTTACTAGTCTCCTATGTGGAATGGTGTTGAACACCTTACTGAAATCTAGGTAGGCAACATCACTGTAGAATCACTTGAAGCAAATGAAACAGCACTTGATTTCAGCACATGGTGTTGACACAAATGTGATCAAAATCCTAAGTTCTTGTACTGGTCTATGATTCTAGACCTTGAATTGCTTGCCATGCAGTTTGTGCGTTCCTTATGGTAGGGAGACTTCAAGCTCTATGTCCAATGTTTTGGTGAGTTAGTACCATGGTTGTTTTCCCTTGATCACACAAACTATGCTAGGAGGTTTGCTGTTCATATAAGAGATATGGTCTAGTTGCCAGCTAGGAACCCAGCGATCTATACAGAGTTCATGAGAGGTCATTTTGTTGTTCAGAAATCTGGTCACATTGTTTCCACCATGGCTATTGACCCGGCTCATGAATAGATGAATGAGAAGACTTAGGGTGATGGTAGTGTGATTGGCTTGACAGAGAACCCAACTGCATTACTTTCAAGGATTACTGCCGGTCCAGAGATTCAAAGGGTTATAGAAGAGTTTGAATCCAGCTTCATAGCTTCTGATAAAAGTATAACTACTCAGCACCATGAGCAGGTGACTGGATTTCAAATGGAATTTGCTAGAACTGTTAAAGCAATGGTCTCCACAATTCAGGAAATGGGCAATCCATTTTTAGAAGACAGTCAGAATTTGATTGCTTTGGATACAAAGCAAGTCATGAGCCAAGATGTTGTCAACACTATTAAGACCATCAAAACAATGGGTCAGAAAACAATAGGATGCATTTGTTGAAGAAATACTTGTGCAATGCTCCACTCTAATTACTAATATCATCCCCAAGAACAAATTGTCACTGTTTAGCAATTCATCTCCAAAGAAGGAATCAAGGATTGAACACCAGATCACAACTCTCAAGAATAAGTGTGACCTGTTTGGCAGGATGTATATATCATGCCAATGTAGAAATTGGGATACTGATGACTTCTTCAAGCATGAGAATCTCTCCACCAGCCTTGGCTGATAGGGGCATGTTGTGAGCATGCACAGTCTTATCTTGTGACTTGCCTTGAAACATGTGCTCCATCTACAAATACTGCTCCAAGTTTCACTGCTAAAATCCTTGATTGTTCTGCTGTTATTCATATGTTGTGACCCAAAGGTTGTAAGACCCTTCATGACTATGCAGACAAGTTATTTATACCACATATCCTCATGCAGTTGGAGTCAGTGGATTGTTCAGTCTTTGTATGGGATCGCTGCCTTGCTCACAGTCTTAAAAATTCAACAAGGCAGAAAAGGAAGATGGACACCATTTTATAATAAGAGAATCTACATCGGTTTCCAAAGTCTGTCACAGTTTTCTTCAAGTAGATGGGAATAAGACAGAACTGTACAACGTGCTGGCAAAATACATTTCTACCCTGTCTGTTGAAGGAAAGGAGGTATACAGTATGCAAGACACAGGAATAGTTTTCTCAAATGGAAGCAACATTGGTCCAGACTTGGCACCATGTGATCATGAGAAAGAAGATACCAGGATTCTTTTGCACACTCTTCACTACGCAAACCAAGGTCATCACAAAAATCATGATCAGGATAGTTGACAGAAATGTGTTAGTCTTTGCAGTAGCAGCATTTCAGTTTCTTCTTCTGGATGAATTATGGATAGCCTTTGGAGCAAAACAGTACTACAGGTATATATCGGCTTGAGGCATTACAGAAAATATTTGAGATCAGAAATCAAATGCTTTACCATTCTTCCATGCCTTTACAGGGTGTGATATAGTGTCAGCATTTAGTTGTATATGGAAGAAGAAGACTGCCTGGGAAATATGGAAAGCTTTTCTATTTGTTACAGGAGCTTTTCTCAACCTGTCCCATGCACCCATGTCTATTTCTGAGGAGGCAATGAAAGGGCTTGAGAAGTTTGTTGTTCTCTATGAAAGAACCAGTGAATGCCAACATGTAAACCAGGCAAGAAAGCAGATGTTTGCAAGAGGAAGACAGCTAGAACACATCCCATCAATTCAGGCTGCCTTAGAGGAGCACACAAAAAGAGCTGCATATCAGGGGGGTCATTGCTGGGGGAAAACACTAGCGACACAAGAAGTGCCAAGCCCAGCTAGCTGGGGTTGGAAACTAGACAGTGAGAAAGACTGGATCTCTATTTAGACAGTCCTTCAGGGGGCAGCTAAATCATGCAAAGAGTTGATCAAATATGGTTGCAGAAAGGCTTGCAGACCACCATGCAAATGTTTCAATGCCTCACCTCTATGTACTGATCTGTGTACTCATACAGAATCATAGAAACATAGAAGATGTCAGCAGAAAAGGAACTTTTGTCCACCTAGTCTGCCCTAAAATTCCCTTCCTCCTGTATTACAGCAAATCCTACTCTCTGGCCTTACTCCCCCAGCCCATTATGTCTATCCCATGCATGTTTGAATCCTGTTACAGTTTTGGTACCCACCACCTCTGCTGGGAGTATGCTACAGATGTCCCCCACCCTTTCCGTGAACAAGTACTACCTTACATCCTCTCTGAGTCTCCCCCCCTCCAGTTTCAAATCATGCCCCTTGTCCCCGAGCATCTCTTTTTCTGAAAAATGCTACCCTCCTGTACCTTATTAATACTCTTGAGGCATTTGAATTTTTCTAGCATGTCTCCCTTTCCCTTCTGTCCTTTAGTGAGTACATATTTAAATTCTTTAGTCTTTCCTCATAGGGCTTCTGATGGAGTCCCTGTACCATTTTGGTTGCCCTTCTCTGTACTGCCTCTACCCTAGCTATGTCTTTCCTGAGATGGGGCCTCCAGAACTGTACCACCATCTTTCCCTTTCTACTGGTGATACCCCTCCCTACGCACCCCAGCATTCTACTAGCCCTACCTATTGCCTTATCACACTGCTTTGCTACCTTCAGGACATCTGATATGATGACCCCCAGGTCCCTTTCCTGTTTTGTAGCTGACAACTCCTCCCCTACCAGTTGATACATTGCCCATGGGTTCCTGTGCCCCATGTGCATAATTTTGAATTTCTTGGCTTTGAACCCCAGTTGCAACATCCTTAACCATTCTTCCAGTTTTTTCAGGTCCTCCTTCATATTTTTCTCCCCCTCCCCAGTGTGTCCACTCTGTTGCAGATGTTTGTATCATCTGTGAACAGGCAAACTTTCCCTTCCAGCCCTTCTGCAATGTCACCAATGAAGCCATTGAAAAGGACTGGTCCCAGAACTGACCCCTGTGGCACCCCACTGGTTACCATGCCTATTTCCGAGTGAACCCCATTTACCACCACTCTCTGGTTTCTGTTACTCAGCCAACTTTGTACCCATTTTACTACCTTTGAGCCCACTCTCAGGCTGCTCAGCTTGTTTGCCAGATGTCTGTGTGGGACAGTGTAGAAGGCCTTACTGAAATCTAAGTAGGCCACATCCATTGTCTTTCCCAGATCCACCTCCCTGGTCACCCTTGTTTAGCAAGATCTCCCCCTTGTGAATCCATGCTGCCTCAGATCCTGCAATCCATTTGCCACCAGGTTATGCTACAGAGACAATGATAGTGATACAGTGGCATCTATAGAAACATGGCTCATATATTTCCTGAAATTTCTGTGATATCATTTTTTTTTTAACTCTTTACTACCTGGAACGCTTTTTGAAGTTTGGGCTTTCCATTGCTTAACCTGGATACAAAATGGTCACCTGGGCAAAATTGAATTAATACAGATTTTTATCCTCCTCGGGAGCCTTGGCAGGGGCTGTGGTCCTCCACATGGAGGAGCTCACTTCTCCGGTCCTCTCATGTTTCTGCTCTTGCCATCCCATAAATTCCCCCATGGATTGCCCCCTGCAGCAGGGAGAGTGTCAGCTATCCCCCCAGAGACCCAATCCAGACACCAGGATGGCCCTCAGAGGTGCAGGGCCATCATGGAACCTGCCATGCTCCTAGTTTCCATTTTCTCCCATCCCCCTTCCCTACCGACATACAGAAGTCAGTATGTGTCTTCCTGCCTGTATTGCTCTCCAGCCGCCATAGGGCAATCAACAAGTGGGACAACAAGTCACCCTCCCCCGAGAGAGGAGAGGAGAGCAGTCCTCTGGAAGCTGGATCCTCTCTTCCCTCTGCCGACCCCTGGCGGCCCAGGCTCATTCCTGAACCTGGGTCGCTGGCATGGCACGAGGTGCAGTGATCAGCACTTCAACCTCCAGCCCCACTGGGCTGGCAATTTTTGTGATATCTCTGGAGAAATTTCCCACCTGCCTGCAGTACCACTATGGGCCACCAAAAAGAATTTCTTTAGATATATTCTGAAATATCTGGAACTATTTGGGTAATTTCTGTAAACAAGTGTGATAATTTTAATTTAATTCTTCCCTTAACTGTAACAGGTATTTAATATTGAAATTCTGTAACCTGATTATGTGCAATCACAGAATGTTATTTGTGTGATGTACACACTTGTGAGATTATGATGGTAAACGTATCCTGTTTCCATTTCATTACCATTTCAAGCAATCTTTTTAAACGTTTATCTTTAAAGCTATATCTGTAATACATATTTCTAAATATAACATAATAGTGCTTGTTTGTCTTTAGATGACAGCACATCTCTACATTATTTATTTATTTATTTATTGAAAGTGTTTCACCAGGAAAGGCATGCTGAGCAAAAAGATGCTTGTCTCACAGTGCGACCTGGGGGTTTACAATGGAGGAAGGTATACATACTACAGTTGAAATTAGTAGTAGAGCAATACAGACAATTGAACATAATTGAGTGCGATTACTTGTGAACTTGTTACATGAAGAGAACAGTACGAAATATAAGCCTCAAGGAAAGTGGTATACATAAAATGAGTACACATCTAGGGCATACATTAGTTATTTCTATACTTCAAAATTTACAATAATTTAACATTTTTCCACACAGTACAAGATTAATTTCAAACTAAGATCTGCATGCTTGGTTTAAAGTAGGAATATGAAGTACAAAAAGTTATTTGGTATAATTTGTAATAATCTGGAAAAATATTTGTGGCCCAATGAGTCAAATGTATGCATATTTTTGGTGTTTTTCACGTAATTGTACATTAACAGTATTTTGACCCCCTTAATATCATCAGATCATGTATATCCTGCTTTTATTTTAAAGAAAACATAAAAATGTACTTATTTTTTATTTAATTAATTTATTTATTTAAACATTTGATAACCGGGAAAGGCACGCCGAGGCTCAATTCCAGGTGCAGCCTGGGGGGAAAGGAGCAGTGGAAATACAAACAATAAATGCAGAAAATTAGTTAACAGAAC
The DNA here is from genome assembly GCA_016271365.2 of Neoceratodus forsteri. Taxonomy (NCBI): domain Eukaryota; kingdom Metazoa; phylum Chordata; order Ceratodontiformes; family Ceratodontidae; genus Neoceratodus; species Neoceratodus forsteri. The sequence goes on from CM028129.1 coordinate 672,467,256, forward strand.
AATAGCAGCTAATTACAATCAATATAATACAGCAGTGAGAGCAAAAACATGACATGCGTTGACTCTCTAGAGGTGAACTATACAATAGTAAATGCTCTACATAATGAATCTTTAACAGGTGCTAGGGAGGGCTGTAGAAAAGTAAAGTCAGTAGAGGTAATGGGTTTAGCTTAGTTTTGACACTGGCATAAGGATGAAAGAAGGAGATGTAGCTGTTGCTTGCAGCTAGAGTGAGAGCGTGAGTTTCTGATAGTAGGGATAAATTTGTTCCACAAGTTATGTTCCGATTATTATGCTTTTTTCACATTTTGAATGATTTTTGCAAAATTCTGCTAGACTAAAAATAAGAAAAAAGGAAAACATTTGGTCCATGGAGTTTTGCTTCATCATTTTAATCAGTGATGTGATTATGTTCTTCTTAAAAGTCATATTAAATCTCAGATTTTATCTAGCATGTGTATATGTGGATTGTCTCCATATAATTCTTTATAACTCATAGAGAGGTAGGTTTCTTATTCTCTACATTTATAAGTATATATTTTTATTTCAATTGCTCTCCATAGACAGCATGGCATGATCTTTTCAGTATTTTATTTACCCACTGCTTTGTGTTTAGTATGACACTAGCAGAATTACAAATTACAAATGGTGGTAATATCAAAGCTAAAGAAAACATTGTTTATAGTATGACATTAAGGTTTATATTATCCTCTTACCTGACAGAAGTGAACTCCTTTCAAAGAGTTCTCAAATGTATCAAGCTCTGGTGACCAACACATGATTCCCATTATGCCAGGAACAACTACCAACATAGTCCCACTTCTGCTTGACTTGGCTGGTAAGGAGGTCTGTGGAAGGCAATTATGATGATAGCAGTGCAAAACTTAGCATCAACATAAACTCAACACAGGGAGCTGTGACTCTGGATTTGATGCAGACTGAAATTTATCACTAGGGGAAAATATATTTTAATGAATGCCATCACTACCTCTGTTGCCTGATACAGGCCCTCCCAAGCTCAGAACATGTGAACCTGGATGTACGACATTGCAAACAGGATGCTTTCCACCAGGTCTATGGGTGGCCAGACCTGTTTGTAATGTAAAATATAAACAAAGTTTAATTTTAAAAATAGCAATTATATGCATGCGAATTGCAGAAGACACACATAGAATCATAACAGGACTAATCTGAGGATCTAATCACCTAACAAAAGTTAAGGACCCTTTCATTGTACTGCTGCTATAATTGACAGCCATTTTTTATGGAATGTTTGTGCTTTAATGAACTACAACAAAAGTATGTAAAGTACCACATCTCTTCTTTGACTCATAAGTACTGGTTTGCATTGACATGTCATAGAGTGTAAACGGATTCATAGTAGGTTGGTGAACCAATTTTAGTTCTTTGGGATTGCTACTATAACTGAGCATACTTTTCTGATGGGGCAATTTCCCTCCTTTCCGGCCCAATGACACAAAAGACCACATAAACACTTCTGCAGGACATTTACACGACAGATTAAATGTTGGGTAATGAAAAGCTTGGTAAGATAACATAACTACCCCTCCTTCTAATGCAGACAGACTACTTGTCAGGTCATAGTCAGATAAAGCATGAGAAACGGCATAGTACATGTAACTGCATATGGTTAGGAGAAATGTAGGACCAAAGCAAATTTGTTAAACAGTAATCTGTTAGGTAGTTTATAGCCAAATCAGACTGTGCAACTAAACTTAAGTTGTAATAATAATTGGGAGAACATCTGGATATGTTGGGTGTGGGATTAGAGCATCGAAAAATACAGAAGACCCTTCTGCAGACCTGTGTCCCTCTCCTCAACAGTCCTAATACTCATTCCGTTTAATGTAGATCCCATACTAGTACCACTACATCTATACACTATATGATTTGGGGTACTTGAAATGTCTATTTTAAGGCTTAAATTAATTTTCTTTTAAAAATTATTGCTTTTATAAAAGGACCCCCTAGGGTATTCAGTACATTTTAGAAAATGGGCATGTTAGATACTGAATTCTGATTGTATGTTGCCACTCCATTGGCAAATGTTTTTGTGTCAATATCCCCCTTTAAAGAAAAAAGTTAAAATGGGATCTGGAATTTGGACAAATAACATACAGAATTCATGAGAAGCTTCACTGATTCTTGATTTCCATCACAAACATGGCTGCCACCTTTACTCTTACGTATATAGAAACCTTTAACAAAGCCCTAAAAATATAACTCCCTTAAATTAAAAAAATACATACATAATTGAAAGTCCTTTTTACCCATGATCCCTTTCTTATATACATAAAACAGTTAAACAAATAAGCACTGTTTCAGATTTGCTACTTCTGGTATTGCCACAGGAACTCAGGCAGACTAGATGGACCTGTGGTCGTTTTCTGCTGTCATTGTCAATGTTTCTAAGTTTCTATGGTATTTCTTTGAAGACCATGAAAAATCCTTCTCATTGCCAAACCAGCTTGACAGAGCAATTTCCTCTGCTAACCTTCACCCAGATAAAAGTGATCCTTGGGCTCTGTAAGAGGCTTATGTATATCTGTGAGTGTATGCAAGTGGAAATTTGCAGAATTTTGAATTCATTCATTACGTATTAACATTCCATGCTTCAGGGGGAACACGTATTTTATTAGAGAGATATAGCAGAATACTGAATTCTTATGCTCTGTAGTAAACAAAACATCTTTTACTGCATGTGTAGAAAGACAGATGACTGACAGGTAAAAACATCTGTGGAGAACATAGTTACATTTTCAAACAATATTTTATTATATTTTTTGTATCATTTTTTATCTTTTACAAATTTTTTTTATTTTCTTAACCCATTTTCTAAGCACAATAAGACCTTCTGGGTGTGGAGTATTAGTGGATACCTGCACTTCTAGGGGCTGTAAGGCACTCCATCTGCAGTGTAGGGACCTCATCACACTCCTAGGCATCACTGATCCACCATTACCCCACACTCTGTCAAGTCTTATTGCCTCTTAATCATGTGTCAGCATCCCTTCTTTCAGCACTAATCTCTGTCAGCTTCTGTTTGACAATATGCACTGTAACTGTACCTACTAGTTTTCTCCTACTTGTACCATGTGTTACCAGCTTGTACGTGGGTCACTCTGCCTGTTCCAGTGTGTTACTGTATTAATTGTTTACTTTGTATTTACAACTGTTCATTTGTAATAATAGTTGTTTAGCTCTCTTGCTCTCTAGTATAATAAATAAAAATGAAATCAAATGTATTCATTCTAATTTATTTGCTAATATCATAGAATCATAGAAACATATAACATGACTGCAGAGAAGAACTCCTTGACCAATCCAGTCTGCCCTTTCCCCTGCTAATCTTTCCATCCCCTTCCTTCAGCACCCACCCCACCCCACCCCATCCCCTGTAACCCCTTATGCCTGTCCCATGCGTGGAGGAAAAGTATGTCTCTTTGCAGATGACACAAAGATCTGCAACAGAGTTGATGTGCAAGGTGGAGTGGAAAGGATGAGAAGGACTGGCAGGTTAGAGGAATGGTCAAATGTATGGCAGCTTAGATTCAATGCTAAGAAGTGCAAAATAATGCACCTGGGAAACAAGAACCCAGGGGAAGAGTACACAATGGGGGGTGAGATACTAACAACAACAAAAATGGAAAGGGACCTGGGGGTAGTCATATCAGATGACCTAAAGATGGGCAAGCAATGTGAGAAGGCAGCAAAGAGGGCTGGGGGGATACTGGGATGCATATGGAGAGGCATCACCAGTAGAAAACAGAAAGTTGTTATCCCTCTGTACAGACAGCTGGTGAGACCCCATCTGGAGTACTGCGTGCAGTTCTGGAGACCCAATCTCTGCAAAGACATAGACAGGATAGAAGATGTCCAGAGGAGGGCAACTCAACTAAAATGGTGCAGGGTCTGCACCGGAAAACATATGAAGACAGACTTAAGGTGCTTAATATGTATAGCCTTGAGGAAAGGAGGGAGAGGGGGGACATGATAGAAACTTTCAAGTACCTCAAGGGAATCAAAAAAGTCCAAGAGGGTAGCATCTTTCAAAAAGAGGTGTGCAAGAACAAGGGGCACAATTTGAAGATGGGGGCAGCTCAGAGGTAATTTAAGGAAGTATTTTTTCACAGAGAGGGTTTTGGATGCATGGAACGGCCTTCTGGAGGAGGTTGTGGAGTCAAAAACAGTGGTGGAATTCAAGCATGCATGGGACAGTCATAAGGCAATTCTAGGGGAAGGGGGTAGGAAGAAGTAGGCTGCTGGTTAACTAGGATCTGCAGCTTATCCAGTAGGTAGAGAAATGGGCAGACTGGGTGGGCCAAGCGGTCCTTATCTGCCATCAAATTCTATGTTTCTTGAAACCTGACATGGTCTCGGCCCCCACCATCTCCTCCGGAAGCCTGTTCCAGGCATCCACAATCCTTTCCATGAAGAATCGCCCTCTCACGTTGTCTCTGAAGTGTCTCACCTGCAATCTCAGGCCATGCACTCTTGTAATGGTGCCCTCCTTCATGTGGAATAATCGCCCTGGGTCTAATTTGTTTATTCCCTTAGATGTGTCTAAATGTCTCTATCATGTCCTCTCTCTCCCTTCTGGTCTCTAATGTGTAGAGCCACAGCTCCTTACATCTCTATTTGTATGGTTTGCCCTTCATACCTTGCACCATTTTGGTCACTTGTCTCTGTACCCTTTCGATCAGATCTATGTCTTTGCACATGTAAGTCCTCCAAAACTGGACTCCATACTCAAGGTGTGACTGCATTCCCACCTTGAGGTCACTCGAGACTACGATCCCTAGATCCCTCTCCTGTTCTGTAACCCTGACTGCCCCCCCCGAGTGTGTATCCTGTCCTAGGGTTTCTGTGCCCCAGGTACATTACTGCACACTTCTTGATGTTCAAGTTTAGTTGCCAGGTCTCTGCCCACCCCTTCACCATCCTTAAATCCTGTCTCATATCTTCAATCCCCTCTACCATGTCAACCCTGTTGTAGATTTTCGTATCATCCACAAAGAGGACCACACATCCCTTCAGTTCATATGCTATATCACATATATAGATACTGAAAAGGAGTGGTCCCAGCACTAACCCCAGGGTACCCCACTCATCACCCTCCCTGTCATGGTGTGCACCCCATTTACTACCACCCTCTGGCTTCTATCCGCTAACTAGTTTTCAACCCATCTAGATCTTTTGTCACCCACCCCCATATTTTCCAACTTGTTGACCAGCCTTCTGTGGGTTACCGTGTTGAAGGCCTTGCTGAAGTCCAGCTAGACCACATTCACCCCCCACCCAGGTCTATTACCTGCGTCATCCAGTCAAAGAATTCAATTAAATTTGAACCCATGCTGGTTGTCATCCATCAATCCATTCACCTCCAGATACTCCATTACCTTTTCTCTGATGAGTGCCTCCATGACCTTCCCCAGCACAGCTGTGAGGCTGACTGGGCAGTAGTTCTCCCTCAACTCTCTGCTCTTCCCCTTGTGAACTGGCACTACAGCTGCCCTTTTCCAGTCCTCTGGCACCCTCCTGGTGTCCAAAGACAGGTTGAACAACCTCGCCAGTGGGGCAGCCAACTCCTCTCTCAGCTCCCTGATCACTATCGGGTGCAGCCCGTCAGGCCCCATGGCCTTGTCCACCTTCACCCTACCCAGTTCCTCTCTGACTCTCTCTGTGCTGAAGGGTCTTGTATCCACCCCTATGCCCCCCTCCTTCTCAACTCCAGTCTCCTGCCTTCCCCCTCCTTTGTAAATACAGAGCAGAAGTATCTATTTAGCTCTTCTTCTCTTTCTCTCTCTGTCCTCCTCCAATGGCTCCCCTCCCTGCCCCCAGAGCCTTGCAATCCTGTGGCCAGTCTTCCATCTATCTCTCACATATCTAAACAAGCATTTGTCAATGCTGAATGTTTGCTTGCTGGCATTAGCAGTGGAACTGCAGGAGTTAGGCAGATGCAGTATAGGAATGCCAGTGAAGTATTGAACTGATGTCAACTCCACCCTCACTCTGCAGAGATGGACAAGCATTGAGGTGTGCCTTTGGGTCATCGCCCATGATGGTCACAACATTTCACCTCACCCTACCCTTCAGACACTGACAAGTGTTGAGGTGTGCCTTGGGGTGTTTTGGCTTTACATTCACCTCATTCCATAAGGAAATACACTGAAATGGGCACAGTATAGGAGAATGGGGTGAACTCTGGGGGGCAAAGGGTCCAAGGCGCACCTCAATACCTGTCAATGCCTGCAAGGTGGGGGTGGGGGTGAAATGGCATTAGCATTACTGTTGACAATCCCAAGTCTCACCCCTGATGCCTGTCAGTCCCTACAGGGTAAGGCGTTATGGTCGAAAACCCTAACACCCTGGGAGTTTCTTGGTATTTTTACTCCAAGTTTTCAACATGGGTTTTTTGTGACCCCACCGCATGAACAGTGACACTATCAGTTCGTTACTGGAAAGGTGATTTTGAAGAGTGACTGTGCCATTTGGCGCCACAGGTGTGAAAACACATTTTGAACAGGATGTGAAAAGTGACAGGTGTACTGTTCATGAGGAGGTGTTAAAAATGGCATTGTTGAAAATCTGGAGTGAAAATGTACAAAAACTGGTGTAGTCATGAGCGTGCATAGAAACTGTGCAACGTACACCCGTAATGTAAGCAATTTGGGAATTTTTTACAGCAGATTTTCAACATAGACATTTTGGGACCTCCGCTCATGAACAGTGTCACTGTGATTTTCGTAACCTGTCCCGAGCACTAATTTCCCACAGCGACCGCACTATTCTGCGCTGGAAGCGCAAAAACACATTTCGGCCAGGGTGGGAAAAACGACAGCTGTACTGTTCATAAGGTGGTGTGAAAATGTCATTGTTGAAATTCTGGACTGAAAATATTACAAATTCGTGAACTTACGAGGGTGCGTGGAAATTGCACAATGCACTCTCGTAACAGAGTCATTTTATGGACTTTTGTCACCAGATTTTCAACATAGCCATTTTAACACCTCTGCTAATGATCAGTGTCACTGTGATTTTCTTAATGTGTCCCAAACATTGATTTTGCACACCGACCATGCTAATGTGCGCTACATGTGTGCAAACACATTTTGGGTGAGATATGAAATATTACAGCAAGACTGTTCATAAGAAGATGCGATAAAATGGCAATGTGGAAAATCTGGAGTGAAAATATTAAAATTCTCAAAGTTACGAAGGCGTAGAAACTGCGCAACGCACCCTCGAAAAACAGTCATTTTTGGAATTGTTCACTAAATTTTCAACATAGGGTTTTTGGGTCTCACCATGAACTGTGCATTGTTGTTTCGTTACTCAGTCCCAAAAGGTGGTTCTGTGCAGTGACTGAGAAATCACCTTTCAGGACCGAATAACAAAATGACAGTGACTGAGTTCATGAGGTGGGGCCCCCTAGAACCCCATGTTGAAAATTTAGTGAAAAAATTCCCCCAAATGGCCAAGATATGCACCAAAGTTGAAAAAAAAATGTTATGCCATTATACAGCTTACCAGCATTTCTTCAGTTTGCGGTCGGCTTTGAAGAGTGCAGACATGTTCCCGGTCCACTGAAGATCGTCGGACCGGCCTCTGGAGGGAAGTGTGGGGTGGTGAGTGCACAGAGGGTGGGTGTGGGTTGGGGGAGGGGGATGAGACAGTCAACGAGGAACTGCTTTTTTTCCCCAGGTGTTTTTCTGTTTGTTTGGACTACGCGGTACTTTTGCCACACTGAGGTGGGCACCCAGCGTGGCAGCTGGAAGATTTTTTTTGGGGGGGGACAGTGGAGCCAATGGAGGATTGAACACCCCCGTCAGCCATACAGACTTCTGCCATGCTGGGGTGGGCTCCCAGCTTGGCAGCTGGAAGTTTTTTGGGGGGGCAGTGGAGTCGACGGGGGATTGGGCACCCCCGTTGGTCATTCGGACTTCTCCCATGCTGGGGTGGGCTCCCAGTGTGGTGCGTGGAACTCTGTTTTTTTTGGGGGGTGAGATCAGTGAAGCCAATGGAGATTAAGCACCCCAGTCGGCTGTATGGACAGCACCTGGAAGTCTGTTTGGGGGGGGCGGCAATGAAGCTGATGGGGGATTGGGCACCCCCGTCGGCCATACAGTATGCAGAGGAGGAGTGCATGAGCACGCTGGGGTGGGCTCACAGCATGCCACTTGGGTGTGGGAGAGTAGACAGATGCAGTGTAGAGTGTAGACACTTTGCCTACTGCCGACGGCAGTATGTAAATGACCAGCCGACGGTAGTATGCAAATTGCCTACACGCTACCACTGCTGATTGCAGTGTTTTTTCGCTTTCAACTGTATGCCACTGCATCTGAATGGCTGTCATAGACAGCTCCAGCATTCAGTGACATGATGCGGCCGTGCCTGCAAAAGGGAGCAGGGCATTGGAAGTGGAGGAGGCATACCTACGAAAACTCGTATGGTGGCACTATGTTTCTTGCACATGCATGCAAGCAAACATAAAAATGTCTTATTACCTCTCTTGGCCTGTTTCACTATCTGTTCCTCTGCATTGGCTTTTGCCCTCCTAATTACCGTCCTTGCTAGCCTCCTCAGTTCCCTGTAAACCTCCCTGTCCTCTTCCTTCTACATTTCCTTCTAGTTCCTAAAGCCCCTCCATCTGCCTCTGACCACCTTTGCTACATCCCTACTGAACCACAGCAGCCTCCTGCTTCTTGCGCCCTTCCTTGCCCTCCTAATACACACTGGTGTTGCTTCCCTAACCCAATCTCTAATAGTTCCCCACAACTCCTCCACTTTGCTTATTACCCGTATACCTTCCATCGCCTCTCTCACCAACCTTCTCATCTTGTTGAAGTCTGCTCATCTGAAGTCCAGCACTGTTGTGCTGGTTCGGCTCACCTCCCTCTCTGCCCTCACCTTAAACCTGATGGCCCTATGGTCAGTAAAACAGCATATGTCTATGCTGTTTTACTGTTATAACTTCACTTTGATTTTTTTTATTTACAATCAGTTACAATAGATGATCATTGGTTGAGTAATTAACTGATTGATATACAAATGAGAAAGAAGTGGTTAATTGGAGAACAGTCAAAATGAGCAAATAAATTATTACCTCTGCCTTATGCATATCCTGGCTCTACTCAACATGTAAAAGGCATGTTGGGCAAGGATACCATTAATGCATAAGGCCCTAAAATTATTTTAAATACTTACGATACAAACAACTATAAGCAGAAAAATGATTTACAAACATTTTACACACCTTGAAATGAAATGTTCTAGAGTAATCGTTCATCCCTGCCACTTGCATCATGGAAAGGATGTTTTTCACGGAAGCAGGACTCAAGACTTGATCGCCTGACTGTGAGCACAGCCCTCCATTAGCTAATGTTGTTGCCATTACTGCACCAGAGTCACATGTTACCTCTGTAGATAAAATCTAGATTAAGAAAATAAGATGCTTTAACAAAGAATCCACCTTTTGTGTGCCTATTGTCTTCAAATATAGCACTGCAAAGGTTTAAAAATATATTTTATTTACCTGTAACATCATGTTCAAAGTAGCACAGATATCTGCATACTCTGGAAAACACTGAAAAAATGGCTAGTAAGTATATAAAATATTGTAATATTGGCCCAAGCTAACTTTTTCAGGGCCTTCATCCCCTCTTAGGGAGGAGATGCAGTCATCTTTTCTGAAAACCTGAGGTCTACACTTTTAGTTACTACCAGCTACTAAATACAATTCTGGATTTAAACCAAAAAGACTGTGAAAGGGTAGCATTTATTGGCAACAGGTAACCTAGCATTAAATAAGAAATTACATCACATAAAAAAGTGGTAACATTAGCACTCAGCAAGAATCTAGAGGTAGGTAGATAAAACAATATTTTAATCAGGACAGAATACTAAGGACTGGGGTCCAATTTACTATATCACCTTGAAACAAAATAAGATTACAAAAGACAAAGGCCCTATTCACTAATAGGTCTGGTATGTGCCGGTAGGGGTGCATACCATGCCACACAATTGTGTGGCGCCTTGTAGCTCAACTCCAGGGAATGTGTAGGGCTGGTATACTTGTTCCCCTGGGAAAGCCCTGGGCTACCCAAACATGGACACACAGCTCTGTTCCAGGGTTTGGTCAGCCTGGGGCTGGACATAGGCTGGAACAGGGGATTCCAATCAGTAGCTGCAACTGTGCCCCATAGTGGATCCCCTGCTCCATGGAAACAAGTGATCATGGGACATGGTGGCCAGCATATGGGCAACCATATTCCCAACAGCCAGTAATAAAATTTATGGAATTTAAAGTCAGCGCCCTTCAGCCTGCTACCTCCCAAGCTCTCCGAGGCATTGAGGGGAGCCAGAGGCCATGGCTGTGGGGCACTATAGTGCCCTGTGTTGGCAGGTGTAGTGGTGGTGGTATGCAGCCATTATGACAACCCTCTGGCTGGCATAACATTAAACCCCCAAGACACACCAATCCAGTGGAGCACAAATGGCTCTGTGCACACTGCACTCCTCCAGCCCTCTGCAGGCACACCTACTCCTGCCCCCTACTTCGACCAGCAACACAGTTGTGCGGGATCACTTGTGCAAAGTCCTGGGAAGGGGTACAAAGTGGGTGGGTGCTGATACTGCATCTGCAGGTGTCCATTGGACATCCAGGATATGCATATCCTGGCCCTACTCACCATGTAAAAGGCATGTTGGGCCAGGATACCATTAATGCATAGGGCCCTAAAATTATTTTAAATACATATGATACAAACAACTATAAGCAGAAAAATGATTTACAAACATTGACAATGGTACTACAAAACCATAGAGAGAAAAATCTTACAGTTGGGCTTCTTCACAGGATGTACGAATTCCTTTCATAATTTACAACTAAATGTTTCAGCATTTCAAAATGATTATCCAAATTAAGCACCTTATTGGATTTGAAAAGGGAGTTTCTTATCAACCTTCTTAATCTGAGACACTTTTTTTTAAACTCTATTTATGGTATTTTCTTACTTGTACCTCCTCAGCTGGGGGGGTTGTCTATGGTTCCCCCTCCAACCAGTCCTCAAGGGTCACCACCCTGGCCATAGCCAGAGCTTGAACCCCTTGCTTATGGCCCTCACAGGCTGGCCAACACCAGTGGTCAGTGCCTCAATGGTTGTCCCCACCCCACCCTCCTGGAGGAGGACAGCAGTCCTTGGGATGCTCGATCCTCCCCCCCCCCCCGGCTGACCCTCTGACTCCCGAAGTCATTCCTAACCATGGGTCATCTGCGTGGCTAGAGATAAGGCGCCAGCGCCTCAGCCCTCTATGCCACCAGGCCGGCCTTAATTTGAGACACTTCTGAAAAAGAATAGGGGCAGCTCCAAGGTCTTCGCTCTGTGCAAACTATACTATCATTATCAAAACTAGTTTAAAGTAGTTTTTCAAATTTCATAAAAAAAACATTACAATAGCATTGCTAGGACTTAAATATCATAACACTCCCGAAAAAAAAATGAATTTCAGGATGTTCCATGCATGGGAACAAACTCTTTGCCAACTACACTTCATCTTTTTCTGTTTTTCTTGCCTGAAGTCGTAATCCTTTGCCTGTAATATCAGCATAATTTCCGTGCAATAGATTGTGATGTTATAAGCAGAGGATTATGAATTCAGGGCAGGATCCAGGATTTCTGGAGACCATACCTACGTAAGGACATAGACAGGGTAGAGAAGGTTCAGAGGAGGGCAACAAAGATGGTGCATGGATTGCATCACAAGTCCTATGAAGACAGGTTGAAGGAACTGAACATGTACTCCCTGGAGGAGAGGAGGGAGAGAGGGGATATGATAGACATACAAGTATCTTACAGGGAGGAACAGGGTGCAGGAAAACACTATTTTAAGTGAAAAGATGTTCCAGGACTAGAGGGCATGGGATGAAGTTGGAGGGAGGACGATTCAGAGGAAACATGAGAAAGAATTTCTTCACAGAACGGGTGGTGGACAAGTGGAACACCCTGCCAGAGGAAGTGGTGGGGGCTGAAACAATCACGGGATTTAAGAATGCATGGGATAGACATAAAGGAATTCTGGAGGTCAGAAGTAAGGGGCAACAGACTTCTAGGAAAACAAACTGAACTTACAAGCTCAAATGGGCAGACTGGGTGGGCCATAGGCCCTTATCTGCTGACACTGTCTATGTATCTATGTATCTATTAAGCAATATGGACACATGAAGTCAAATGGCAAATTATGCCATTTTTATGAAATATCTTCGGTAATAAAAAATAAAAAAATGGAAGGTTCTGGAATTTTGGGGGAGTGTTGTATGATAGAGTTCTGTTGAAGCCAGTTGTGAATTGTTGTTGGAAAGCTCCACCTAGCCAGCCCCATGCTCATTGTTAACACATTCACCCTGGAAAAAAGGAGACTGAGATGAGACATGACTTTAATCTTTTTCTTTTGTGTACTTGATGATATTGGCAAGATCAAACAGACAAGGCCATTTGATCTTGTGTCTTCCAGTAGGATGCGTGTGTGTGTGTGTGGGGGGGTTACCCTGAAGTTTAGAGGTGGTAAATTCAAAGGTAATGTTAGAAGACTGTTGTTCTCCCAGAGCGTGGGGATTCTATGGAACAGTCTACCAGTGGAGACTGTGGACATGAAGAAAGTCCAGGCATTTGAGCTACGTTTCAGCTTATCAAGGGGATCAAATGGTACCTGAGGTAGTGGAGGGGGTAGGGGGCCCCTTTAAATTGGTATATGATGGATTAGCAGACTTATTCATCCCTGCTTATGAAGCAGGAGGGTGAACTGTTCCACATGATGGACCCTCTGACTTATTTACTATGGTAGCTACTACTGTACCTTGAAGAGTAGCTGACACCTCTAGACAACCTTTTTAATTTTTTATTTAAAATTTCTTTCCCTTCTGCCTCTCATTGGTCAGCCCAGCTGGCTTGATCCTGCTGCTCCACTGGGACACTAAGTCTTCCTCCACTACCTGACCCCCCATGACCCAAGCTTGTCCCCAGAGGCAGAATGCCAGCATCACAAGTGGTAGCCCTACCACTGTGCTTATGGGCCAGCTGAGTCCTTGAACTTTAATGTTCATTTATTCCTGCTGTTCTTTCCCACTTAGTCATACTCATAATCCTCTCTTAGTGACATTATAAACTGCTGCCAATTAGTGATGTGCAGAATTTTCATAGGAAAATATTCTGCATAGTCTTATTCCACAGATCACAGCCAGCTGAATTCCAGAGAATGACCAAGGAAATTCAAATGGAAGTACTGCAGGCGGAATGGTCATTCTGTACTAATTCTGCCAGTGGAATTCCACATTCCACACAGCATGAACTGCCAGTGAAGCAGCTGTGACGTCACAAGCATAGGATTATGGCTGGGTGGGGAGTAAGTAGCCACAGCAAATGAAGTCTAAAGGACACGTGTCTTGTTTACAGATTGATATCCTTAGCATGAAAGTGACAAGAACATTTCAGAAAATAGGTGAAAGATAAACTGAGTTGTGTCTAAATATTATATTTTTAAAAGTTTTCTCAGAAGAGCCAGCTGCTCTGCAGCCGATGCCTGCAGGAGAACTTTAAAAGCTTAATCTGGTTCAAGGTCAGCTGGCATTCATCTGTATCCTGCTACCCCGGGTTGTGCCTGAAAATAGGCAGGATTTGTCTAGTGCACTTACTCGGTCAACAAAAACTAAATAAATAAAAAATAAAAAAAGCACAATAATTAGACACAATTTAACTTATACTGTACTGTATTTCACATCAGATCTGTTTTCCTCACCTCATTATTCATGACTGAGTTAATTTGCATGAAAAGAGCATCTTTGTTCCTTCATCTATTCCATTTGTTTACTACCAGCCAGAGGTCGTAATACTTTGTTCTTGATCTCACAGTCATTCCCATGGTAACAGATTATGATGCAATGTCAAAGGATTGCGATTTTAAGTAGGGAGTAAGCTGCTGGGGCAGATGAACTCTGTTTATTCACTTGTTTTCCTTCTGTAGTACTTCCAAGTCCTCTACATTAGCCCTCAGCTACTTCCCAGTCTCACCATCACACAATCACCCCCTCGAACTGGTACTTCCCCCCCACAGCTTACCTTCAATGGTGGGTTTATCAGATGCACCCTAAACCCCTTCTGATGTCCCAGTTCAGGTGATCAGTAGACTGGAGGTCAGTTCAGGACCCCTGAAGTATTGCTTACTCGCTTGTAAAGTACTGTTTGTTAAACTAGATATATATGCTTACTTTGTGAGTACCTTTTTATCAGGAAAAACAGCTAACATCACTAACACTGTACTGCATATCAATCAATGAGCAGTGTTGAGTTTATGTGGAAGGCTCATGGTTAAAATATAGGATTTATAATAAGGTCTAAAAAAATTAAATAAAACATTATATCAAGTAAACACTTCCTACATATTGTATAAGGTATTGGTCCTTGTGAGTTAGGCCTGCTTTTCTGTATTTTCTACTTGTAATACAACATTTTATTGAACACAAGCCACAGCTTCTTTAAAATTTTGTAATTTGACCTGCAACTTGTATTTGAGGGTGGCTTATATTTGAGGGTGGCTTGTATTGCAAAATAAAAATTTTTAAGTGTGAAAAAGAAAATGTTACATGTTCTGACTATGATCAAAGTATATGGTTATTGGTCTACGTCATAGCAAAAAAAGCACAACGAACATAGACTAAGATCAAAAATTTAAAAAGAAGTAAGATAATAATTATAATGTTTACACAGATAAAAATCACAGACAGTCCCACATACAGTGTTTTATCTGACATGACTTCAACCCTGATCAGAAGCTGCAGCTTCTCTTTGAGGGTGGCCTTCATTAAAAGTATTCATTGTGACCTGCGGCTTCTGTTTGAGGGTGGCTTCTATTCAATGAAATATGGTATCTGCACTGTATTTGCCAACCCATCTCCTTTACTTTTTAATTTTTTTAGTTATTGTTTCCTCAGTTTTGTGTAATAGTGGTTGAAAAAATGCAAAGAATTTTAAGGAAAGCTGGAAAGAGACTTAGCTTTAAGCACTAAGGCATGACGGTGTGCTTTGTGTTGGGATAAAGACATGCTGCAGGTGGGCTGAAGCATGAAATCAAAGGCTAAGTACTTCCATTGTGTAATGCCCCAAAGTTGGTCATTCCAGAATACAATAAAATAAATAAATCAACGCAGAATACACAGGTGCTCAGGGTACCTGCTGCAGGGGTAGGCAGCAGGGTACTGTACTAAGGGGCCCCTAGACATAAAAGTCAACCTCCCAACACACAGAAAACACTGTAAATGTTAGAAAAGTGCCCCTGTGTACTTACAGCTGGTCAAAAGACAGATGGTGAAACAATACATGTCATAATGGTCTGGATGGAATGTTGTGTTGAGTGGCTCATGCACAGCATTCCAATCCAGCCATTCTAGAACCCATGCAAGTTTAACTTTAAATTTAATTCTATAACAAGTCAGTTGGTCAGTTCCTGGGCAGCTGTTGAGGAGAGAGGACACAGTAAGTCGAAGGGATAAGGAAAGGGCTTACCTGGGGGTTGAAGCCATCCCTGAGGACTTAGCTGTGTGCCTGCTCTGCCTCCACTGCTTGAAGACTCCCTCCCGCTGCTGTAGTCCATAGTCAGTGGTGCCATCATGGCACCATGAAGAAAAATGGCCGTTACCCGCACTTTAAGGGCTTTTAAGCCCTCCGTTTTATTCTTTTAGCCCCCGAGTCACTTTCCAAGTTTATTTTCGGTCCCACGTCGGCAGCAAGCAAGCTGCATCGTCCTCGGCCGTCGGAGGCCCCCTCGAGTGGTCCCTCTTGCTGCCTGCGTGGTT
The DNA here is from genome assembly GCA_016271365.2 of Neoceratodus forsteri. Classification (NCBI taxonomy): domain Eukaryota; kingdom Metazoa; phylum Chordata; order Ceratodontiformes; family Ceratodontidae; genus Neoceratodus; species Neoceratodus forsteri. The sequence goes on from CM028129.1 coordinate 672,483,124, forward strand.
CCCTCCCTCTACTGTAGTACCTCCCACCTCCCGGTTGCCTCCTACCTTCCTGCAGACCGCAGAGCGGTGAGTCGGCGGCAGCACACGCAGTGCTGACCGCCTGTTGTAGTAAGGGGACTGTACTTTGTGTAAAAGCGATTAGGCACTCTCAGAAGGCGTGCCGAGCACTCAGGGGGACATCAGGTCATTAGGACCTCAATTTTTAATAATAATAAGGAGGCGGCTACACGCCAATGGGGAGGGGCCAGGGCATTAAGGCCAGGTAAAAGGCCTATGAATATTTAACAGGGGCGGAACGGAGGCGGGGTTTCACGAGGCTAATGACAGCAGGCACTGGGAGCCTGAAAGACATTTAAAAGGGCAACACAATTTAAAAGGGCAATTCCAGCCCAGATATAAAGTAGGGCATTAGACCCAGTGCAAAGTGGGGCATCAGGCCCAAAGTTTAGAGGGGCATTAGGCCCATTATAAATTGGGGCACCAGGCTCAATCTAACGTGGGGCACCAGGCCCAATCTAAGGTGGGACACCAGGCCCAAAGCAACGTGGGGCACCAAGCCCAGTACAAAGTGGGGCACAAGGCCCAATGTAACAAGGGGCACCAGGCCCAATCTAAGGTGGGACACCAGGCCCAAAGCAACGTGGGGCACCAAGCCAAGTACAAAGTGGGGCACCAGGCCCAATGTAACAAGGGGCACCAGACCCAATCTAAAGTGGGGCACCAGGCCCAAGCTAACGTAGGGCATTAGGCCCGAGGTAAAGGTAGGGCATTAGGCCCGAGGTAAAGCCTGGTCTATAAGGGAGGCCCCAGCCTAGTGGAATAGGGCAAGCCAGCCTAGTGGTACTAAAGAGAGGCCCCAGCCGAGCGGAATGGGGCAAGCCAGCCTAGTGGTACTAAAGGGAGGCCCTAGCCACAATGTACAGTAAGGGATCCTATTCCAGAATACCCTACCTATAGAAACAGGGGGTTCATTTGAGAGTGTTTGATTTGCCTATACTGTGAAACTACTGTGATTACTGTGCTGCTTATGCTGAACTATTGCCCGAAGTACCTGAACTATTGTCCTAAGTACCTGAACTATTGTCCTAAGTACCTGAACTATTGTCCTAAGTACCTGAACTATTGTCTGAAGTACCTGAACTATTGTCCTAAGTACCTGAACTATTGTCCTAAGTACCTGAGCTATTGCCCTAAGTACCTGAACTATTGCCCTAAGTACCTGAACTATTATCCTAAGTACCTGAACTATTGGTCCAAGTACCTGAACTATTGCTCTAAGCACCTGGACATTGGCCCTTATCAGTAACAATTACCCCTGAAGTTATAATTTGCCCTCCCCCGGCAAATTATTGTATCATTCCACAGTTCTTTGGGCATTCTTCAGTTATATGTTTACTACTGTACAAAGACAGTCTCAATCTTCTACCACACTGCAGTCTCATAGTGTGGTCTGTAACACCACGTGCTCAGAATCAGTCTCTACCCAGAAGAAGACATCCTTCCAGCATTCTTCACTCCTGGGAGATCATCCATCAACTCATCCCGTCCATTTGTGTCATCTGCTGAAGTCGAGTCCATCGCCAGTCGTACAAGTCGTATCCGCCATTTTTTTAGCTTGAAAGTAAGTCCGCTGAAATGCATCACGACAGCCATGCCAGTGTCATTCTGTATGGTTCCTGTTCCAGATGTCCCGAAGCTGGTCGCCCTCTACAGAAGAGAGAGAGAGCTCATCCTGGAGAACCTGTTCTGCGCCCCAACCTGGTTGTTCGCCGAAAGTCGAGTCCGTAGAAGCCCAGTCCGGGACGCATCCGCCATTTCTTTGTTTTGTATTAGTTCCTGATCCTAGGATTGCAGAGTCAACCATCATCTCTTCAGATTCTTATGGTTCCTGGTCCTGTCAGAGTTCCTTCTGAGTCCAGCTGGCCCTTGGAGTGCCGCAGCATCAGTCAGGTCATGGTAGTCCTCCATTGGATTCATCGCCACGCAGATCTTGATTTTTCTTCATCCTTGGCAACCCTAGAAGTGGGTTTTGGCCGAGGAACCTCTTGCTTCAGTGTGTTATTTCAGGAACCAGTTGCTTTGGTTCTACATTCTGGCAGGCTCGGAGAGAGTGGGTGTTTGCCGAAGATTCAGTATATGGTCTGTTTACCAAACCTCTCACCACCCCAGTGGCCTTATCTAGGTCCTTGCTGGGAATTGAGATTAGGGTTCTACAGTTCTGTTTTATTTCCTTTGTCACTACCAACGAAGAACGATGGTGTACACGAAGATGCCGGATCTCTGGACTCTTGTAAATTCTGGAATCTTTTGGGGATGTGTGATGCTGATCATCCTAATGCAGTGCTGAGTAGCCTATGTAACTGGATTCTTGTTTAGAGTATAGAAGTACAGTATAACCTAGTATCAGAATAAGAGTGGTAGTAGGCCTAGAGTTTATGCTTGTAGTAGTAACCGTAAAAGTGGTGGATAAAAAGCATTTAAGTATTCCCCTGTTCCATTGCCCTATTGTTCTCGGGCAACCCCTCCTACCTTCTTGCGACTGTGTCTGTCTACCCCTGGTACCAAATAAATGCCCTGCGGGCATCAAAATACTAAGTTGACTCCTGCCTCTCCTTGTCCGGATAGCAATTATCCTATCTGCATCATTCGGACCTTGGTGCCTCGCTCATCTCTTTTCACCACCTTAGAGTAGAGCGCACTCTCACCCACATCCAGAGCACCACATACTAAATTTTCTGGTGTAGTCGGCAGGATAGAAATAATTTATCCGAGGAGTCCAAAGTTGGAGTGGCTTAATAGGAAGTACCAATGGAGCCAGGGGGTAGTAGTGAATTGTCCGGAGGAGACCGAGATGGACTTAGAGGGAATATCCCACCATCTCCCCTAACCATGCCATACTGCTTTGGAGCACCATGGCTTCCGAAGTTTTCTGGAGAGGAAGATGGGGACAGAACAAGCAAACTGGGAGAATTCCATTCGAAGATGCTAGCCATGTTCCGGTTGTATCAAATCCCCAAGCAACAAAAAGTTGAAATTTTAATCGGGCAATTGAAGGGAGCTGCCCACCATGAAGTCCAATCATGGCCAAGTGGAGCAAAAGCCACAGCAGACCAGATAGTCCAGAGGTTGCAACAGATTTTCGATGCTAGGACCATGTCTGACCTCAAAGTGAAGTTCTTTTCGCATACCCAGAAGTCTCAAGAGACCCTGAGAGAGTTTGCACTGAGTCTACAAGAGCTGTTATGAGCAATAGAGAGAGTAGACGCAGCAGAGTTCCGAGATGCAGATAGAGTACTAGTCAAGAAATTTGTGGAAGGAGTACAAAGTGAGGCCCTGAAAAGAGAACTATGTATGCTGCATTTGCAGAACCCTGAAGTTGACTTTCTGGATTTTAAAGAGAAAGCCATCCGAATATTTGGTTCAGGACATCCTAGAGAGGAAGCTCCAGCATATCCCCAAATCTCTATGGGAACTCAATGGCCGACCTACACTACCAAGGGTTGGAAAGAAGATCATTCTTGGCAATTAGGACTCCAACCAGAAGTGTCCTTATGAAGACGAGAACCGGGAAGAGAAGCTGTTGCCTACCTGAGCCGGCGTTCAGAACATGATCAGATACCTGACCCAAGGTTACAGACACCAATATGTTCTGTACAGATGTGCGCTCAACAACATTTGGAGCTGACGGAGCAGATTGCTACACTGACCAACCAGATGGCAGAAATGTATAAAGAGATGTGGAGTTGGAAAGCTGGGTGGAAGAACGAGAAAAGCTTTGGTCCATCAGAGAAAGACAGGAAGCATGACCGAATTAACCACTCAAGGAGGGGTGAAGGGAGACGCTCCACAGATTGATTTGATAGCCAAGGAAGGCCCATATGTTGCCAGTGCAGTGTGAGTGGTCATATCGAAAGGAGATTTGGTCAGTCAGTCAATAACACATTAAGTTTAAACAGGAATTCTTCGGAGATGAGGACCGACCCCCGAAGAGTAGCTGATCAGGTTCAGCAGTTCCGCTAGAGCAGTCGTGTTTTGTTAGTAACAGCCCCATGATTGCAGTTAAGGTTGATGGCATCGAGCTAATGGCGCTATTGGACACCGGATCGCAAGTCACCACCTTGCAAGGAAGAGAGTTCCGAAGGTACTGGATGCCCAATGATCGGAAGCCATCTCCTAGACCTTGGGTAAAGTTGATCACAAGCAACGGTGATGAAGTCCCATATTTAGGCTACCTGGAAGGTGATGTACAGCTAGGGATGAACGTTCAACGTAACACAGGCATCATTGTGAGCGACATTGAAAGTGATCAGCTGCCACCACTCATTCTCGGGATGAACATTCTACAGAATTGTTTTGGCGAATTAATGAGCATCCTTCAGCAGCAAGCCAAACACATGCCTCGAGTAGAGAAGCATGCCCTGCAACAGACCATCTACAACTTGCAATGCCACCAACGATTCGCCAATGCCGAGGGTGAAATCGGTAAAGTAAGGGTGACGGATGCTAGACCAGTAACCTTGAAGCTAGGCACAGAAACCACTTTGTGGTGCAAAGCAAAGGTGGGTCCGAGGGGTCAAGATTATGACGCCCTAGTAGAACCTTACCCAATGAACAAGGAAGAGCCAATAATAGTGGCTAGGAGTGTAGCCATGGTGATCAGGGGTAGGATACCAGTCCGAGTGCTAAATTACAGGACTCATGATGTATAGCTGTACCGGAACCAGCCGGTTGCTCAGATCCACACAGTGTGTTTACAGGACATTGTCGAAGCTGGGGAAGAAATGGAGAAAGTGTCAGAAGATGGGATGGAAAGCGACAAGAGACCAGAGTGGACCAAGGAGATTAAAGTTGGCAATACGAAGACCAGCATGAAGCAAAGAGACAATGTTTTGAAGGTGGTTTTACACCGAAAAGAAGCTTTCAGCCAACACCCCTTGGATTTTGGGTCAGCTCGTGGGGTACAACATCACATCAGTACCCATGGACATCCACCTATCAGAGAGAGATTTAGGCCGATTCCACCAGCTATGTACCAGCAGGTCAAAGAAATGATTAAGGAGATGAAAGAGGCGAATGTGATAAGAGAAAGTCACAGCCCTTGGGCAGCGCCAATTGTTCTGGTCAAGAAGAAGGATGGTAAGATCTGATTCTGTGTGGATTACCGCAAACTAAATGCCATCACTCATAAAGATGCATACCCTTTGCCTAGGATAGAGGATTCCCTCATGGCTCTTCAATCAGCAGCCATATTCTCCACTCTAGATTTGACCAGCGGATACTGGCAGGTTACTATGGTGCCCCAGGACCAGGAGAAAACAGTTTTCATTACTCCCATGGGTTTATTTGAATTCACCAGGATGCCTTTTGGTTTGTGTAATGCACCGGGAACTTTCCAAAGGCTAGTGGAACATTGTCTTGGGAGCTGAAATTTCGACACCCGGTTGTTGTACTTAGATGATATTATCGTATATTCCAAAACGCATGAAGATCATCTGCGTCACCTTGACGAAGTATTCCAAAAGTTGATCCAGTACGATCTGAAAATGAAACTGTCCAAACGTCACCTGTTGCAGACCAAAGTAAGTTATCTGGGACATATAGTCTCCGCAGATGGAGTGATGCCAGACCCAGAGAAGATCGAAGCAGTAAAGAAATGGCCTGTTCCTACCACCATCAGAGAGGTCCGGAAATTCTTGGGATTTGTTGGATACTACCGAAGATGTATTAAGAATTTCTCAAAGATTGCTGTGCCTTTACACAAATGCTAGAGAGGGTCAGAAGAGGGTAGAGTCCCAAAGAATCGCCTGGTTACAGGGGGTACTGAGCAACAAGAGGCCTTCAATCAACTAAAAACAATACTTACTGAAGCTCCCATATTGGCATATCCAGACTATGCGAAACCATTTCTGTTGTATACGGATGCCAGCAACAGAGGATTGGGCATGGTACGCGCACAAGAACAGAATGGTGTGGAAAGGGTAATAGCCTATGCCAGCAGAGGATTAAGAGGCTCCGAGCGGAATGACGCCCGCTATAGCTCTTTTAAATTGGAATTTTTAGCACTAGTCTGGGCCATCACTGAGAAATTTCGACAATATTTAGCTGCCACCCCTTTCATGGCCTTCACGGACAATAATCCTTTAGCACACCTGAATACTGCAAAGCTAGAAGCCCTCGAGCAAAGGTGGGCCTCTCGACTCACGAATTACCAATTTTCCATCAAGTATCGCTCTGGTAAATCTAATGTGAATGCTGATGCCTTGTCCCGGGTGCCTGAACACGGAGAATCAGAAATAGATGATACCCCGCTGGAAAATACAGAAAATGCCACCTTTTCTTCGGGTACCAGCTGAGATTGTACAGGCATGCTGTCAACTTGCTCCCGAGGTTAAAGTGGAAGATCAACCGGAAGTGGATGACATGATTGCTAATCAAAAGAACCTATGGGTAAAACTACAAAGCCAAGACCCTATAGTGCGCCAAGTGAAAGATCTAGTTGCGCAACAGAAGCACATGAACAGAAAAGAAAGAAGGAAGTTGACCACAGAAATGATGAAACTTTGGAGGCACAGGACTCGCCTGACCATCGAAGATTATCATCTGGTTAAGAACAGTAGAGATCCCACCACCCACACAGAGATAACTCAAATCGTAGTTCCAAAGACCAGTGCTTCAGTAGTGTTGGAAGCATACCATGACAACTCAGGACATTTCGATCACAAGAAAATGGAAGCTATCATCAGAAGGCGATTTTATTGGGTAGGAATGTGAAATGACATAGCAAAATGGTATGAGGAATGTCCAGCATGTAACTTAAAGCGCAAGGAAAAGGTGAATCAGAGAGCTCCTCTCCATCCAATAGTCAGTAATGCACCATTGGAACTAGTTGCTCTTGATCATTTGAAATGGGACCCTAGCTCAAATGGACACGTTTATATCCTCACTATGGTGGATCACTTTTCCAAGTTCGTGGTTGCAAGTGCAGTGAAAGACCTATCTGCTCGAACTACTGCCGAAACCTTTATGAGATGTTTTGTACGACCTTATGGATACCCCACAAAAATCCTAACAGATCAAGGAACGTCGTTCGAATCTCAACTCTTTCACAAACTGTGTGCTCTGTATGGAACTCATAAGTTAACCCTTAGGCTGCCGCAGACAAGATATCTTGTCCTAAAAACCTATGCGTTCTAAATCTTCCGGCAGCCTAAGGGTTAAAGACCACTGCTTACCACCCCCAAGGAAATGGACTTTGCGAAAGAACAAACCAGATTCTCTTAGAAATGTTGCAAGCTCTACCAGAATATAAACATCCTTGATGGTCAGCCTTACTTCCTGAACTCACGTATCTGTACAATAATACGATTCATTGCTCCACGGGTTATACCCCACATTATTTAATGTTTGGACGACACGGAAGACTTCCGATGGACTTAGTGCTGGAAGTGCCACCAGAAGAGTCTAAAGGAAAGAAACCAGTGACAAATTGGGTCCAAGAACATAATGAACGGTTACAAGAAGCTGGAAAAATTGTTGGAAGACACCTGGAACAAGCACGGCAGAAGCAGAAAACAAACTACGATATCAAGGCCAAAGCTACACCTTTACTTATTGGAGAAAGGGTAATGTTGAAGAAGACCCAGAAATGCAGCAAACTGTCTTCAAAGTGGGAATCAGAACCTTATTACATTATCGAGATACCTTACCCTGAACTGCTGGTCTACAAGATCCAACAAGAATTTGGACATGGCACCAAAATTGTCCATCGCAACCTACTAAAAGCGTGCACTTTCAGAGACACTGTGATTGTTAAAGAACAGGACAGTCCTATGCCGAAAGAGAGGCAGGAGTCCACCAAAGACAAAATGTGGAAACTAGAATCACCAACAAATTGGTGTACAGAACCTTGGACTCGTACTTCGTACATGCATTCCCTTGACTGTTCGAACTGTGTACCAGTACTAGCTTCAGAAATACTGGATTTCCTGGAAGGAGAATGTATTGTTCAAGAACCTATTGATTTCCAACCCTGCAGATCTCAAAGATCGAACACAGGTATCCCTCCTAGAAGGTATATCACAGAAGTTTCTCAACTCGTACCTTGGTACAACAGGTAGATCTAATTCAAGTAATTTCCCAGACACAGTCACTTTAGGGTAAATCTTTAAAACAAAAATTTACAGTATAGTAGATGTTTTAAGAATGTTTTAGAGATTTTAAGAGTGTTTTATTAACGTAAGACTTCATAGAGTATTAAGTAAGATTTTAGAGGTTGTTAAGATAATAGATTTTATAGAATGTTAAGGGAATACATGGGGACATGTATTTTTAAGCAGGCCTGAAGCTGTAATGCCCCAAAGTTGGTCATTCCAGAATATAATAAAATAAATAAATCAACGCAGAATACACAGGTGCTCAGGGTACCTGCTGCAGGGGTAGGCAGCAGGGTACTGTACTAAGGGGCCCCTAGACATAAAAAGTCAACCTCCCGACACACAGAAAACACTGTAAATGTTAGAAAAGTGCTCCTGTGCACTTACAGCTGGTCAAAAGACAGATGGTAAAGCAATACATGTCATAATGGTCTGGATGGAATGTTGTGCTGAGTGGCTCATGCACAGGATTCCAATCCAGCCATTCTAGAACCCATGCAAGTTTAACTTTAAATTTAATTCTATAACAATTCAGTTGGTCAGTTCCTGGGCAGCTATTGAGGAGAGAGGGCACAGTAAGTCGAAGGGATAAGGAAAAGGCTTACCTGGGAGTTGAAACCATCCCTTAGGACTTAGCTGTGTGCCTACTCTGCCTCCACTGCTTGAAGACTCCTTCCCGCTGCTGTAGTCCATAGTCAGTGGTGCCATCGGGGCACCACGAAGAAAAACAGCCATTACCCATGCTTTAAGGGGTTTTAAGCCCTCCGTTTTATTCTTTTAGCCCCCGAGTCACTTTCCAAGTTTATTTTCGGTCCCACGTCGGCAGCAAGCAGGTTGCATCGTCCTCGGCCGTCGGAGGCCCCCTCGAGTGGTCCCTCTTGCTGCCTGCGTGGTTCCCTCCCTCTGCTGCAGTACCTCCCACCTCCCGGTTGCCTCCAGCCTTCCTGCAGACCGCAGAGCGGTGAGTCGGCGGCAGCACACGCAGTGCTGACCGCCTGTTGTAGTATGGGGACTGTACTTTGTGTAAAAAGCACATTAGGTGCTCTCAGAAGGCGGCCAAGTGCTGCAGGGGCATTGGGTCATTAGGACCCGCGATTTTAATAATAATAAGGGAGGCGTGGCTAGCGACGCCATCGGTGAGGGGCCTGGGCATTAAGGCCAGGTAAAAGGCATATGAATATTTAACAGGGGGAGGAACAGAGGCGGGGTTTCACGAGGCTAATGACAGCAGGCACTGGGAGCCTGAAAGACATTTAAAAGGGCAACACAATTTAAAAGGGCAATTCCGGCCCAGATATAAAGTAGAGCATTAGGCCCAGTACAAAGTGGGGCATCAAGCCCAAAGTTTAGAGGGGCATTAGGCCCATTATAAATTGGGGCACCAGGCTCAATCTAACGTGAGTCACCAGGCCCAATGTAAGGTGGGACACCAGGCCCAAAGCAATGTGGGGCACCAAGCCCAGTACAAAGTGGGGCACCAGGCCCAATGTAACAAGGGGCACCAGGCCCAATCTAAAGTGGGGCACCAGGCCCAAGCTAATGTAGGGCATCAGGCCTGAGGTAAAGGTAGTGCATTAGGCCCGAGGTAAAGCCTGGTCTGTAAGGGAGGCCCCGGCCTAGCGGAATAGGACAAGCCAGTCTAGTAGTACTAAAGGGAGGCCCCGGCCTAGCAGAATAGGGCAAGCCAGCCTAGTGGTACTAAAGGGAGGCCCTAGCCACAACGTACAGTAAGGGATCCTATTCCAGAATACCCTACCTATAGAAACAGGGGGTTCATTTGAGAGTGTTTGATTTGCCTATACTGTGAAACTACTGTGATTACTGTGCTGCTTATGCTGAACTATTGCCCTAAGTACTTGAGTTATTGTCCGAAGTACCTGAACTATTGCCCTAAGTACCTGAACTATTGGTCCAAGTACCTGAACTATTGCTCTAAGCACCTGGACATTGACCCTTATCAGTAACAATTACCCCTGAAGTTATAATTTGCCCTCCCCCGGCAAATTATTGTATCATTCTACAGTTCTTTGAGCATTCTTCAGTTATATGTTTACTACTGTATGAAGACAGTCTCAATCTTCTACCACACTGCAGTCTCATAGTGTGGTCTGTAACACCACATGCTCAAAATCAGTCTCTACTCAGAAGAAGACGTCCTTCCAGCATTCTTCACTCCTGGGAGATCATCCATCAACTCATCCCATCCGTTTGTGTCATCCGCCAAAGTCGAGTCCGTTGCCAGTCGTACAAATCATACCCGCCGTTTTCTTGTTTTCACAGCTTGAAAGTACGTCTGCCAAAACGCATCATGACAGCCGTGCCAGTGTCGTTCCGTATGGTTCCTGTTCCAGATGTCCCAAAGTTGGTCGCCCTCTACAGAAGAGAGAGAGAGAGCTCTTCCTGGAGAACCTGTTCTTCGCCCCAACCTGGTCGTTCTCTGAAAGTCGAGTCCATCGAAGCCCAGTCCGGACGCGTCCCCCATTTCTTTGTTTTGTGTTAGTTCCTGATCCTAGGATTGCAGAGTCAACCATCATCTCTTCAGATTCTTATGGTTCCTGGTCCTATTAGAGTTCCTTCCAAGTCCAGCTGGCCCTTGGAGTGCCGCAGCATCAGTCAGGTCATGGTAGTCCTCCATTGGATTCATCGCCACGCAGATCTTGATTTTTCTTCATCCTTGGCAACCCTCGAAGTGGGTTTTGGCCGAGGAGCCTCTTGCTTCAGTGTGTTATTTCAGGAACCAGTTGCTTTGTTCTACATTCCGCAGCCTCGAGAGAGTGGTTTTTGCAAGATACAGTATATGGTCTGTTTACCAAACCTCTCACCACCCCAGTGGCCTTATCTAGGTCCTTGCTGGGAATTGAGATTAGGGTTCTACAGTTCTGTTTTATTTCCTTTGTAGCTACCAACGAAGAACGACGGTGTACACGAAGACGCCGGATCTCTGGACTCTTGTAAAATCTGGACTCTTTTGGGGATGTGTGATGCTGATCACCCTAATGCAGTGCTGAGTAGCCTATGTAACTGGATTCTCATTTAGAGTATAGAAGTACAGTATAACCTAGTATCAGAATAAGAGTGGCAGTAGGCCTAGAGTTTATGCTTGTAGTAGTAACCGTAAAAGTGGTAGATAAAAAGTATTTAAGTATTCCCCTGTTCCATTGTCCTATTGTTCTCAGGCAACCCCTCCTCCTCCTTCTTGTGACTGTGTCTGTATACCCCTAGTACCAAATAAATGCCCTGCGGGCATCGAAATACTAAGTTGACTCCTGCCTCTCCTTGTCTGGATAGCAGTTATCCTATCCGCATCATTCGGACCTTGGTGCCTCGCTCATCTCTTTTCACCACCTTAGAGCAGAGCGCACTCTCACCCACATCCAGAGCACCACAATTGCCTAAGAAGTGCCATTATCCCAGAAAAAAACACACCCTGGAGTAAGTTATTGTGATTGTAAAATGGGTCCATTAGGAGGATTAGTAAGGATATAATTAAAAAAATAAACTAATGCAAATAAACATTAGAAAAACAAAAGGAGGAAAAAAGTAGTCCTATAGAGCCAGTGCAATTTTGCTGTTGGACAGTAGATGGCAGATGCTGCATTATTTTAATACAAGTAAGAGAACTGAGATATACTGATGCAGCAGGCTGCCTTAATGTAATAAGGTCAGTGAGGTTGTGGATCTTTTCCCAGTGCTGTTGAGCTGGGATATCAACACTGGGTTCTGAGCTCCTCTACCAATCAGGTTTCAGGACTTTTTATACCAATTTCATAATATGGATCAAAGGAGGGGGAAGATAGAAAAAAAAGATGTTGAAAGGGGATCACAGGAAGTGCACTAAATAAGGAAACCATATTCTGGGGGTAGCCAGTCTAAAGTGCTTTTCAATAAAAACTGTGCAGACAAAAGAATGTGAGCAAATACAGCTACAGGGAAACTATAGTGTGGACATTACAGTGCTGTACCTGTAGCTGTGTTCACTCTCGCCAAGCAGGATGAGTCACTGAGTGTGAGCAGTGTCAGCATGCTGGCTGTATGGCACAGTGGTTAGAGGAACAAACTGTGAGTGCCTATAGTATGCCTGACCATGGTTCAAGTCCAGCAGAGGTATGTTAAAGAATTAAGCAATAATGCCCAACAGGGTGTGTGTCGTGCTGGGATAACGTCACGCCTCAGGTGGTTGGGCACGAGGCCGGAGGCCGAGTGTGTCCAACAACTGAGACGTGACGTTATCCCAAATGACACACACCCTGGAGGGCATTATTGCTATTATACAATGGCTTGTTGTTATACAGAATAAAAAAAAATAATTTGAAAGATGTTTTTGTGTGGAAAAATATTTTTGTTTTTTAAAGAGCAAATGAAACAATCAAGCTGCTCAAGCTGATCTGCAGGTTCACAGTGAGGCTGAGACTAGACCCATGATGTTGTACTGATGAACATCACGGGTCCAGCCCAAGACTGACCAATCAGAGTCCAGGATTTTTCCTTGCCATTGTATAATTTGCTTTTCACCAACTGTCCTCCCTACTACACATTTCTTGTTGTTTTCAAATATGTGCGAATGTGGAGTATGTATATTTTAGTACAGGGGGGTGCGAGGGGTGGAGCCTAACATTATCCAACACATCTCATCCCCCTTTCCCCAGTTCCCTGTTGTCCACCCAGCCGAATTTGTGTCTCCCACCCAAATATGTCTGTGCACCCTAGTGCTGTTCGGCTCCCGGTATTGTTTTTGAACCTGTCCATCCCTAACATTCACCCACCACCAGTCAAAGCGCTGTGTCTGTCATGCTGTTGTTGTTCAGTGCAGTTGTTTCTTCTGCTGTCTTCACTACGCTGCTTTTGGCAGCGTGATTTATACTTAGTGGTTTTGACCTAGTTCCTATACTAGTAACAGGAGCACCCCTAGCCTATCAATTTCATTCTGCAGTATTATTCTTGTTAACTGATTATTTGAGTAAGATTATTTACTGCAGCACTACTTCAATAATACTTCAGTAAGGCAATTTACAAAGGACTCAACATGACATGATTCAGATAATCACTGCAACTACATGGGATATTGAAAAATAACCCATAGCTCTCAGTCTTTTATCAAAGCAGCTTCAGAACTCGGTACTACCTCATAATCCACAGCACTCTTTTACTGATGGGACATGACATTCAGTTACAGTGGGCCACTGGGATATTATAACATTGCTATACTGGCATACATTAATAGGAATTCACTGAAGGTAAATGATGTACACTATAGATTGGTTACCGTTGCTATGCATATCCAGCTGTGGAAACTATATTTTCTCAATTCGTTTTATGACAAACATGAAAACTACCATCAGTCATAAAATGTTAAACTTGCAAACCCTTCTCACAAAATGTCAGTCAAATAAACTAGACTTACCTTATTTTCTTGTAAAAAGTAGGATAAGCTTTGAAGTTTTATGCTTTCTGCTCTAAAATGTTGATACCTGCCAACAAGTTTACAGTGGATTAGACAACTGGTGGTAGTTCTAGCCCGTGAAACATTTTATTAATGTACTTAATCACCCCCCATGCCTTGTTGGCACAGCTAATATAATGCTGAAGGTTTTTAATGTATGTGCTGTGCACGAGGCCTTTTAGAGTATACAGTAAGAATGTTTCCACTCTTTCAGTTTGGGTTAGAGGACCATGAAGCTAAGCCCAGCTGATCTTTCTTCCAAAGCTGATGCTGTTACTACTGTAACTGTGAGAGATGATGCACCAGATGATGCTCTTATACTATAAGTGACATCTCTCACAGCACATATAAACTTATTATAAATCAAATCAATCCAGTTGGCTAGAGTGATTTATAATAAAGTTTATTTTCTGTAGTTCTTTATTTAAAAAAAGCACATGTAGAGTTTGCAGTTCCCCACCTCTGAAATGAACCTCTCCACTTTAACCTATATTAAGGATGAAAGGTCCTGTGGTTCTAATCACAGTTTGGCAGAAATCAGGTAAGTAATTTTGTTTTCAAATATATTTTATTGACTATTTTGCACAACATAAACAATTTCTCATTTTATAATCCAGCATGTGCACTTCAGTTGGTAAGCTAGACAAGTACTTAGTGGTAAATTAATTAAACTGTGCATTCTCTTAAATAATTAAACAAATAACAAGCAGACACATACAGCCTTGATATTTCTGTGTACTTGAAGTAAATCTGTGTTCATTGGCTAGTACTACATTAGAGAGGGTGAATCTGAAATCCTCTTCTCACTTGAGATTTCATGGAATCTGCCTTACAGTGGAGCCTTCTGGAGGTGAGTTGGGCAATGGATTATTTTGTGTGTATTCCTCACAAGCTGGCCATATTCTATCAAATATGTCCTAGCTCGATATACGAGTTTCTCAAGTGACATGCATTCTATCAGGGGTCTAAGCCAGGCTACCTCTGATGGGGGGGGAGTGTCAGCCTTTTTCCGATTTTTAAGGGTTCCCAATTTCTCACCTGCAGTACAGTGAGCAATATACTTTAAAGCAACTTCATTACAATATAATAAACAACAAGATGTCTAAACAAGCAATGAGTTTAAAGCATGAAGTCCAAAACCTTTACAACTTAGTAGTTGACAATGTATTGTCACACATATTATTATTTTGTTCAAATTTCACGTTTTAAGTTTTATAATTACATTTATATGCAAATCCAGCCTTTAAAATGCATAATTTTAAACTAAACAGCCAAAGAACAAATCATTAAACAATGAGCTATGAACTCTCTGCAGTTCAAGTTTTTTTTTTTATTTAGTTGTTTAACCAGGTATAGCACACTAAGCTGAAAGCTTTTTTACAGGAGTGACCTGGGAGCACAAGGAGGTTAAGTGACTTGCTCAGGGTCACACAGTATGTAAGTGGAAGCTGTGGGATTCAAACCCAGGTCTGGTCTGGTGGATGTCACCAGATTTGCAGCTCAGAGCCTTAGACCACTGCGCTATACTGCCTGCCAAGTTTATAGTGGACTGTACTGTGTGATGGCTACTAAAACCAGTTCTGCCTTATTTGCTGTTACATCCTCCTCCTCCTCTTCTGTCCTGTTTCCTAGCATAACTGTTCTGGGTGCAGTCTTTAATTGTACTCCAATATATTGGACAGTTTCTGTTTTATACTGGTCCAGTACATCTCCAACTTGGACATGTAAACATCATATGTAACATATGTACATCTTCTTGTATACAGAGAGGACATTTGCCATCATATATTATGGAGATTTTTTTTATCTGGCTGGTGTATAATATGCTGTCTGTGTTTTAATGCCATATATTACATTAACTTGATTGTAAATGATTTACAACACTAACTAGAGAGTGAGGGAGAGAGAGTGAAACAGAGAAGACTGATAGACACGTACTGTATTAGATATTACATATTTTAAATGCAAAAGGATACAGGATAGTACATATGTTATAGGTGTGTGATACCACCCCTATAGTTAGGGTTGAGTAGGATGTTTAATGTTAAACCCCTAAATTTGCATCTTAAAAACCTTGGCACCATTCAATGGAATAGCCTAAAAATATGCATGCACAGTCAGGGTGGTAAAGTCTCAAGATGTTAAGTTTTGTGCTGGTACTTTTTGCAGTTTTTTTTCCCCGTTGGTTAACATGGGGTTTTGTTGTTCTTATCCGCAGCCTAGATGGTGCAGGGACAGAATTTTTTCACAAAACTTTCAAGGTGAAGCAGCTGTGCTGAGGTAGTGCCTTTTGAAAAGTTTTGTGAAAAAATATTAAAGTTTCCAGAGTTACAAGGATTTAAAGTTTGGTTTTGGATAACCCTCTGACGTGAACAATAAATTATAGTGATCATGAGGGTTTATTTTTCATGATTTACTTGTGAGAAAAACAATAGTTGATTGTGATGGCTGCCATCTTAGTTTTTTTTTTTTTTTTAACTACAAAACATTGAAAACACATACAATGTTACATTTTCAAAAAACAAACACCTGAACCTAAGTAAATGGGACCCATTTTGCTAAATGTTGGTGTTTGTTTTTAAAAATTGCTCTGGAAATAATGTTTCTGGGCAAAAATCCTGGGTTCCGATCTTAGCAAGGGGAGCCAGTCAACCACGTTCTCAGTATGAGAATAGCGGGACTTTCTTGAATTGTGACACTGCAACTGGAGTCATGCTGCCAGCTGCAGTTGGAACAGTAAGCCAGTGATCCTCTGCTCTCTCTCTCTCCTCTCTCTATCATCTAACTTTCTTTCTGTCTGTCTGTCTATCTATCTACCTACCTGCCTATATTTCAATTGGGCAACCATGAGTCAAGTCAAGCATGGTCGCAAGGCCATTCTAGTTGTCCTGAGCTCTACTTGCCATGAATTCAAATGGATGAAAAACCCTGATTTTAAGTTCTGCAGTGTTAATTTAGATGCAGTCATTGTTTTACATATCATGTTAGAGTAGTGTAGTGGTACAGTGAACTCCGTTAGCATAGATCATTTTAAAGTGAGTCAGTCTAAGAGTTAGATTGTTGTTTAGTATAGGGATTTGTGTGTGATGCATACATTGCCCAACTATTGGCAGATTATTTCATATTACTTCAGTATTACTGCCTGTTTGACCACGTAATTGGACTGCATCCTGCAAATGTGTACACCAAAGGGTTAGTTTATCTGGTTGATCTTGCTGTAAGCCTGTTGTGGGCTGAAGCGGCTCATGCATTATTACCTCTGCTTTGGAACTGACCAGTGTGAGCTGCCACAAACAGGGAGGTAGGTGTGGTTTGTGAGGTGTCCTGAATGTTAATCAGTAGGATGTAGAAGTAATTGGATTTTACACTACATTGGACAATTCACAATAGAAAGTAAAAATATGTTTTTTGGTTACCTATATAAATTAAGACTTCAGTGCAGGAGAAGTGGAGAGCTTTGGATACATGTATGCAGCAAAAGGATTGAAGGAAAAAAATATACATTTGTGATTAAAAAGAACATGTGAAATAAATAGGAGTGAAATGTACAGACAGGATACTAAATTTCCCTTATGTGATAGAAACAAGGGGCTCTAGAAGACATGCACAGGGTTTAATATTGCAGTGTAAAAACATACATACTGATTAAGCTTTGGAGTGTAATGACCATATTCATCAGAAGTGGTATATGTAAAAATCCATTAATTGTAGATTTTTTTGGGAGTCAATTAGTAGACTTCAGATAAATAACAATGGTGCAAATGTGTGCATGTTTGAATTTACATTAAACAGTGAAATGGTACTTAAAACAAGGGTCTTTGACATTTGGAATGTACTGGGAGGCTTTTCAACAAAAACTGAAATTTATACAAGTGCACATGTATGGCCAGTTTGGTGTGCTTAGAGGGTACTTGCTATGCGGGCCAGGGATGTGCAGCAACAGGTGCATGCTGCTCAAATGAAGGGAACACCAGCATGGCAGATAAGTGAGACTCGTGATGAACAAATATTTTTCCTTAAAGATCCAGAATCTTATGCTGTATAGGTACTGAGACAGATAATGAGCCAAATATTAAATTGCAGGCAGATCTGAGAGCCAAATAATAACAGAAACATTGAGAGTAAGCACACATTCTTTTGTTTCAGCATGAGTATGGGCTGCACAATTCATTAGCGTCTATGAACACAAAGGGTTTAAAAACAAATATTATTTATTTCAGTGGTGTACTGCAGATAATTAAAACTAAGAATAGTGCAATGGAATATTGAATTTGGGAATTTTAAAACAAGTACATGCAAAAGCTGTTTGAAACAATAAGCTCCCCTTATTTACACATGTAAAGACAATGACACAGCAAAAAACATATATTTGGTGTCTCTTAGAATCTCAGACTTCCTGGAGACTGAGCGTAAATGGAATACAACATTGTGTACTAGGTCAGTACATACACAAGAGATATATGGGATAAATAAGTTTGCTGCATAGTGTAAGTTTAACAGATGCCAGATACTAAGTTGTTTACTAAGTTGTTGCTACAGCTTCCTATGGATTCAGCCTGAGACATATTTACCAGATGTCCCTTAGTGTTGGATCTGTTGCCTAGAGAGATTTTACAGTATTATTTTGGAATGAATTAAACCAGTTTTATTTAAGGCTTCTGTAAATATTTACATGGAAATAATATGCAGTATATAATGTACAGATCCTAGTATATAATCCATTGCAAAAAACTTTAGCACACCAGTTAGGGTTAAACTGACAAAAGTAGGGAAATTTGGCGTTAGGGAACAACATTACAGTTTTCGCTGTTGTCACTCTTTCTGAATCAGCGGTGGGGTGTTCCTTCAGGATCTCGACCCTAACGCTTACCCCATTGTGATATACTCTTCAGATGTACAGAACTGTGTCTTCCCACATGTTACCAACAGCCTGTACATCTTGCATGAAGAAAACAGATCGCATCTGACCTTATTTGTGCATAGAATGGGGTGAGCATTAGGGTTGAGAACCCCAAGGAGCACTCCACCCCTAATTCAGAAAAAGTGACAACAGCAAAAACCATAATGTTGTTCCCTTTTGGTGCTTCGGGATGGAGGCATGGAGTTAGGGTTGGAAACCCTAATGCCACATTTCCTTACTTTTGTCAGTTTAATCCTAAATGATGCATTAACAAAGTTTTTTGCAATAAATGTCCTTGCTTTTTGAGAAGTAGAATTGTATTGTCATTCATGCAGGTCCCTTCTGGACCTGTGTGAACACATGCATGTGATTATGGAAGTGCAAGGCCTTATAGGCCCCCTGCACTTCTGTCAGTCCATTCTTGCATGCATGTATATGTGACTGTGGAAGCACAGCATATCTGACTAGAACAAAATTTGGCACATCAAGAGATCTTGTCCCCAAGACCGCAAGTGTTGTGCAAATCTACTGAATGGGGGCGAAGCTATTAAAGTGCAAAGTTTGGGGTTTAACATAAAATTGCCTACTCAATCCTATAGCACAGATGTGCTCAAGTGTATCTAAAGTAAACACATTTTTTTGTATTTTTCATATTGAAAATATATTCATGCACTAGACTTGTGTAATCCTGATGAAGTGATCAGTGAACTACAAAACACTGATGTATATCCCAGCCTATATATAACCAATGATTTCTTTTGAATAATACACTTCAAGCCTAACCTGTGAGTGGGTCATTTCCCCACTATGTGGATGATCTGCCAGAGTCTAAGTCTTCTGACATCATTACCAGTGTTTACCGGTATCTGAATCTTCAATCCATCCTGACTGCTGAGGATTGAGCTTTCTGCTGTGAATCAGGAGTGAAGGACAGCGTCTGGCTCTCCACAATGTTGATCAAAGGAGCTGCAAGTGAGAGCGGCTGCTCACCAATCTTGAGGCTGGGAGAGCCATTAACAGTGGAATTGGAGGCATGAAGGAGTTTTGGGCTGGCTTCACTATGGACAGCCCTATATGTATGCGTTTAATATCACGTCATCCAGTTTTGAACCCATCTGGGTTTTTATGTAAGGAATAATCCATGGTTGGGTGTGTGGCAATTTTGTAATAACTGAATTACCTGGGTGGGTTATGAGGCCTGAAGTGCAGCCAAAGGCCTTCAGTCACCCAGCAAGTGAGGTTACTGCAACACTGATGCACAGCCAGAGTGAATTATTACACTTACAACATTCATAAAAAGGTCAAGTGTTATAACATCTGTCAAAAGCACAGGGAGCGCGTAGACTGTGGCTTTGACTGGCAGTGAGAGAGAGTAGTCTTGCTGCTTTTACACTCCTTGCATGATTAGATACTGTTTTTCTCTTTTTGCAAGACAAAGCTCTTTAGTCTGGCCCCAGCAGTGGCAGTGTCTGGGGGTTATATTGTGATTTCTGCTTATGTTGCTGACCTGTTTGTCTGAGTGAGTCTGTAAAATGACTTAGCAAAATTCTGCTTCTGCAATAAACTATCCATAGACCACAAGGATTCTCTTGAGACTACTGGATCTGACTTTATTATAATGCGATATTGATACTGTGACATCTGATATCACTGTTGACCTCATATTTGGAAGGAATGTTGCTATATTGCCACAAAACAGTGACATTGTAGTTTCTATGGCTAATGAGTAGTAAATTTGTAAGGTGTGATTCTATGATTTGATTTTGGGTCTGTTAGGGTGGAGTGTTGTGGAGGATGTTTTTAGATTTATAAGTCTGGGTTTTAGATTTATAAGTTTGGGTTTTCAGAAGAAGCCAGAAGGGGAAGGAAACATTCATTGCAGTGCTTTACAGTAACTGGTAATTGCTATGTTTCTTTTAAAAATTAGATTGTGGGCTTCTAGTGACACTGTAATTTATTTGCTGTCTTTACTTAGAATTGTTTTTGGGCTGTTGAAGATTTAAATCATAGGGGTGGTGTATTTCTTTGCTGTCTTTAATTGCTGCAAATATTCACCCCCTCCCCTTCCCCAACCCTTAATTATATGCCCTGTTAAATCTGATTGACAGGAGCTAAACACAGGGGATAGTAGGGGATGCGGAGTAGGAGGGGCATAAGGGGGAAGAAGTCCACCCTCAGCACGACAAGTGTTTTGACTCATTTATTTATTTTCTTTTTTTTAAAAGAAAAGAATCTGAGGATCAGTGGCAGGATTTTTAGGAGAGTAAATTAATAA
Organism: Neoceratodus forsteri; assembly: GCA_016271365.2. NCBI lineage: Eukaryota > Metazoa > Chordata > Ceratodontiformes > Ceratodontidae > Neoceratodus > Neoceratodus forsteri. The sequence goes on from CM028129.1 coordinate 672,503,892, forward strand.
AAAGGGAACTAGGAGAGCTTCAGTAGCAGACATGTAGTGGAATAGCAATATAATTGCAGTATAATGTGGGGAGTGCTGCAATGCAATGGCTGTGGGGCAGCCATATTCAGGCAGATCTTCTGTACACTGAGGTGCTGCCCTGTCTGCATGCATCTCTCTGGACTGCGGAATGAGGTAGCCAGACTCAGAGTGGAAGCAAACTGAGTCAGGAGTACCATCACCCCTATCCAGAGACCACCCAGTCCAATGCCACTGCCTCAAAGGATGCCAAGAATGAGGAGCACTTGGATGACAGTGGGCTCAGGGAGGGTTAGGGCGGCCAGGCAGAGGCACATCCCAGATCCTATTCCACTCAAGAACTCATATGCCACACTGGCAAATGGAGACAACTAAATAGAGGTACCCAGAGAAGTGGAAGGAAAGGATGTGGAGGTTAGCCAAGGAGGTGACCTCAGCGGGGAGAGCAGTGGATGACAGAGGAGTGGGAAGTGAATCCTGATGGGGGACTCCATCATAAGAGGGATCCAGCTAGGATCACAGGACAGGGAGGTGAGGTGCCTACTAGGTGCCACGGCACGGAGGGATGGAAGGAAGATCCTGGGGATCGCTGGGAAGGCAAGATGGGAGGGTGAGCTGGATGTCATTATCCACCTAGGTACTAATGACCAGGCAAATGGGGAGCCAAAGGAAGTTCAGGAAGAGTTTAGGAAATTGGGGAGGGGTCTCAAGCAAGTAGCTACTTCTGTCACCTTCTCAGAAGTACTACCTGTGAGATGCAAGGGAGAGCATAGGGGTGCATGCACCAGGAACTTTAACTCATGGTTGAAGAACTGATGCAGTGAGGAAGGGTTTGGATTCATTGGTGACTGGGGACTGACCTGGAGGGATGGAGGTTTGTTCAAGCCTGACGGCCTGCAACCATCCTGGAGGGGAATCCAAGCACTCAATGATAAATTTAAATGCCACATTGACAAGCATTTAAACTAGCCACGGGGGGTGGCAGGCTAGCAGGGAGGGTACCTACTTGCTCACCCCCCACAGCTAGCAGTGGAACCAGTGAACCAGAGGAGTGGCTCTCTCTACAAAGCAGTGTGCAAAAGATGGAGATTAGTGCCCAAGAGGTGGATAGGCAGAAAAGGGGCAAAGACTTTTGGCTAGGCAGATTTACTGTGTGTTGTTGTTTTTATTTTGTACTCACAGGGATAGTTACTGTTTGTTGCTAACATTTTATTGCTTTATTTTTCTCTGATTCACATTGCTGTTGCTGGGTATACCTTTTGCTGCATTATTACAAGGTGTCCCTACAGGTGTGTGCTAACAGATTACTGCTGTAATCTTCTGATTCAAATTGTCTTTTGTAAGGTATGTCTTCTGTTACTGCTTTATTTTTCTCTGTAGCAAAGTGTTTATTACAGGGTATATCTTCTGTGAAATTATTACAGTTGGTGCTTAATTTTTTGTGACTTTTTATCATTAGGCTAAGCAAAATTACTGTTTGCCCCTATTTTATTTATTTCTTTTTTGCTGAAAAGTTTTTTTTTGTCTCAGAGGTGTTGCAGTCTCCTTCTCACATTGAAGGAGCTAATTGCTTTCCTCCCACAGCTCTTCCAGGGGATTAGATGTGTATCTGGGGGTGGAGCTGGCAAACTGCCAGCAACTTCCAACAGAAAGAAAGGTTAAAAGGTCAGGTTAGTTGATATCTTGGAGGTGGAAGGCTAGGTTTGCTGGCCAAGGCACCTAGCTTCACCTGAGCTTTTTTCTTCTAGCTTGCTTGAAAGGACAGAACCAAGAACCTTATCAGAGTAAGGGAAAGGATTAAGACTTTTGGCTAGGATGATTTACTGTGTGTTGTTGTTTTTATTTTGTACTCACAGGGATTGTTACTGTTTGTTGCTAACATTTTATTGCTTTATTTTTCTCTGATTCATATTGCTGTTGCAGGGTATACCTTCTGCTACATTATTACAAGGTGTGCCTACAGGTGTGTGCTAACAGATTACTGCTGTAATCTTCGGATTCAAATTGTCTTTTGCAAGGTATATCTTCTGTTACTGCTTTATTTTTCTCTGTATCAAAGTGTTTCTTACAGGGTATATCTTCTGTGAAATTATTACAGTTGGTGCTTAAATTTTTGTGACTTTTTATCATTAGGCTAAGCAAAATTACTGTTTGCCCCTATTTTATTTATTTCTTTTTTGCTGAAAAGGTTTTTTTGTCTCAGAGGTGTTGCAGTCTCCTTCTCACATTGAAGACAGGGAGAGTGAGAAAGCAGCCACAGCTTCCTTGAATCAAGGAGGTTATTTTCTAGACTACACTGAACTGAATTATTACTTTTTGGACCTGTGTAAGTAACTAGTATTGATTCTGTTTTTGGAGTGGACTTTTCTTAGTTTTAACTTTAATTTGCCTGGGAGGAACTGTAGCTGGGAGATATTTACAGTCAGTTGTGACTAGACCTGTTACTTAGCCTTTGTGAAATAGGTGTCTGAAAGGAAGGAAGGCACTCCATGGGGTGGAGGGTAAGAGTTGTAGGTGATTGTTTCTGGACAGCATAGGTTTACTCCCACCCACCCTTCCCCTCACCCCACCCGCCCCAAGCGCATAACTTCCTTTATAGCAGGGGCTCTGATATCACTTCCTCAAAACTGCTAACAACATACACCTGTTCATATCCTTAAAGACACAGCGCAGTGAATGGGGGTAAAGACACTCACAAGCTTGCACACACTAAAACAAGAACAAAAACCAAAAAAAGCATCTGTAACTGTAAGGGACACAGACATGTGGGGAGTGGAGCAGCAGACTTCTGGGAGACATTCTGGAAACTGCATTGCTGCCCTATTTGAAGGCACCTCTCTGGTCTGAGGGAGGAGGTTGTTCATCTCCATGCTGACCTGGCAAGGATTCGGGAAACCTGCTCTCCCACTCAGGGACCACCCAGGCCACCGCCACTACCTCAGAGGTTGCCAAGAAAGAGGAGTGGTTGGACCACAGTGGGATCAGGGAGGGGGAGGGTGGTGAAACAGAGGTGCATCCCTCCCATTGTGCCTCTCCGCAATTCATTTGCCACTCTGGTGAAGCATGGTTCCTCTATGGAGGCACCTGCAGTGGAGACCAAGGGGGATGCTGGGAACCTCCACAATAGAGACCCACAGGAGGGTGGCCCAAGACCCCACAGGGGAAGGAAACAACTCCTGGTGGGGGACTCGATTGTTAGGGGGTAGAACTGGGGGAGGGAGGGGAAGGAGGTAAGGTGCCTGCCCAGTGCCAAGGCTTGGAGGGACAGGAAATGAATCCTCAGGATCATGGGAGCAGCAGCAAGGGGGAGGGAGCTGGATGTCATTATCCACCTAGGGATGAATGACATGGCTGAGAATGGGATCAGAGCAGTGCAACAGGAGTTTGTGGAGTTGGGGAGGGGCCTTAGACAAGTAGCACACACAGTAACTTTCTCGGAAGTGCTACCTGTCTATGGCATGGATGAGGCTAGGGCCCTCTGCACCATGGGATTCAATGATTGGTTGAAAAGCTGGTGCAGAGCTCAGGATTTGGCTTCATTGGGGACTGGGGCTCCATCTGGAGGGATGCAGGTGCAACGGTCTGCATCTATCCTGGAGGGGAACCAGGATCCTAGGTGATAGGTTTAAATGCTTCAGTGGCAAGCATTTAAACTAGCCAAGGGGGGGCACTGAAGAGGAGAAGGGAAATCCTAGCCCCCCCCAAATCAGGGTATTTAGTGAGGTAAACAACAAAATACAGCAGTCGATAGGGAGAAGGGCAGGAGTAAATGGAGAGAAAGACAAAGGCAGTAGGGACAGGGATAGGGCAAAAAGAAATAAAGCCATAAAAAGATGGAGAGTAATGAGTACCAATGCCCATAGTCTAGGTAAAAAGCTCCCTGAAATGGTGGCCTTGATGGAAGAGGGATGCCTGGATATTGTGGCAGTCACAGAAACATGGTACACAGAGAACCATGACTGGGATGTCAACATACCAGGATACACAATCTACAGGAGGGACAGGGAGGGAAGAAGAGGAGGAGGAGTAGCTCTCTATGTAAGGGAAGGGATAAAAGCAACAGAACTAAAGGGTTAACAGGGAGGAGAGGAGGCACTGTGGGTCACCCTGGAGACTGGCAATGGCTCCACAGTCTGCACAGGGTTGTATACAGACCCCCTGCTCGGGGAGGAAATGGACAAGGAAATGATAGAAGGCATCCTTGGGATGGCAGAGAAAGGTGAGATATTGCTGATGGGGGACCTGAATATGCCAGATGTTGACTGGAGCACCTTTGCTGCAGCCACATCCAAGAGCAGGGCCATTCTTGATGCCCTACAGGGGGCATGCCTCAGACAGCTAGTTTTGGAATCCACTCGCGAGAGAGCAATCTTAGACCCAGTACTCTCAAATGGGGATAGAGAGAGGATCTCTGATCTTGAAGTGGGTAGCCATCTGGGAACAGGTGACCACCAAACAGTGTGGTTCATGATAAACTTAGCTGTAGAGTCAAGCCACACAAAAGTGAAGGTACTGGACTTCAGGAGAGCTGATTTTTGACAAAATGGGAGAGTGCCTCAGAAAAGCACTAGCAAACAAATAAGAAGGTGGGGTGGAGCAACAATGGGGAAACATCAAAACCGCCATCACAGAGGCAACAAGTCTTTGTGTGAAGCAAATAAACAAATCAAAACAAAAGAAAAAAACACTATGGTTCTCAAAAGAAGTGGCGGGGAAGGTAAGGGAAAAAAGATAGCATTCAGGAAGTATAAGGAAACACAGAAGGAGCAGGACAGAGAACTGTACCAGGTAAAGCAGAAGGAAGTGGATAAGGCAGTGAGAATAGCAAAGGCCCAAACCGAGGAAAAGATAGCCAACTCGGTTAAGAAGGGGGATAAAACCTTTTATAGGTACATTAGTGAGCAAAGAAAGACTAATGCAGGGATACTGAGGCTGAACAAAGAGGAAGGTGGTTGGGCAGAGAGCAACAGTGAAAAAGCAGGGATACTGAACAAATACTTCTGCTCAGTATTCACAATGGAAAAGCAGGTGGAAATACCTAATCCGGTCAATAGAAGCACTCTGGATAGGGGGGTTGATATTAGTCCTTTCACAGAAGAAAGGGTTCTGAAAGAACTCTTAAAACTGAAGGTGGATAAAGCAATGGGTCCTGATGGGATTCACCCCAGAATTTTAAAAGAACTAAGGGAAGAACTAGTAACACCACTAATAAATCATGGGAGGATGGGGTGGTACCCGAGGACTGGAGGAGGGCGGATGTGATTCCCCTTCACAAAAGTGGGAGCAAGACAGAGGCAGAAAACTACAGACCTGTCAGTTTGACCTCAGTAGTAGGGAAAATGATGGAATCACTTCTGAAGGAAAGAACTGTTGAGTACCTAGAGGCCAGTGGGGCACAGGACCCAAGGCAGCATGGATTCATAGTGGGAAGGTCATGTCAGACAAATCTAATTGAGTTCTTTGACTGGGTGACCAAAGCAGTACAACAGGGAGGGGCTATGGACATGGCCTACTTAGACTTTAGCAAGGCATTTGACACAGTCCTGCACAAAAGATTAATAAACAAATTAGCCAGCCTGGGAGTGGGTCCTAGGGTGGTAACCTGGGTAAAACACTAGTTGGACAACAGAACGCAGTGGGTAATAGTAAATGGAGTCCACAGTGAAGAAAGGAGGGCTACTAGTGGGGTACCACAGGGTTCAGTACTGGGGCCGGTCCTTTTTAATGTCTTTATAAGTGACATTGCAGAGGGACTGGAAGAGAAAGTATGCATCTTTGCAGATGACACAAAGATCTGCAACAGGGTTGATACACAAGGTGGGGTGGAAAGGATGGAAAGGGACTTGGCAAGGTTGGAGGAATGGTCAAATGTATGGCAGCTTAGATTCAATGCAAAGAAGTGCAAAGTATTGCACCTGGGAAACAAAAACCCAGGGGAAGAGGGGGGTGAGATACTGACAACAACAAAAATGGAAAGGGACCTGGGGTAGTCATATCAGACGACCTAAAGGTGGGCCAGCAATGTGAGAAGGCAGTAAGGAGGGCTGAGGGGATACTGGGATGCATAGGGAGAGGCATCACCAGTAGAAAACAGGAAGTTGTTGTCCCTCTGTGCAGACAGTTGGTAAGACCACATCTGGGGTACTGTGTATAGTTCTGGAAACCCCATCTCTGCAAAGACATAGACAGGGTGGAGGCTGTCCAGAGGAGGGCAACCAAAATGATGCAAGGTCTGCATCAGAAGACATATGAAGAAAGACTAAAGAAACTAAAGATGTATAGCCTCGAGGAAAGGAGGGAGAGGGGGGACATGATAGAAACTTTCAAATACCTCAAGAGAATCAACAAAGTCCAAGATGGTAACATCTTTCAGAAAAAGAGATGTGCAAAAACAAGGGACACAATTTGAAGATAGAGGGGATGGCTCAGAGGTAATGTGAGGAAGTATTTCTTCACAGAGAGGGTTGTGGATACATAGAACAGCCTTCCTGAGGAGGTCGTAGAGTCAAAAACAGTGGGTGAATTCAAGAATGCATGGGACAGACATAAGGCAATTCTAGTGGGGGAGTAGGAGGACGTAGGCTGTTGGTAAACTAGGATCTGCAGCTTATCCGTTAGGTAGGGAAATGGGCAGACTGGGTGGGCCAAGTGGTCCTTATCTGCCGTCAAATTCTATGTTTCTATGGTTCTATTCAGCAGAAAGGCAGACAGCAAAGAGAACCAGGGATAAAGGACGACCAGGGAAGGGGCTGGAGTAGAACAGCTAAACAGTCTAGGGAGGCCAAATCTTGGAAAGCCATGTGTGCCAATGCCAGGAGCCTTAGCAACAAGATGGAAGATCTGGAGGCTGTCATGGTGCAGTCAGACCTGGACATTGTGGCCATCACTGAAACCTGGTGTAATGATAACCACAACTGGGAGATGGCCATACCTGGCTACAACATATTCAGAAGAGACAGGGCAGGTAGAAAGGGAGGAGGAGTGGCACTGTATGTGAAAAATGACATAAGGGCCACAGAGATCCAGGAGGAACAAAATGGGGGAGAGATACTGTGGGTTAAGCTGGAAAGGAAAATGAGGCCAGCCATCCGCACAGGTGTGGTCTATAGACCACCAGCCCAGGAGGAAGAAACAGATAGGGAGCTGATGCTAGTCATCCAAAGGATGGCAGACAAGGGTGAGGTAGTACTGGTTGAAGACCTCAATATTCCAGATGTGGACTGGTGCATCCCAACAGCAGCATCAACTAGGAGCAGATTTATCCTGGACTCCCTTCAGGGTGCCTTCCTCAAGCAACTGGTCATGGAACCAACTCAGCAGAAGGCAATACTGGACCTTGTGCTCACAAACAGGGACAGTGTGATGGAGGTAACAGTGGAGGAGCACCTGGGAAACAGTGACCACCAGTCATTGTGGTTTGAAATCACAGAAGGAGCAGAACAAAACCACACAAAAACACATATCCTGGATTTTAGGGGGGCAGAATTTGGGAAAATGGGAAGATACTTGAAAGAGGCATTAAGGGGAATGGGGCAGGAATCAGGGGTTGAGGAACAGTGGGCAGTATTTAAAACGGGGATTACAAGAGCAACAGAATTATACATTAAGCAGGTTAGCAAGAGAAAAAGGAAGAGATCATCATTATGGTTTTCCAAAGAGGTAGCAAAGAAAGTGAAAGCCAAAAAGACTGCATTCAGGCAATACAAAAAGACACAGGCAGAAGGGGATAGGGAGAAGTACCAGGAGAAGCAGAGGGAGGCAGGGAGGTCAGTAAGAGAAGCCAAAGCTCAGACAGAAGAACACATTGCAAAATCAGTGGGTAGAGGGGACAAAATCTTTTACAGGTACATAAGTGAAAAAAGAAAAGCAAAGGGAGGGATAGTGAGACTGAATGGGGGAGGATGGAGGCCATGTGGAGGATGACAACAGTAAAGCTGACATACTGAACAGGTATTTCTGCTCAGTCTTTACTGAGGAAGAGGAGGGTAATGGGTACAAGGGGTGAGAATGGTGCAGAAATGGACACAAGTCCCTTTACATGAGAAAGGGTCCTGAAGGAACTGGAAGTAATAAGAGCTGATAAAGCAATGGGGCCAGATGGGGTGCACCCCAGGGTCCTTAAAGAACTAAGACAGGTGGTGGCTGAACTCTGGCTGTTCTGTTTAGCCGATCATTGAAACAGAGGTACCCAAGGACTGGAGGACAGCAGATGTAGTCCTCTATACAAAAGTGGAAACAAAGAGGAAACGGGAACTACACACCAGTCAGCCTCACCTCGGTAGTGGGGAAGATCATGGAAGCACTACTGAAGGAGAGATTGGTGGAACATCTGGTTGTCAATGGACTACAGGACCCAAGGCAGCATGGTTTCACCAGGAGTAGGTCATGTCAGACCAATCTCATTGAATTTTTTGACTGGGTGACTAGGGAGGTGGATCAGGGGAGGGCAGTGGACATGGCCTATCTGGACTTCAGCAAGGCCTTTGACACTGTGCCACATAGAAGACTATCACACAAACTGGGGAATATGGACACAGAGGGTGGTGGTAAATGTCTGTCACTCCACAGAGGGAAGAGTGAGGAATGGGGTACCACAGGGATCAGTGCTGGGACCGGTTCTATTCAACATCTTCATCAGTGACATTGCGCAGGACCTAGAAGGCAGAATTTCACTGTTCACTGATGACACAAAGCTCTGTAACAGAGTAGACACACCAGAGGGTGTAGACAGAATGAGAAGGGACTTGCAGAAACTTGAAGAATGGTCAGGGGTTTGGCAGTTGAAATTAATGCAAGAAATGCAAGATAATGCATAGGGGCACAAAACCCTGGCACAATATATCATTTGGGGGTGAGTATATAACATGCACCAAGCAGGAAAAAGGGATCTTGGGGTTATCATCTCTGATGACCTCAAGGTAGGGAAACAGTGTGACAAGGCAGCAGGAAAAGCAAATAGGATGCTGGGATGCAGGGCAGGGGCATCAGCAGCAGGAAAAGGAGATCATAATTCCACCTATACAAGACACTAGTGAGGCCCCACCTGGAGGCAGTGTACAGTTGCGAGACCTTACCAAGGACATAGACAGGGTAGAGAAGGTTCAGAGGAGGGCAACAAAGATGGTACATAGATTGCATCACAAGTCCTATGAGGACAGGTTGAAGGAATTGAATATGTACTCCCTGGAGAACAAGAGGGAGAGAGGGTGCATGATAGAGACATACAAGTATCTTACAGGGAGGAACAGGGTGCAGGAATACACTATTTTTAAGCAAAAAAGATGTTCCAGGACTAGAGGGCATGGGATGAAGTTGGAGGGAGGACGATTCAGAGGAAAAGTGAGGAAGAATTTCTTCACAGAATGGGTGGTGGACAAGTGGAACACCCTGCCACAGGAAGTGGTGGGGGCTGAAACAATCACAGGATTTAAGAATGCATGGGATAGACGTAAAGGAATTCTGTAGGTCGGGGTAAGGGGCAACAGACTTCTAGGAAAACATAAACAGGTGAGAGTGGCTGTCAGCCTATGTGTAGACCTCATTGTTTGTATAAACTTACACCTTGGACCAGCTATAGTGGCTCTGTCAATTTGTCAACCTACTTTTTCCCATGGTAGCCATATGACATTGTCAGGAGCGGGGATTGGTAGGTGGCAGAGTGGAGCTGGTAGAAACAGTTTGGGGGAGATATGGTGATGGGCTGATAAGGTGTATGAGGACCAGGAGACACCCAGGGAAGAAAGAAGAAATAAATCTTGAGAGAAGCCCATCATGTCTGGTTTCAGTTCCCAGGGTCCATGCCTCACCAGTAGGACAGAAAGCTGATGGACCAGCTGCCAAGGCCCCTCCCTTGTGAGCAATTTTATGTAATACTAGGTCACTAAGGAACAAGACCACTGTAATCATGGACTTTATTTTTTGATTTCTCAGTTAACCTAGTGTGATTACTCAGTCCTGGCTGAGTGATGAACCTGGCCCTGCATTGGAGGCTGTCATCCTAGCCAAATACTTGGTTATGCACTGTGTGAGGCATAAACAGAGGGGAGGGGTGGGGTGGCCATCTGCTTTAGATCTACACAAAACAAAGAAAATCTGTGCACACCCACCTCTGAGGGTGCCCTCGCTAGACATACTGACCATGCTAGCAAACAAAAATAACAAATGAGCAGAGCACTCACTGGTCAGTTTCAAAAAAATATTATTTGAGCCATTCAAAAGTTAAACTTATGCAGGCATACCTTGCATGAGTTTAACTTTTGAATGGCTCAATAAATATTTTCTAGAAACTGACCAATGAGTGCTCTGCTTGTTTGTTATTTTTGTCTGCTTTAGATCTAAGCTAGATCTCATGGTGCACCCAGTGGAGGGAAGCTAGGTCACTTGAATGCACAGTTGTAAAAGGCAGGACAGGTATTGGCTGCAGGGTGGTCTTGATTTTTTACCCTCTATAGAGGGATGGGAAGTTCATACAGGTGCTTGGGTGTTTTGCTGCTGACAAGGTGTTGGTGCCCCCTAGCTGGCACACAGGACACTGCATAAATGTCAAAGAGAAACCTAATGTCCCCTCTGACCTTATAAGCAAACTGCTGAAATGACAATTTATAGAAAATAGGGACACACTTCAGTGCTTCTATATATTTTGATCACATACCTCAAAAAGTTACTGAGCTTCAACAAGTTCTTGCCCATGTCCGAACCTCATTCTGTTTGTTAGATTTAGAACAGAGATCTAATAAATACTATTGAAGCAGTGTGGGCTAATGGCTAGAACACGGGCTTAGAAACCTGTACCAAGGTTTGAATTCCACACAGCAATTTATTGTGCGACCCTGAGCAAGTCACTTACATGTGCTTTGCGTTGACCAGCAGTGGAAATGAGTAAAAACAGTACTCCTCTCAAAACGAGATGCTGCTTCTCATTTTGGCTATCCATTTTTCCACCGAATATTCAACATGGCCTTTTTGGGACTCCACCTCATGAACAAAGCAGGTGACATTTTTCAAATCCATCCCAGAAGATAATTTTGTAGTTGCTCCACAAAATCACATTTCAGGCAGTATTTAAAAAAAAAAAAAAGGTTCATGAGATGGGGTCATAAGAAGACTATGTGGAAAATTTAGTGTAAAAATATGGTAAAATGATCAAGTTATACGGAACATTTAAATATTTTAACATTCACTCATATTTTCATTAATTTTCAATATATTGACTCTAAACTTTCAACACAGCCATTTTTCACACCACCTCATAAATGTGACAGGTGTCATTTTTCAAGTCTTGAATGAGATGTGTTTTTAAGCATATGGTGTGACATGACATTTTGGACAGTTTTCTATAATGCCACATTTCATGTTTATAAGGGGGAGTCATATAACAATTATATTGGGGGTCAAAATAAAAAAAATGATTAAGAAACACTGTGTGTACTACCAACCTTTACCCCACCGGGTAGTGCTTTGTGATCCCCTACCAGTAAGCTGAGCTCAGGGGCGAGCTCAGTGACCAAGCTGAATGGGTCATGGCTGGAGGGATGGTGCTGCCATGCACCACCATCCCCCAAGCTTGGAAAGGGCAAATGTAGAGTTGCCTTTATGGGCCCAACTAGCATTTGGGGAAGAGAACTCTTCTCTTGACATAGGGTTCTGCACCTCTGTACCTGTGGGTGCCAGAGGGCCCTGTGCTTCAGCTGAGAGATGCCTTATTTGCCCTGGGTGTCTATGTCTACAGCCACATAGAAGTGCAGGGCCCAGAGGCCCTGCACGTCTGCAGTCCACCCAGTTTTATTAAGCAATAAGGTATGACCAGGGGTTGGATTAACAGTCTTTTAGTCACCCCCTAGGGGTGTAATGTGGCACGAGGCATAGCTGAGTGCCATATTGCCCCAGGGGGTGATTAACTAACTGTTAATCTAACTCCTGGGAGTGCCTTATTGCTATAATAAAAAAGCAGTCCAAAAGAGAAGTGTTAAAAGTGTACTTTTTGAATGTTTTTTTAATTGAGAGGGAGATTTTTAATAAAATAGTTCTTCCATCAACAGTTTAAGAACTCAGGTTCAGAATCAGAATGCATCATTCCGGTCATTCAGCAGTGCTAGAGGATGGAATGCTGACAGGAAGAATTCATGTGCCATGGTGATCAGGCTGTACATGATAGGGTAACAGAGATTAATGTAGGGCTTTTGGAATTCTAACAGCCAATCAGATTGTACCATTTCTGAGACCCCTTTTATAATGTGTCTTAAACACCACTGATCACAAACACTGAATGAAAAACAGCCCGATGTCAAAAGGGTGACATATTACAATGACTGTCGCAAATAGCGATGGTCACTAGATACATGGAATGCAACTACTGAAATAAGTATTTTTAAGTGGGGGCTATGCCCCCCGCATCCCCCAAACTTAAAATAATCAACTCCACAGGGGGCACAGACCCAATGGAAAGTTAATATTTTTAATAAACGCTAAAATATTTTCCTCCCTGGAACCAGACCCGAACCTGAGTCTGCTGGATTGATAGGCAGTGGCTTACACCACTACGCTAAATGGCCAGCTCAACAGGGCTTGGCCAAACATGCTATGTCCTGCTGTAGTGAGGGTAGCTCTCTGCTACATTCACTCTACAGGATATATTGATGTATCCTACCACTTGCTCTCAATAAAAGCGGTATTATTGAATCACTCATATTGAGCCGCTCAATAATACTCACTCATATCACTGTACATCGTCCACTCTACAACCCCATGAATTCTTGACATCTGTTGTGGCAGGGCCCTTCTCTTCCATATGTGGACAGAGTGTTCCCTTGGTGCAGAGCCCAGAGGGTCTGCATGTCTGCATCATATGCATGCATCACTGTATCGCAAGACCTGCGTGAATGAGGATACAATTCCACTTTCTCAAAAAGCAAGGAAATTCTTTGCAAAAAAAACTGTTAATGCAGCAGTTAGGGTTCAACTTAATGCCACAAAAGTCGGGAAAAATGGTGTTAGGGTTTCCAACCCGAACTCCTCATCCCCCAAGCAGCAAGAGGACAAGACCACACAAGCAACTACAGACAACCAGCAACAGCTAAGACAAACAGCATACAACTGTTTGCAGGTGATACAAATGCAGTAGCACTGATGTGCTACTTTCGTGGATTTTTATCGGTGGTTGCATAAACACTGTCCCCGGAGGTTCCTGTGCTTATGTAGCCAAATCTCTGTGTGTATGTCGTACATTGTGCATGAGTACATGTGGCTTGCACCTCTGCCATGGGGCCTGCTCCTCTGTAACCAGATGTATTCATGCATGCTGTATGAATTAAGGTAGAATCTTGTTTATCCAAACCCTTTTCTCCAGAAATCCCTATCTAACAAACTCAGCTCATGTCCCCCGTCATTCACACAATAGCTGATTCTCTGACAGAGATTAGTGCTCCAGCCACTAATGACTGTAATTGATAGTCAGTTGTCAATTAAATAGGGGCTGACTGCAGGTAGTTCATAGCTGATTGATAGGGTTTGGCTGTAGGTTTTAAAGGTCATACACTTCAGTTACACAGCAGATCTGTTACAATGCAGTACTTAAATTATGCCTGTAAATACTGTACCTGTCTTTCTGAGATGTCCCAATGAAAACATACTATTCTCAGCATTGCTCAGAAGCTCCAAATAGTGGAACATTTGGAGAATGGGGAGAAATCAAGCTCCTTGGCTGCTGAATATGATGTGGGGAAGTTCACTATATTTGACATTAGAGAGGCAAAGGAAAAGTTAAGGAATTTTGCCTGCACAATGGAGTCAGCCTATGGTGGTGAAGATCAAAAAAAATATGGAGTCATGTGCTGATGACAATCGGGATCAGCATTTTGTGTTTGGCTCTGCCAGAAAGAGAGAGAGAGAGAGAGAAGGGAACACCTAAGGACAAGAGGGTGGTTTTCAGAAAATACATGGAGTCACAGAAGGATGAGGCTAAGGCAGTGTACCTAGCGAGTCAGAAGGAGGCAGGGAGGGCGGTAAGAAGAGCGAAGGCTCAAACAGAGGAAAGGTTAGCAAAGATGATAAAAAAGGAGAAACGACTTTCTATAGGTACATTAGTGAAAGGAGGAAAACCAGGAGAGGAATTGTAAGGATCGGTGGGGGGAGGCCTAGATAAAGCATCAGTACTGAATGAATACTTCTGTTTGGTATTCACTGAAGAGGAAGAGGGGCAGGGACCACAAGTACACAATAGAAACATTGAGGGGAGGGAGGTAAACGCCAGTCCTTTTACAGAAGAGAGAGTCATGGAGGAACTCACAAAGCTAAGGATGGACAAATTGATGGGACCAGATGGTATATACCCCAGGGTACTGAAGGAGCTAGTAGCTCCTCTGGCAGCCCTGTTTAATAAATTGCTCAAAACAGGGGTGGTCCCAGAGGACTGGAGGTGGGCACATGTGGTCCCTTTTCACAAGAGTGGAAGCAGAGAAGAAGTGGGTAACTATAGGCCAGTCAGTTTCACCTCGGTAGTGGGAAAGATCATGGAGGCGCTGCTCAAGGAAAGGATAATGGAACACGTGGAAGCCAGTGGAGCACAGGATTCAAAGTAGCATGGATTCACAGCAGGAAGGTTATGTCAAACAAACCTGATAGACCTTTTTGGCTGGGTGGGGAAGGAGGTAGATCATGGGGAGTGGTGGATATCACCTACCCTGATTTCAGCAAGGCTTTTATAGGTACATTAGGGAGTGAAGAAAGACCAAAGGAGGGATAGTGAGGTTTAATAAAGGGGAGAGTGAATGGGCAGAGGGTGACAGTGAAAAAGCAGGGATACTGAATGAATACTTTTGTTCCGTATTCACAAAAGAAGAGGGGAGGTACCTAATCCAATCAATAGAAGCACTCTGGATAGGGGGGTCAATACCAGTCCATTCACAGAAGAAAGGGTTCTGAAAGAACTCCTAAAACTGAAGGTGGACAAAGCAATGGAACCTGACGGGATTCACCCCAGAGTTCTAAAAGAACTAAGGGGAGAACTAGTGACACCACTGACTACCCTTTTTAATAAATCATGGGAGGATGGTGTGACACCTGAGGACAAAAGTGGGAGCAAAGCAGAGGCAGGAAACTACAGACCTGTTAGTTTGACGTCAGTGGTAGGGAAAATGATAGAATCACTTCTGAAACAAAGAATTGTTGAGTGCCTAGAGGCTAGCGGGACACAGGATCCAAGGCAGCATGGATTCAAAGCAGGAAGGTCATGTCAGATGAATCTAATTGATTTCTTTGACTGGGTGACCAAAGTAGTAAACCAGGGAGGGGCTGTGGACATGGCCTGCCTAGACTTTAGCAAGGCATTTGACACAGTCTCACACAAAAGATTAATAAACAAGTTAGCCAGCCTGGGAGTGGGTCCCAGGGTTGTAGCCTGTGTAAAAAATTGGCTGGACAACAGGACACAGAAGGTAATAGTAAATAGAGTCCACTCTGATGAAAGGGGGGGGTTACTAGTGGGGTACCGCATGGTTTAGTACTGGGACTGGTCCTTTTTAATGTCTTTATAAGTGACATTGCAGAGGGACTGGGAGGAAGAGTATGCCTCTTTGCAGACGACACAAAGATCTGCAACAGGACTGATACACAAGGGGGGTGGAAAGGATGAGAAGGGACTTGGCAAGGTTGGAGGAATGGTCAAAAGTATGGCAGCTTAGATTCAATTCAAAGTGCAAAGTAATGCACCTGGGAAACAAAAACACAGGGGAAGGGTACACAATGGGGTGAGGTACTAAAAACAAAAAACACAGAAAGGGACCTGGGGTACTCATATCATATGACCTAAAGGTAAGCAAACAATGTGAGAAGGCAGTATGGAGGGTTAGGGGGATACTGGGATGTATAGGGAGAGGCACCACCAGTAGAAAACAGGAAGTTGTTATCCCTCTCTACAGACAGTTGGTAAGACCCCATCTGGAGTACTGCATGCAGTTCTGGAGATCCGATCTCCGCAAGGACATAGACAGGATGGAGGCAGTCTAGAGGAGGGCAACTAAAATGGTGCTGGGTTTACAAATAGCATGAGCTGCCACACCAGGAAAACACTGTGCAATGGTCTAAATAGATTACAGTTCAGTGTTCACCTAGGTGACTTTGGTTTGTAACCAGGAAGTAGGATAGCGACGTGTGTTTTATCTCTCGCTCTTCACACTTTTGGATTTATTGGATATATTGTTCTCCAGTTTGAATTTGCACTAATAAAAGGACATTGCACCAAGGAGATTTATCTGATGTCTGGTGAGTCATTTTACTCAGTCTTCGTTTTATTGAGACATATGTTCTCGGCCTTAGCAAAGGTGCTGGTCTCCCATCACATTGAACTGATGGGTTTACACCAGAAGCCATATGAAGAGAGACTAAAGGAGCTTAATATGTATACTCTCAAGGAAAGGAAGGAGGGGGAGACATGATAGAAACTTTCAACTACCTCAAGGGAATCAACAAAGTCCAAGAGGGTAGCATCTTTCAGAAAAAGAGATGTGCAAGAACAAGGGGGCACAATTTGAAGATGAGGGGACAGCTCAGGGGCAACATGAGGAAGTATTTTTTCATGGAGAGGGTGGTGGACACATGGAACAGCCTTCCTGAGGAGGTCATGGGGTCAAAAACAGTGGGGCAATTCAATAATGCATGGGACAGACATAAGGCAATTCTGGTGGGGTTTAGGAAGAAGTAGGCTATTGCTTAACTAGGATCTGCAGCTTATCCAATAGGTAGGGAAATGGGCAGACTGGGTGGGCCAAGCAGTCTTTATCTGCCATCAAAGTCTATATAAGGAACAAGATCCAGGCTACTCGCACACCAAAAAAGAGAAGCAGTCAGTATAGTCCTTTTAAGCAGCTTTAATGCTGAAAAAGTACACACAGCACCACTAAAGCCTCGGCACTTCGGGTTCCCCAGCCCTTCTTCTGGAGGCATGTTTCTAAGGCCTTCGACATTGTTCCACACAGAAGGCTGGTTAACAAGTTGGGTAGCCTGGGGATGGGCCACAAAAGTGGAGAACTGGGTTAGAAATTGGTTGAGGGACAGAAAGCAGAGGGTGGTAGTAAATGGGATCATATCCGAGGAAAGGCATTGTCCAGTGGGGTGCCTCAATGATCAATCCTGGGGCCAGTCCTATTTAATGTCTTCATTGGTGACATTGCTGAAGAGCTGGAGGGAAAGGTTTGCATATTTGCAGATGACACCAAGATCTGCAATGGGGTAGACACTCCAGAAAGGGTCGAAAGAATGAGGAGGGACCTGGGAAAGCTGGAAGCATGGTCCAGGGTGTGGCAGTTGAAATTCAGTGCAAAGAAGTGCAAAGTCATGCACCTGGGGTGCAGAAACCCTGCAGTGAGTTACAGGATGGAGGGGGGAGTTGCTAATGGTCACCAGGGAAGAAAGGGAGCTAGGTATAATCCTCTCAGATGACCGAAAGGTGGCCAAACAATGTAACAAAGCTGTGGGGAGGGCCAGTGGAATGTTGGAGTGCATAGGTAGGGGGATCACTAGCAGAAGAAGGGAGGTGGTGTTGCCCCTGTACAAAACACTGGTGAGGCCTCATCTGGAGTACAGTGTACAGTTCTGGAGGCCGCACCTTCGCAGGGACATAGACAGGGTGGAGGTGGTCCAGAGAAGGGCAACTAAGATGGTGCATGGTTTGCACCAGAAGACATATGAGGAGAGATTAAAAAACCTTAATATGTATACACTGGAGGAGAGATGGGAATGGGGAGATATAATTAAAACCTTCAAGTATCTTAAGGGCTTGAACAAGGTGCAGGTGGGTGACATCTTTCATTATAGAAGCTGTACAAAAATGAAGGAGCATGATATGGGGGGGCAGGATAAAGGGGAATGTGAGGATGTTTTTCTTCACAGAGAGGGTGGTTGATGCATGGAATGACCTACCTCAGGAAGTAGTAGGAGCCAGCACCATGGGGCTTTTCAAACATGCATGGGATAGGCATAAAGGAGCAATAGAGGTTAAAATGAGAGGCAAAAGCCAATGAACAAACAGGGTCAATGGCCGCTGATGCAGGCAGGGGAAAATGGGCAGACTTGGTGGGCCTAGCGTTCCTTATCTGCCATCAATTACTATGTTTTTGTTTTGTTTTTTCAAATTCTATTTTTTCCTTCCCTTCTTGTGCCCTGCTGAACTCTCTCTGGCAACCGCCCAGTCCTTTGGACTCTACCTCCCTGTGTGACCTGACTTGTCTCCTCTCCCCCCCCGACATGGGCAACCCCTGGGTCTACCCTCTGGGGAAGGCCCCCCCCCACCCAGGGCACTCTTTCTTATAGGGTTGAGCACCAGGTCGGGGAGGAGGTGACCGAGGAGAGAGCCATGCCCGACTTCTGGGAATGTGGTCTGTTGGGTGGGAGGCGCCATCGCCTATCGGTGGGAGGAAGGAGGTATTTTTACTTAATTTGGATCCCTGTGAAGCCCAGCTGTCAAGGCAACGTACTGCCGTGGCTCTACCCCCAGGCAAATGCCATGATGCTGCATTAGGCTCCTTCCAGCAGCTGCCAGAGGTTGCTTCTTGAGAGATCTTTCTCCCTGTCCCTCCCTGGGAAGAGAGAGTAGTCCACCGGATGCTCAATCTCTTTCCCTCCTGCCAACCCCTGGTGCCCCTGGCTTGTTCCCGAACCCGGGTCACCGGTGTGGTGCGAGGTGTGGTGTCCAGTGCCTCAAACCTCAGCACCACTGGGCCGGCCCCGTCAATTACTATGCTACTATGTTACTATATCGGGGCTGTTGTTAAAAGAGAAAGCACTTCAATTTCATGAAAAGCTTGGCATTAAGACTCCTTTTACTGCAAATGATAGATGGCTTGGCAGATTCAAGAAACCTCATGGCATCCATCAGCTGAAACTTTGCGGGGAGAAGCTAAGTGCAGCTGATGAGCATTTGCTTTTGAAAGCACTTCATTTTGGAGGAAAAAGCTAGCAACTAAAAGGGAGCTAGTATTTGCTTTTAAGAGTACCTCATTTTGGAGAGGAAGAAGGGAACCTCTTCTCTCCTTTTTGTGTATGACTGATTGTTTCTGGCAGCAGTGGGTCAGTCCTGCCCATCCTGCTCCTCATCCCACCCACCCCTAGCTCCATATTTCCTTTATAGATGGAACCTGTGACATAACTCCTCCTGAACACTTCTTGGTGACAGAGGAGGTCAACTTCTGTCACTATAGCATAAAAGAATACACAAAAAAGGGGAAAAAAAAGAAAAGGAAAAAAACAATAAACAAATAGTTCAAGGAAGCTGCATTTGAAAGGAAGAGCACCAATCTCACAAAATCTCATCATCATATAGGAAATACATCACCAGAAAGTTCGACTTGGGGATACTACACTGTGATGTCTGTGGAGTATTCAACTCCCAGGAGCACCTCTGAAGGACAGGTTTTTGTCCAGTATACATGAAGATACATGACCTGTAGGCCCAGCTGGTAGCAGCCTGGAATGAAATTGAAAAGCTTCAGCAACATTTGAGTTGACCAGGAGGTTAGAAAGTGGTGAAAAGAGGACATGGGAAACCAGAAAAGAAAAGCATGGACAACACAACTCAAGACATCCCAATTAGGACAACAAATCATGTTGAACTACCAGCAGAAAGGAATTAGTCTGCTCCACTTAGGGGGCATGCTAGTCCCATCAAAGGTGTGAAGACTGCAGCAACCTCAGCAAACTCAACAAACAGCAGAAGACCTCAGCAGGATAGTCAAGGAACCATCAAGGGGGCAAAGAGTGCAGCAACCTGAACAATCAGCAGCAGACCTCAGCAGGCCAGCCAATGAACCAAGAAGATCCTGGTAATCGGAGACGCCATGATCAGAGAAATGGAATCTAGGATGCACAAGAACGCACAGAAGAGGGTAAAAGTCAGATGCCTTCTCGGTACCTCAGCAACAAGAGACTACAAGTGCATCAGAAGAATTGCAGACAGGGAGGAAGGAGACATGGGAATACTGGTACACACTGGAACAAAGGATCTAGCTGACCAGATGGTGGAGGATGCAAAACAGAGTATCAAGATGCTGGGAGACAGGCTTTCAACAACTGTGACCACAGTAGCCTTCTCAGAAGTCTTGCCTGTATGGGGTAAAGATGGCAGCATGGAAAGACTCAAACTGGAGGAAACAGACAAATTTAACAACTGGTTGAAGAGCAGGTGCTAGACAAGAGGCTTCCATTTTATCGAATTCTGGGGGAATTTCTGGGATAGATCACTCTTCAAATGGTCCGGACTTCATCTCACACAAGAGGGAACAAGAGCACTGGCCCAGAAGATGGAAGTATACTTGGACCATTTAAACTAATCGGAGGGGAGGCTAAGGCATGGAAACAGGTAGTGTGCCTTGCCAAATACTCCCCTAACAGGAAAACTGAGAACAAACGTAAATGCACCAATCATGTTAGGAGAAAGAAAGCATACAACAAAGGGCCAGAATCAGACAAAATGACACAAGGAACAACCAGCAGGAAAAAGGGAAACACAATCACCCAACAAGAATCATGATGCTGGCTCATGTTGAGGAGTCTGCCTCAATGCTAGGAGCCTGGGCAACAAGATCAGCGACCTCCAGGCTCTAGTGGCAGACACAAAGGTTGATCTGGTAGCTATTACCGAAAGCTAGGCCATAGACAACAATGAATGGGACCTGACCATCCCAGGCTACACACTGTTTAGAAGGGACAGACAGGTGTGGGGGGGGGGGTGTTGTCCTCTATGTGAGGGAGGGCATTGAAGCAACAGAGGATGAAAGCACCAAGGCCAGAGGGGGGCTTGGAGTCACACTGGGTCCAGTTAGCCACCAATGCAGGAAAGAAATTGCACATGGGTGTGATATACAGACCCCCAGGGCAGGGAAAGGGGAAAGATGAACAATTAACTGAGGAGTTACAAAAGATGGCTGGTAAAGGTGACATAGTGGTGGTTGGGGACCTTAAGCTGCCAGATGTGGACTGGAATGTCCCAGCAGCCAAGTGCTCCAGAAGTCAGGCTTTACCAGACACATTCCAGGACTGCCTGCTGCCTCAACTGGTGAAGGATCTGACCAGGGGGGAATGCCATCTTGGATCTGATCCTCACAAACTCTGAAGAAATTAGATCCGTGAGAGTGGTAGAACCTTTGATAAATAGCAATCACAATACAGTCCAGTTTGAAATTACCACAGGCGCTACTAAAACCACCTCAAGCACAGATGTGCTGTGCTTTCAGAAGGTTGATTTTGGTAGATTGTGGCAGATAATGAGGGACAAGTTAACAAACATCAGAGACAAGCCAGACATAGAAGAAATATGGAAAGATATTAGGGATACCGTTCTAGAGGCAACAAGACTCTGCACCAGGACTACAACAAAGAAAAATAGGTTTAAGAGACCACTGTGGTTCTCCTCTCCACTAAAGGAGGCAATCTGGGTCAAATGAAATGCATACAAATGGGTCAGGCAACATAAAGGGGACAGGGAATGGGAGGATTACACTCAGAAAAGTAAGGAGGCCAGGAAAATAGTGAGGGTGGCCAAGGCAGCAAAAGAGCTACAAATTGCTCATGGAGTCAGATCGTGGAGAAAACCTTTTTCCATGAAAAAAAGATGAAAGGGGGAGGAATTGTAAGGTTGAACGTGAGGGATGAGGTTCTGGAGGACAGCAGACAAAAAGCAGAGGCCCTAAATGAATAATTTTGCTCAGTATTCTCGAAGGGGAATCAGGGCCCACTGCCAGACATTGGTATCAGAGCTGAGACCAGAGGGATTCAGAGAATGTGCACCCAGGAGTTCTCCATAGACAGGGTCAGGAAGGGCCTTTCTGACATCATACCCTACAAGGCCCCTGGCCCTGATGGTTTACACCGTAGAGTGCTCAGGGAGTTTGCAGAAGAGCTGGCAGGACCTCTCACACACCTACTCAACAGGTCACTGGAGTCAGGGTTAGTTCCAGGTGACTGGAGGGTGGCTGACGTGGTGTCACTGCACAAGAATGGAGACAGGGAAGATACAGGTAACTATAGGCCAGTCAGCCTTACATCAGTAGTGGGTAAACTTATGGAGGCCCTTATCAAGCAAGATCTAGTGGAATACCTCGAAGTAAATCACTTCCAGAACTACAAACAACATGGGTTTGTGATGGGCAGGTCATGTCAAATTAACCTTATTACATTCTTTGACGAAGTGACCAGAGAGTTGGACGGGATCATGCAGTGGACTTGCTTTACTTTGACCTTAATAAGGCAACTGACACAGTCCCACAGAGACACCTCTTAAAAAAGCTAGAAAACCTTGGGGTAGCAGAACAGATAGTAAAGTGGGTATGGAGTTGGCTGAGGGACAGAAAAAGGGTGGTAGGAAATGGAGTGAAATCTAATGAGAGGCAGGTCACTAGTGGGGTGCCTCAGGGGTCAGTCCTGGGGTCGGTCCTCTTCACTGTATTCATTAGTGACATCAGCAAGGGCATAAATGGCAACAATGCCCTGTTTGTGGATGACACGAAACTCAGCAGAAAAGTGGATAGTATGGAGGGAGTCAGACAACTGCAGGAGGATCTTAAGAAGTTGGAAAGGTGGTCACAAATATAGCAATTAAACTTCAATGCTAAGAAGTGTAAGGTGATGCACCTGGATAGGGCCAACCCCAAGGAAAAATACTGGCTAAACAGTCCAGCTGAGCTCCTCTGCTGAGGAACGTAATCTGGGAGTCATCATTAGGGATGACCTCAAGCAGCAAAGTCAGTGCAATAAGGCTTACAGTAGGGCTAGCAGGGTGTTAGGATGCATTGGTAGGGGGACAGATAACAGGGACAGAGAGGTGATATTACCACTTTACTGGTCATTAGTGAGGCCTCATCTGGAATACTGTGTACAATTCTGGAGGCCTCACCTAAGATAGGACATTGATAGACTGGAAGTGATACAGAGAAGGGCAACAAAAATAATTCATGGCCTTCAGGAAATCACCTATGAAGATAGGCTTGGGGATCTGAAATTGTACTCGCTAGAGCCTAGGAGGGAGAGGGGGGATATGATTGAGACCTTCAAGTTCCTTAAAGGCATCAACAAGTTGCCAGAAGCACAGCTTTTTACCAGGAATGTCAATTTTACTACAAGAG
Organism: Neoceratodus forsteri; assembly: GCA_016271365.2. Lineage (NCBI taxonomy): Eukaryota > Metazoa > Chordata > Ceratodontiformes > Ceratodontidae > Neoceratodus > Neoceratodus forsteri. The sequence continues at coordinate 672,527,018 of CM028129.1, forward strand.
GGCACGAGTGGAAATTGAAGGGTGGAGTGTTCAAGAGGGACATCAGAAAGTATTACTTCTCAGAGAGGGTGGTGGAACCTTGGAATAGATTACCTCATGAGGTGGTGGCTGCAAAGTCAGTATCAAGCTTTAAGCATGGGTGGGACAAGGGCTGGAAACAAACACATGGCACTGGCAAGGGCTAGGCTGGGTGTCTAAGAGGATAGAACACCTTGCTTGGGCAGACTCGATGGACCACAGGTCACCTTCTGCCATCATCTTTTATGTTTCTATGTGTTGCACCTTTCATCCAGAAACTGAGTGACATTATTCTGGCACAGGGTCTCATGGCAGAACAGGTTTATAATGCTGATGAGACCGGATTGTTTTGGAGATGTTTGCCAGGTAAGACACTGGCCCACAGTGAAGAATGTGATGCCCCTGGTTTTAAAAAACAAAAAGAGCGGGTCATGATTCTGCGATGTTTAAATGCAACTGATAGACATAAACTGCAGCCTTTACTGATAGGACAAATCCCATGAACCATGCTGCTTCAAACATGTTAACATGTCCAACATCCCTGTGCAATATCCTGCTTAAAGCAACTGTTTGATGGATTCCGTGATTTTTAAGACGTGGTTTCATGATCATTTTGTTCAGCAGTAAAACAGCAGTTATGCTCACAAAGTCTCCCACTGAAAGTCATCCTCTGCTAGACAATTTCTGAGCTCATCCTGAAATCCCACCAGTCAAAACAAGAGGTGGCTCAATCTGATGCATCTTTCTGTCCCCAAATATCACGTCTAAGCTTTCACCTTACAACCATGGGATACTGGAAATCCTAAAAGAAATTACTGCAACAAGCTGCTCCAGTTCATGCTGTCTGATCCACTGAACAATATTATAAAGCTTATCACACTGAAAGATGTGATCTATGTGGTGGCTGAGGCTTGGCAAAATGTAAAGCAAGAGACAATCCAAAAAGCGTGGCAAAAGTCTGGGATACAGTTTCCCTCAGGTGGTGATGACGAGGATGACATGCAAGATATGGAAGGGGAAACCACTGACAACAACAAACAGACACAGGCAGAACAAGACAAGTTGAGTGTGCTCACAACAGCTCTAACTGGAGTCCCGATTTCTGCTTCAGAATTGAAGGAGTGGGTGTCCTGTGAGGTGAACAAGGAAGGACACAAACTCCTCAGTGAAGGCACTATAGTAAGCCTCATCCAAAGCAGCTCACAACCAGATGCCGATCCAGAATCTGAAGAGCAGGAGGATGCCATGCCACCATCAACAGTAATAACACACTCTGAGGCTGCTTTTTACTTTGAAAAATGTTTGCAGTACCTGGAGAGGTAACCTGACAGCACTGCAGTAGATTTGGTGCTACTTCAAAATCTCCAGGCAAGGGCAAGTAAAAAAAAGTTTGCTGTACTGCAGCAGAAAACATTTACTGACTTTTTTTAGTAAAATAGAACAGTACAGTACAGTATACAGAAATATATTTTTTCTTAGACAAGAGGGTGCTATTTTAATTCACCTTGCAACGTGCCTCACTCCATCTCTTTCTACGAATCATCTGGCACATGATGCCCACCTAACAATGCCTTACAGGCTGCTATACTTCCTATAGCACTTGAAATGATTTCCCACTAGTGTTGGAATAACAACCAGAAAGTTTGTCCCACTATATGACCACATGTTGGTTACCTGTATATGTTTACTTTTCTACTTTAGTGCTGTATTCTCTGGATCACGGTGCCCACCTGACAATGCCAAACAGGCTGCTGTAGCTCCTAGAACTGTGTTATGACTTCTCTAAAGTTGTGGAACTCTACTGAATGTTTGCACTACAGCCCAGTTGTTGGGTTCCTGTGCATGTTGTTTTCTATCAGTGTTGTAACTTAAAATTGATGTGGAACCTTTGTAAATGAGCTGTCTAGCTCAAAGGTTGTGATACGAATCTTCAATAAATAAATAAATGTAATTTGTTTTTGATGTCTAATTTCCTGATTGCAGATTTGCAGAGCACCTGATGAAGTAAATAAAGTGCAGAAAAACTGAGCTTAATCTTGACTGTGAAATCTCTTCTTTACCTGGTTAATGAATGACAATTCCATTCATCCAGACTCTCTATTATCCAAACTTTTCGGATGTGCATCAGATGGTTTAGATAATAGGGAGTCTACTGTATCTTGTTAGATAGCTTAATCTGCGCTAGTGCATGGTTTTCTATATGGAGTTGTGTAACTGACAAAATGCTACCCCCTTGAAAAATGTCTAGATTTGCAGCAGAAACCATGATACCCGCATTGCAACAGGCCCCACAGCTGCCTGCCCTTCTAGAGCCAGAAGTCAGTATATCTGTATGTTTCACACTTTTGGCGAAAGAGGCACAGGCTCCTCAGAGGCCTGCACTTCTGCACACAGAAGCACTGTTCCAAGTTGTTATTATGGATTCTGTTGCATCTGTGCTTCTACAGCCAGAAGTCCATGTGTATTACACCTGGGCTGCAGAATCACATGCCTGTCAAGTGTGTCTGTGTCTTACAGCATCCATGAGTACATGAGCCTACAGGAACACTGGCCCCATAGAACTGTTATACTATAATCTGAACATTGTGGATTTGTATCTGGCTGCAGGGGCCTGTGCTTCTGTACACAGAAGCAGTCTTGTGATTTGAGTATTGTGGATTTCTCTCTGTAGCAACAAGTGAGTGTGTATGCTTTTCAGTGTCCATGCCGCAGATACAAATCCACAAAGGTAGCACATCAGTGCTGCTGCATTTCTGTCATATGGAAACAGCTAAGTGTTGTTTGTTATACCTGATGATGGCTGCCTGTGGTTGATTGTTTGGTCTCGTCCTTTTGCTGCTTGGAGAGGGTGAAGAGTTAGGGTTGGAAATCCTGATGCCACCCTTCCCTATTTTTCGGCATTAAGTGGAATTCTAACTGGTGCATTAACACAGTGTTTCAGAAAAAAATATATACATATATATAACTTGCACTCAATTTTTTATTTCTTCAGTGGAATACAGAAAGGAAACGCTTCACAGAAATTTCATACAAAAAGCATTTGAAGCTTAAAGCTGCAGTGCAATGAAACATGATTCCCCCCACCAAAAAGCTATTTTTAGCTACAGTTATGAAAATATTAGCATACCTGTCAAATGTACTTGTCTATGTACCTTATCTGCAGTGCACCATGAGTCCTTTTTTTTTTTTTATCTTAACACAATGTATGTCTGTGCAGAATGTGGTGGCCATCCTTTTTTTCATGAGAAAAAAAAGGAGATATTTATAAAATACCCAAATTTTGGTGGAACTATAACTTGCTACCTTCAAATAAAACTGGAAGATGCTTGGAATCTTGCCTAGTGAAAAAAGTAGGGTCAATTGTTTTGCCCAGTTTTGTTGTACTGCTGTTTTGTTAAGCATCTAGTGAACAGTTCTATTCTTACAGGAAAGAAATGGCTATTAAATTACATGACTTACCTGGTAGTGTTTAGACTGACATATTCTTTATTACACAGTCTCTTAAAAATGTTTAGGACCTAAAAATTACAACAAAGGAGTTAACAACTTCAGTAATAACTACTGATAAAATGCGTACCATATTAAATCATTTTAAACGTCCTAATAAGTGTTTATAACAGTATTTACTTCAAGCAGCAGTACATATTTTAGTGACAATTTTGAACTCATACTCCTCTTTATAAAAGAAATAATTTACTTGTATGCAAATCTTACGATCAGCAGTCAGTACAAAGAGGACATACACAGCAGGTATCTTACTGTGTGGCTTATATTAACAAAGGTAATGTGAAATTTTTCCAGCTGATATATCATGAGAGAAGTACAATTTCCAAGTGCCAGGTTAGCTCATTACTATCCTGGACCAAAACTGCATTTCATTCATTCATTGAAACCACCTGTCAGGATTTTTTGCAAAGGCAAGCTGAGTGGGGCTATAACCCCAGTGCTTTAAGGTTTAACCATCCTCTTCATTAGGGGCAGTATTTCTGATGACCAACTTCAACATTAAATACTTTTTAACAAAACTAATTCATTAATTTGCACTGAATTGCAGCTTTTCAGATTTTTCACCTCCAAATTCACATTGCTATCAATAGCAATATCAATACACCAATTAAAGAATCCCATCAAGTTGTAAACATGAACAGCTTGAATTCAGTAGAGAAGCATGGTCAAAAGTCTCACTTGTCTTTCTAAACAGATCACACAGAACAAAAACATATAAAATCAAAAGGAAGGAACATCAGTGACAGTAAACTAGCCCTTTTACAATATTTTCACTCTGATACCAGACCTCGTATCTTAAGGACTGTTACATACTTCTAAGTTACAATATTTATTTAGTGTTAGTGGCTTGCATTTACTAATGGCAGCTTTCACTCACAGAAATACTAAAGGCGAATAACAACCTTGGGGGAACAAAAAGCATAACTTTTATACATACTAAAGCATATCGCTTAAAGCAGCAGTGCGATGAAAAAAGTTTTTCTAAAAAGCTCATTTTCTGCAATGATTATGAAAAATATTGGCAGAACTGTTGATTTGGGTTTTCTGGATGCTTTCTATACTGTGTACAGTACATTTGCATTTTTGTCTGGGTTCTTACCCTCCTCAGGTCCTCAATATTATTTCAATGCAAAAAATGAGGCGGCCTTCTTTTTTTCTTGAGAAATAATTATTTTAAAACTATCATAAAATTCTTAAATGATAATGGAAACTGAAAAGTTCACCACCAAAATAAACTGGAAGACATCTGGCATTAATTAGGAAGGAAAAAAGGAAGAAAAAAAGGTAGGGTCAAATTTTAGCCCATTTTCATTGCACTGCAGATTTAAGAAATAAAAAAAAATGTCTAACATTTTTAGGGGAAAATTAGATAAAACTAGAGCAAGAAAGGGGAAGGGGGAGCAGAAGTGGCATGTTTAAAATCAAACAGCATTTTATTAACTTATCCAGCCCCTCTACTTCTCCACTTTCCCAAATGGATAAATTTAACATAAAAACTACCAGTTAACATATTATAACTCCTACATACTGTAGGTAACACTGTAATAAAGAATCCCCACTTTTGCTATTATTAAGTCCACTTTATTATTGCCCAGCTGCCTATCATCGCCAAAACTGCATTTATAAAAAGATGAAAAATCCATATGTATGTCTGGTTGTCTAGTTAGACAATGCCAGTGCCTTCAAGGTACAAATATTGAGAACAACTTTTCTGTGACTGTACTTCACAGAGTTATAATATTTTATACTTCATATAATTCTCATTATAACTTTTGACTGCAGTGGAATACATCCAACATAACCACATGTCCTGGCACTATGCTGCCTACATACAAACTTTGCTGTAAGTAATGTAAAATTCTGGACTCTGAGGGCAAGATATTCAAAACTTTGCCCTGAGGCTAAATTAACACTGCCCAGCCGGCAAACTTAGCCCGGAGCACAAAGCAAGCTATATTCAAAAGGTATAGCCCGGGGCAAACAGCTTCTGAATATAGCATGGGAATGAGGCCGGCCAAACTGGTCTGGGAGTGCAGGGCAAACTTAGCCCTGGAATAAGACAGCTCTGAATATAGCAACCAGGAAGTGCAAACCACAACAGCAACACAGTGCATAGCGACGTGAAGGTAGGTAGAGGTGAACTATGCAGCCAATGTGTGTGCCAGCAAATGTGTGGACCCAGTACAGCTGCAGGCAGCAGCGCATGTGAAAGTACAGTGTTCAAAACTGTGTAATATTCCCCAAACTGTTTGCACAACGCTATCACATTTGCGCAGGTTTAGTGCAGGGCTAAACAGTTAGCCTGGTGCCAACATGTTTGCCCAGCACTAAACTTTGCCATATTCAAAAGTGACTTGCAAATGAGCCTACTTGGGTAGTCTCCGGGCAAACATCCATAATAGCATCTCATTATGCCCTGATTTGCATACAGTTTGCCCAGCATTACTGCAGGGTCCCACAGCTCCATCTGTAGGTCAGTCTGGAAGTATAGGGGCTGGCCAGGTCTGACCGCAGCTCCACCTGTAGGTCAGTCTGGCAGTGCATGATGATGGCTGTAGGCTACATGTAAACAGTACAGCATTGCATAGAATATTGTACCCCAGGGGACAACACAGCATAAGCACAGATGATGATGGTGCTGCATGCAACTGTCACACTACAGGTCATGCTACAGTACACAGCAGACACTACAGTAGCAAGGGGACCAGTAGTGTGTGGACATAGCACTGCCTATGGTGTGTAGGGCAGTGCTGATGACTGCACTATACACAGTGACAGGCCCAACATGCAGGTGTTTACTGACAGTGGACATTACTGTTATGCTGTTGTGTGACCCACAGATGCTGAACCTCTGGCATGGGATGCTCACAGTGACATATATATGTCCAGCTTTGTGCGCTGTGGCAGTTGTACAGCAGTGCGGTATGTGGCTGGGGGGGCATATATTATCAGAAAGGCACACTGGTGTTGGGGTATTCCCAATACTGGCCCATGTGCACTGCGTGATGTGTCCCAGCCTTGTGGCCACACCTGGTCTGTGGCACAGCCTGGCCACCTGTACACTCTCCCCTCAACATCTTCCATGCCCACAGTGCTGCATGTATGTGCTTGCATCTTGTTCGTGTCCAAAGGTGTGTGCTGTATGGCCACACTGCCATGCTGTCCACTGGTAGCAGGGTCACCACTTACTGCCTGGCATGGCTGGGACTGGTGGCAAATGATGGCATCATTGTGATGCCATCAGTGAGCAGCATGTTTCCTCTATGTCTGGCTTTGTCTATGTGTCATATTTATTTGTACGTTCGCGCAAAACCACGCAAAACCCATGCAAACACCATGCAAAGCCAAAATGTCACACAAAGCTGATTTCCCAGGGTTAAGACTACCTTTTCCTGGGCGGTAATGTGCACCATGCTAAGTGTCGCGCCAAGTTGTGCAAAACCACTTTGCGCAGCGCTAGTCACTGAATATAGCATTGCGCCTGTATTCATGTACACACACCCTCAGTTTTCCCCTTGCATACACTATGATTTTGCCTTGCGCTATTGCAGTTTGTGAGTGCTATTTGGCCTTTTGAATATAGCAAACCCATGCTAATCCCACGCTAAACCTGTGCAAATGGTTTGCGCTTAGCGCAAAGTTTTGAATATCTGGCCCTAAGTGAGAAATAGTTTACTTTTGCATCTAACTTGATTGAAACACCCAGTTCACCACTGAGTAAAATGAATAACACTATTATTACTAATATTTTTGATGAACTGTCAGAAACTGATTTACAAGATCTATTGGCTGAAGCCAGATACAAACCACTAGTTACAACAGTTAAAAATGATAAACAGCAGTTTGGGGTAAAATCAACATTCATACCAGTCAGCGGAGCCAAGCCATCAACAGTTAGTGGTACAAGTTGTAGCAAAATTAATACATGATGTCAATACTAACAAACTTTTAGAAACCTAAATACAGCAGAAAGAGCAGCACTGCAAGAGCTGGAGAATCTACAAGGCACTATCATTAAACCATCTGATAAAGGTGGAAATATCATTTTACTAAGAGGGGAGGACTACACCAACTTGATGATGTCACAATTTGCAAATGCCTGGCCCTGGATCCAACTTTAACCTTTTGGAACAAACTTAAAGGAGTAGAACACCCTCATATTTTGCAAAATGTTATTCCTTTCCTTATCAATAGATAACTCTTTCCATGTAGTCGTTGGGGATATATATGTTTGCTTTAGTTTGTTTTCATTGTTCACACAAGTCCCTGTAACTAACCTGGGGGTCTCCATTTTCTGGTTGTTGAGATGTCGTTGTCCCTGAGAATTGCATTAGCATATGATAACATGACACCACAGCACCCATTTATACCATGTATCTGTATGCTGAAAGTACACATAACATGAAAACAAACTCTTTAGAAACACACAGACTGGATGCAATTTAAAAGAAAAAAACTTGCATTACATCTAAGACAGTTTGTAAAGCTAACTGAAGGTAAATATGGTATTTTAAATCTTATTGCAACTTGTTTTGTTAAATTCTAAGTAAGCAGATACGCATACAGTGGAGTGTAAAGGGTGATGACACATCATGTTCTTATATGCTAATGCAGCTTTCGGGCACAAAGAGAATTCAAAAATTTCAACAACTAGAAAATGGAGACCCTCAGGCTATTTACAGGGGCTGGTGTGAACAGTGAAAACAAATTAAAGCAAACACACACATCCCCAACAGCTACATGAAAGAGTTGTATATTGACATGGAAACAACGTTTATAAGATATACTACTCCTTTTAGGACTTCTTGGACTGGTTTCTGATGGAGGGCAATATTAACAAAAAGGATTATGATTTTTTATTTCAGCAGCACCCGACTATACCAACTTTTTATAATTTACCAAAAATTCATAACATTTTGATGTCACTGCCAGGCTGCCTGATAAATTCAGGCATTACCTCTTTAACTGAAAATGCATCATAGAAACACAGACCGGTTAGCTATTTAAAACTGACAGTACATACCCTGCCTTTGGTTTTGAAAGACACAAAAGATGTATTGAAAAAGCTTAATAATGTGATTTGGCAGCAGTCCTATTTCTGGATAACTGTGGATGCTAAGCCATTATATGCATCCATCAGACACGATGCAGGGATTACAGCAATTAGGAATATGTTGGTACGACTGGGTGTTTACGTGCCTCTGGATTTTCTGATTGAAGCAATAGAGTTTATTCTTACTGCTAACTACATTTTGTTTGATTAACAATTTAATTGCAGGTACACGGAATGGCTATGAGGACTGCAATGGCCCCCTCCTACTCAAATCTCTTTATGAGATGGGGGGCCACCTACATCCCCTAGGCCAACCCATTTTTCAAATATCTTAAATTGTATGGCTGTTACATTGATAATGCACTGTTTATCTGGAATGGACCTGAAGCTATTATGTATTAATTTGTTGGATTTTTGAACAGGGATGACTTAGGATTTGAGTTTACTGTTGTAATGGAGTCCAGCAAGATTGATTTTTGAGAGCTGACACCCAGGTGTACTGGGGAAAAGGTCATTACCCAGGGATTTAGAAGGAAAAGTGCTGATAATTGCATTTTAAACATTAATACTGCACACCCGAGACATTTAGACAACAGTATTTCATATGGGGAGGCACTGAGATGGAAGAGAAACTGTACAAATAGTTAGATATTTCAAACTCAGGTGGCAGATTTAAAAAGCAGGTTGCTGAATCAAGGGTACAGTAACAAGATTTTAGATGCAGCAATAGCAAAAACAGAAAACAGAAGCAGAAAACAGTTGCTATAACAAAGCAAATGTAAAGAACAGACTAGCAAATAGACTTTTGTCACTGAGTTTAATACCATTGCTAGTGATATCAGAACAATTATATTTAAGTACAGGCTCATCCTGTCAGCAGACCATGATTTAGAAGCAATAAGTGATACATTACCAAGAGTCACATTTAGGAAAGGTAAGAGTTTACCAGATTGACTAACATGTACACATTGTGTAGCTACTAGAAAGTACAAATTCTGGCCAGAGTCAATACGGCTGCATTTGTGGAGTCTGGGGTAAAAATATTGAAAAATACCAAAGTTATGAGCCTGCATTAGCAAAATGTAATGTAGGCTCATAAATTTGTTTTGTAATATTTTTACACCAAATTTTCAACATAGCCTTGTTATGACCTGCCTCATGAAGAAGGGCTGGGAAAATGTTCAACTCCTGGCCAAAAGGTGATTTCATGTAGGATCGCAGGGATGTAAAAAAACATTTTGGCCAGGATCTGAAAAATGACAGCTGTCACACTCAAGAGGTTCTGCAAAGATATGACTATGTTGTGAATTTGAAGGAAAAATATTGAAAATTATCAAAGTTGGGTCTGTGTTTGCAAAAGGCAATGTAGGCTCATAACTTGGTTGTTTTTTTAAACATTTCTACATCAAATTTTCAAAATAGCCTTCTTATGACCCCACCTCATGAACAAGGGTGCAGAAAATGTTCAACTCCTGCCGGAAAGGTGATTTTGTATAGGGACCACAAACTCACCTTTCAGGACAGATCTGCCTAATGACAGTGCTACTGTTCATGAGGTGGGGTCCCAAAGAAGGTATGTTGAAAATTTGGGGCAAAAATATGCAAAAAAAGGCCAAGTTATGGCATTAACTTCAAGACCCCATTGAAATACATTGCACCACATACCTATTTCCTCAGTTTGTGGTCCGGCTTTGAAGAGTGAAGATGTGTCTGTGGTCCACAGCAGATTATGGTGCTGGACCTCAGTGGGTAGGTAAGGGATTGGGGTGTGAGGTGGTGAGTGCTGGGTGGGAGGGTTGGGTGGGAGTCACTAATGGCTGCAAAGGACATCGATGGACATTTTTCTTTTTCAGGTTTAGAAAAAAACAAACGGGACCAAGCATTCCCGATCGCGACATTGGGGATTGGGCACCTCCAGTGTCAGTGTTATGTTTCTGGGGTGTTGAGAGGGAGGGTCAGTGGGCTGAAGGGGAAAAAATATTTTAGAAAAAAACTCAGAAATAACTGTGCATGTGCAGTAGTGGATGGAGGGTCAAAAAAAAAAGAAGAACATAGGATTTGTGATGGTGGCACTGGGGGATTGGGCACCCCCTGTGTCAGTGATAGGTTTCTGGGTGTGTGTCGTGGTGGGTGCTGAGAGGGAGGGTTAGTGGGTGAGGAATATTACAAAAAAAACACATTGTGGAGTTCTGATTGTGACACTGGGGGATTGGGCACACTCAGTGTCACTCTTATGTTTTGGGGGGTGGTGGTGCTGAGAGGCAGGTTTGGGTGGGGAGGAAATCTTTAATTAAAAAAAATAAAAAAGGCGGTCATTACAGAATATGGCACACTCTGCCATGTCCAAGGTGGCCTCTATACTGTGCATGCGCTAGTAATCACGCATGCGCAATATAGTTTGGCAGCCATCTTGGACATGGCACAGCTTGCCCTGTTCCACCATGTCCACCGACACAGTAAGGATAGTGCAGTGCTACTTCCAGTGGGGACAATGAGGGGAGTGCTTCACAGACATGGAGGTGACTGTGGTGCAACTGCAGCATGTTGTTCGGTTGGAAGGAATGCGCAGAGTCCTTTTCTCATAGCAAGAGGTTTGCAGGGCTATGCCCACTGCAGCCCTAATAAGCACTGGTTTCCCCTGAAATTTGTTGGCTTTTCTCCTGGAAACAGATGTGACATTTGCTGGTACTCCAGAAATGCCAAACAAATTTGTGCATCCCATAACTTTGCAGGAAACAGACATACATCAACTAATTACATGTACTGTACAACACATGTTGTTTACGTAATTTATTGTAAGTGTGGTTTAATATATGTTGGATGAACAGAGTGCTAAAGGAGTGTATACAAGAACACCGTGGAGCTATAGCAATAATTGCATGGATAGCCCTATTGCCAGACATTGTCATCAAGCACACATGATAATCCCAAAGTTTTCCATTTATTGGGTATCGGAGTGGCTGGCACCTTCCATATGCAGAGGAGACAGAGTAAGATTATTATTACAAAAAGAAGCACAATGGATTTGTAAGTTGAAGGCACTGTATCCACATGGCTTGAATGAGGAGTTCAACTACAGCCCATTTTTACGGCTGTGTGGGTGGAGCTCTGCAGATGTTATTCCATCATCATAGTTTAGTAGAGTACTGTGGAAGCATGTGACCGGACTGCTGTCTTGTGTGCTTCCACAGTGCTCGGGTGAATGTCCACTGGTGCTGTTTATGCAGCCCTTCCCCTATGCACACTCTTCACCGGGGCTCTACTTTTTCTTCTGCAACTGCGGAACTGATGGCTGCCATGCCCAAGACGTCAGCATCAACTCAAACTGCGCATGCATGAGTATCATGCATTCACAGTTCTGTCATCACCGACATCTTGAAAAACGTCAGATTCCAGTGTGGCAAGAGCTCTGAGTATTCTTTTACTTGCTCCTGCCGCATTCTTGCTGATCTGAGCAGCCACATCATCTCTGACCAGAGTTTGTTATAATGATGTTTAGTTCAGAAATTAACTGTTGATTGATGACTTTTGCCATGCCCTGTATTGTGACTTATGCTACCAGGTTCTCGGAGAGGTTCCTTTGTTCCCTATCTTTACTCCCCCTCAATTTTCTTTTCTTTCCCCTTCTCACTTTCCCTCAGCTCTCACCAACTCAACTATAGCATCAGTTTATAAGTGTATAAAGCTCCACGATAACTCCCTAAATTGCTGTTATTCCTTGGATTCAGAGTAAATACTAAATCTACTGCCTCTGAGACAGAAAACCAAAGGAGTAAATATGTACTCACATATATGTAAAATGTTCGGGAGCAAACTACATCTACAAGAGAGGAGCTGATATGAGAGAATTCACAATAGTGCTGGTATTTCTGGCATAGCAAACCAAGGGATTATTAGGGGTCCACATTCTTGTTTTCTGTAAGTTTTCCCAATTACATTTTGGATTACTAAACATGGTATATTTTGGGGGGACGAAGGGCAGGAGAATCTGATAGCTTTGAGTTTTTAATTTTCTATTTGCTTCCTCACATATAGTCCAGAATTTCACATAACCTTCCATAAAGTTTGTATGTGTGCAAGATAGTCCTATGATGTCTGGTTACATCACATGTATTCCACTGCAGTCAAATGTTATAGTGAGAAATATATGAAGGATAAAAACATTATAATTCTGCAAAGTACGCACGTAGAAAACCTTTTGTCTATATTTATGCCTTGAAAGCACTGGCATCATCTAACTAGACAACCAGACATACATAGGGATTTTTCATCTTTTTATAAATACAGTTTGGAAGATGAAAGGCAGTTTGGCAATAATACAGTAGAATTGATAATAGCAAGAGTCAGGACTCATTATTACTATGTTACCTTTGTAGGAGTTATAATGTATTAATTGATAGTTTTTACGTTAAATTTATCCATTTGGGAAAATGTAGAAGTACAGGGGGCTGGTAAGTTAATAAAATGCTGTTTAATTTAAACGTGCCTCTCCTGGCCTCCCCCCCTTTTTTCTTGCTGTAGTCTGAACTAATCTTTTTCTCCTAAAAATGTGAATTTTTTTTTAATTTCTTCAGTGTTATGATTTAGCTAGTATAGAAGTTCTGCTTTTTGTCTCCCCCCCCCATGTTGTTATTCACTTTTAGTATTTTTGTGAGTGCAGGCTGCCATTAGTAAATGCAAGCCACTAACACTAAATGGACTCAAATATTATAACTTAAATATATGTTATATAGTAGTTGTTGGCAGAACAACTACTAGCAGCCCTTAAGATACAACCCTTACTGTAGCAGCCCTTAACCCTTAGGCTGCCCACATAATTAGAATGTGTAGGAATTCTGGACTGATATATCAGTCTGCGGCTCTGCATGGTTAAGATACAAGGTCTGGTATCAGAGTGAAAATATTATAAAATGTTTTAACATTATAAAAGGGCTAGCTTACTGTCACTGATGTTCCTTCTTTTTCATTTTGTATGTTTTTTTTTCTGTGTGATGTGTTTAGGAAGGCGGGTGAGACTTTTGACCATGCTTCCCTATTGAATGCAAACCCTTCATGGTTATCACTTGATGGGATTCTTTAATTGGTGTATTGCTATTTTATTCCCTCCAATGGCATTCTAACACTGGAGGGAATAAAATCTAAAACTCTGCAATTTAATTTGAATTAATTAATTAAGCAATTATGTTAAAAAGTATTTAAGGGTGAAGCTGATCATCAAAAACACCCCGATGAGGAGTCTGGTTAGGTCTTGAAGCGCTGCTTGCCTTTGCAAAAAATCATGAGGGGTGGTTTAAATAATTGAATTAAATGCAGTTTTGGTCCAAGAGTGCCTTTTCTTCTTTGGGGCAGACTGTGGTAACTGTTCTGAGAAACACCAGGGTTTACTGAGAGTACTGCAACCCTTTTTGATTTTCATAGTTCACTGCTATGCTGGATAGATGCAGAACTCAGAAGGAGCTTAGTTTGTTGGAGAAAATATGTTGAAGAGCTGCCAATGGACTTATAATCTGATATATGCTACCTGTGCATGAACATATTAAAGTCATGTGATGAAGGCCCAGAAGTAATTGTATATAACTCAAAGGTATAGCGTAAGTTACAGAAAGGTAGAGCATATTTAATACAAAATCAATATGGTAAAACACTGATAGATGTCAGATTCCTCATCACAGTAACACAGTGAATTAGAGTCTGAACATAAGTATTATAGTCATTGAACACTAGAAGATTTATAACAGGAGGTGGAAGCATAGGACCACTGTTACACCTTTTGGCACCCCAAGCAGAAATACTTGTGGTACCCTGTTACTGCTCCTATTGCCCCCCTTCTCTCTACTGTCCACCCCACATCCACAAAAGTGGCAAAACATCTATGAATACAAGGGTGACAAAAACAATTTTAGTTTTTATAGTAACACTTTTTGTATTTCAAGATGACCTCTGGTCATACTGTCTACTTTAGTGCACCCCTTCTGATTGGCTCTGGTGGGGTGGGGGTACAGCTGATGAACTCAAAAATTAAAACTTGTAAAAGATTGTTGCTTATCCTGTCCCCACCCTTCTAAATAATTATGAATGCAGCATGTAGATGGGAGAGTCCAGTGATCTTAAACTGATGGTTAGGTCTAAGATTTATACATTCTCATAATCACTATGTAGCTATTATGCCCAAAATGCCCAGCCACTTCTTTTCTGGTTGTCAGTAAGAAAACAGTGGAGCTGGTAGGGATTAACATCATGCTCCTCTCATGCAGATTGGGGCATGTTCATTGCAATCAGTCCCTAATCACATAATCGCTGTGTACAACCCATACCTCTCAAGTGTCCCTGATTTTCAGGGACGTCCCTGATTTTGCCTCAAAATTTTACTTTGTCCCTCCTAAAATTTGTGTTTTTGTGGCTAAACAGTGGGGAAAGTAAGCACAAAACAATGTCAAGCATTAAAGTTACAGACTTTTTCTTCTTTAGAAAATGCATTTTGCACTAAGCCCCATATTCTACCAGCTTTCTGGGTGGATATCTCTAATTTTGAAGATGTGTCCCTGATTTTGGTCCTTTGTCCCTGATTTTTTTAAGCTGTGTCCCTGATTTATGAGGCAAGGGGTTGAGAGGTATGGTACAACCACATGCCACCATTGATCCTACATGCTGCATACCCATTATTTCCTACTTACAATACCAGGCTTTAAAATACTTCATGTTTTAAATCCAATTGTAGATCACTTTTTCTTTTGTCTGGCACAATGCTGTTTTCTCCCTATTTTGAATCTGCTTTAGCATTTGCTGTAGATCTGCAATAATTAAAAGAAGCAGTCCCTTTAATATGGCTATTGTCAGGGTTTTCATCTGCAGAATCAGCTGTTTTCAACACCCATTGTCCCATCAAGTCATTGAGCTGTTTCTGTAGTTTCCCTTCCTTGCAAAAAAGTAATGTTAAACAGCAGGGGCCAGATATTCAAACTGCGCTATTTTGTGGAGCAAGCCCTTGGCTGCACAAAATAGTTAGCATGAGGTAATGCCAGCGATATTCAAAGGTTAAGCCCTTGAGCAACCCTTTGAATATCACCAACCACAGCCACTGTGCATCGTGCAGTGGAACTTGTGCCACCGCAAGTGGTCAGAGTGGAGCATTCAACTTGCAGTGGCACAAGTACCATTGCGCCATGCACAAAACCCGATATTCAAAAGGTGACATGCAAATGGGGCCATAATTCATGCAAGGCGCAGGGGGGGCCATTTGCATCTGATTATGGCCCCATTTGCATGCCATTAGCATGTAGGTGCACCGATCCCCGAGGACTTGCGCCTGGCACCCTGCCAGGCAGCAGCCGTCGAGGACCGCCGCCCTACCAGCTTGATCACGGGCAAAGAGTGTAAAATCCTCCACCACCACTACTCCCCACTGACCAATCGCGCATAGCTGAAATCCCCACCAGCCTGATCACGAGCAACAATGTGTCTCCCCAACATATCCCTGGTGGTCCAGTGGACCGATAAGCTTGATCAAGGCTGAAGTAATGAAACACACAACCCTCCCCCGAACATATCCCTGGTGGTCCAGTGGACCGATAAGCCTGATCGTGGGCTGAGTATTAAACAACCCCCGAACATATCCCTGGTGACCTAGTGTCCCCACCCCACCCACCCACAAATCCCACCACCCGCTCCCCTGGCGGCCGGCGGGCGGCAGCATTCCACCCGCCTGCGCCCGCTGCCCCCGACTGACTGCCCAGTAGGGCTGCACACCATGGTGCAGAGCAAGAGCCAATGGGCATGCAGCCCATAGGTCTACAAGACAGTCCAGTTTTGAATGAAATGTCTATCATCAAATCTGGACTCTTGTACAGTATGGGCTGCATGCCCATTGGCTCTTGCTCTGCACCACTGGGCGTGCAGCCCACCGGGCAGTCAGTCAGTGGGCGGGGCAGGCAGGTGGATGCTGCCGCCGCCGGCCGCCGGGGAGCGGGTGGTGGGGCTTCATGGGTGGGTGGGGTGGGGACACTAGGTCACCAGGGATATGTTCGGGGTTTCTTTAATTACTTGAGCCACGATCGAGCTTATCAGTCCACTGACCACCAGGGATATATTCGGAGGGGGGGTTTACAACTCCATCCCACGATCGGGCTTATCGGTCCACTGGACCACTAGGGATGTGTTGGGGGGGACACATTGCTGCCCGCGATCGGGCTGGTGGGGGCGGATTTCAGCTATGCCTGCGATCGGGCCAGTGGAGGGTGGTGGTGGGGATTTTACACTCTTTTGCCCACGATCGGGCTGCAGGGGGGCACAGGGAGTGGGTTGAGGGCCAGCCACAGTTGGCAGCTGCTGTGTTGCACCCTGCAATGCAGCAGCTCACTTGTGGGTGGCCCTCGACTTGATCCATTTTTTTTTGGCTCAAAGTTGTGTAGGCACAGGTTGGGGGTTCCGCCTGCACAACTCTGCACAGCCCGGCTGAATATCGGGCTGTGCAGTTTATGCATGGTTCCTCCCCCTCCAGTTCAGCATGCATTCATTTGCATTGCACTGTTGCTCAGCATGTTTTCTGTGGTGCAACTGCCTCCTGCTGAATATCGCAGAATGGAGCAAGTTTGGACTTGCCCAGGCGCAACCCTATTGCGCATGGCGCAAACCTTTTGAATATCTGGCCCCAGGTGTTCAAAAACAGCTGAAAATAATGATTGTGGGATATATATTAACTGGAGCTCACCATTTAATTATTTCAAATAAAACAAAGTCAAAGCAGACTCAAATGGTTAAAAAAGGAGGTCTTACAAGACACTGATTCACCTTTCTCACTGTAACATGAACTGCTGTTTGCCATCTTACAAGCAGCAAAATAACGTCTTTCTGCAAATGGGGCCAGAAACCAGTGGTTTAACCATCCATGATCAATGCCAGCCAGTGGCAAACTATCAGCAGTACTGACATTTACAAGATAAGGGTTTGAAGGTGAGCCTCACAGTCCCTGGGACAGGCTACAGGCTGAATGCCTTGTCTAGGTGAGGTGCTATCCCACAGGAGAGAGGGAGCATGAGCAGCTCAGCCCTCAAGCAACTCCTGCTGATCTATCACAGAGTGTCATTAGCATTGGTTGTGAAAGATGTCACTTACCAACCCTGTTAGCTGGAGGATGAGTGCAGCTGCAGCAGCATCGGTTATCAAGGCAGGGGATGTGAGATAAAATGGTAAAAAATGAAAAGGAGGGGCTAAGGATTGTTTGGGTTAACTTGAATAGCCAGTTACAACTTTCTCTTGAGGGAACTAAGGATTTTTGGGGTTAACTTGTATAGCCAGTTACAACTTTCTCTTGGGGGGACAAAGGATTGTTTGGGTTAACTTTTCAACTTTCTCTTTAAGAGCCATGTGATATCCCAAAGTACTGCATAGCTCTAGGGCCAATGGCATTCTTCTCTCTGTTACACATTTATGGCCACTTGATCAGGGGTTGACACTAACCTTTTTTTTTTTTTTTGCACTACCCTGCATGAGAAATTGATCCAGAGTTACACTAGTCCACAGATGGCTTCACTAGTCCACAGTTATAATGGAGAATTTTGTGCAGTTAGAGAGTAAAAATGCAAAGAAATATTCTGATATTGCACATTTATCCTGCTCCTACATTGCTTCCTGCCACAGCATAAACAGATTTGTTACGTAATAACATGCAGTCTATCTCCCCCCCCCCACTGTTTGTACTATGGCCCCTCTGTTCCTCTTCCCCTAAATCAGATGATCTCACAGCAGTGAATATTTAATCAAGAGCGTATGACCCTGCACACACAGTTGCTGACATCATCATGCACCTCACCAAACTCTAACTCCCCACCCACAAGGTAATGAACAGAGTCAGGCAGAGAAAGTCCCACCCTCCCCAACACACACACACTTTGACCAACCAGAGACCTGCACCTAAGAAGTGCAGAGACTGCACCAAGTGAGATGGGGCAAATCTAGGATTCCTTCAGGTGGGGGTTAGGCAGTCCTAGGGGATATAGATCCATGACAGGGTATGGGTTTATAGGCATTTAATCCACACCTGGGGTGCACTATGAGGCATGAGGCCACAGGCCGAGTGTCCTCAGAGCACCCCAGGCATGGATCAAATGCCTATAACCCCACACCCTGGAGTGGGTTATTGCACTTATAACATGGGTTGCATGAAGGACACAGATAATGCTCAGGAAGGGTGATTTTAAGGCTGGAAAACACAATTTGTATTGTGTGTTCTTCCGTTTGAAAAAATAGTTCCACATGTAGACTGAGAATAAACATTTCATGGTTCACTTACAGCTTTCTGTAAAGTACAAAAGCATTGTACACACATTAATACTAATGATCAAATGTCAAGTAAATAAAACACTACATGTGGAAAACATACCTGTGCATTGGCAAGCTTGCTGTGGACTGCATAATTTTGTGGGAAATTTGTACTATTTTTAATCAATAGCAGAATAACTATGTAACACTTTTTCTAACATATTAACTTGCTGCCTGGAGTATATGACTAGAGTGTTGTTTATTTATATTGTAATGACCTATATACTTTAATACTTTTTATTGTGTTTAAAACACAGGAGTGCAAAGTAACACAGCTCCTTTCCTAAAGTAATCAATAAAAACATGTTACAACATCTGTTTGACTTGCTTTTTACCATATATGAGAATACATTACTTCCATGAGTTGCAAGTACTGCATTATGGGTATGTAAATAATATGTATTAAGCAGTAACTCTGTCATTCTCTGAGAAATACACATCTGAACAGTTGATCCTGAGAGTAAGTTAGGAAAAAAAGTACTATATTAGTAAATGTAAAGCTAATATGCATATAATTGTTTAACATTTCTGTAAAGCAAAAAAAAACCCACTGCAGACACATTACTGCTAAATATCACATCAAAACTAAAATTAACACAACACGTGGAATATACAACTGAGCACCAGCAGGCTTGCTATGGACTGCACAATTCTATGGGAAATTTGTTCTATTTTTAATGCGCAGTAGAATACCTGTGTAACACTTTTTCTGTACACAGTCAGTAATTTCCTAGACTATATGAGTAGACTGCTGTTTATTTATATTGTAATGACATAAATACTTTAATATTTCTTTTTAGTGTTCAAAACACAGGAGAGCAAAGTAACACAGCTCTTTTCCTAGAGTAATCAATAAAACATGTTAGAACATCTGTTTTACTTGCTTTTTACCATGTACGAGAATACATTATGCCCATGAGTTGCAAGCACTGCATTATGGGTATGTAAATTGCCTTGCCAGTAGAGTTTCTGACTTCATAATACAAGGATTCAATTTGATTCTTTTATAACATTTGGCAAAATACAAGGTAAGTAAAAAAAAAATTGTAGACTCATTACTGCTAATGATCACATGTAAATATGTGTAGAATTACCTGTTGAAAATCTTTCCATTTCTACTGACAATATTGCAGTTATCCACAACATTTGCTGTGTCACAACTATACTGCATCTGTGGCTAGGGATATGATTTTGGGGGGATAATCACATCACTTGCTTTGAGGGAAGAAGTGCAGGTCACCCAAGTATGGATTAAAAAGGGAATTTAATTTCATAGTCACCTGATGCCCTGAGGCTGTTTGACCAATTGGCTGCTCTCCTTCATGCAAACCATGTTATAGACATTATATATATATATATATATAAGGGATATGCAGCCGGTTCAGTGTGTGATAATGCATTTATCTTGTACAGTTTCCAGGACCTCAAGCAACCTCACGGTGCCAAAGGCAGTAGTGAGAGTTACGAGAGGTCACTGGAAACTGTACAAGATAAATGCATTATCACACACTGAACTGCTGCATATTCCATTTATGCAACAGGTTTAGATGTTGTGTGAACATTTTGATTTTGGTAGGTGTAAATAATTTGTCAAAAAAGGGACAAGAAAATTGAATTTTATGCTGTTTTTTGCTAATTATAAAAAAACAAAATGGTATCTATAAATAAAACACCACTCATTTTGTAGATATTTTTGTGCTGAACATTTTTCGTGCTCACAGTACCATGCTATCATTTTTTGTTTTAAAGTTATTCATATTTGTTTGTCAAAAAAGTGAACAAAAAATTACATTTTCTTCTGTTTCCTTGCTAATCATATACAATATACAAGGTTTATATAACTGAAACATTATTCATTTTGTAGATAATTTTGTGCTAGCCGGCCCATCAGCGCAGCGGTTGGATTTCCGCTTGCGACGCCGGCGACCCGGGTTCGGGAACGGACTGGGTCGTCGGAGAACGGCCGGGTGGAGTAGAACTGGCGTCCGTGAGACAGCTCTTCTCCAGGGGAGGGCACGGGTAGCGTGGTGCATGGGGACCCCTGGTGGAGACCGGGGTTCCTACACAGACCGCGGCTTGACAAGCTCACCGGAGGCGGGGCGGATGACGCTCATCATTGCACACCCGCCTCCCAGGAAAACGGAAAAGATGAGCCTTCCTGCCACCAGAATGAAGCTCGCTGCCAAGGCCTCGATATATTTCCCCAGGCGGGCCCGAACTAATCCAGTGCCTGCGGTGCGCAAGCAGAGATGCGCGCTGACCACCATGGGGAAAGCCACGGGGTATCGGGGACAGCGGCTGATCTGAGAACAGAGTTGTAGCCCATGACCGGGCTGAGGATACGGTGGCAGGAGGGCTCGGGGGATAAAAAGCATAAATAAAAAAAAAAAAAGATAATTTTGTGCTGAACAATTTTCATGCTCACAGTACCACGTTATCTTTTTTCGTTTTTAAATTATTGACATTTAAATATGGTTAGTACTGCTTCTGAGGCCGAACATTCTAAATGAATTCTGAAGAGAACTGTGTAGATAAATGCGCTAGTGATGTAGTTACTGTGTGAATAAATGGGTGATGATGTAGTTACTATATGGATAAATAAATTTATTACCATAGTAGCGAAGATAAATGGTTTTATTCTACAGTTTTTATCCTGACCCTGTTGCATATATATATATATATATATATATATATATATATATATATATATATATATATATTAGAGGCAAAACTCCATTTAATGCATCCAGTTAGGGTTGTTCTACAGCGACAAAAGCAAGGAAATTCGGTGTTAGGGTTGAAAGCCCCCTTGACCCCCAGCCCACCCCAACTGGCGTTGAGGTGCGCGCCGGGGTCATTGGCCCTAACTCTCACCCAATTCTCCTATACCTCTGCTGAATGAGGCCGATAAATATGAATAGAATACAGTGGTGGAAGTGTGGGGCCTGCTCCTGCCACGTGATGTCTTGTCACATAGTAACAGGAACAGCAACACAAACACCAGCACCAAGAGTTACACCCATAGTAATGTAAATGTAAATGGTAAAGCAAACGTTAATAGAAATGCAAGTGCAAAGTGACGCTGAAGCAAACAGTGAGAGAAACGGAGATGCAAGCGCATACGAAAACACAACTGGTAACGTGCACACTGATGGCAGTGGTATTTGAAATGCAAATGTTAAGTATGACAGCAAAAAAAACACCAAAGGGAACAGAAATAGAAACACAAAAGCAAGCGTGCATGTAAACAGAAACCGTAATGCCCATGGGTATGGTACCACAATCGTAAACGCAAATGGTAAAGTTAACATGAAGAATAACACCAAAGGAAAAAGATACGGAAACGGGAACAGAAGCACGTATGCAAATGAAAACTGTAATGTGCATGGGCACGGTACCGCAATTGTAAACACAAATGGTAAAGTTAACATGAAGAATAATGCGAAAGGAAACAGAAACGGAACCGGGAACGGAAGTGCGTATGTAAACGCAAACTGTAACGTGAATGGTCATGTTACCGCAATTGTAAAGAGAAATGTTAATGGTAGTAGCAACAATAATGCCAAAGGAAACAGAAACAGAAACGTGAATGCAAGCGCGCACGGAAACGCAAACTGTAACACTCACAGGCACGGTACCGCAATTGTAAATGCAACTGCTAAAGTTAACATAAAGAATAATGCCAAAGGAAACAGAAATGGAAACTGGAATGCAAACACGTACGGAAACGCAAACCATAACACGCACGGTGATGTTACTGCAATTGTAAATGTAAATGGTAATGGTAACAGCAACAATAACACCAAAGGAAACAAAAACGCAAAAGGAAATGAAAGCGCATATGGAAACGCAAACCGTGACATGCGCGGTCACAGTACGGCAAGTGGAAGCACAAACGGTAACGTTAACAGCAGAAATAACGGCAAGGGAAACAGAAATGGAAACGTGAACGCAGCACGTACGCAAACGAGAATGCAAAGCGTAACGCACACGGTGGCGTACATGGGAACAGTAATGCAAATGGGTACGGAAACACAAGTGGTAATGCTAAGTGTAACAGTAACATAACCACACACCCTGTTTTTGCCCAACAGCTGCAGAGAGAAACACAGTGTGCACAAAGAATATATGCATAATAATGTGCCTCACAGCAGAAAATGAGCTGTCGGAAGATTAAATTGCTTATATCTCAGGAACCGTACAACGTAGGAAAAAAAAAAATTCCTATGATTCATGATTTTCCTGCCTCCATTTTGCTGAATGTGACCAAAATTCCATATCTCACACCGTTTCTGAGATATGAGCCCCGAAAGGCACGGCGTACACCACCATGTTAGTCTATGGGAAAAAACACCAACTTCAGAGTACCGTAACTTGGCATCCATGCAATATTTTTTCACCAAACCACCAAAAGACACATCTGTGAGATGTTGGCTGCCTTCCCTCCAGATTTCACCTCAAAAGACCAAACCATTCTTTCGCAGCAGGGTGGCAAAGAATTCCTGTTATTTTGGCCAAGTCTGAAAAAGTAGTGTCGCAATTTGCAGCAATTTTCGCAAAAATTTGTGAAAGTGTCACAGGTGCAACACTACTATTTCCAGAAATTTGAAAAACATACTTCTGGGGTGTTTTACCCCAAAATAAAGACATGGCTAGCATCCTCAGGGTCTGACTAGGTGAACACAGAAATAATTGTGTCCCTAGAGGGTCCCAATTTTAAATGGCAAGCATTTTTCTGATCACTAACTGAAAACAAAATGGCAGATTTGTGACACTACTAGGCCATTTGCAACACTAAAAGTGCATTTGTGAAAGTGTTGAACTTTTGTTAACTTTTTCCATTGACTTATAATGGGAACTTGTTTTGCATAACTTTTGAACCGTTTAATATTTTTCTGAAATCTTCAAGGCACATCAGGGACCCTAGCCTTACGTTCTATAGAAATTTTTTCAGACTGGTCACACAAACCGTGTGACCTGTAGGCAAAAGCAAAGAATTCGCAAAAAAGCGTAATTGCATGTTTCATTGTTGCTTAATAACTCCGCAGCCGTATATCCGACTGGTACAAATCTTGGCTGATCCCAAGATCTATGATGCCCAATCATGCATAGCAAATCCATTAAACGGTGGCAAAGTTATTAAGGTGCAAATTTTGACCCTTTAACCTTAAAAGTGCTACTCAACCCTAACTATGGTAGCACTACCATGCTACCATTTTATATATATATATATATATATATATATATATGTACACACACACATACAGTCTATTCCACTTGTGTGGTGTGCCATTCGGTTGTGTGTACATTCTGATTGTGTGCACACTTTTCCCAAGTCCTGACTCATTTCCTATATTCCTAATGTTAAATCATCCTGATGTGTGCACTCAGATTTCCGCTTGTGTGCACACGTTTTCTCCATACATACTGTTCTCAGGGAGCTTTTAAACGAGGTGTTAATCACACTCAATATACCATTAATTGAATACCGTGGCTAAACAATACAGAGATCACTTTAGCAGCCAGAGTGTGATCTGGTGATTGATAGCAGGTGCTACTAGGTGTTAGCTACAGTTCTGTTCATAAATGAACTTACCAGCAGTAGCAGAGTTCAGATCCACATCCTTGATTATCCCAAAATGACCTTGCTGCTGAGTTCAAGATTGATGTCTCCTGTGGTGGGTGCATATTAAAAAACAAGGAGACCATCTTACAAGAGTGGAGTGCCAGCGGTAACAAAGACAGCAAAAGGAAACGGGATGGCAAGGATAGAGGGTCGAAGACATCCTGCTCAGATGGTTTATTGCTGCCCATGGCCATGGTGTCCCGCTGTCAGAACAAATCTTTTGTGAGAAAGCTAGAAGCCTTGCATTGGGAATGGGGATTGAATTCAAGCCCTCTGCAGGATGGCTCTCCAGCTGGAAGTTGGGGAACTGTATTGCCTACAAATGTGCGCACAGTGAGAAGGCAGAGAATGATTTTGATGGGTCGGAGCGCTGGCTCAATGGGATTTTATCCACCATTACTGCAGCCTTCTTGCCCCAAGACATTTTTAATGCAGACAAGACCGCATTATTCTTCAGACCCCGATGGCACCCTCTCTTTTAAGAAAGAGATGGTCTCTGGCCACAAAAAGACAAAAGAGAGGGTGTCAGTTATGGTCTGCACCAACTGCACAGGCAGTGAGAAACTTCCTCTGCTCATTACGGGAAAATCAAAAAAAACCCACTGTTTTAAAGGGGTGAATGTAGAAGCCTTGCCTATACTTTATAGGGCTAATGGAGATGAGTGGATGACATCTGTCATCTTCCACAACTGGCTGAAGGATATTGATAAACAAATGTGGAGGCAGCATCGCAAGATTGCTCTGATTGTTGACAACTGCCCCGCTCACAAGCTTATAAGTCTTTGAAATGTACAAGTGCTTTTTCTCCCTCCCAAATACACTGCCCTGATACAACCGATGGACCAGGGAGTAATTCAGAATCTAAAACAACATTACAGAATGAAAATCGTTAATAAAATATTGCTGGGACTTTGCTCCCATGACACTTTTCAGTTTAATCAAGTCGCAAGATCCACATCGCTTTTAGATGCAATTCACCTATTGCATGCAGCTTAGAAGGAGGTCAGCCCATACACAATACACAATTGTTTCATGAGGGCAGGCATTTGTCGAACTCAGCCACATGACCAGGAAGAGCAGCAAGATCTGTCGACTGTCCCAATGGTTACCCCACCCGACATAACGCTTACTGCTGATTCTGTGGACAATGACAGGATGAGCCAGCGAGTGGGGAGCTAACAGATGCTGACATTTGTGCCACTGTTCTCGATGCCAACACCACACTGGATGAAGAGGATGATGATGATGATGGGCCAGAGGTGAACGTCCCAACAATGGGGAAGGTGTGGAGGATGACGCGGCAAATTCGTCACTTTGTAGAACGAAGGGAACAACAAGATTTTACATGGTTTTTATAACTCTGAAAAAAAAATAGACTCTTTAAGTATTCGCACAATGAAGCAGTCCAATATCCCAGACTTTTATAACAATGACATAGCTGGTCTGTGACTAGTGAACTTTGCAGTGGCTTTTATTGCATTTTTACTGCTTTTAGCTAATGCTTTACCATTTTTTAAAAGCTTGCTTTTTCATAATAAATCTTTTAAATGCTGTTCTGTACATCAATAACTACAAGCATTATATTGCTTGCTGATAGCGCTAATTGTAATTTTCGGATATGTGCATTTTTGGTTGTGTGCACATTTTTGGGAGGTCCAGAACATGTGGACACAAGCAGATTCAATATATATATATATATATATATATACATATACACACACTGTATATATATATATATATATATATATAAATAAGGATATGCAGTGGGTCTACTGGAAATATCAGTTATATTTTCCCTGAGTGCAGTTTGACCTTATGAACTCACGAGTGGTGAAGCCAAGAGTGAGTTCACAAGGTCAAACTGCACGAGGGGAAAATATCACTGATATTTCCAGCAGACCCATTCCATATCTCATTTATGCAATGGTTTTGTTTATTGATTATTTTTCCGTGTGTTTTTTAAGGATTTTTTTGGTTAAATATCTAAGCAGATTTTGTGCTGTTTGTATGCTGTTATGGTAGCTATGGTCAGTGCGTGCCTCCGTTTTCTATGAAACCTTTGATCGGGTGACATTGTGTGTGTGGGAGGGCTGAAAAGTTTTGAAAACATGGCGGCAGGAAGTCTTGCTTAGTGAGGGAGTGAGGTGATAGATTTATTAATTTATTTATTTTGTTTTTCTGTTTTGCTTTTCGGAAAATGCTTTATTTGGTTGTGGCTGCATTTTGGAAGTGGTATGTAGCTGATCGTGCTTGTCAAGTTCTACGGCAGCAGCGAGTGGCAAGTGGTAAGGGTTTTAAGTTTGGAGGAGTGAGCGGCTGGTTTTTCTTGTTTCTGGGCACTTCAGAAACTCCTCCTCGGCTAGCACAGGTACTGTGACTGGGTGTGAGGTGGGCCTGTTGGCAGCTGTGGTTGGGAAGGGAGGAAGAATGGTCTGTAGCAGTGTGTTCATTGCTAAGGGTAAGGGTAAGGGGGTTTGCTTTGCATTTTTTTTTGTGTGTATTAAGTGACTAAAAAGAGTACCTCTCAGTGTGAATGCTGTTTTCACACTGAGGAGGTTCTGAGTTACAGCTGTTAGCTGAGTAAATTTGGGATGTATGCAGAGGGTGAGTTTTCTATGGACTGTATCTGGTGCTGGAAAAAGATATGGGAAGAAAATGAAAGTGCTCTGTGTTATGCTGGAGAGAAATGAAACTGCGAGTGGGAGCTGACATGCAACTGAGCAGGTGAATTCTGATTGTATTGCTCATGCTGCCAACTCCCACCAACCAAAATGTTTTTGAGCAGTTGTGGTAAAGTGCAGTTTGTGTCTGGTTATTACCTACAGTGAGAATAAATGACCTAGAGTGAGAATAAACTCGATATTCTCACTGTAGGTCTGTGCAGGCAAAAATACTGCTGTTATCTGCCAGTTTTTATCCTCACCCCATTGCATAAATATATATATATATATATATATATATATATATACATACATACACACACACACACACACACACACACACACATGCACACAGTACAACCTCGATTATCCAGACCCTGATTAAATATTATACTGGCACAACAGCACCAGTATGGTTAGGGTTAAGTGCAAACTTCTGTGTTAAAGCCATGTTCAGCCAAATCCTTGAACTTTAATAACTTTGGAACCATTCAACGGATTTGCACAAAATATGACACACATACTCTCTAAGGGTAGGTCTCTTGACATGCCAAATACTGTGTAAATCTGTTGTGTGGTTTCTGAGATACAGAGTGTCAGAAATTCCTAAATTTATGTGTTTTTTTGTCATTTTTTTCTACAGTTGTACCTCAGAAACAGCTTTAGGTTGTGGTCTGGTCTGGAATGTTCAGGGTACAAAGCCTCTGTCTCACAGATGTGCCTTTTGAAGGTTTGGTGAAAAAATATTAATCCGTTCAAAAGTTATTACATTTTGAAGTTGGGAAATGATAGATGTTCAGCTTGAAAAAAGATTATTTTTTGCAGGTAGGTCATCCTGTGTCGCATATGGAAAATCCCATTTCAGGCTGCCACCATTTTGTTTGAGAGTTGGCAAGAGAAAGAAAACACTTAAAATGAATGTATGTAAAAAACAAACATCAGAACCTAGCTAAATGGGACCCATTTAACTACATTCTGATGTTTGTGTTATAGAATTGTGCCAAGAAATACCTTTTATGGGCACCCAAAATCCAGGGTGCCCAGCTTAGCCAGAGGAGTGCTTCCCCCACATTCTGTGTACAAGAGCAACAGGAATTTCTTGAATTCTGCAGCTGCAGCTGAACTCATACTGCCAGCTGCAGTGGTAATTGTAGCTGCCCTTGAACTGGTGTCTAGTGACACCCTCCACCCACCAATCACTGTCCCCTTAAATGAAAAAACATATATTCCCTGGTATCTAGTGGCACCCCCACCCTCTGATCGCTGTCCCCATTATTTTATTCCCTGGTATCTAGTGGCACCCCCCACCATCCAATCATCATTCCTATTATTGGTATTGTATTCCCTGGTATGTAGTGGCACCCCACCCTCCAATCACTGTCCCCCTTATGTTGTTTATTCCCTGGGGTCTAGTGGCACCCCCTACCTGCTGATTGCCATCCCTGTTATTTTATTGTTCCCTGGTGTCTAGTGGCACCCTCTCCTTCCATTTCAGGTGCAATCCTGAAATAAAGAACATGGACCCCCAATTACTTTTTTTTCCAAAAATACCTGTGAAAGAAATAAACAGTCCCTCGATGATCAGCCCCACAACACCACCTCCCACTCAGCACCCATCACCCCACACCCCCACACACTCTCGCTCACCTGAACAGGTCTTAGGTTCGAGATCCACTTTCTGATCAAAGACACGTCTTGCTACTGAAACCGATGACTGCAATATGAGCAACTAAAGTAAATGTGGTTCAATGTATTTCAATGGGATTTCAACTTTTATGCATAACTCAGCTGTTTTTTGACATTTTGACCCCAAATTTTCAACATAACCTTTTGGGGATGCCACCTCATGAACCATATGACTGTCATTTTGCAACTCCTGCCCGAAAGGTGATTTTGCGGTTGCTTGGTGATTTCACCTTTTGGGCAGGATTTGCGTAATGATAGTCAAATTGTTCATGAGGCGGGGTCACAAGACGGCTATGTTTAAAATTTGGGGTGCAAATATGTAACAATGGCAAAGTGATGACCATTTGTTGCAATTTTGCTATGCACGCGTGTAACTTTGGAAATTTTAAATATTTTACCCCAAAGTTTTAACATAGACATCCTATTAACCCACCTCATGTATGTCACAGCTGTCATTTTTCAAATCCTGGCCAGAATGCGTTTACACACCTGTGGCACAGAATGGCATTGCAGTTCCACGGAATTACGTTTTTGTGGGATTTAAAAACTTTCTGTACCAGGTTCATGAGGTGGGGTAATAAGATGGCTATGCTGCCAGTTTGGTCACTGTTGTCCTATAAATGGAAGTGTAGAGCCCTACAACAGTGACTTACATATACAGATCTATGAAAGGATTGGAAGGGCCCTGTGCTTCCGCAGCCAAATATGGACTATTACTGAGCAGGGAGTGCTGATCCCAAAGGGCCCTGGGCTTCCACAGCCAAATAAGGACAATCACAGAGCATGGGAGTGCTAGGCCAGAAGTGCCCTGTGCTCCCACAGGCAAATAAGGATGCAGCTAAACTATCTGAAAAAGTCAGGAAATTCATTGCAAAAAACTTTGTTAAAGCATCAGGGTTGCCATGACAAAAGTAGGGAAATGTGGCATTAGGGTTTCCAACCGTAACATCCCACCCCCACCCTTTAGGCAGCAAGAGGCATCGGGGGTGTGCCTTGGGGTTCTCCACCCTAATGCTCACCCCATTCTTCTATACTGAAACCATCGCAGCTTACTTACACATGGAATGGGGTGAGCATTAGGGTTGAGAACCCTAATGCTCACCCCATTCTCTTATTCTGTACCAATCTTAGCTTACTTAGTCTTGGAATGGGGGTGAGAATTAGGGTTCGAAATGCCAAGGCACATCCCTCACACCTGTTCCTGCATTCAGGGTGGAGGTGGGGTCTTAGATTTGGCAGGCAGGGTGGGGAGAGGTCTCAGATCATACAATATGAGCGAGTATTATTGTGCACATTAACATGAGTGACTCAATAATACTGCTCACACTGAGAGTGAGTGGTGAAAAACATTGAGATATCCTGTAGAGTGAGTATAGCAGGAAGCTACACTCGCTACTACAGGATATAGCATGTTGTGTGACCAACCCCTGTCGAGCTGGCCATCTAGCGTAGTGGTGTAAGCCCTGCTTGTGATGCCAGTAGAACCCAGTTTGGGTCTGGTCTCTGGGGGAAGAATATTTAGCTTTTTTTTTTTTTAAACTTTCCCCTGGGTCCGCACCCCCTGTGGAGTTGATTATTTTTAGTTTGGAGGTGCAGGGGGCATAGCCCCCCACATAAAAATACCTATTTTTGTTGTTGTTTTGATTGATTGTAGTGCCCATCGCTATTTGCAATGGTTGATGCAATTTCATTAGCCCTTTTGATGACAGGCTCTTGTTTAGTCAGTCTACGTGATCGGCAGTCTTTCAGACTTGCCCTTATCACATAAAACCATGAGGCCTTAGGGTTGGAAACCCTAAGTTTGAATTCCTCTACTTTTGTCACTAGAACTCTAATGGGGCATTAACTCAGTTTTTTTTGCCATAAATTTCCTTTCTTTTTGTGAAACTATCACCATAAGGAACCCTAATGGGGCATTAATGCATCTATCTATCTATCTATCTATCTATCTATCTATTCTATGCAAAAAACTTTGTTAATGCATCAGTTAGGGTTCTTCTACAATGACAAAAGTGAGGAAATTCGAGATTAGGGTTCCCACCCCTTGCACCCCACCCCCACCAACAGGCATCAGGGTGTGCGTTGGGGTCATCGGTCCTAACTCTCACCCATTCCATTTGTAAACAAGCTGAGGTGGTACAGTGTAGGAGAATGGGGTGAGAGTTGAGACCGATGACCCCAACACAACCCCGATGCCTGTTGGTGGGGGCAGGTGAGGGTGGGGTGCAAGGGGTGGGAACCCTAATGTCGAATTTCCTCACTTTTGTCACTGTAGAAGAACCCTAACTGATGTATTAACAAAGTTTTTACTGAGAATTTCCTTACTTTTTAAGAAAGAATAGAAAAGTAGAAAGTTGCGCAAGTTGATGGGAGCTCGGGGCCCTTTGGGCCCCGCATTCCCACCACGTGATTTTGTCTGACAATAGTAACAGTAAGTGCAATGCAAACGCAAGCACAAATGGTTACGCACATGGTGTCGCAAATGTAAATGATAATGCAAACAGTAATAGAAATGCAAGCGCAAACTGACACCAAAGCAAACAGTGACGTAAACGGAGACGCAAATGGAAGTGCATACGGAACATAACTGGTAATGCACACGTTCACGGTACCGCAACTGTAAATGCAAATGGTAATGGTAACAGCAACAATAAAGCCAAAAGAAACAGAAACGCAAGCGCATATGGAAACGCAAACCGTAACGCGCATGGGCACGGTACCACAATTGCAAATGCAAATGGTAACAGTAACAGCAACAATAACACCAACCAAAACAGAAATGGAAACACAAGTGCAAATGAAAACACAAACCGTAACACACACGGTGGCGTGGACAGGAACGGTCGAACGGTAATGGAAGCACAACTGGAAACGTTAAGTGGCACAGTAACGAAAGGGCACACCCTTCTTTTCCCCAAAAACTGCATTGAAAAAACACAATGAAAACAAAGAATGTATGCACAATAATTGACCTCGGAGCAGAAAATTAGGACTTGGAATACTAAATTGCTTATATCTCAGGAACCGTATGACATAGAAAAAAAATTAAAATTTCGTATGAATTATGACTTTCCTGGCTAGTTTTGTACTTAGTCCCTGGTTGGGGGGGAGCTAAGCATTTTTGTATCAAAGAGTCCGTATCCCGCACCGTTTCCGAGATACGGGCCCTGAAAGACGCGACAGACGCCATAATGTTATCCTATGGGAAAAAGCATCAACTTCAGAGTGCCGTACCTTTGGCACCCTGTAATATTTTCTCACCAAACCACCAAAAGGCACATCTGTGAGATGTTGACTTTCTTCCCTCCAAATTTCAGCCCAAAAGACCAAACCGTTATTTTGCAGGAGGGTGGCAAAGAATTCCTGTAATGCGGTGGATGCCGTAATGTTATCCTATGGGAAAAAGCATCAACTTCTGCTGCCCTGTAATATTTTTTGACCAAACCACCAAAATGCACATCTGTGGGATGTTGCCTTTCTCCCCTCCAAATTTCAAGTAAAAAGACCAAACCATTTGCAAGGTATTCAATATCAAAGATTACTAAAATTTCCCTATCTATTCCATTACAAAAAATCTGGCCATCTTGTCCCTCCCTCACGATCAAAGATGGCGAACACAGAATCTCATGATCAAAGAATTTGCAGGCTCGCAATCAAAG
Organism: Neoceratodus forsteri; assembly: GCA_016271365.2. Classification (NCBI taxonomy): domain Eukaryota; kingdom Metazoa; phylum Chordata; order Ceratodontiformes; family Ceratodontidae; genus Neoceratodus; species Neoceratodus forsteri. The sequence goes on from CM028129.1 coordinate 672,559,544, forward strand.
AATTCGCAGGCTCAAGAACAAAGAATTAAAAACCTTATAAATAAAAACATTGAAGGAATTGCAGTGAACCACTGCCATGGTTCAACAGAACAAAGCCCCCTGAGTAAAACCCACCCTCATTTGACTTCCTAGGACACCCCTGGGCTGAGAAAATAGATTTTTAAATTGGGCCATCTGGTCCCTCGTTCATAATGCACGATCGCAATCAAAGAATCTGCAGGCTCATGATCAAAGAATTTGCAGGCTCACAAACAAAGAATTAAAAATGTTATAAATCAAAACATTGAGGGAATTGCCATAAACCACTGCCATGGTTCAACAGAATGAAGCCCCTTGAGTAAAACCCACCCTCATTTGACTTCCTAGGACACCCCTGGGCTGAGAAAATTGATTTTTTAATCTGGCCATCTCGTCCCTCACTCACGATGCATGATCGCGATCAAAGAATCTCACGATCAAAGAATTTGCAGGGTCGTGATCAAAGAAATTGCACGCTCATGATCAAAGAATAGAAAATGGCGAAACATGAATTTTTCACCGATTTGAAGCGAACCAATGCCATGGTTTGATAGAAAGGACACTCCTGAGCAAAACCCACCCTCATTTGTGTCCCTAGTCCACCCCTGAGCCGAGATAATTGTGTTTTTAGGTCCCGATGCAAGATCGTAATCAAAGAATCTCACAATCAAAGAATTTGCAGGCTCGCGATCAAAGCTCATTAGCGAGCTGCGAATTAAGATGTTAAAAGCTTATAACTCTATTTTTTGACCGCTTTGGATGGAACCAAAGACCTGGCTTGATAGATTGGAGCCCCCTGAGTAAAACCCATTGAAGTTTTACTTCAGAAGTGACCCCTGAGCCGAGATATTTGTGTTTTTCCGATCGTAAACAAAAAACAAAATGGCGGACCTCACGATCAAAGAATTTTTGAAATTCCTCGGGGACAAAGATTCTTGAACTGTGAGACTGCAAATTCTTTGATCGTCAGGTGGGACGAGATGGCCAGAACCCCATTCTTTGATCGCAAGATATACATATAAATATTCCCATTGACTTATAATGGCAACTTAAAATTGGCATAACTTTTGAATGCCTTAATATTTTTTCACCAAACAAAAGCAGCTTGTTCGGCCACCAAAGCTCTTTCAAACAAGCCATCTTGCAGAGTGGCACAACACACAACAGCCATGCAGGACCACATTTAGAATGCCAAAAGGTGTCTCCAAAAATGGATAATTTTGCATTTTTCAGTGCTTTCGTACACAAAGACTGGCACTCCAACCGATACACAATTTGGCAAATCAAGAGATCTACCATGCCCCAATGTGTGCACCAAATTTCAGGCAAATCCATTGAACGGTTCCAAAGTTATTAACGCCCAAACTTTTGACTTTAGTATGTAACTGACCGCTTCAACCCTAACTATAGTGTTGAGACCGCGCCACTATAATATATATATATATATATGTGTGTGTGTATGCGTGTGTATATTATACTGGCGCAATCATGCCAGTATAGTTAGGGTTGAGTAAGCAGTTTAATGTTAAACCCCAATTTGGCACTTTAATAACTTTGCAACTGTTTGACGGATTTACACAAAATGTGGAATGCGAGGTCTTGTATGGTAGCTCTCTTGATCTGCCAAGTTGCATTTTGATCAGACTTATAGTTTCTGTGCAGCGAAGCGCTGAAAATGCATTTTTTGCTTTTTTGGGGCACTTTTTTGCTGATTTTTGCCCATCACGCTTTGGCCACACCATTTGGTATGTTGGTCTGAAACTTTCAGAGAAGAAAGAGGGTTGGTCAAGGAACAATCCAGTGTTGGTTTGGTGAAAACATATTCATCCGTTCTAAAGTTATTTAATTTTGAAGTTTTGGGTTCTAAGCATGCTCAGTTCACTCCAAGAGTTATATGTATGTTTTGCAAAAGGGGATTGGACTTGCGATCAAGGATTTTGTCAGCTCTCCCCATTCGTGAGAAAAAATTCTCCTTTCGCAAGCCACCATTTTGTTTTCATTCTGCCCCCCCAAACAAAATGTTGTAGCTTGCCCCACGGCTGACTTCTTGCACAAATAAGGTATGGGTTTTGTTCAGGGTGACACCCTCTACAAACCCATGCCTTTGGTTTCCTTCATTTTGGCCAAAAATCGGCCATTTTAGATTTTAAAATTCTTCATTTGTGACTCGCTTCCGCTCCTCGTTCACGAGGTGACAAAATCCCCGTTCAGGAGCCGATCCCCTTTCGCGAGGTAGCAAAATCCTTGATCGTGACTTAGGGACCAGATGGCTCTTCTCGTAAATGAGGATTGGCTTGCGAATGGGGATTTTGACACCTTGTGAAAGGGGATCGACTCATGAAAGGGAATTTTGTCAGCTTGTGAAAGGTGATTTTTTTTTAATTCTTCGTTAGCAAGCTGACAGAATCTTCGTTCGTGAGCTGTCAAAATCCCCTTTCATAAGCCAATCCCCTTTCGCAAGCTGACAAAATCCTTGATCTTGACTTCCAGGCCAGATTGCGAAAATTTGACAATCAAGGATTTCTCGTGAACGGCGCTTTTGACAGCTTGCGAATGGGGATTTTGCCACCTCAAGAACTAGAAATGTAAAAACTTTACCAGTACACTGTAAATAAACAGTTTGGTCTTTTGCCTTAAAATTTGCAGGGTATAAAGGGGGTGTCCTAGATAAGTGAATTATGCAGTTTAGGTGTAAAAAATCTATGTGGTTCCATAGATATGCCAACACGAAGTTGAGATTTTTCTTATAGGATAACATTGTGGTGCCCCCAGCAATTTTCGGAGCCTGTATCTCAGAAATGATGCGAGATACAAATTTAGTTCCCTTATTTCACGTGGAGGTTTCGAAGTCATGATTGCAACGGCAGTGGAATGTTTTTCATAGCTGCTACGGTTACTGAGATATTGGCAAATTAGTGTTACAAGGGTTCCTTTTCAGCTCTATAGGGCTACTGTATGGCTCCATTGTTATGTGTAAGTGGGAGCGCCTCGAGGGCCCACATTCCCATAGACACATATCATTATGCACAAATGGGCAGCTTGGTGGGAGCACGGGGCCCTCATTCACCAGTTACATTACACTTTCTCAAAAAGAAAGGAAATTCATTGCAAAAACTTAGTTAATGCATCAGTTTGGGTTAAAGTGACAAAAGTGGGGAAATGAGATGTTAGAGTTGGGCCCCTAACCCCCCACCTACCACCCCATCCCCAATCCACACACCAACAGGCATCTGGGTGTGCCATGGGGTCATTAGGCCTAACTCTCACCCCATTCTCCTATGCTGCGCCATGTCAGCCTCTCTGCACATGGAGTGGGGTGAGAGTTGGGCTAACGACCCCATGGCACACCCCGGTACCTGTTGGTGTGTGGAGGATTGGGGGGTGGTGTGGTGGGGTGAGGGTGTTAGGGGCTCAACCCTTACATCTAATTTCCCCACTTTTATCGCTTCAACCCTAACTGATGCATTAACAAAGTTTTTTGCAATGAATACATATATATATATATATATATTTATTGCTGTGACGTAGTCTATGGTGCTGCCCCTAAGTCCTCCCTGACCAGACTGGACACCCTCTTCAATTCCTTCTACCACTTTGCCCTGGATGCCCCCCCCACACCCATCGCTGCAATCTTTATCGTACCCTATCCTTCTCCTGTCTTTCAAATAGGTGACTCTCCACTGTGCTAAATTCACCTCCAAGCACTGGTTGGGTGAACTCACTTCCTACCTCATCTCTTCCTTTAACACCTCCCCATCCTCCCATTCACTTAGATCAACTGACTCCAGTACCCTGGTTGTCCCCTGCAGATCCACCCAAATAGGCCAATCCGGTTATTCTCATTGCCTCACAAAAATTTGAAATTTCCTCCCCCCTCAGATCTGGCACTCATCCTCTACCTACTCCATCAGCTCTGCCCTCAGTAATTACCTTGCACCTAGCTGCTCCTGCCATGTCCCTCCCTAATTCCCTCCTCTAAGCCCTGGAAAAACCCTACCCCTCTACCGTCACCTTCATTTTACCCTGTGCACACCCACCCCCAAAATTTCTAGCTCTCCTCCCCTTCCCCCAAACTGCACCCCTCCCTTCCCTTTTCCCCTTTTCTTTCACATAAGCACTTGTTTAGTTATTAACCTAGCACTTATTATTGTACACTCTTTCTACATATTATGTGCAACACTGTTATAACACTGTTTGTAACACCTGCCTTACAACTGTATGTTAATGTTGATTTTGTAACTTGAATGTTTATTGTCTCATTTCTTTTGTACCCCTTCCCTCCAGGTTGCACAAGGAGAAAAGCGACTTGTTGGTCAGTGTGCCTTCCTGGTGAAACACTTCAATAAATAAATAAATTATATATATATATATAACATATATGTGTGTGTATATATATATATATATATATATATATATATATATATGTATATGCCACCACTATAGTTAGAGGAGCAGGCACTTTAATGTTAAACCTCAAATGTAGCACCTTAATAACTTTGCAACTGTTCAATGGATATGCACCAGATTTGGTATGTTCTGTCTGGTGGGGTAGATCTCTTGGTGTGCCAAGTTTCATTCCGGTCATATATGCAGATTCTGAAATCCAGATAGTGCAAAAATCTTAAAATTTGCCACTTTTTGCAGTTTTTTTTTCCTCATCGCCCTGTGCACATATGGTGTTGAATTTTGATCTGAAATTATTACAGTAGAAAGAGCTTGGGACACAGAACTGCTCCGCATTGATTTGGTGAAAAAATATCAGTCTCTTCCAAAGTTATTGCATTTTTAAGGTCCCATTATTTTTAAAGGAATTTTTACTTTCCAGGATATATTCCTGGAATGAAAAAGGATTTTGCTCTGACAAACAAGGATCCTTTTTCTTGAAGAGGTAATCCTTGTTCACCAGAAAAAATTCCTTTTTTGTGAGCCGTTATCTTGTTTTTTATTTCTGGCTAAAAGAAACTGTCATAACTGTGCCCACGGATGTCTTTGACAGACATCAAAGCATGTATCTTGCTCATCAGGGGTTGATGAGCTGTTCTGTGTGTTTTTTTTATATGTGGTATGCCCTGTGAAGATTTTTTTAACATTTAATTCCTTTTTCACAACTTACTAACTTCCTTTTTTGTCAGTCCATTTTCATCATGGCAAAAAATGAATCACAGAATGGCCATCTAGTCATAAAAAAAGATTGATGGCCATCTGGTCACAACAAGGAGAGCCATCTGGTCACAAAAATGATTAAGTCCTTTTTTGCTAGCTGATTTTCTTTTTTGCCATGATGAAAAGGGATGTCGAAAAAGGAAGTGTTATGGTGAAAAAGGATTAGCGGCTGGCCATCTGGTTGTGAAAAAACATTTGGGAGCCATCTGGTCCCAAAAAACAGCCATCTGGTTGGGGAAAATGGATTCTTTTTTGCCAGACAGAATCCTTTTCAGCCTCCACAGAAAAGAATTGGTGGAAAAGGATTCCTGATGACCTTTGACTGTTTTTCTTTATGGGTTCTTGTTTGAACCCCATCTTCCTAGAAAAATCTCTGGTGTCTAGTGGCACCCTCCCACCCTGTATCCCTATATATTTATGTTTTTTTTATTTTATTATGTTTATAATTTTTCATATCTGTCAAGCTCCATTGCTAATTTACCAGCTTTATCCCTGGGGTGGGATATTCAGACTGCACCAGGCTGTGGCACAAGCCTGGGCACAGCGCAACTGGGATGTGCCAGGGTGCTGACAGGGTGATATTCAACGGTGCTGCTCCATGGCTCAGCACCGTTGAATATCACTCTGTGGCCACCCACATTGTGCATGGCGCAGTGGCACTGCACCAGTGCAAGTGGCCAGAGAGGGGCAGGTGGATGCGCTAGTGCAAACGCTGTTGCGCTAAGCGCATCTACCATGATATTCAAAGGTGCACATGCAAATGGGGCCATAATGCATGCAAAGTGCAAATGGGGCCATTTGCATGTCATTATAGCCCCATTTGCATGCAGGTGCATCCATCCCTGGTAACTTGCACCTGGCACCCTGCCAGGCTGCAGCCATCAGGGACCGACGCCCCCTGCACAAGCGCCAAAGTGCCCCACTGCCCGATAGCGGGCAAAAATATAAAACCAATACACTCCAATATCCCTGGTAGTCCAGTGGACCACTCGCAGGCTGATCGTGGGCATATGTGTCCCTGGTGGTCCAGTGGATCTCTGGCAGCCCAATCGTGGGCAGATGTATAAAACTTAAAACGACCTATATCCCTGGTAGTCCAGTGGACCGCTGGCAGTCTGATCACAGACATATGTATAAAATTAAAACGTCCTATATCCCTGGTGGTCCAGTGGACCACTCGCAGCCTGATCGCTGGCAGATGGATAAGAAATAAATTGCCCTATATCCCTGGTGGTCCAGTGGACCGTTCACAGCCCGATCATGGGCAGAAGTCTAAAGAAAGATTAAATCTCAAATGCCCTATATCCCTGGTGGTCCAGTGGACCGCTTGCAGCCTGATCGAGGGCAGAAGTCTAAAGAAAGATTAAATCCCATCCCTGGTGATCCAGCGATACCCTCCCCACCCTCCCACTGAGTCCCACCACCCCGATCCCCCCGGTCAGTGGCAGGTGGCAGCTCCCCACCTGCAAGCTGCCAGAGTGCATCAGTGGGTTGTGCATGACACAACTGTTTTGTGCCATGTGCAACCCTTCTGAATATACCACCACTGGTGTCTAGTGGTAAGCCCACCCTCTGATACACACTTTTTTTAAAATGCATTGGTGGTCAGTGGCTTCCCTCCCACCCTTCTATGTTATTTTTTCCTGTTAAATAAGAAAAGTTCCTCAATGTCTTCATTTTTTTCAGAACTGTTAAAAAAAGGGTCCATCCCTGGTCACTCCCACACCCCCAACCCGACCACCCACTGTGCACCCATGTCCCCACACCCCGCTTGACACCCCCACACACTGTCACTCACCTGAAGAGGTCCCAGGTTCGAGATCTGCTCTTCCAATCAAAGACACATCTTGCTGTTGGAACTGGTGACTGCAAAATGAGAAACTAAGGTAAATAAGCTTCATTGTATTTCAGCAGGGGTTTCAACTTTTAGGCATAACTCAGCTGTTTTTTTGAGATTCTGACCCCAGATTTTCAACAAGGCCTTTTGGGGACCCCATCTCATGAACAATATGACTGACATCATGCAACTCCCATCAGAAATGTGATTTCATGGTCAGTTGATGAAATCACCTTTCTGGTAGGATTTGTGTAATGCCAGTCATATTTATTTTTTATTTATTTATTAGGTCTAGGATTACAATACCTTTGAGCCAGGGCTCTTTTACAAAGGTTCCACGTCAGGTTACAATTCAAAACATAAGACATGTAAGTCAGATTACAAACTCAATGCATAGGACAAGGTTACAAAAGTGTAAGCTAAACAGAGTTACAAAGCATCTGAGAAACAAAACAAGTTTTGAAGCCTAGGTTACAAGGAGATAGCAGATGAGGTGCAGAGAGGATAGAGGACAAGAGAGAGGAAGAGTAGAGGAGGTGGAGAGCTATAGAGGAGGAGCACAGCCAGAGGCATTGTTGTAGACATAACATGGGGAAGTGCATGCTCAGGGGTAACCAAGTGCTAATAGGAGAGAGAACTGCATACGGTTAGGAAAATATTCGTGGGGTCAGCTAGTTGAGGCAGTCACAGGAGCTAGAGGCAGTGAGAGAGAGGTGTAGCCTTGATTTAAATGCCCCAAGGGTAGGAGTGGAGGAGATGTAACTGTTTAGACCATTTAGCCAGCTGGGTGCCCTGTAGGTGAAAGATCTTTGACCTTGCAAGGTACGACAATGTGGAACCTACAGGAGCTGTGATTCAGACCCCCTGGTTCAGTGGGGGTTATTGCTAGGGTGCAGGAGTGCACACACTCCGGGGACACAAGACCCATAGTTATTTTCTTCACCATGGTGCAGGTTAGGCACTTTATCTGACTGGTGAGTTGCAGCCATCCAGTTTGTGCATAGAGGTCTCATGTATGTGTGAGGTGGTAGGATCCAGTGAGAAGTCGGTAAGCCTTATTGAGGGAAGTGGATATGCGTCTAAGAGCATTAGTGGGGGCAGAGCCATAGATGATAAGCCCATAGTCAATAATGGAGACTACAGAGCTCTGAACGGGTAAGATGTTGCCTATGCCGGAAGAGAAGGTCAAGGCGAATATTTGCTGCTTTGGCTACAGAGTCAATGTGGGCACTGTAAGTTAGATGAGGGTCTAAAGTGATCCCAAGGTACTTAAAGGCTTGAACCTGTTCCAGGATGACTCCATGGCTGGTTTTGATGGATATGGGGTGCAGCTTATGCTTGTTATGAGAGCTGCCAAACATCATAGACTTTGTTTTCTTATTACTGAGGACCAGATTGTGACTTGAGAACCAATTTTCAACAGATGTGAAGCCAAGCTGAAAGCTATCTTGTAGAGGCTTAGGAACCTTGTGGGAGGCAAGAATTACAGCATCATCTGCATATTATTCATGAGGTGGGGTCATAAGAAGGCTATGTTAAAAATGTGGGTCAAAATTTCAAAAAATGGCTGCGTTATGACCATTCATTGCAATTTCACTATGCACGCTCATAACTTTGGACATTTTCAATATTTTCACCCCATGTTTTTAACATAGCCTTCTTATTAGCCCACCTCATGTATTTCACAGCCGTCATTTTTCAAATCCTGGCCAAAATGTGTTTTTACACCTGTGGTGCAGAATGACATTGCAGTTACGCAAAATTGTGTTTTGGTGGGGATTTGATGTTCTGTACCGGGTACATGGGGTAAGGTCATAAGTAGGCTATGTTGAAAATTTGGGGTCAAAATGATTAAAAATGGCACAGTTATGACTATTTGTTGATATTTCACTATGCATGCTCGTAACTTCGGTAATTATAAATACTTTGAGCCCAAATTTTCAACATAGCCTTCTTATTAGACCACCTCATGTATGTCACAGTTGTCATTTTTGTAATCCTGGCCAAAATGTGTTTTTGCACCTATGGTGCGGAAATGACATTGTGCTTGCATGGAGTTATGTTTTGGCGGGGATTGAAAAATGTTCTACACTGGGTAGATGTGGTTGGGTAATAACATGGCAATGGTGACAATTTGGTTACTGTTGTCCTATAACTGGAAGTGCAGGGGTCAGAGGGCCCTGTGCTTGGACAACTAAATACATATATGCATCAATGGAGAGATGGGAGTGCAGGGCGCTCCCTCCCATAGGCAAATAAGGATACAATTAGACAATCTCAAAAAGTAAGGAAATAAATTACAAAACACTTTGTTAATGCATCAGTTAGGATTAAACCAACAAAAGTAGGGAAATGTTTCCAACCATAACGCCACATTCCCCACCCTGCACAGACACACAGGTGGGGGGGTCTGTCTTGAGGCCATCAACCCTAACACCCCATTCTCCTATGCTGTATCCATGTCACCTTATTTTCTAATGGAATGGGGTGATCATTAGGGTTGATGGCCCCAAGATAGACTCCCCCTGCCTGTGGGTCTGTGCAGGGTGGGGAATGGGGTGTTAGGGTTGGAAATAAAATAGTTGCAATCAAGGCTGTAAAACATGCATAACATGAAAGTATTGCAAGTACTGCGGGTGTTTCATGAAATAGTGCCACCATTTTTGGCACTTTCACAAAAGTAGTGCCATAATTTGTGGCACTTTCACAAAAGTAGTGCGCAATTTGTGGCATTAAAAATGTGCCAATCAAAATAAACATATTTCTGGAGTCTTTACGTAAAAACTAACCACAGAATCATGGAGATTGTAACCAGTACAAATATGAACAGCTTTAAGAAGGCGCTGGATAATTATTTTTTCAAACATGGGATTAAGGGGTATTAAATAATGGCAAGCAAAAGGACTTTGTCTACATAAGCTCTGTTTGACCTATGATACCTACAGTATGTTCATTGGACCCCAATTAGGTAAACACAAGTGTTGGTGTTTACCCAAGCAGAGGAATTTTTGAGTTATTAGATTTTTTCTGCATCATTAACTGAAAACAAGATAGTGGAAGCTCGAAAGAACAGAACCTGTTTGCAAAAGAGAATGGTACTTTCACATGGGACATCTAATTTTTCCTATACGAAATAATGGGAAACTTAATTTTCTAATTTTTTGACATTCTGTAGCTTCACACCTGTATATCCGATCGGAATGAAACTTGGCAGATCTAGAGATATATGGTATCCAATGGTGCTTGCACAATTTCAGATAAATCGGTCAAATGGTTGCAAAGTTATTAAAGTGCAAACATTTGGGTTTAACATAGAAGTCAGGTCTGAACCCTAACTATAGTGGCACTACCGTGCCACTATCATATCTATCTATATATATATATATATATATATATATATAGAGGCAAAAAACTCCATTTAATGCATTAGTTAGGGTTGTTCCTGCGACAAAGTGAGGAAATTAGCTGTTAGGGTTCAGAAACCCCCTTGGACCCCCAGCCCACCCCCAACCGGCATTGGGGTGCACATTGGGATCGTCAGCCCCTAACTCTCACCCCATGACATGTGTAAGCAGCAGAAGTATAGGAGAATGGGTGAGAGTTAGGACCACGATCCAATCGCACCCCAATGCCAGTTGGGGGTGGGCGGGGTCCAAGGGGTTTTCAACCCAACAGCGAATTTCCTCACTTTTGTCACTGTGGAACAACCCTAACTAATGCATTAAACTGAGTTTTTTGCCTCTAATTTCCCTTCTTTTTGAGAATGATAACGAGAAATAGTGAATGTAATGCACATGATGTGTTGTGGCATACTAACAGGGACAGCAACGCAAACAGAAATGCTAACAGTGGCGCACATGGTAACACAAGCACGAATGAGAACAGAAAGGGTAACGCACATGGTGGCGTAGACGGGAATGGTCTGCCACGTGATGTGTTGTCACATAGTAACATGGTGCCTGCAAACAGAAATGTCAATGGGCATGGTGATGTAAAGTGAAACAGTAAGATAAACAGTACTGTAGACAGAAATGGCAAAAATAACAGAAACACAAGCGAAATGAAAAATGCAAAGGATAACGCACATGGTGGCGCAGATGTCAATGGTAAGTGAAGCAGTGCGGATCTCAGAAGCGGAAGGGCAACAGTAACAGTAATGTAAGCGCACAGGCTGGTTTTCCCCAAAACCTGCATTGAGAAAGACAGTGAGTACAAAGAATGTATGCAAAATAATGAGTATCGGCGCAGAAAATGAGATCTTGGAATACTAAATACATTATATCTCAGGAACCGTACGACGTAGAAAAAAAATTTAAAAGTCATATTATTTACAACTGTCCTGGCTAATTTGAATCTTACCCCATTAGGGAACTAAGAAATTTTCCGACGAAAAGTCCGTATCTCGCACCGTTTCCGAGATACGGGCCCTGAAAGGCACGGCGAACGCCGTAATGTTATCCTATGGGAAAAAAAGAGATGTTCGGAGCGCCATAACTTTGCCTCCCTGTAATGTTTTTTCACCAAACTACTGAAAGGCACATCTGTGGGCTGTTGGCTGTCTTCCCTCCAAATTTCAGGAAAAAAGACCGAACTGTTATTTTGCAGCAGGGCTCCAAATGATTTCTGTTAAGTGGCGGGCGCCGTAATGTTATCCTATGGGAAAAAAACGTCAATTTTGGAGTGCCGTAACTTTGCCGCCATGTGATATTTTTTCACCAAACTACTGAAAGGCACATCTGTGTACTGTTGCCTGTCTTCCCTCCAAATTTCAGGAAAAAAGACCAAACCGTTATTTTGCAGCAGGGTGCCAAAGGATTCCTGTCATGCTTTGGGCGCTGTAATGTTATCCTATGGGAAAAACTGTCACCTTTGGAGTGCCATAACTTTGCTGCCGTGTAATATTTTTTCAATACAACACTGAAAGGCACATCTGTGAGATGTCAGCTGCTTTCCCTCCAAATTTCAGCCCAAAACTCCCAACGGTTATTTTGCAGTGCAGTGCCAAAGAATTGCTGTCATTTTCCCACAGACTAGAAAATTACTGTCGCAATTTACGAAAGCTTTCGCAAAAATTTGCGACACTTTAGGAGCATGAAAGTAATTTGTGAAAGTACTTTTTCCAGAAATTTGAAAAACATATTTCTGGGGTGTTTTACCACAAAATAAAGACATTGCAAGCATCCTCAGGGCCCGACTAGGTGAATACAAAAAAAATTAGGTTGCTAGAGGGTCCCAAATTTAAATGCCAACCATTTTTCTGATCACCAACTGAAAACAAAATGGCCGATTTGCGAAAGTAACAGGCCCATTTGCGAAAGTAAAAATGCATTTCAAAGTGTTGAACTTTTGTTAACTTTTCCCATTGACTTATAATGGGAAACTGTTTTTGAATAACTTTTGAACCGTTTAATATTTTTCACGAAATCTTCAAAGGCACATCAGGGGACCCTGGCTGCACGTTCCCTGAAGATTTCGGGCCGGTCACGAAACCTGCATTACCTGTAGGCGACTCACAGAATTCCAGAAAAGCGTGAACGGCAGATAGATCACACTTAATAACTCCACAGCTGTATATCCGACCAGTATGAAACTTGGCAGATCCCAAGGCCTATGGTTCTTGATCATAAATTCCAAATTTCAGGCAATCCATCAAACGGTTGCAAAGTTATTAAGGTGCAAAGTTTTGGGGTTTAACATAGAAATGGCTCCTCAACCTAACTATGGTAGCACTACCGTTACTATAATAATATATATATATATATATATATATTGAGAGAGAGAATAAAAAAATGTTGTTAATGCATCAGGTATATATATATTATGGTAGCACGGTAGTACTACCATAGTTAGGGTTGAGTACCCCATTTAAGGTTAAATGGTGAAAATTTGCACTCTAATAACTTTGCCACCATTCAACGGATTTGCCTGAAATTTGGCAGGTGTGGGGAATAACTATAGATATTTGGAACTGCCAACTTTTGTGCCAGTTGGATATACAGCTGCAGAGTTATTAAGCAACATTCCGGGGTGCATTTACACTTTTTTGCACATTCTTTGCTCATACCTACAGGTCACATGGTTTGCATGACCAGTCCGAAAACTTCAGAGAATGTGTGACCAGGGTCCCTGATGTGCCTTTTGAAGATTTTGTGAAAACATATTGAATGGTTCAAAAGTTATTCAAAAAACAAGTTCCCATTATGAGCCAATGGGAAAAGTAAAAAAATTCATTCACTTTCGCAAATGCACTTTTTAGTGTCGTAAATGACCCATGTAGTGTCACAAATCTTCCATTTTGTTTTCAGTTACTGATCAGAAAAATTCTTAGCATTTAAAATTGGGACCCTCTAGGAACACAATTCTTTTTGTGTTCACCTAGTCGGACCCTCAGGATGCTAGACATGTCTTTATTTTGGGGTTAAACATCCCAGAAATATGTTTTCCAAATTTTTAGGAAAAGTAGTGTCGCAAAGTAGTGTTGCACTTGTGACACTTTCGAAAATATTTATGAAAAATGTCGCAAATCACGACACTACTTTTCTAGACTATGGCCAAAATGATAGGAATTCTTTGCCACCCTACTGCAAAAGAACGGTTTGGTCTTTTGGGCTACAATTTGGAGGGAAGGCAGCCAACATCTCACAGATGTGCCTTTTAGTGGTTTGGTGAAAAAATATTGTATGGGTGCAAAGTTACGGTACTCTGAATTTGACATTTTTTCCCATAGACTAACATGGTGGCATCTGCCTCGCCTTTCGGGGCTCGTATCTCGGAAACGGTGCGAGATACGGAATTTTTGTCACAAAAATGTGTAGCCCATACAGTGAAAACCTAGCCAGGAAACTCATGAATCATGTGAAATTTTAATTTTTTTTCTACATTGTACGGTTACTGAGATATTAGCAATTTAGTATTACATTTGTTCGTTTTCTGCTCCAAGGCCTATTATTATGCATACATTGTTTGCTTTCACTGTGTTTCTCAATGGAGCTTTTGGGGAAAAATAGGGTGTGTGCTCCACTTACTGTTACATGTAGGCTTTACACTTCTCTTTCCGTTCCCGTTTGTGTTAGCGTTTCCGTGTACGACACGATATGTACCCACCACCACATTCCATTCACCTTTATACTCCTCATTCTCAAAGAAGGAAATTCATGGCAAAAACTCTGTTTAATGCCTCAGTTAGCGTTGTTCCACAGTGCCAAAGTAGGAAATTGACATTATGGTTGAAACTCTCGTCCCCACCTCGCCCCCAACCGCATTGGGGTGTGTTGGGGTTGTCAGTCCTAACTCTCACTTATTCTCCTATACTTCACCACCTCAGCTTCTTTACACATGGGATGGGGTGAGAGTTAGGAACAACCACCTCAAAGCACACCCCGATGCTGGTTGGGGCGTAGGAGGGGGAGCAAGGGGTTTCAACCCTAACATTGAATTTCCTTACTTTTTGCCACTGTGGAACAACCCTAACTGATGCACTAAACAGAGTTTTTTGCCATGAATATATATATATATATACACACACACACACACACACACACACACACATTATATATAGATATATATATATATATATATATATATATATATATACACACACACAGTAGACGCCAGTTAAAGGGGACGGACGCTTAATTGGAACGATTCCATGGCCACCAATTTTTATCTAATGTTACTCTATGGCATTAATTTCTGTTTTATTGGGAAGGTCCTGTTGCTTAATTGGGACGATTTAAAGTGGCAGCTGTTGCAAAAGCTAATAATTGCACCTTGTTAATTACTCATTTAATGCTTAGGACAGTATTTAAGTGGTTAGTCATTAGTAATTACCATGTGATTAGTGTCTCCCAGGATTGTGGCCTGTGTGTGTTTGGTTTGGTATGATGGTATCTAAAAGAGTCGAGGCTTTGCAAATGCCGAATTCATCACTTTCTAAAGTTGCAAAGGACTTCTCCATCTCAAAGAGCCAGGTAGGATGGATAAGTCTGAACCAGGACAAATTGCTTGCCGAGTGGAGTCTTAACAGCAATCCCAACTGCAAGCGAAAAAGAGGGGAAAGATACAGTGGTGGAGGATGAGCTTTTTACATGGTTCAATCATGCTATCACTAAGGGTGCTCACCTGACCGGACCAATTTTAAAGGAAAAGGCTAAGAAGTCACCTCACACATGGACCATGAGGGGTTTGAAGCCACAGATGGGTGCCTATCCAGGTGGAAAAAATGGCACAATATCATGTGGAAGTGAGAGCAGGGTGAACGTCTGGATGCAGACTCGCCATCAGCAGTGGACTGGATTAAGAAAGTGCTTCCAGGTTTATTGGCCGAGTACCTAGCTGGGAATGTCTTTAATGCCGATGAGACAGGCATTTTTTACCATGCCTACCCAGACCGTGGCCACATCCGGAAGAATGTTGAGCTCATTGGGGGTAAGAAATCGAAGGATCGAGTCTCTGCTATGTTGTGCAAACATGACAGGCACTGAGAAACTACCCCTCCTTGTGATCGGCAAAAGCCGACGACCGAGGTGTCTCCGGAAAGATCTGTCCTCCCTCCCTGTCACATACACTAGCTCCACAAATGCCTGGATGACTGGTGGCATTTTTGAGGAGTGGCTGTCTAACTGGCACAGTCATTTGAGAAGGCGAAAAGGAAAAATTATTCTCTTCATTGACAACTGTAGTGCCCACCCCACTGCTTTAGCAAACAAGTTCAACAGCATCAAGATTGTCTTTCTTCCCCCTAACACCACAAGCTTGATCCAGCCAATGGACATGGACATGGGGATCATTAAAAAATTTCAAGGGCCACTACCTCTCCCTGTTTTCTACCAGAGTGGTCTGGCTCATTGATACTGGTTCAATGTCCTTTGCAAATGAAATTGCAAAAAAATAACACTGCTCTATGCCATTTTGATGCTGGCTAAGGCTTGGGCCAATGTTAAATAGAGCACACTCGAGATTTGCTACAGGAAAGCAGGGTTTTATTTAGGGGATGATGAGGCAGACCTGACTGATGAGACCACAACCCCCAATGACCCACTCGAAGATGTTGAATGCCCCACAAATATGTCCCACTCACAGTTTGAAGCATATGTCGATGTTGACATTAATGAAGACACCGACAGTGAGCTTTCCATTCCTGACATCTGCTCAAGTTTGGCAGAGCACAGAGTAGAACAGCCAATCACAGAAGATGCTGACGATGAGCCTGTGTCGAGGTACGTCAGCAATGTGGAAGTGAGAGAGCATGCCTCAGCACTAAGAGATTGATGTGTACAAAACAACAACCTTGAACACATGGAGAGTGTGTTTGAACTGAAGGGCTTAATTCTGCAACAAATTGTGTCTACCAGAAAGCAGACCAGGATTAAGGACTTTTTCGGAGGTGAACGGAGGGAGGATGTTGCTACCGAAAACGCCGGCCCAAGCGAAAAAGATAAGTGATTTTAACACATTCTTTACTTACTTAAATAAAGATTGAACCAAACCAAAACACAATTTATCAAAAAAGAACTGTAATCACTACCATACAGTGTTTGTTTGTTTTTACGTTATTTGTACGTTCACAATACTCTGTTCATTGTGTGTTGTTAGTTGCTCATTTTTTACTCTGTGTGTGAGTGCTTCAGTCAGACAGTGAGTAAAAATGGCTACTTCTGATAAATGGGATGGCCGCTTCAAGGGGATGAAAGTGTGTCCATGGAGGTGTCCCCTTTAAGCAGCTTCTAATATATATATATATATATATATATATATATATATATATATATATATATATATATATACATACACACACATTTATATATATATTAGAGGCAAAAACTCGTTTAATGCATTAGTTAGGGTTGTTCCACAGTGACAAAAGTGAGGAATTCGCTGTTAGGGTTGAAAACCTAACTCAGAATCACCCCCCAGCACCACACACACACACAGACACACACACACACATCAGCACGGGGAGGACCAAGTCAACACAACCAATGACAGACATCCAGCAGCAGGTGACAGACATAACAAACAATTGTCTAAATGTACTACGAGACATCCCCACCCACCTGACCAGGTACTTCATGCTCAGTGGAGATCAACAGCAAAACTGAGGCCATGTACACCAAACGTACACATCCCTGATTGCAGTTGCACACAATGTACCACACTTAGTAGTTGCCCAAAAGACCAAACTGTTATTTTGCAGCAGGGCGCCAAACGATTGCTGCAATGCGTCGTATGCCGTAATGTTATCCTATGGGAAAAAGTGTCAACTTTGGAGTACCGTAACTTTGCTGCCGTGTAATATTTTTTCAACAAAACACTGAAAGGCACATCTTTGAGATGTCGGCTGTGTTCCCTCCAAATTTCAGCCCAAAACTCCAAACCGTTCTTTTGCAGCAGGATGCTAAAGAATTACTGTTATTTTGGGCATAGTGTCGCAAAAGTAGTGTCAGTAGATTGATTTAAGCTTTCACATGTAGTATTTCTTTTCCGAAATCTGAAAAACATATTTCTGGGGTGTTTTACCACAAAATAAAGACATGGCAAGCACCCTCAGGGCCCGACTAGGTGAATACAAAAAAATTAGGTTGCTAGAGGGTCTCAATTTTAAATGCCAAGCATTTTTCTGATCACTAACTGAAAACAAAATGGCGGATTTGCGACAGTAAAAGGGCCATTTGCGACAGTAAAAAGTGCATTTGCAAAAGTGTTGAACTTTTTGTTAACTTTTCCCATTGACTTATAATGGGAACTTGTTTTTTGAATAACTTTTGAACCGTTTAATATTTTTTCATGAAATCTTTGAAAGGCACATCGGGGACCCCGGCTGCACATTCCCTGAAGATTTTGGACTGGTCACACAAACCGTGTGACCTGTAGGCACGATAGAATTCCCCAAAAATGTAAACGCATGCGCAGATCACACTTAATAACTCCGCAGCTATATATCCAACCAGTACGAAACTTGGCAGATCCCAAGGCATATGGGTCTTAATTCTGTATTCCAAATTTCAGGCAAATCAGTTGAACGGTTGCAAAGTTATTATGGTAGCACTACCATGCTACCATAATATAAATATATATATATATATATATTCATTGCAAAAAAACTATGTTAATGCATCACTTAGGGCTTTTATTAAAGGGTAAAAGCTGGGAAATTTGACATTAACTACCAGCCCAACTACCTCACCCCCCCACCCTCCACACACAAACAGGCATCAGGGTGTGCCTTGGGGTCATCTGTCCTAACTCTCACCCCATTCCATGTGTAAACAAGATGAGATGGTACAGTATGGGAGAATGAGGTGAGAGTTAGGCCCAATGACTTCAAGGCACACCCCGACACCTGTTGGTGTGTAGAGGGTGGGGTGGTAGGGTTGGTAACCCTAAAGTCAAATTTCCCAGCTTTTTACACTTTAATAAAAACCCTAACTAATGAATTAACATAGTTTTTTTGCAATGAATTTCCCTTCTTTTTGAGAAAGTGTAACGTAACTGGTATGTGGTTGTGGGAGCATATGCATAAGTGGGAGTGCAGGGCCTACACATAAGTATGGACATAACGCAGTCCCATAGTCAGGAAAAGTAACCCCTGTAACACTAACTTGGCAATATCTCAGTAACCGTAGCAACTATGGAAAGAAAGTCCACTGCAATTGTAATCATGACTTTGAAACCTTCATGGGTGCTTAGTGGTGGACTAAGCTGCGGCGAGCGAAAAATCTGTATCTCAAATCGTTTTCAAGATACAGATGCTGAAAGATGCCATGGGAGCCACAATTCAATGGACACATGTAACTCTGGCATTTTCAGGATATTTTTAACCCAGTTTTAAACATGGCATTATGGGAACCCCACCTCATGAACAATACTGTATCACTGTCATTTCATTAATCTGTCCCTAAAGTTGATTTCGCACAACAACCTCGCCATTCTGCGCCAGAGGTGCGAAAACACATTTTGGGCAGGATGTGAGAAATGACAGGACAGCTGTGCTGTTCATGAGGAGGTGTGGAAAGGGTAATGTTGAAAATCAGGAGGGAAAATGTGAAAAATTGGCGAAGTTATGAGCGTGCATAGAAACTGCACAATGCATGCTCATAACAAGGCTATTTTTGGGAATTTGCTAATCAAATTGTCAACATGGCATTTTTGGGAAATCCCCTCATGAACACTGGCACTGTGATTTTGTTAATCCATCCCAAAAGTTGATTTCGCACAGCGACCTTGCCATTCTGTGCCAGAGGTGTGAAAATACATTTTGGGCAGGATGTGGGAAATGATAACTGTACTGTTCATGAGGAGGTGTGAAAAAATAGCAGTGTTGAAAATCTGGAGTGCAAATATTAAAAACTGGCGAAGTTACAAGTGTGCATAGAAATTGTGCAATGCACACTTGTAACACGGCCATTATTTTGACTTTTCATACCAAATTTTCAACATGGACTTTTTGGGACCTCCCCTTATGAACACTGGGACTGTCATTTCATTAATCAGTCCTGAAAGGTGATTCCACGCACTGACCATGAAACCACCTTTTGGGACCGAGTAATGATATGACAGTACCAGTGTTCATGAGGTGGCGTCCCAAAATGCCTATGTTCAAAATCTGGTGAGAAAATACCAAAAAATGGCTGAGATATACACATTTAAATTCTTTGTTTGTATCGGAGTCATACGAAGTAGGATCTTAATTTGCATGACGAGATAAGAACCAAGATCCTACGTCGTATGACTTACAAAGTAGGATCCTAGTTCATATCTCGCCATGCGAACTAAGATCCTACTTCATATGACTCCAATATGAACAAAGAATTTAAATATTATATAAAACACATTCTAAGGGCATTTTATGAGCAGTAAAGTGCAGAATGCACCTGGGGGTCCCAATAAGCAAGCTACATGTGTTGGTTCCTCCCCAGAATATCATTTTGGGAGGTTTCAAATTCTGAATTTTTCAGGCAAAACTGAAAACAAGACACAAAAGAGGAATTTTCTCATACAATGCAGGATTCCTCTTTCGTATCATACAGCTATATTGAAGTGCCTACTGAGCATGCTCAGAAATGATTTTTTCAAATTTTTAAATTGTAATAACTTAAAAACGGCTTATTGTTTTTTCACCAGACTAGCAAAAGGCACATCTGTGGGGTAGACAGTGTCGGGCAGATAAGGGTCTACAGCCCACCCAGTCTGCCCAGTTCAGCTTGTAAGTTTACTTTATGTTTTCCTAGAAGTCTGTTGCTCCTTAAACCTGACTTCCAGAATTCCTTTATGTCTATCCCATGCATTCTTAAATCCTGTGATTGTTTCAGCCCCCACCCATTTCCTCTGGCAGGGTGTTCCACTTGTCCACCACCCGTTCTGTGAAGAAATTCTTCCTCATGTTTCCTCTGAATCATCCTCACTCCAACTTCATCCCATGCCCTCTAGTCCTGGAACATCTTTTTCGCTTAAAAATAGTGTATTCCTGCACCCTGTTCCTCCCTGTAAGATACTTGTATGTCTCTATCATATCTCCTCTCCTCTCTCCCTCCTCTCCTCCAGGGAGTATATATTCAATTTCTTCAGCCTGTCCTCATAGGACTTGTGATGCAATCCATGTACCATCTTTGTTGCCCTCCTCTAAACCTTCTCTACCCTGTCTATGTCCTTACATAAGTAAAGTCTCCAAAACTGTACACTGTACTCCAGGCGGGGCCTCACTAGTGTCTTGTATAGTGGAATTATGGCCTCCCTTTTCCTGCTGGTGATGCCCCTGCTTATGCATCCCAGCATCCTATTTGCTTTACCTGCTGCCTTGTCACACTGTTTCCCTACCTTGAGGTCATCAGAGACAATAACCCCAAGATCCCATTCCTGCTTGGTGCATGCTATATCCTCACCCTCCAACTGATATGTTGTGCCAGGGTTTTTGTGCCCCATATGCATTATCTTGCACTTCTTTGCATTGAATTTCAACTGCCAAACTCCTGACCATTCTTCAAGTTTCTGCAGGTCCCTTCTCATTCTGTCTATACTATCTGGTGTGTCTACTCTGTTACAGAGCTTTGTGTCATCAGCAAACAGGGAAATTCTGCCTTCTAGGTCCTGTGCAATGTCACTGATGAAGATGTTGAATAGGACCGGTCCCAGCACTGATCCCTGTGGTACCCCACTGGTCACTCTTCCCTCTGTGGAGTGACAGCCATTTACCACCACCCTCTGTGTCTTGCTGCCCAGCCAGTTACCTACCCACTGCACTACTGTCCTGCCCACACCCATAATCCCTTTTCGGTCCTGAAAATTTCACACCAAACAAACAAACTCTGGGCTGTAGGCAAGTTCAAAGAAAAATCCCAGCAAAGTCAATGGGTAAAAACATATTTTTGCACCTCTCCATAACTCTGAGACCACACATCCAACTGGAAAGAAACTTGCCAGATCAAGAGATCTACCCCACAGGAAGGTGCATACCAAATTTCATGTAAATTTTCTCAACAGTTGCAAAGTTAATAAAGTGCAACATTCTGAGTTCAACATTGAAGTGCCTACTCAACTGCACCCCTATAATATTTTTATATACATATATGACATTTTGACCCCAAATATGTAACATGGCCTTTTTGGGGACCCTACCTCGTGAGTCATATGACTATCATTATGCAAATCCCATCCAAAAGGTGAATTCACCAAGAAAATTTGAAATCACCTTTTGGGAGGGAGTTGAATTCCCCATTGAAGTACACTGAACTGCATTTACCTTAGTTTCTCAAAATGCTGTTGCCAATTCCAGCAGCAAGACATGACTTTGAATGGGAGAGCAGATCTCAACCTGGGGCCTCTGCAGGTGAGTAAGGGTGTGTGGGGGAGTCACAGGAGTGTGGGGAGGTGTGTGCTCAGTGGGTGGTCGGGTGGTGGGTGCAGGTGAGACCGGCAATTAACGTTTTTTTTTTTACAGGTGAAAACAAAACAAAATCATTGAGGGACAGTTTTCTTTTTTTTAGGTACTAAGATAAAATATTAAAAATACAAGGGTACAACGGACAGCCACTAACCACCAATGAGGGGATAAAATATAAGGGACAGCCACTAACCACCAATGAGGGAATCGAAGGGTGGGGGGGTACGACTAGACACCAGGGAAAGATATGGGAGGGTGGGGGTAACAGTTATTAATAAAAAAATATGGGGATCAGATGATAGGGGTACCAATAGACACCAAGGAAAAATACAGGAGGGCAGGGGCAAGGGATTAACATTTATTTATTTAATAGCAAAACGTGGAATCGGAAGGTGAGGGTCGTTGACGGATGGTTTTCTTATTTTCAGGGAATTGAGAGGCTCATCGGCAGATGGTTTTCTTCTTTTCAGGGAATAGAGAGCCTCATCAATGGACAGTTTTCTTCTTTTCAGGGAACAGAGAGGTTCATCGACGGATGATTTTCTTCAGTTCAGAAAAAAAAATAAAGCAAGAGGATCAGGAGAAGACACTGACCACCAATGCGGGATGAGGGGGGTCAATGAGTTTTGGAGGGGTGGGGGGGTACCACTGGACACCAGGGAGAACCCCAATGGGGTGAAATTATGTAAAAAAAATATGAATAGAAAGGAACAAATGAAAAAGCACAAAGGGGCAACAAGGGTGAGGGGGTGCCACCAGACACCAGGGAGAACCATGATGGGGGGTAAAATAACAACTAAATAAAAAATTTTAAAAAAGGATTTGGGACATAGACGTTTTTATCCTTTTTCATCAGAGGTCATCGTCTTTTTTTTTTTTGTCATGCTGAAAAAGGATTATGATGTCTGAAGAAAAAGGAATGCGTCTGATAAAAAAGGATCAGGAAATTTTCTGACCAGATGGCCCTGCTCAGAATCTTTTTTCATCAGACAAATTCCTTTTTCATCATGACAAAAAAGGAATTCGTCTGACAAAAAACAATTAGGTCATTTCACGAAAAAGGAATTCACTGACAAAAAAAGGATGACTTTTTAAAATCCTTTTTCATGAGATGTCCTAATCCTTTTTTGTCAGCCAGTTCCTTTTTCATGAGATGCTCTAATCCTTTTTTGTCATGATGAAAAAGGAATAATCCTTTTTCGTCAGACAAATTCCTTTCTCATCTTGACAAAAAAGGATTAGGACATCTCATGAAAAAGGAATTTGTCTAATGAAAAAGGATTACAGGCAGGGCAATCTGGTCAGAGAAGTCCTTAATCCTTTTTCGTCAGACTAATTCCTTTTTCATCAGACGTCATAATCCTTTTTTGTCACCACAAAAAAGGAACGGAAGTGAGTCACAAAAAAGAATTAAAAACAATAAAAATAAGCATTCTGAGGCCACATAAAATTAAACTAAAGGCACACAACAACAAAGGATGTCCTGATCAACAAGATACATACTTGGATGTCTGCAGATGACATCCCTGGACACAGTTATGACAGTTTGTTTGGACTAAAATAAAAAAAACAAGACGGCAGCTGATGAAAGGGGATTTTTTTTCTGATGAAAAAGGATCCTAAGGATCCTTTTCTGTGAGAGGGACAAATCCTTTTTTTTTTGTCAGAGCAAAATCTTTTTTGTTCCATGCAGCTATCCAAAAGACTGAACTGAGCATGCTCGGAACCCACAATTTCAAAATTTAATAACTGTGGAACATAGTAATATTTTTTCACCAACCCAATGCAGACTTGTGCTTTGGGGAAAGCTCTTTCCACCCTGAAATTTTCAGACCAAAATTCCAAACGGTTTGGCTGCAGCGTGATGAGGAAAAAACAGGCAAAAAGGCAAATGTTAGTGTTTATTTCACTACAAACAGCACATAATCCGCCAATCAGACCAAAACAAAACTTGACACATCAAGAGATCTGTCCTACAGGACAGTGCATTCCAAATTTTGTGCAAATCCGTTGAATGGTTGCAAAGTTATTAAAGTACAAATTTTGAAGTTTAACATTAAAGTGCCTACTCAACCCTAACTAAAAGAGCGCAACCGTGCCGTTATAATATATATATTTCTATACATGGCACAACAGTATTGATTGTAACATGCTTTGCCCCAACAGTAACAGCATTTGTTTTAAACATGTCCCTTTCATCAGTCCAGGTGAACCAGCCCCAAGGCATGAAGTTCTCCTTTCACTATTTAGGAGGCTCTAGGTACCTCATGAATGCATGCTTTATTCTTTCAAATTATCTATTTTATTAGGGGTTATTTTTACCAAAGCATTGTTTTTGGATGAAATGACATGTTAGGTAAGATAAGGGTGGGAGTGCATGGATGGCATTGACTAGTGTATTTGGAAAAGTTGGGAACCACTGCATCTGCCAGTAATGGCAGCTATAGGCCTATGGATGGCCATTCTAGGGTCACCCACTCAGCCTTCAGTGATGACCGGGGAAGGTACAGAGCTGGAAGGCTTGGAAGGCAGAATGAGGGGATCAGCTATGGGATTACTGGGATGAAACCTACTACATGCAGGGCAGACCCTCTATACTTCGTAACATTTTGTCACTGAAATGTTGAATACTGACACTAAAATGTAGACAGATGGTGAACACTGGCCTTAATAATGTGGGAAGCATCATCACACATGGAGACAATCTCAGAACACTGGAAGCTAGTGTCTTTACAGCACTTAAACCAACCACAGCCTGGACACTAGCTGCAAGCCCTAACAATGAGGTGATAATGACTCACATTGAGTCTTTTATGTGGTCCCCATCTTACACTGGCAGGTAATTTTTCTATTAAAGAGCTGTTAAGCACACCAGGCTGTCTGGAACACTGATGAAGATTAGCATGAGGACTAGAGTCTGCTGAAGGTACATATTTTCCTTTTTTTCACTACCTATCTGCACTTACATACCTCTCCTATTTTCTATAACCGCTCCTACCCTTGTAATTTCCCATTCCACTCCCTCCTATTCTTTTCCTCTACCTCCACCCCTCACAGCAATTTGCCCCTTATTTTCTCCCCCTCCTTCCCCTTCACAACTCTGCTTTCCCTCATCTACCCCATCATTATTCCCCACCCTTACTCCCCCTCCCCCCTCGATCTTGATAAAGCCATCCCCTGACTGCTGCAACCCACAAATATGTACATTAGTATGTTTTTTCTCAACCACTATTAAGTTCTGTTCACCTTTTTCTTTTCTTTTGTGTAATAACCAACTGCTGTGCAAACTGTTTTGTATATGATCTGATGTTGAACCTCTGTTAAATGTAAACTGTTTTGTCTTTGATTTGATGTGGAACCTTTCTAAAAGAGCCTCTGGTTCAAAGGCATTGTAATCCGAGAAATAAATAAATAAAAAAGGAGGGGACTTTTTAGCTTCATTCACAGCCATAGAGGATCTGCACTAGTCAAGATGGACAAGTAGATGATTAGTTGCACTAGCCCTAATCAGTTTGCAGTATGACCTGGCCAAATAAAAATGTTAAAATCAACCTATGCACTTGGTATTAATGTTGCACCATGACTAGATGTGATGGAGCTAATGTATAAGAAGAAGAATATGTGGATCACAGGGTCCTGTTCTCAACTTTTATACGGTGCATGACTCACCATGCTAGAGATTTCAGAGCTGTGTAGGCAGCCTAGTCCACAAATGATAGTTGCTGTTGTACTCTGATATGATTCCCATCTTGATCTTGAACTCAGGAAACAGGACTTGCTGGAGTGGGACTGGTGAAAATCAACAGTACACCAATCTTAACAGGTTCTAGTGGGCCTGTGGAGAACCTTTTAGGTGCAGAAGTTACCATGAGAAACTTATGTAACTCTTTAAGGAATTCCCCCTCCAACTACTGCAGTATTTGTTAGACATTTATGGAGGGGTGCTGTTGGGGGTTTACTTGTTTGTGGGGATGGGGTGTTACTGTGGGTTTACTAGTTCAGGTGTTTGTAGGTTGTGTCAAGAGTTTTATTGTTTGGTGGTAATTCCATCAAATCCTTTTTGCACAAATCACATTTTGTGTGATCGTTGTCATGTTTGCCTTGTTCTGGGATGGCACAGGCTTTGCACCCGTCACATATTCATACTGTATGTTGCACTTGATGTTGACATTCCCAGAACTATGTGGCTTGTTCTGGGCACTGTTGTTGTTTGACTACCTTTTAGCTGCTAATAGTGCATTATACTGTACATACAGAATAGTACTACTATATAACACATCAACAGCTCAGTTTGCACATGGCTTTGTGCTAGCATCCAATATGGGCCCCTTGGCCATTGGGAATACCTTCGTTACATACTGTATGGAGTTTACCACTTTTTGAATCAGATTGAAATGCACTCTCCTCAACCAAACTGTAGATTGACTTTAGAGATTAAAAACTTACTGATTCGTATTTCTCTTCCTCCTCTGTACCAAGACCTGTAGCAAGCTATTGAAACAAGTGAGAAAAGATGTCACAATACAACTAAAAAGTACTTCAGAAGTAAATTAATTAAAATTGGTGATGATACATGTAGACATAGCTGAATACAAAACAGTAAAAGGCTAAAAAGCTTTCATTATCCCCCATTATTATTTATTATTATCCCCTTCTTCCTTGTGTCCTGGTGGCAACCACCACCCTTATTCAACCTATGGCCCAGCATGCCAAGGTTCATGGCTATAGAAACATAGAAACATAGAAGGTGACAGCAGATAAGGACAGCGTGGCCCACCTAGTCTGCCCCTTTTCCCTACCTAATGCATTACCACAGACCCTAGTTGATCTGTGGCTTACCCTCTCTTCCCTATTGTGAGAGTACTCTTATGTCTATCCTATGCATTCTTGAATACTCCTAATGTTTTTGCCCCCACCACCTCCACAGGTAGGTTGTTCCAAGCATCCACTACTCTTTCTGTGAAAAAGTACTTCCTTACATTGCCTCTGAGCCTACCCCCAGCCTCAAATCATGCCCCCTTATTCTTGTACAACTTCTTTTCTGAAAGATGCTACTCTTCTGTACCTTGTTTATACCGCTGAGGTACTTGAATGCCTCCATCACATCCCCCCTCTCTCTCCTCTCCTCCAGAAAATACATATTGAGGTCCTCTGGTGTCTATACTATATAGTCTGTACTATGGCAGGGGAAAATGGGCAGACCAGGTAGGACAAGCGGTCCTGATCTGCTGGCAAATTCTATGTTTCTATACTAGCAGAAGTACCATACCTTCCCATGCCCATCCTTGATCAGCAGCTATTCCTCTGTGAAGTCTCCCTTCAGGCATGGGATAGTGCAAGGTTTCCTTTCTACTCTTGCCATTGGCATCCATCAGAGACATCACCACACCTGAATGTGTGGCTGCAGTGGTGAAGTTTTGCCATCTCATTTCTTTCTCAGCAGGCCAATAGGGGGCAGATAAACAGCAGCGGACGCTGCACACCCTCCCTAGAAACCAAGTGCATATTACCCAACTCAGACTGCACACTTGTCTTCTGCTGCACCTACAGAGATCCTGGGTTAGCAGAACAAAATAACTATGCTCCCTCAGTAACATGTGTAATCATGTGATTGCTACTATTTGTTTTAACACAGACCCTGCATATCTTGAATTATTAAAATGTTGTTTTGCTCAAAACATACATTGTTGATGTAGTAGTATAGAACCATTGAACAGAAAGAGATAATTCATTTATCCCAGAAAATCTAGTACAGTTGTGTGCAGCTGGTCTCCATTAAAATTGTTGTCTGTTAGCTTTGAGTGAATGCATTACTTATATTATTTCTATGCAGTATTGAAAATGCAGTAATTTTAGGTTTTGATGGGAAGACACATCTTTTTTTATACTTTATTACTGTCAAAAGAACAAGGATGATCAGCTACATTCAGAGTTATGGTACTGTGACTGTTCCAGTTCTGGTCTTTGCCACCAAGCCGGGGTCACTGTGACTGTTCTGGGACAACTGGGAAATTGGGGGTGAATGAAATTGAGATGGGCTCTTTTTTTCCAGGGGTGGGCTTCATTTGGGTGACAATGCATGTAAAGACACTGGGGATTGAAGGACTGTTCGGATATGACTGTCTTGGAAGGAAAACATTGCTAGGATTGTAAAGTCACATTATTGATACTGCTAATAGTGCATAGGCTGCTCTGAAGAAAGCAGTGCAAGGATTGTAAATTCACATTTAGAGACTGCTAATAGTGGCATAGGCTACATAGGGAGAGGAGGCTCTGGCAACTGAAGGGTTTTGCACTGTCTGATTGCTAAGACTGCATCTGAGAGAGGGAAAGATTGGAGGGCAGTGAGGGGCAATTAAGAAAGTGACTTCTTAGGAGTTTATCACTGCAGCAAGGAACCTATAAATCAAAAGTGAGGTACACTATAGGGAAGGGGGCTCACTTCAATGTCTAAGGAATCAGAGGAAGGTAAGGGGTTACATCCAACCATTGT
The DNA here is from genome assembly GCA_016271365.2 of Neoceratodus forsteri. NCBI lineage: Eukaryota > Metazoa > Chordata > Ceratodontiformes > Ceratodontidae > Neoceratodus > Neoceratodus forsteri. The sequence goes on from CM028129.1 coordinate 672,587,933, forward strand.
GGGTATCTCGAGGGTTAGAACATCATTGGAGAAGACAAATGGAGTGGGTTAGGGAAGGACACACAAGAGGGTGGGAGGGCTCTAGTGGGGGCAGTTGGGGACAGCACAGGAGGGGGTGGTACATGGGCAGCAGGATGCTTGGGGGGCCAACATGGGTAGAACTGTAGGATGCAATGGATGTGGGGTGGTGGTTTGGATGAACATATTGTGGAGGCTAGGAGGGTGTCCAATCTGTAACAGGTTTAGGAGTCTGGAGGAGGAAGTGCTGTGGCTTGGTAGAGAGTTGAAGAGGATGGGGAAGGACAGGAGGCAGGAAGGTCTCATCCAAGGAATAACATGAGGAGACCACATGGGAGGAACAGCGGTTCAAGGGAGGGGTTGGGGAGGGAGTGCAGGAGCAGAACGAGCAAGAGGCCTAGCATTGGTGGGAAGGCTAAAGTCAGGGGCAGAAGCCAATGCACAGCAAGGCAGAGGGGGCAGGACATAGGTTTGCTGTGCTGGCAAAACTGGTGGAGGAGGAGGGGGTGTGTGATCTCTAGGAGGGGGCAGGAGAAGGAAGGGAAGGGGAATCCACAAGGGACAGGAGTCAGTCAGAGGAGGGAGATGGGGTGAAGGGGAGAGAAGCACTGCTGGTGTTGACGACAACAGGGACATAGCGGGGGGCCCTGGGTGGAGGGAGGGATGTGGAGGATAGTGAGGGAGCAGTGAAGGGGGTGGGGACAGGTCAGGGGTGAAGGAGGGAGCTTCAGGGGAAAGAGTAGAGTTAGAGATGTGGCAGGCTCTAGTAATGGGTACCTTGGGAAAAAGGTGGGGGCGGGGATAAGGAATGAAGGGGGGTGTGTGCTAGTGCTGGGTGATTCCATCCTAAAAGGGATCAGATGGAGCAGCAGGGGAGAAAGACACAGTCACATATGGGTGGAGGCCATACCTGGGCTAATGGCAGACAGGACGGGGCAAGTGATTCTTAAGTGCGCAAGGAGCAACAGGAAGAAACCGCATGTTATGGTGCATGTGGGCACTAATGACCTGGCAGACGAGACTGTGGAAGTAGTGAGAAAGATGTTTGAGGAACTAGGAGGGCTATGTGAGGAAGTGGGGGTATCAGTGGCCTTCTCAGAGGTGCTCCCAGTACCCTGCGAGAGTACAAGGAGAAAAGGGAGATTTGGGGAGTTCAAAACTTGGCTGGGGGAATGATGTTGGTCCAAGGAGTACAGGATAGTGGGGGGCTAGGGCAGAACCTGGGACATTAATGATCTATTTGCAGGGGACAGGCTGCACTTGAGCGGGGAAGAGAAGGGGGTATAAAAGCAGAGGTCTGAGGGGTACATAGCAGCATGGGTAGATTTAAACTATGTGGGGGGGTGGCATGAGGACAGCTGGTAGGCAGGGATCCTAGAGAGGGGAGCCAAGCAAGCTTAGCCCCCAAGCTATCAGAGAGGGATTTGGGGTAGGAGCACAAAGAGGGGTTAGGAGGGGGGAAATTGGACTGGAAAAGAACAGGTTGGAGGGTGGTCTCACTGAATGCGAGAAGCTTAGGTAACAAATCATGCAAGCTACAGGCTCTCTTGGCAGTGGGGAGGGTGGACATAGAAGCCATCACGGAAACATGGGCCACCCAGTACCAGAACTGGGCTATGATGATCCCAGGGTACAGGATATTCAGGAAGAACAGGGCTAAGGGGAAGAGGAAGGTGAGGCAATTTATATGAGGGAGGGGATAAGTTGTAAAAGGGGAGAGGAAGGCAAGACAGAGGCCCTATGGATGCAGTTTCAAGACTCCAAAAGAAGGACACTGAGGGTGGGGGTAGTGCACAAGCCACCAGCTCAGGGGGATGACCTGGACAGAGTGTTGCCTAAGCAGATTAGAAGGGTCTGTAGGAGGGGAACACAGCGGTGCTGGGGGACTTCAACCTACCTGGGGTAGACTGGAACACCCCAACCACCATGAGGTCAAAGGAGAAGGTATTAATAGAGGCAATTTAGCACAGCTTCCTGGTGCAATTGGTCCAAGAGCTGACTAGGGTGGAAAGGACTCTGTACCTGGTACTAACAAATGGGGAGACTGTAAGGAATCCGGGAGTGGAGGACCCCCTGGCTGGGAGTGACCATCACTCGGTGTGGTTCACACTCAATATGGGCAGGAAAACAGGAGGTACTGGTACCAGGGTGATTGAATTTAAGGGGTGGACTTTGAAAGGATGGGAGAATTTTGGTTAGGCATCTGGCAGGAACTCAAACTTGCATGGATACTAGCCAAAAATGGGATATTATTAAAAAAGAGCTAGCACTGAGGGTTGAGGCTCTGGACGCCACACCTTGCTCCACGCCAGCGACCCAGGTTCGGGAGTGGACCCGGAGTCGCTGGTGGGTTGGCGGGGGAATGCGGCAGATGTCCGATGACTGCTTCTGCCATCTCTGGGGAGGGTTGCGCTTACCACCAAGACACTTGTCTGACTCCGAAAGCAGAACAGGTAGCTTCACAGTGCGGACATTGGCACTTGTCTCCTTGACTTCAGGGGTTATGCACTGTAGGGAAGGGGAGAAAAAGAGGAAAAATATACCTGCTGGCTCCAGGAAGACAGACTTCCCAGAGCGTGCCTCCGATGTGCTCCGCTCACCAGGACCACCACCTCGCCCTGATAAGATGAAGGATTACGGGGTGAAAGGCCCCGTCTCGTCCCCACTTGGGGGAAAACCGAAGCTCCATGGAGGAGTGAGGGATGAGTCTGGGTGTGTGTATGGTAGGAGGATGACTCATTGGATGTCCCGGGGGGGGGGTCGGGGCTAGCAGGCAGTACGGAGGGGATAAATAGTAATTTCAAATAAAAAAAAGAGCTAGCAGAGGCTACTGAGACTTGTACCAGGACACGGAGCAAGAAGGGTAGAGCAAAGAAGCCCAGTTGGTTGACTCAGGAGGTCATGGAAGGGGTGAGGGCCAAGAGAAAAGCATTCCAGAGACTCAGGAAATTGGGAGGGCAAGGGGACAAGGATGAGTACATGAAAAAGTCCAGGGAGGTTACCAGGCTAGTCAGAGTGGCCAAGGCTTCCAGAGAGCTGAGACTAGCACAGGGAATTAAGGACGGGGAAAAGGACTTCTTCAAATACATTGGTGAGAGAAGGAGAAACAAAGACCCGATTGTGAGGATTAGGAAGGACAGGGGGTGGGTGGAGAAGGGGGAGGACCAGGCAGAGGCACTGAATGACTACTTCTGCTCTGTGTTCAAGGAAGAAAAGGGGAGGGCAGATACCTCATTGGGGGTGAAGTGGACAGGGCTGGATGGGGTGAATGATATCAGGATTACAAAAGACAGGGTTCTGGAAGGACAGAGGGCACTGAGGGTAGACAAGGCACCAGGACCAGACAGCATTCACCCTAGGGTGCTTAGGGAGCTAGTGGAGATACTGGCGGGACCACTGGCAGACCTGTTCAGTACATCACTGGACACAGGATGTGTGCCACAGGACTGGACCCATGTGGTGCCCATTCACAAAAGTGGCCTGGAGGATGAACCAGGCAACTACAGACCGGTGAGCCTCACTTCGATCATGGAGAAACTCATGGAGACAATCCTAAAAGTGAGGCTGATGACCTCTTTGGAGGACAATGGTTTCCAGGATGGTCAACAACACGGGTTTGTCTCGGGCAGATCCTGCCAAACAAACCTAGTTGGGTACCATGACCAGGTAACCAGGGAACTGGACAAGGGCCATGCAGTGGACGTCCTGTATTTAGATTTCAGCAAGGCCTTTGACTCTGTGCTGCATGGGAGGCTGGGGGGAAGCTGGAATATAGAGGGGTGGGAACAAAGATGGTCAATTGGATCACCAACTGGCTGAGGGGTAGGCAGCAAAGGGTGGTGGTGTTGGGGTAACTCTCATCATTGAGGGATGTAATGAGCAGGGTACCACAGGGATCGGTACTGCGACCGGTGCTGTTTGGGATATTTATAGCCGATATCTCACACAGGATCCAGAGTAAGATCAGTCTTTTCACAGATGATATCAAGTTGGGAGCTGTGGTAGATGGCATAGAGGGGTGGAGGGGGCTGTAGGAGGACCTGACAAAACTACAGGAGTGGTTAGAAACACGGCAGTTGCGGTTCAACACCAAGAAGTGCAAGGTTTTGCACTTCAGAGCAAGGAACCAGGGGAGAAAATATCAGCTGGGAGGGGTACAGTTGGAAAGCACCATGGAGGAAAAGGATCTAGGGGTGCATATAATGGGGAGTATGAACCACTCAGCTCAGTGCAGGCGGCTGCAAAGAGGCTAACAAAGATGCTGAGATTGTATATGATAGAAATAAGTAAGTAAAGTAAGTAAGTACAATTTATTTTTTTAAGCGCTTTTCAATGCCAAAGCGCTGTACAAATAAAACAATTAAAATACATACATATAACACAAACAACAACAATAACAATATAGTCACAATAAAATACAGTAAATCACTCTCCATATGCCTTTTGAAATAAATAAGTTTTTAATTCTAACTTAAAGCTCTCAGCGGTCAGGCAGCTTCGTATCCGACGAGGTAGAGAATTCCACAAGGTAGGGGCAGCATAAGAAAATGCCCGTGCTCCAGATGTTTTTAAACGAACCCTGGGAACCTCTAGCAATCCCTCGTCAGTGGAGCGGAGCGAACGAGAGGGATAGTAGGGAACAAGGCGATCTTGAAGATACCGCTGTCCCTGTTCGTGTAGGGCTTTATAGGTCAGTAACCCAACCTTAAAGGTGATCCGCCACTGAACTGGCAGCCAGTGCAGTTCGCGCAGCACAGGCGTAATATGACTTCTCATAGATGTCCCAGTCAAAAGCCTGGCTGCTGCGTTCTGCACTAGCTGCAATCGGCGGATATCAACCCCCGGTAGCCCTAGGTACAGGGCATTGCAGTAATCAAGGCTAGAAGTAACAAAGGCATGGACCAATGTCGGAAGGTCAGCCGGAGGAACAAGGGGAATCTCATCCAGGAACAGTGAGGTGATCCTTCCCCTGTACAGGTCACCGGTCAGGCATCTCCTGGAATACTGTAAGCTGTACTGGCATCCATTCCTGAAGGACATCAGCTTGTTGGAGTGGGTGCAGCGTATGGCAACGAAGATGATCCAGGGACTGGAGGGAAAATCCTATGAGGATAGGCTGGGAAAGCTGAACATGTATTCCCTGGAGGAGAGGAGGGATAGGGGGGATATGATTGAAACCTTTAAATACTAAAACAGAATAAACAAGACTAATACAGGAGGGATTTTTCCGATAAGAAGAGGGAGGGACACAAGAGGGTATCAGCTGAGATCGGCGAGAGGAAGATTCAGGAGGGAAATCGGGAGACACTTTTTTTTTACAGAAAGGGTGGTAGACAAATGGAAAACTCTACTCGTGGAAGTGGTATCCTGTAGAACAGTGGGCGGATTTAAGAGGGAGTGGGACAGAGTGAGGAAGTTTGTTATGAGGGAGGGAGGGGAGGCAGCTGCAAGTTGAGGGCTAGCTGCACAATACAGCAGACTCAATAGACCGTGAGGCCTGTTTCTGCTGGAATTTTTGTATGTTTGTAAGTCATTTTAGGAAGCTGATGGCTCCAGATTATGAGCATTTGAAGTAAAACATACCTGTGGAATCTTCCTACTGAAGCTTTTACAGCATATGGACTGCCTGTTTTCTCCTCCTCTACCAAAGCTACTGTACAGAAATGAGACAAAGCATTCAATAATGCCCACTGTTTTGTCCTCACTGACAATTGCCTAACACACCACTGTGACATATGCCAAGTGGGAGACACTCCCTCTCCTCCCTGTATGATTTTAAGTGGGATGTCATCTGCAATACCCTTCACAAGCAGGTGCCAGCTTCCCTTGCCTCACTCCTTTAGACTCTCAGGAGCCCCTAACCCCTGAGGTTAGCTGAGCTTGGACTGCTTCAATACTTAAAAGTAAAAATAAATGTGGTGATTTGGCTTTATCTAGTTTTTACCTGTTATGGAATTCCATACCCCCTGAGTTTCCTCTCTGCCAAACAGTACTGGCGTGTTGAAGAAATGACTGCATGCACCTTCTTAAGCAAGCTACATGTTCCTGTACTTAACTGGGCCCTTGTTGTTTGGCCAGCTGGTTTGCACTCTAACTTCTGTTTGTGGTGTTGGTTCTTTTATACTACATTTTATGTCACTTCTGAAGAGTCACTGTCATGTACTGTAATTGTATCATCTTGATGTACCATTGTTAGGAACCAACAATCTGGTGAAACAGCCTGTGGAGACAGTGAAGCAGAACTTTCACAGACTGTGGAGACAAACTGAAGGTACACTCAGCCACCTTGGCCTTTTCTGAAGTCCTCCCTGTGTGGAGTAGGGAGGAGAGGAAAGATAGAATAAAGATGGATGAGATCAAGGAGTTTAATTGTTGGTTAAAGGGATTGCATAAGGAGACTGGGTACCACCTTGTGGGGGACTGGGGGGACTTCTTGGACAGTGGGCTCTTCAATAATGACTGTCTTCACCTGACAAGAGAGGGAGCCAGTCTGCTGGGTCGGAAGTTTGATGTCTTCATTGGACATTTTTTTTTAATTAGCATACTTTATTGAACTTCTTTATACATACTTGACAATACAGTCCAACATGTTACAACACTTTGACAAGTACTACACAGAACATAATCTCCCCATTATACAGCAATATATGATATAAAATATACTTGTTTATTAAGTAGAGATAATATTCATCAAAAATAATTGATTTGATCTCAGTGACTATTTCCTCTTTTTTTTTTTTCTTTTCATTACTAATCACATTCTGCTATGGAAATTACTACATGGAACTTGTACCATCTCTTTTGGTATATGTGATACCTGTTGTTGACACTTGCAATATTTTTTTCAATTCTTAAAGCTACTAATATGTCATTGTGCCATTCTTTGTAGGGTGGTACCTCAGGGTCCATCCAGTGCCTCAGAATGACTCTCTTAGTTATTGTAGAGATTAAGGCCATCTGGTTATTCTGAGCACCTAATAGCTGTTGTCCATGATTGTCCAGGATACATATTTCTGGCATGAATGCATCTTCAAGCCCCATGTCCCAGAGTGACCTGTCTTTGCAGCACTCCCAGAGAAAGTGGAGCAGGTTGCCTTCTTGAGCTCCATATCATGTACATACCTTCAGATCCAGGTGACCTATTTTAAAATGGTTTGACTGGGGTAAAGATTCCATAAATTTTCTAATTCCATCAACCTAAGGCGTTTAGTTTTAATGCACGTATACATGTTTGTCCATATGCGTTCCCATTTTCTTTCCATGTTCCCTGGTGGTAAGACCAGATTCCAGTAAAATCCCACTTCTAGGCACTCTAAGAGTCAGGCAGTGTTGACTGCTTTATACAGTGCAGAAATGGCATTAGGACATCTGGCTAAGACTGATAATGGTGCTGTTTGCACAGTATGATTAGTATTCCATGGTGGGATGCCCAGTTTCCTGCACTATTACTTGGCCAACCATGGCAGTACATATTTTCTGTAGGGCTGGGATAATGCCAAACTGGGAGACTACAGGCTGCACTGGTTAGATACTGAAGAACAGCTGTATGAACAAAACAATGTCTCACTGAGGGCTTTATTGTAATGTAAGATCAGCAAACTATCCAGGATCCTTCAGAATACTTCCAATAGCTACCTCAGTCAGAGTACATCAGCAACTCTGCAGATTGTTGAAGCTCACTCCACAGTCAGAAGCAGGCCAGCCCATCCTGAGAAATCCCAACATTCGTATAAGAGGAGAGCTAGTCACTGAGCTGTAATGCACTCTGTAAATCCTCACCATAGACCACATGATTCTAGTTGGCAGGCTCATACCTTTTCATACATTCCAGACAAGACATGCGGTGCCAGACAATACAGTTTGACTGCGGGGGGTGGGGGGGTGACTGAGGCTAGGGGAACCTTGATGTCAGGAGAGAGGAACGGGGACCTTGCTAATACTCCCCTAGCAGCATAGTGGACATAAATAAGGTTTTCAAACTGGGCTAGGAAAAGGGACCAAGGAGGATGGCTCACAAAGTCTGCAATCAACATGAAAAAACAAGAAGTCAAGGAGACTAGGGAAGAATAAGGGAGAAAGACAAATGAAAAGCAAATAAAGATCAGGAGTTAGATAGAAGGGAGTGATCTTAATGCCAGATGCCTGTGTAATAAAATCAGTCAGCTCCAGGAAATAATGGTAGACACTGAGATGGACCTCATAGCCATCACGGGAACCTGGGCCTCAGAAAATATTGACTGGGGCCTGACTGTCCCTGGTTACACAAGTTTAGGAGGGATACAGGAAAAGGTAAAAGGAGGCTATATGTCAGGGAAGCCACTGAGGCTGTGGAAGATGGATATGCTAGGAGAAGTAATGGGGAGACAGAGTCACTGTGAGTGCAGCTCATCATAGCCTCAGGCAAGAACTTAGGGTTGGAGGTGATCGGTAGACCACCAGGAGAAGGGGAAAAGAATGACATGAACTTTGGGGAAGAACTACGAAGAGGAGCAAAGTGGGAAGTAATGGTGGTGGGTGATCTGAACCTGACGGATATTGATTGGGATGTTTCAGCTGCCAATAACACCAGAAATCAAGCCTTGCTAGAGTCATTCCAGGACTGTCTGCTGGTGCATCTGATTAATGAACCCACCAGGCAAGTTGCCATTCTCAATGTGGTGTTCACCAGCTTGGAGGTGGCAGGAGGTGTGCGAGTGGGGGAGCCGCTAGGGTACAGCAGCGAACATAACTCTATTTGTCTTAGGCTGGTCTAGATTTGAAAGCCCCAATCAGGGGCTGATGTCCTAGGTTTCAGAAGAGCAGAATTCAAAGGATGAGGGAGTTGGTCTGGGACAAGTTAGTCAGCATTGGAGAAGGATGGGGAAAATTAAGGGGGCCATTCTCAAGGCATCTAAGTTATGCATGAGAATGGTAACCATAAAAAGTGCAAGAAACCAAAATGACTTTCTTTTTTTTTCTCAAAAAATTTTATCTTTTTATTGGGCATATTCAAGAAGAAAAAGAGGTTCATATAACAATACCTTACTTGTATCCATATATTCATAGATGCAGTATTTATAAGGGTGCTGGTAAACATCTTATTATACAATGACAAAAAAAAATCCCTGACTCTGATTGGTCAGTGTGTGCCTGGGACAGTGATGTTATATCACTATAATATCACTTTATGAAGTCAAGGAACACACATGACCACATCTTACCAAGAGAGTTTGATGTCTTACAATTGAAGTAGCAAAAGCTTAGTTTCATATAAAAAACGTATTTACTAATATTGTGGGGACAAAAATATTTGTCATGGCTAAAACATTTCATAGTTAGGCAGATAACAAGTGTCATAACATCTCTTTTATAGTGTGGGAACATCTCTTTTATAATATCAGTTTTACAATTTTATTTTTTTAATGAGGAAACATACCACATATGAATGCACAGCATCATGGGTATGCAAATACCTAATTGCCTGGTATTGCATAACACACTACAGTGATACCAGACAATTGATTATTTGCATACTCTTGATGCAGTGCTTTCACTTGGGGAGTGTTTCCGGAGTTACCGGATGATTAAGGATCCCTCCTGCGCACAGACATAATTATGGCAGTAGCTTGCTTGCCTCGCTGTATCGCCGCCCACAGATACCACTGTCGCACCGCCTACTGCCTGACATCACCAAAAAAAAAACAGTGGATAGTAAAACTAAAGCAAAACATACAGATTTTGACAAAAAGGTAGATTAAAGGTGAATAAAACAAATCATGATACTGTGACTGATATACGAATACTGACAACGAACAGGGGTGTGGGGATGTGGGGTCGGAGCCCACCAAATGCAGAATTATAACGTTAGAATTGAAATGCTATTTCAACCCAAGTCCTCAGTGGTTACTATTGCCAAAAAAATGTTACTATGCACACAACCGTTTTTTTAAATAACCATCTAGGACCCAGTGGGGTGTGGGTGGGTGGAGCGACCCAACAGAAGAAAGACGATATAACAATTTAGAAATTATTGCTTAGTTGGGAAATAGTTGAAAAGGTCACAGTAAAGCAAGTTGTTGTATTTTAAATACATGCACAATTTGTTAGTCAATATAACTGAGGGTTAGGCACAGTACTCATATCGTGGTTGGGCGTGTCATTATAAACTAGTTTTCTGTGAGGGGGCATGTGCATAACGTTGAAAATGCCGTCAGTACCGTAATAATGTGAGTTTTTGATTTTGTGCATGAGGGATCCTCAATCATCCAGTATCGCTGTGTTTCTTCAAAAAAATGAATTAATTAAAAAACAAAAACTGTACAACTGATACTATAAAATAGATGTCCCTACACATAAAAGGGATGTTCCAACACGTTCTCTGCCTAACTATGAAATATTTTAGCCATCTACATGTGCTCATTTATGTCCCCACAATATTAATAAATAAGAGCCACTGTATAATAGCAATAATGCCTTCCAGAGTGTGTGTCTTGCAGGGATAATGTCACTTCTCAGGTGTTGGATGCATGTGGCCTCATGCCCAACCACCTGAGGTGTGAAGTTATATGTGCTGCCGTGGATTTTCAGTTTTTAAGGATTAGCCTTTTAATTGCTATTGTGTTTGCTTTTAAGATTATTCTATAATTTTTAGAAATTATTTGTTGGTTATACATTTCCATTATTAGGAATGTATAATTTTTCCTGTTTTGTAGTTGGAAACCTATATTTTCTAAGAAGATGAAGGAATGTTCCCACTATGCTTTACTACATTTACAATTCCAAAATGTGTATAAAATCTGCATCTGTAGTTGTGCAATGCCAACATGTATTTGAATCTGAGAGTTTCGTTTTGTGTAGTCTGTGTGGAGTATAGTAGGCTCTGTTAATTATTTTAAACTAAATGGCTTTGTCTCTTGTTAATTTATAGTTATGTATTTGGGTTAATGTTATCGTTCATTGTTGATCTTTTATTTGTTGCCTGGTCTCTTCCTCCCATTTCATTATCATATTTTTGTATATTGTAAGGAAAGATCCATGTAATTTGGAGATTATCCAGAGATATAATTTAGTTTTATTAGATTTGGAATTCAAAATTCTCAACAGTTCTGTTTCAATATTTTTATTATTTGGAGCCCTTTCCCATCTTTGATAGTCTTTTCTGAAAATGCTGCTTAGTTGGTTAAAGTAAAAACAGTGAGAATTTATTAAATGGAATTTGTGTTTGAAAGTATCCCAAGAGATTTTAATTCTGTTTTCGTATAAGTCTTTCCATTTCCTGATACCTTGCTGAGTCCAGTATTTTTTATAAAGTACTTGCCATTGTAATGTAAAATTGGGGTTGTTCCAGATATCATTCAATGGAGATTTAGTTATTAGCCAATTAGTCTTAAGAAATTTCTGTAGAGTAATGCTCAAGTTTTTGATAATGGTACTTTTAGAGTTCTTTCCTTTGGATGCCATCAAAAGTAAAATTTTTTATATTGATGTCCCCCTTAAAGTGTTTTTTTTTCAAAATTAAAGTTTCTAATTGTAGATTAAGTCATTTCTAATTATTTAAGGCCCAATTAATAATTAATTTAATAAGAAAAGCATAATAACAAATTTGAATATCAGGACATGCCAAACCTCCTTGATCCTTTGACATACAAAGTTTATCCCAGGAGATTCTATGTGATTTATCATTCCAGATAAAATTACTGAAAAGTTTTTTTGATTTTTTTGAACCATTGAGGGGAAATTGGAACTAGAACAGATTGTAACCTGTAGGCCAAAATTGGGAACACCACCATTTTTATAATTTGGATTTCCCCCAAATCAATAAAGGAAACTTACTCCATCCTAAGAATTTATTTTTCAGGGAGGTATATACATCTTCAAAATTCAAGAAATACCATTCCTTCATTTTGTTGGATATAATAATACCAAGGTATGTCATCCCCTTCTCCTGAATTTTAGCATTAATTATCTTTTTGTACTTCTCTGGATGCTCAATATTTAAGGTTATCATTTCCGATTTTGTCTTGTTTACATTATAACCAGCTACCTTCGAAAACTTTTTAATCAACTTCATTAACTCTGTTAAGCTTTGTTCATGTTTTTAATCAAAATTAATAAATCATCAATGTAGGCATTACATTTCAGTTCTAGTGGGGGTATTTGAATACCAGTAATCGAATGGCTAACCTTTATTTATTTTAGCAAAAGTTCTAAGCCTATCATGAAGAATGAAGGTGATGGGGCAGCCCTGTCTTACCCCATGATGCAAATAAAAGGGTTTTGATTGATGTCCATTAATTTTTTATCTGTGCGTAAGATTTATTATATATCTAGTTTGAAAATAGTTTATGAATTGCTCAGGAAAGTTGAATATTTTTCATAGCTTGGAATAAGTACCTCCACTCTAACATGTCAAAAGTCTTAGAGGTATCTAAAGAAAGAAATAAAGCTGGAATTCCAGAACTAAGGAGATATTCCGCCACAAATTTTATTGTATGTAATCCTGATTGTATATTCTTGATTTGCATTTATAATATTGCCCATTTGTGATACAATTCTATCAAGTATTTATGTGTAGATTTTATAATCAACATTTAGAATTGCAATTGGCCTTCAGTTTTGGATAAATTTTTGCCCTGTTTAGGAATTAATGAAATGTATGCATGATTAAAAGTTTTGGGTACTGCATGTAAAATTTTAATTTGGTTAAATAAAGTTTATAGCCAAGGTCCTAATATTGTTTTAACAGAATCATAAAATTCAAGAGTGAACCCTTCAGGGCCAGCAATGTTCCCTTTTTTCATATGTTGAATTGTGTCAAAGATTTCTTCAATGATTAAAGGTTTTGTTAAAGATTCCTATTTATTTTGAGAAATCTTTGAGTCACAACATTTTTCATAGTGTAGTATCCCCTGAGTAGTGGGGTTACAGTCTGAGGTATACAAGGCTGCACAGAAATCATAAAATTCTTGTTCAGTTTCATCCTGTGAGATACATATTTAACCATCTGATTTTTTAATCATTGTAATATCTGTCCTATTTTTTCTTGTTCTTTAATTATTTTCACAAGCAATTTGCCTACTTGTTTGCTGTACTGTTTCCAGTTTTTGTTCCTTTTAGCCTAATTATATTTTGTTTGATATATTTCAGTTGATGTAATAAACTTTCTTAATTCCGATAACACCTTTATTGGTCATGTTCCCATTTTTAACTTCTAATTCCAATGATTTAAATCTTTCTTATATTTCCCGAAAGTTTAATAATCTGTTCTTATTTTTCCAAGATGCCTCTGAAATTAACGTATCTCGAATAGAAGCCTTGATGGCATCCCAACTCCCTATAATGTTATCTTTTGTTATTTTATTATCCTCCCTAAAGTTGAGAATAGCTACTTCAATATTTTTAATACAAACTTGATCTGTTAGAAGAAAATTATTGAGTCTCCAAATATTATGTTTCTTCATATAGCTATCAATGGTTATTTCATATGTAACCATGTTATGGTTTCAAATTATTATGGGTTTTATGTTTGTTTGAATAGCTAGAGAGTTAATCAAAAGGTCTTTAGAAATAAAAATGTGATCTATTCTGGAATACATCTTATGACGGGCCGAAAAGAATCTACTAAATTATTGGAGTCTAAAAAAATGTGTTGCTGCTTTATATTATATTTATCCCATTTGGAAAAAGGTGAAGACTTATCCAAAGGATCTTTTATTGGGCAGTTCAGATCACCCCCCCCCCAGTATTCTATTAAATCACTCACAAGTGAACATGATTTTAGTTATTTCAACTAAACAATTACTGAACCCACTGAAGGGTACATAGACTGAACAGGAAATAATTTCAAGCCTATCCATCTTAACTTTTACTGTGACAATGTGGCCCCGTGAGTCAGTCAAGGAGTCTATTACTGTTCCTTTAAGTTATTACTCAATAGTATAAGTACCCCTGCACTCTTATTTGATGAGCCTAGGGAGTAATAAATTGACCCCCACCATTTTTTTAAGTTTATGAATTTCTTTTTGGTGAAGGAAAATTTATTGCAACATCACAGCATCCAGCTTCATTTTTTTTTATTCTTGCCAAAATCCTGTATTTTTTAATTGGGAATTAATACCATTGCTGTTCCATGTTGCACCTTTTATGGAAAGTACAATTTTAAAACTGTTTACAAACCAATAAACTTTGCCCGTTGTATACACCTTTTTGCATCCATAGATCCAGTAAAAGAAATAAAAATTGAAGACTGAAAACGAATGAATATTCACACCTCCCCTTTCACCCCCCCATTGTTTTGCCAAGGACATAAGTCTAGCAACCCCATCAGGTCACTTGAGGGCAAAGTGTTCAGCTGCATTCATCCCCCCCTTCCACACACACCCATAATACAGTCATTCTGTATAAAACAAGATATTTTCAATCAAGCGTTCCCTGACCCTACAAATATTTTAATCATTTTCAAAAAAAAAAGCAAAATGCTCTGGTACTCTCATTTTTAAGTCAGAGATTGCATCACTGAGTCGTGGAAAGGAGTTTGATTGTTCAGAAAAACTTTCAGTCCAGCAGGGTAGATCATATAAGCTTTAAAGCCTTTTTTCCAAAGAAATTGCTGAACCCCCATTAAATCTCTTCCTGCGGGTCCCACAGAGATTTAGAAAAGTCAAGCCTGAATGTGATCTGTTGGTCTTTGAATTTGAAGTTTGGGGATTTGTAATAGGTGGACATAAGAATGTCTTTCTTTTCTGAAGTTAGTGTTTTTTATAATAACTGGCCTTGTCCCTGAGCTTCCTTTAGATCAACCCAGCCAATGAACTCTAGCTATAACGGGAATGTCTATCCCCTCTCCTAGTAAGTGTGCAAATAGTTCTATAGTACTATTTTTAAGAGAGGTTCCTTTTTCCCCATTCTTGAAGAATTCAGAAGAGTCAAATATTTTTGTACCTAATGCAGTTTTCTTGATCGTCCAATTTGTTTTGCAAGTCTGATTATTGTTTTTGAAGAACTCTAAGGTCTTTGGGTATTGGATGTACTAGATCTTCAAGCTGGGATTGATGGTTTTCTAATTAATTTATTTTTTTTATTCCTTGTTCAAGCTTATTTTCAATACTGGAAAGGGATTCTTTTAGATTACCAGTAGCATTGGGAAGTAGTCATAGATTGTCAAGAGTTGTTTGAATAGTTTGAACAGTTCCAATTAATTGCTAGGCCCATTCTGGGGAAGGGGGATCCTTTAAGGACTTCTCAGTTAGTATATTGATTTTTGGGTCATCTGTGCCTTCATTCTCTGTAGGGTCCTTTGAAGCACTGGCTAATTCTTCTTCTTGTTGAGCATTTAAATCTTTGTTACTCTCATTTGGCTCCTGATTTAATTGCAATGTTTTACTTGTAGTAGCTGCATTTTGCAACTGTTTCACCATCTTTTTCTTTATCTTTTCGGTATCCAATTTGGAAGGCATTTTAGTTTCTGAAGGTCCTGAGGGATTGCAGTAATTTGTAAAAGGAAGCTGAAGCTGCTTATAAATCTTTTTTTGATGTATTGTAGCACATCTATGTATATTTTCAGCTTCTTTTGTATTAACGGTTTTACTTTGTCTTATGTTAGAGGTTTGAAAAAGCTTGCTCAACCTTTTTATGTCCTGTTTATGTTCTTCGTTAGACATAAAGAGCAGGGCCTTATTAAACAAGCTTACATATGAGGAATAGGGCCAACATAAATATACTTCTAACTAAATTGTTTCATATTGTTTTAGAAATTGACTGCTTTTTTTATGCTGATAGTCACTTGGCAGCCCCAGACTGCATGGTGGGTCAATTAGGCCGTGATGTGTGGAGTCAGTTTTTTTTCTCAGATTCCCAACCAACACCTTATAGCAATACACAACTGAAATTGGGCACTTTTATGATATAGATAGGCAGAAACTGACAAAATTTGGTTCATGTATTGAAGAAAAGCTTTGAACCAACCTGTGTTGGTGGGTTGGCATCCTGTGAATTAAAACATTAGCCAGTGTACTCCTAGGAGTTTGCTTACTGTTCCAAGGTCCTAGGCAGATTGAAGAGCTATTAGCCCATCAGCAGTGGTAGGTAAACAGGTAAGCTTCAAAGGAAACCAGTACGCCAGTAGACTCCTCAACCGAAATCAATCCACCTATGCAGACATGAACTGTACACATGGCAGCATCGGTGAGGTTGTTGTAAATAATTTCTTAGTCTTTAAACCACATCGCCACCTGCCAACATTCAGAAAGTAAAGTTACTGCTTAAGTCCACTATTTAAACTCTTAAGTAGCCCAGACAAAAGCAGATAGGTGGAGAGATGCTGCTGAATGGATGCCATGTATGTGTGTTACTTGGCACAGAGGTTGAGCTGACTGAAGCTGCCTAGCTCATGGCTGTGTACATTGGAGATCCTCCTCCTCCTCCCCCCCCATGCTCAACACTGCTCGATAGCATGTGTGCATGTTGAAACCAAAATAACTTTTAGGGAAGCAATGAGAGCCAAAAAAAGGCTTTCAACAAGTACAAAGAAATGCTGGGGGAGGAAGAATAGGGAGAATATCAACTGAGAACCAGGGAAGCATAGAGGGCATTTAGGGAGGCAAAAGCAGACTATGAGGTGCACACTGCGGAGGGGGTCAAGGGTGGGGAAAAACAGTTCTTCAAGTACATTATAGAAAAAAGTAAGAAATAGGGGAATTGTTAGGCTATCTGAAAGAGGTAGGCTAGTAGAGGAGGATGTGAAAAAGGTAACCATCCTTAATGATTACTTTTGTTCTGTATTCACAAGGGAAGATAGTGAGCCCCTGCTAGAGAGTGGCATCAGGACAGCCATAACGGAGGTGCAGGAGGTAAGGCAGCCAGTATTTAACAACAAAAGGGTCTGGAAAGGGCCAGCAGTCCTATAGACAGATAGGGCTCTGGGGTCTGACGGGATGCATCTGAGGGTACTCAAGGAATTGGCAGCATTTGCTGGTAATCCGGAATCTCTGCAGTTAAACACAAAATTGAATGAGGCTATTGAATTTTTTGATAAAAAACACAAAACAAATCAAATTGAGTAAATCTGCATGGACACTAAGGATTATGCACTGAAACATGTATTCAACTAGCGTAAACAGTCATGTGATTGAAAGGGTGCCCATGTGATTCACATGGTGCCAATAGTGGAATAAGACCTATACTCAAGAGTACAAGTTCTAGCAGGACCACACTACAGTGTAGTATTGGCCCAAGTGATTCCAAGGTGGAGGACACTCACAATCAGCAGCCTTTTTTAGGGCAAACTCCTCCTGACTCCAGCGAGGGACCCATGAGCACTAACAGAAGAATACATTTTTGCCCAAATTACAGAACAATCATTATACGAGAAAAAAAGAACAGGAAGAATAATAAACACAGCAATAGAGTCAAGCCATACAACGGCAAAAGTACTGGACTTCAGGAGGGCTGACTTTGCCAAAATGGGTGAGTGCCTAAGGAATGCATTAGCAAATGGACAGGAAGGAGGGGTGGAAGAACAATGGGGAATAATAAAAACTGCCATCACAGAGGTAACAAGCGTTTGTGTGAAGCAAATAAACAAAACAAAGCGATGTAAGAAACCACTATGGTTCTCAAAGGAGGCAGCAGTGAAGGTTCAAGAGAAAAAGAAAGCATTCAGAAAGTACAAGGAATCACAGAAGGAGCAGAACAGAGAATTGTATCAGTTAAAGCAAAAGGAAGCTGGGAAGGCAGTCAGAACAGCAAAGGCCCAAACCTAGGAAATGATAGCCAACTCAGTTAAGAAGGGGGCTAAAACCTTTTTTAGGTACATCAGGGAATGAAGGAAGACCAAGGGAGGGATAGTGAGGCTTAATAAAGGGAAGGGGGTGGGCAGAGGGTGATGGTGAAAAGGCAGAGATACTAAACAAATATTTTTGCTCAGTATTTACAAATGAAGAGGGGGAGGCACCTAAAACAAACAACAGAAACACTCTGGATACAGAAGTTGATACCAGCCCATTTACAGAAGAAAATGTTCTGAAAGAACTCTTAAAACTGAAGGTGGATAAAGCAATGGGGCCTGATGGGATTCATCCCAGAATTCTAAAAGAACTAAGGGTAGAACTAGTGACACCACTGACTACCCTCTTAATAAATCATGGGAGGATGGGGTGGTACCTGAGGACTGGAGGAGGGCAGATGTGATTCCCCTTCACAAAAGTGGGAGCAGGGCAGACGCAGGAAACTACAGACCTGTTATTTTAACCTCAGTGATAGGGAAAATGATGGAATTACTTCTGAAGGAAAGAATTGTCGAGTACCTAGAGGTCAGAGGGGCACAGGACCCAAGGCAGCATGGATTCACAGTGGGAAGGTCATGCCAGACGATTCTAATACATTTCTTTGACTGGGTGACCAAAGTAGTAGATCAGGGAGGGGCTGTGGACATGGCCTACCTAGACTTTAGCAAGGCATTTGACTCAGTCCCACACAAAAGATTAATATACAAGTTAGCCAGCCTGGGAGTGGGTCCCAAGATGATAGCCTGGGTAAAGAATTGGCTGGAGAATAGGACACAGAGGGTAACAGTAAATGAGTCTATTCTCCAGCCAATTCTTACCCAGGCCATCTACACAAATCATATGTCAGTCTGGCAAATCAAGGTTCCTCTATGATGACACCCTCATTGGAGACCAAAAGAATGCTGGGGACATCCACAAGGGAGACCCACAAAAGAGTGGCAAGGGACACCACAGGGGAAAGAAACAGCTTCTGATAGGGGACTCAATTGTTAGGGGTGTAGACCTGGGGAAGGGAGAGGAGAGGGAAGGGAAGTAAGGTGCCTGCCTAGTGTCATGGCTTGAGGACAGGAAGCAAATCCTCAGGATTGCAGAAGCAGCATCACAGGAGAGAAACTAGATATCATTGTCCACCTGGGACAAATGACCTAGCTAGGCATGAGATCAGTGCAGTGCAGGATGAATTCGTGGAGTTGAGGAGGGGCCTCAGACAGGTAGCAAGTACGTTAACCTTCTCAGAGGTGCTGCCAGTCTATGGCAGGGGTGAGGCTAGGGTACTGCACACCATGCAGTTTAATGAATGGTTGCAAAACTGGTGCAGAGCACAGGGCTTTGGCTTCACTGGGGACTGGGGGCCCACCCGGAGAGAAGAAAGTCTATACTGGCATGATGGTCTGCATCTGTCCAGGAAGGGAAACATGCTCCTAGTGACAGGTTTAAAGGCTTCCTTGGCAAGCTTTTAAACTAGCCAAGGGGGGAGGTGCTGATAGGAAACAGGAAAGTTCAAGCCTCCCCCCACAAAACATAGCAGGTAGTAGGGTAAACACTGAGGTACAGAGCTTGACAGAGGGCAGGACAGGGGTAAATGGAAAAATGGACAAGAGCAATAAGAGCAGGGATGGGGTAAAAAAGGATAAAGCCAACATTAAATGGAGGGCAATGAGTACCTATGCCCATAGTCTTGGAAACAAGCTTCCAGAGCTAGCAGCCCTTATGGAAGAGGAACACTTGGATATTGTGGCAGTCACAGACACATGGTACACAGAGAACCATGACTGGGATGTCAACATACCTGGGTACACAATCTACAGAAGGGACAGGGAGGGTAAAAGAGGAGGTGGAGTAGCTCTCTACATAAGGGAAGGGATCAAAGCTACAAAACTAAAAAGTAAAAGGGGAGGACAAGAGGAACTCTGGGTCACCTTGGAGACAGGGAATGGCATCACAATCCGCACAGGGGTTGTATACAGACCTCCGTCTCAAGGGGAGGAAATGGACAAGAAAATGATAGAGGGCATTCTCAAAATGGCTGAAAAAGGGGAGATACTGTTGATGGGGGACCTGAATATGCCAGATGTTAACTGGGCGACATGTACTGCAGCCACATCCAAGAGCAGGGTCATTCTTGATGCCCTACAGGGGGCATGCCTTAGATAGCTAGTAGTGGAACCCACTCGGAAGGGAGCAATATTAGACCTCATACTCTCAAATGGAGAGAGGATCACAAATTTAGAAGTCAGTAGACATCTGGGAACAAGCGACCACTGCACAGTGTGCTTCACAATAAACACAGCCATGGAGACAAGCCACAAAGACAAGAATACTGATCTAGAAGGGCTGACTTTGGCATAATGGGTGAATACCTGAGGAATGCATTAGCAAATGGTCAGAAAGGAGGGGGGAAGAACAATGGAGAAAAATCAAAACTGCCATCATGGAGGCAACAAGCCTTTGTGTGAAACAAATAAAGAAAACAAAGCTGAATAAAAAACCGCTATGGTTCTCAAAAGAGGTGTCAGGGAAGGTTAAGGAGAAAAAGGCTGCATTCAAAAAGTATAAGGAATTACAGACGGAGCACAACAGGGAACTGTATCAATTAAAGCAGAAAGAAGTGGGGAAGGCAGTCAGAAAAGCAAAGGCCCAAACCGAGGAAAAGATAGCCAACTCAGTTAAGAAGGGGGATAAAACCTTTATAGGTACATTAGGAGCATAGAAAGGTTAAGGGAGGGATAGTGAAGATTAATAAAGGAGAGGGAGGTGGGCAGAGGAGACAGTGAAAAGACAGAGATACTGAATGAATACTTTGCTCAGTATTCACAAAAGAAGAAGAGGAGTTACCTAAACCAAACAGTAGAAGCACTCTGGATGAGTGGGGTTGACGCCAGTCCATTTACAGAAGAAAGAGTACTGAAAGAACTCCTAAAACTCAAGGTGGACAAAGCAATGGAGCCTGACGGGATTCACCCTAGAATCCTAAAAGAGCTAAGGGAGGACCTAGTGACACCACTAACCACACTTTTTAACAAATCATGGGAAGATTGGGTGGTACCTGAGGACTGGAGGAGGGCAGATGCGATTCCCCTTCACAAAAGTGGGAGCAAGGCAGAAGCAGGAAACTACAGACCTGTTAGTTTGACCTCAGTGGTGGGGAAAATTATGGAATCACTTCTGAAAGAAAGAATTGTTGAGTACCTAGAGGCCAGCGGGGAACAGGACCCAAAGCAGCATGGATTCACAGCAGGAAGGTCATGTCAGACGAATCTAATCGATTTCTTTGACTGGGTGACCAAAGTAATAGACCAGGGAGGGGCTGTGGATATGGCCTACCCAGACTTTAGCAAAGCATTTGACACAGTCCCGCACAAAGATTAATAATCAGTTAGACAGCCTGGAGTGGGTCCCAGGGTGGTAGCCTGGGTAGCAAACTGGCTGCACAACAGGATACAGAAGGTAATAGTGAATGGAACACATTCTGAAGAAAGTGGGGTTACTAGTGGAGTACCTCAGGCTCAGTACTGGGTCCAGTCCTCTTTAACATCTTTATAGGTGACATTGCAGAGGGTCTGAAGGAAGGTATGCCTCTTTGCAGATGACACAAAGATCTGTAACAGAGTTGATACACAAGGGGGTAGAAAAGGATGAGAAGGGACTTGGCAAGGTTGGAGGAATGGTCAGACATATGGCAACTTAGATTCAATGCAAAGAAGTGCAAAGTAATGCACCTGGGAAATAAAAATCCAGGAGAAGAGTACACAATAGCAGGGGACAACGACAACAATAATGGAAAGGGATCTGGGTGTAGTCATATCAGATGACCTAAAGGTGGGTAAGCAATGTGAGAAGTCAGTAAGGAAAGCCAGGAGGATACTGGGATGCATAGGGAGGGGCATCACAAGTAGAAAAAGGGAAGTGGTTATCCCTCTATACAGACAGTTGGTGAGACCCCATCTGGAGTACTGCGTGCAGTTTTGGAGACCGCATCTACACAAGGACATAGACAGGATGGAAGCAGTCCAGAGGAGGGCAACTAAAAGGGTGCAGGGTCTACATCAGAAACCATATGAAGAGAGACTGAGAGAGCTTAATATATATACCCTTGATGAAAGGAAGGATGGGGGGACATGATAGAAACTTTTAAGTACCTCAAGGGAATCAACAAAGTCCAGGAGGGTAGCATCTTTCAGAAAAAGAGATGTGTAAGAACAAGGGGGCACAGTTTAAAGTTAGAGGGGGGACGGCTCAGGGGTAATGTGAGGAAATTATTTTTCACAGAGAGAGAGTGGTGGACACATGGAACCGCCTTCCTGGAGAGGTTGTAGGATCTAAAACAGTGGGGGAATTCAAACATGCATGAGACAGACATAAAGCAATTATAGTGGGGGGTTGCAGGAAGTAGGCTGTTGGTGAACTAGAATCTGCAGCTTATCCAATAGGTAGGGAAATGGGCAGACTGGGTGGGCCAAGTGGTCCTTATCTTCCATCAAAGTCTATGTTTCTATGTAAGGGGGGTTACTAGTGGGGTACCGCAGGGTTCAGTTTTAGGACCAGTCCTCTTCAATGTCTTTATAAGCAACATTGCAGAGGGAATGGAAGGAAAAGTATGTCTCTTTGCAGATGACACAAAGATCTGCAACCGAGTTGATGCACAAGGTGGGGTGGAAAGGATGAGAAGGGACTTGGCATGGTTAGAGGAATGGTAAAATGTTATGGCAGCTTAGATTCAATGTTAAGAAGTGCAAGGTAATGCACCTGGGAAACAAAAACCAAGGGGAAGAGTACACAATGGAGGGGAGAGATACTAACAACAACAAAAATGGAAAGGGACCTTGGGGTAGTTATATCAGATGACTTAAAGGTGGGTAAGCAATGTGAGAGCACAGTAAGGAGGGCTGGGGGGATACTGGGATGCTTAGGGAGAGGCATCACCAGTAGCAAACAGGAAGTTATTATCCCTCTGTACAGGCAGCTGGTGAGACCCCCTCTGGAGTACTGTGTGCAGTTCTGGAGACCCAATCTCCACAAGGATATAGACAGGATGGAAGCTGTCCAGAGGAGGGCAACTAAAATGGTGCAGGGTCTGCACCGGAAGACATATGAAAAGAGACTAAAGGAGCTTAATATGTATAGCCTCGAGGAAAGGAGGGAGAGGGGGGACATGATAGAAACTTTCAAGCACCTCAGGGAATCAATAAAGTCCAAAAGGGTAGCATCTTCAAAAAAAGAAGTGTGCAAGAACAAGGGAACAATTTGAAGATGGGGGCAGCTCAGAGGTAATGTAAGGAAGTATTTTTCACAGAGAGGGTTGTGGATGCATGGAACAGCCTTCCGGAGGGTGTTGTGGAGTTAAAAACAGTGGTTGAATTCAAGCATGCATGGGTCAGTCATAAGGCAATTCTAGGGGTTGGGGGTAGAAAGAAGTAGGCTGCTGGTTAGCTAGGATCTGCAGCTTATCCATTAGGTAGGGAAATGGGCAGACTGGGTGGGCCAAGCGGTCCTTATCTGCCATCAAATTCTATGTTTCTATGTAAGAAGGAAGAAGAAAGAAGAGATGGATGCAGAGAAACCAAACATGAGTCAGCACCAGCAGAACAAATGGAATGACTGAACATGATTAATATTTCAGACAGATACTGAAACAAATGTACTGCAGAAAAGGCTATTCTTATTTCAGGCAGGGCAGTGAATGAATTCTTCTCCTTTGTTGATGTCAACAGGGTCATATGAAACTTGAACCTGCAAAACATTCAAATGATAGCAAACCTGAGACTAATGTGTTAATGAATGACCAGTTTAAACCTCACTCAACCTTTCATCTACCATTGTCTCCGGTAGTGGAGACTTTCTTAAGGAGCTGTGAAGCAGACTGGAATGTACTGTGTTCAGAAAAAAAAATTGTCTAACAATGAAAGAGAAGATATGAGTGCACTGAAGAATGATGCTGTTTGGAATTCTCCTATAATTTTTTTATAAATTGTTACAAACTATAGTCCAGTGTCATCCATCTAAGATATAAATCTGTGTGTGTGTGTACGCGTGTGTGTGTATTTGGGGGAGAATAGACTAGTGAGCACAAAATGACATTTGAAGAATGAATAGAAAATGCTAGGCATACTCTTCAATGTAGCTCCAGATAGAACACTTCCTGCCAGCCCGAAATGACTTACAGTAGCATTTTGTAGATGGGAACACTCTTCACTTTAATATCTATGGTTGGGACAACATTAAAATCTTTTACGGAAGTGCAGCAAGAATTTGGTCTTGGGTGGCGTGACTTTTAAGGATACTTGCAATTATATCACTATTTTAATACCCTCCCATTAGGTGTACACCATCCAAAAACATACCTCCCATCATAACTTTCCTTATTTCAGTAATATGAACTGGAGACCCAGAACACTTGACCTTTTTTTTTTTTTTTTTTTTTTTACAGAGCCCTGAATGCCACTTCTGGTGACTCAACAGAATATGTACTTCTAAGATGGAATGAGGAACTTGGCCAGCCTATAATGCAGGTTCAGTAGCATGTATCATGCGGCCTCATTTCTAAAATCACAGGCTCACTCCAATGGCCAGAATATGCATGGAAACACCACATTAGGTATGTCTGTACCCCTGTAATAATGGCCCATTACCACATAGCAAGACATGCCTCGTGTTAGAGACAATGCAGAAACGACAATGCCCACCATACCCACATATTCTGGACCTGCCCCAAGTTACACCCCTTCTTTCAGTCTCTTCAGGTGGAGCTCGAAGAATTATATGGTAGACCAGTGCCACTAACTGCAGAAATGTTTTTATTATGTATTCTGCCACGAGGCTTGCATGACTTACATACACGATACCAATTGGGAATCCTATCTCTGGCAGCCAAAAAAGTGATAACCAGGAGTTGGCTCACACAACAGATCCCCACTCTCAAAAACTGGAGGACAATAGTCAATCAGATCTATAGAATGGAGAGAATTGCCCATACACTAAATGTTACGATGGAATTATGCTCCTCCAGATGGAGTGGGTGGATCCTGCATGTGATGACCAAAAATCCAGACTTTGTCCCATAAGTAGTGTCGTATCTTAATTATACTTTAGAGCACAACAACGATAACATACTATGCAGGGTTGTCTTGTCGATCAGATAGATGGGGTATATTATTCATTTAAGTAATATGTCATGGTCTTGAGTGTCCTCTCCCTTTCTTTTTTCTCACCCTCCCATCGTGCAGATTAACAATTAGGTTGGCAAGGCTGGGATAATATGCTAAATGTGCATAATAAATTTATTTGACCCCCCGCCGTGCTGCCACTAAAGAGGGGGAGGACATAATGAGAAATGGTCCCCTTGGGCCTGGCTGGTATTAAACTACCTTCTGTATTGTAAATTCTCATCAGTTTAAATGTATAGCCAATATATTGCCTTAGTGGATATTGCAGACTTTGGAAAAGTTGAATAAAGATTATATTTACAATATGACTCCAGCTAGAACAGCGATACATGAAGAGAAAAAGGCAATCAAACACTTGGAATAAAGAAAGAAAACACTATCCATAAAATCTACCAGCCACAGAGTTACAGAATAAGACTAGTTAAAGGGAAGCTATCATAAACTGAACCTCCCCCACCTCCCAAAGCCTTACCCCCAATTAGGCTTTTTGCAAGCTCCCCAAAATTTTTTAGGTCTTTTACCTCAAGTTCTCATTGTATTAAAACTCCTGCATGAGAGATCATGGTGGATGCCGCGTGATGCCATTCCATGTGAAAGTGCAGCACTGCACTGCTTGCACGTATTGAAAAGCATATAAGCGAGCGGTGTGGCACCACACTTTCACATGAAATGGCACCATGCAGCATCCACCATGTTCTCTCATGTCGAATTTTAATACAACGAGAATTTAAGGTAAAAGACTTAAAACATTTGGGGAGGCTTGCAGAAAGCTTAATCGTGGGGGGGGGAGGGTAAGGCTTTGGGAGGTGGGGAGGTCCCATTTATGACAGCTTTCCTTTAACATATTTCAGATAATGTTTTGACAATTTTTTGCCTACTACTTAACTGACTTTGGAGTTTTACCTGTAAAATGGCTGTTGTAACGATGGCCCCAGTCTCAATAAGTGGGCTGTGAGGGGTACCTAAAAAAATCAGAAATCAATAATAGCTGAGAACCGTTGTAATTACAGTAAATATAAAATGCAAGCATTAAGGTCAATACTAGAGGGTAAATTAATGTTAAACTAAATGAGTTTGTTAAATGGTATAACTACTTTCAAATGATGTTTGTATACCTACCTTGCTTAGTTAGAATGAAAGGAGAATCATATTTTGCAAACTCTTCTACCCCCACAAATCGATGCACATAATCAGCGCCAAAGATGTCAATGGCAATCCCATAAATTAGAGGCCAGCAGCATTCTCCCAACAGACAGGGCTCTAGGGCATCACCTAATGATAACCTGGACATATAGATACAAAGGTTCCTATTGAGCAGTTTTTTGAAACTTGAATTTCTTAAAATGTCTGAATTATAACAGCAGTGCATGTCAGATGGCATGCGGTACTACAGCTTTAGGTCAGGATTATCTGCAATATATTGTTTTGTATAGCAGCTTTCAAACAGATTATATAAAAATGCTCCCCATTTTTGGCACAGATCAAACACAACTGAGGGTAACATTAGTTAGTTAGTTAGCCAGTTAGATAGCTTTTGTTGACTGGGAAAAGAAGGCTAGGATAAACCAGGTACCAGTGAGACAGTGAGCTTAGTCTAAGAGTTGAAGGCAATGGAGAACAGATGAGACCTGGGGAAGATAAATGGAGTTATAGAGAGAGAGAAAGAGAGAGAAAACTGTTTAAAAGGAGGAAGTACTGGAGAAGGCTCTGTCACCAACAATAGATAAGATGTGGGAGGAAACAGACAGGGGAACTGCAGAGCAGATGTAGAATTAGTCTTATTTAACACATCAAATGTAATAGGGGTTTATCCACTGAGCCAAAGGTCATTTTCAATGGGTTCCCAAATCAAGCAACACATTGTTACAGAGTTTAAGAACAACATTACACATCAGTAGGTAAAATACCAATTGTGTTAATACAGAATTACAGAAGTGAAGGTAGCGAGCAGGAGAGTAGCAGGAGACAGTCAGAGAGAGACGTAGGAGCAGAACTACAGTTCAGGAAGATTTTAAAGACAAGGGGGGAGGGCAGTTTATGGGTGTCTTATGAAAGGGATGGGCAGCCAAGAGAGGTCGTGGTGAATAGAAGCACTGTCATCATGATTATTGGTGTATGTAAGGAGGTAGGCTGAAGCCTTTAATGTTGAGAGTTTAGGCAAATCAAATCAAATTAAAATGCAGTTATTGAGCCAAAGGGGACAAAAGCATGGATGAGAATCTCAGCAGTGGGGGGGGGGGGGGTTGTAACAGGGATGTACTTGGGAGTGGTTATGAAGGTGATAGTAGGCAGATTTACAAATAATGGATATACAAAAAGAACTGGAATGTTCAGGGCCAAAGGAGGAGGCAAATATGTGATCACAGTTGAGAAGGGAGATGGTTGAGACAGTGGGAGTTAAGATAGATTATTGCACAAATGTAGAACCTCAGTCTTCAACCTACTTCCATTATGCTTTTTTGAAATGTTAATCCCCTAAAATAGTGTGTACTGCATTTCTGTATTTACTTAATAAAGTGTAAAAATGATGTCAGATAATAAAATTATGTTCTCAACCATGCTACTGATCACCAACAGCTAAAGGACTGGTCAACTGGTGTCCTTAAAGGTTGGTTAAGTACTGTAAATACAGGCAAACCAATTTTCAAATGCCTCCTTACATCGATGCAAGGAGCACCGAACCCCCACTTGCAGCAAACTATGGTGCTTCCTAGATCCTATGCCGGAGTTTAGTAGAAACGGGGTCCCAGTGCCTAAGTCCCCAAGTTTGTTGTAAATCATCCCATGCACCACACAGATGGTACATGGGAAGGGATTGGTGAAGGCTTCCATCAAGCCCTTGGCATGTGGAAAGCTGGCCTAGTCATCATGGTCTTGACAGCTCTCCTGACCATGCAACCATGGCTGTATCCCCTGGCCAAGCTGGGGACTGTGCCATGTTCTATTGGCTGTGCATGCTTGCCATGCCTTGTGCACATTGGGATGGTGTCAGATTCAGGTGTGCCATACCATGTCTGGATCATGTTGGCATGGCTACTGGGGCTGGGTTGCACAATGTACAGTGCCCTTCCAGCACCGTACAACACCCCCTAACCCCACTGCCATATCCTGATGGGTACACAGGTGCATGCAGCACAGCTGAGATGACACAAATGTGCCACCAAGAATGAAACATAGCACTGATGTCCAGGTGGGCATGCCCCTCAATGCCGCAGGGTTCAGCGCAACAGTCCTCAAACCAGTCTTGGGCTGGTCTGAGAACCAGCATGACTTGCAGCATTTGTGAGATGTCCAGAATACCACATTAGGAGATGTTGCAGTCAGGTTCTGCTGCAGGCCCACTTACACCATGGTGCACTGCCATTTTGAGTGCAGGGCAAGTCTGGTGCAAGGGCATCCAATTTAGAAGCAGCCTGCATTCAAAAATCAGGACTGCCACAAGTTTTGATGAAAAGTGTCCCTTGCATCAATTCTGTTTGACACAAGGTGGCCCTTGTGTCAGTTCTGTTTGACACAGGCACCTTGCATCAATTTCGGGGCTTTTAAAATTGAGCCCAGGAATTCTTATCCCACATGGACAGAGCTTGGAACAGGTACACACCTATAAATAACCACACATTTGCCTGAGCAAAGACCAGGTCAGCACGTTACTTTTTCTTCTTTGTGTTCTTTAATATTTAGTAATAGGTTTCCATTACCAGGCATAAAAGCAGCAAACAACCTGAAAGCAAGCTGGCAGGGACTGTATTCATAGAAAAACCCTAATATTGGCCGATAAGCATACCATGGAAAATTCTCTATTCACCGGCCTAAAGTTACCCACGCCAGCTAAACCACATGCGTTAACATTTCAACTTCTAAACTGACACCATCATCAGAACATGTGGTCTATTGGTGTAATGCACTTAAATATTCGGGCAAATGTGTGGTTGTTTGTTCTACAAGCCTCTGGTAAGGTGCACCCACGTTGTTTACTTGTTTGCCAAATATAGCATTGCTTTTTGGCTGAGCTACTAAATTTGTGACTTTTTTACACGCCTATAAATATTTAGGGATCTGGGTTGACCCCTTATCTTCTAGAGATATTCATGTTGATAAGTTGTTGCCCCAGCATTGGATTTTTATATAAACAAAATGGGTTACTCTTATAGGAAGTCCTATTAGGTCTGATAAATTCCTTGATTTCTCCACTATTTGATAATTGTGATATGTGTTACAATAATGCTCCAAAACTACAATTACATAAATTAGGTACTCTTTAAGTAGGCTGGGAAAATTAATTATGCAGTGTGGTTATGATGTACACAACTGTACCATGTACAGTGCTAGCAACTTGGATAGCGCTCAGTGGCAAATGGGTATCATTTGCATTAACTTTATTATGGCTATGAATGCATTAATGGGATAGTCCCAGATTACGAACTGAGAAATGAATGCAGGCTCGTAACTTTGGTAATTTTCAATATATAAAATATAATATAAGGTACTTGTAAACCTAGACTCTAAATAAAGAATGAAGAATAAAAAACTAACATGTTCTATAAGTGTTTGTTTATGCACCGTTAGTCTTTTAGAATTCATCATTCCTAGAATAAAGACTGAAAAATGAAGACAATCTTTTTGTTATAGTATGTTATACTAATGGTTTGGAACTCACTACTCTCAAACTTTCACAAGCAGTCTGGGAAATATTTGTCTAAATCTCAAGCTGATTAGTTTGTAAACTCATAACCTATAGATACGCACTACTGTAAGAGAGTCCCTCAATTATTGTATCATGTTCATATTTATTTAATTTGATCAATATTAGTTCACATTTTTTATAATTAATGTACTGTACATTTTTAGCATTTAAATGTCTTTCAATGTTGGTAACATTTTACACTAAACATAGGAACCATTGTAAGTGAGACTTTGGCACAACGGTCTATTCTAAATAACGTTAAATTAAATGAATGGAACTACATTTGTAGGTTACTTACTTCGTGAATTATGTACCTGAACACTAGTTACAAGTAAATAAACAAACTCTGGGCAGAGCCGATAGGGCTGCAGCTAGGGAATTTAGGGTAGAAATATTGAAAATTAGTTTTTTAATGTTTTTACACCAAATTTTCAACATAGCCTTAAGACCCTGCCTCATGAAGAAGGGCAGAGAAAATGTTCAACTCCTGGCCTAAATGTGATTAGGTGCAGGGACTGTGAAATCAAGTTTCAGGAAAAATGACAGCTGTCACATTATTTATTTATTTATTTATTGAATTTTGTTGACCGGGTAGGCCCACTGGGCCCCAGAGGTCCCTTTTTCAGGGGCAACCTGGGGTTAAAAAATAACATACAGGTAAACAGAACAGT
Source organism: Neoceratodus forsteri (assembly GCA_016271365.2). Taxonomy (NCBI): domain Eukaryota; kingdom Metazoa; phylum Chordata; order Ceratodontiformes; family Ceratodontidae; genus Neoceratodus; species Neoceratodus forsteri. The sequence continues at coordinate 672,618,231 of CM028129.1, forward strand.
AAAAGCAGGTAAGCAGAGCTGTAAAAATAACATACAGGTAAACAGACAGTACAAGTAGGTAAGCAGAGCTGTAAACTGCGTAAATACCAAATGGTTTAACAGTGATAACACACATAAAGGCAAATTCCATACTGTATAACTGTGAAAGACTTAATAGCATTTACAATACAAGGTGGAGAGGAGGAGGCCGTGGCATAAGGTCAGTTCCTTATGGGTATTGCAAGTCTCCTGGCGAGCAGGTGTGCTTTGAGCTTAGACCGGAAGCAGGGCTCACCCTGCCTCCTCACCTCCAGTGGGAGTTTGTTCCAGTGGGAAGGTGCAGTAAAAGCAAAGGACCTGGACCCAGCTTTAGTCTTTGTTTTGGGAACCACAAGGAGGTTTTGTCCTGAGGAACGGAGACTCCTCAGGTTGGTTTTGACACTAACTAGTCCTTTGAGACTAGGGGGAGGTAAGGGCCCCAGAAGCTTAAAAGCGAGACATAGTGTGGCGTAGATGAGGCGGGCTTCCAATGACGGCCAGCTGAGCTTGGATTGAGCCTCGCAGTGGTGTGTCCTAGGGTGTGATAATGTTGCAAATCAGACAATCTTATTGTATAAGGTCTGGAGCCTGCCAAGTTCCGTAGAGGCCACGCCTTGAAGAACAGGTGCCGCATAAGTGAGCTTGGGGAGAAGGACGCTAGTTACGATGGCAACTCTGGCTTCAGGGATAATCTGGTCCTTTATTCTGTAGAGGATACAGAGTTTTCCATGTATGGCTTTGGTGAGTTGGTCAACATGATTTTTTAGGGTGAAGCCTTGGTCCAAGGTTAGCCCTAGGTATTTAGTGGAGGTAACCACCTCAAGTTTATCACCCCCTCTGGACTGCAGCTGAAGGAGCAGCGACCTCTCGGTTCCCAAGGATCTGGGCCCGAACAACATCGCTTTAGTTTTACTGGTATTTAATACCATTTTATTCTGAGTGAGCCAGTCCTCCATCTGAAGAATGTCCTCTTGGAGGGCATTCCCAGTTCTCCTAAGTTAGGGGAGGCTCGGAAAATGACAGCATCGTCCGCGTATTGGATGACGCTGCTGCTCCAGCAATGTAAGTGCAGATAGTTTATAAACAAAGTGAAGAGAAGGGGACCAAGTATTGACCCCTGAGGTACTCCTACTTTGAGCGGTGCAGACTGGGAGACATAGTCCTTCTACTTGACCCTCTGGGTCCGGCCCATAAGGTAATTAGCAAACCATCCAAGGGCATGTGCATCCATGCCAAGAGCGCACATTTTTTGTAAAAGGAGGTTGTGGTTTACCAGGTCAAACGCTTTAGACAGGTCCATGAAGACCACACCTGTGCTGACCCCTGAGTCATTATTGCCCAGGATATCAGCCGAAAATTTGGTTAGTGCAGTGTCCGTCCCATGCTTGGCTCTGAAGCCATGCTGCGATGAAGAGATTATCTGGTGTGTTTCCAGATATTCGCGTAGTTGAGAGTATACAAGCTTCTCTTGTAATTTCGCTATTGCGGACAACAGGGAGATAGGCCTGTAGTTCCCAATAGGCTCGGTGGACCCTCCCTTGTGAATGAGGATCACTAGGGTCTGCTTCCATGGCTCAGGGACAGACCCCTCCATAAAGGACCGGTTTATCAGCCAGGTTAGGGGCTTGGATAAAGATGGGGCTTTCATGAGGTGCTGTAAAGAAATGGCTGAGTTGTAAATGTGGAGTAAAAATATTAAAAATTACCTAAGTTACGAGCCTGCATTCACAAAATCCGTAGGCTCATAACTTTGTTTTGTGATATTTTGACACCAAATTTTCAGCATAGCCTTCTTATTACCCTACCTCATGACCAAGAGCAGAAAAAGTTTTCAACTCCTGCCTGAAAGGTGATTTTGTGCAGGGTCATGAAATCACCATTCGGGATATAAAAAAAAAAAAAACATTTTGGCCAGGATTTGAGAAGTGACAGCTGTCACATTCATGAGGTGCTGTAAATATATGGCTATGTTGTAAATTTGGGGAGCCTGCATTCACAAAATTCAATGTAGGCTCATAACTTGGTTGTTTTTTTAATAGTGTTACACCTAATTTTCAATATATCCTTCTTATGGCCTCACCTCATGAGCAAGGGCAGAGAAAATGTTCAACTCCTGCCCGAAAGGTGATTTTGTGCAAGGACCTCAAAATCACCTTTCAGGATATTAAAAAAAAACAAACATTTTGGCCAAGATTTTAAAAATGACAACTGTAACACTCCTGAGGTGCTGCAAAGATATGGCTATATTGTAAATTTGGGGAGGAAATATTGACAATTGCCAAAGTTACAAGCCTGCATTCACAAAATTCAATGTAGGCTCATAAGTTTGTTGTAATTTAGTAGTTTTACACCATATGTTCAACATAACCTTCTTATGACCCCAACTCATGAACAAGGGCAGAGAAAATTTTCAGCTCCTACCTGAAAGGTGATTTCATGCAGGGACCACAAAATCACCTTTTGGGACAGAGCTGCCTATTAACAGTTCAATTGTTCATGATGTAGGGTCCCAAAGAAGGCATGTTGAAAATTTTGGCCAAAAATATGCAAAAGTGCCCAAGTTATGCCACTAAGTTCAAAACACCACTGAAATACATTGGACTGCATGGCTGTTTCTTTAGTTTCTGAAGAGTGAAGACGTGTCTGTGGTCCAGAGATGATTATGGTGTTGGACCCCTGATGGATAAGTAAGGGCTTGGGGGGTGCAGGATGGTGGGCACTGAGTGGGAGGGTCAGGTTGTGGGGACAGAAACAGCCGCAAAAGACAATGATGGACAGTTTTCTTTTTACAGGGTAAAGAAAAGGATTGAGGATCTGTGATCAGACACTGGGGGATTGGGCACCCCTAGTGTCACTGTTATGTTTCTGGGGGTGGGGTGGTGGGTGCTGAGAGGGAGGGTCAGGTGGTCAGGACAAAAAATATAAATATATATAGTCACAGCCAAAGACATGGTCAGATATTTCCTGAAATTTCTGAAATCTTCTGCTTTCTGTAGTTCCACAGTAGGGGCAGCAGAGGGAAACTCTTCAGAAATGTGAAAAATCCGACCACATTTTTGGCTACTTCTGTGTAGATTTCATATAGAGATAGAGATAGAGATAGAGATAGAGATATATTGATATTTGTGTGTGTATATATATATATATATATATATATATATATATATATATATATATATATTTTTGTAATTCCTCTGGATATTAGTTCATGTTCTTCAACGTACTGCATAAGTTTGGTGGGTGCCCTGTTATCGCATTTCCAGTCCCCTATTAGGTGCCCTGATACTGTATACTGCCTTCTCTGGAATAGTCTCTCTCTTCTGTCACTGCACCATTTTCCTCCTTCATCGCTTCTCTTTTTCTGTCTTTGCTCCTGCATTGATATGCATAGCATTTCCTATAACTCTATCAGTGTTTCTAGGCAGCAGGTTAGTAAATGGAAATAAAGGTAAGAAAGTAAATCCTTATGGTATAACTTCATTTTCTGAAGTGTCTGAGTGTTAAAACAAGGCCTTTTAAATATTTTAGTCTAAATCATTAATGTATGTAGTGTTGTCTTACAGGCCTTATTTATGGCAATTAAAATACTGTACTTATTCTAAGATTTTTAGGATTAATCTTATGTATATGTATTTTGCTGATTGAGTAATCATTATTGTAATGGTAATCATTATTGTAATTTATTGTTTTGTTTTCACAATAAAAATGTTATTGATGAATATATATATATATATATATAACATATATATTTCAATGTGGGGTACATAGCTTAGTGCTTGTGTATTCTTCTGAGTTGAATGGTATATGCTTGGTGTTATGACTTAATCTTTGGAGTTTCTCTGCATCCCACCCTCTGCAGGACACTGGGAAGGAATAAGACCCAGTGGAGTGGAAGAGATAGAAGTGTCAGAGAAGGAGGAGGAGGAGGCAGGGGAGGATGGAGGGCACCGCCAAAATGCTCAAAGCAGAGTGAGAGATGGCCAGATGTTTATATATGGGATGGGGAAGGAGCTATCTCCCCCCCAACTGAACATCGGGCTATAGCCTTCCAATTTAATGTGGGGTACATAGCTTAGTGCCTGTGTATATTTATGAGCTGAATGGTATATGCTTGGTGTTATGACTTAAGCTTTGGCGCTTCTCCGCATCCCACCCTCTGTAGGATACTGGGAAGGAATAAGGCCCAAAAAGAATAGCGAAGTAACTACCTCCTCCAACTCCGGAGAGTGTGATCAGTAGCATACAGGAGAGGGAAAAAACGACCTTAGGGGAAACCTCCAAGGACCCATGGCTGCGGACCTGCCCATCCTCGGGGCATTCTAAGAGAAGAATAATCATAAATGTGTCTTAGAGTTAGATTTGGTTATTCCCAGGAGATCGGTCTGGTATTTGTTGGTCGAGGGTCCTGTTCTAGATCAAGCTAAGCAGGAAGGCAATGATGCAGCTGAAAGTTCGAGCAGATGAAAATGTCCAACTTGGAATGATGTCTGGATGCTGACAATGGTTAATCCGATTCTGAGTAGGTGACTGCTGCACATCCAAGCGTGGTCGTTAAGTAAGAGATAGTGCTCCGTAATGGGGTCTGATTGTTGGGATGGCAGGAATGTTGTGGATTCACCATGGCTGCATGTGATTTAATCAGAGATAGAAAGGCGATAGCCTTTGTAAGAATAGCGGGACCCCACGTGGTCCACCATTACAGTAGCATGGAATAATGCAATATATGAAAGTCTAGAGTAGCATGAGGCTACTTGAAGTGATATGCAAGTTTGGGATAAGGCTCATAGTTGGGCATGAATAAATGGGATGGTGGGACCCCACGTGGTCCGCCATTACAGGATGTTAGGTATTGAAACTGGAATGGAAGATGGAGGATTGTACCAGCAGAAATCAATCAATGAATGATGAGCAGGCTCAGAAGTCGGATAGCTAGGGTATGATATTCCCATGAGGTCCTGATGTTTGAAGTAATCGTGTTAGATTGACTGACAGTCCCAGGTGGTAAATACTGGGAAGGCAAGACCTCAACGAGGGTCTGCCATAGTACAAGATGAAGTCTGGTTGAGTTGAGGATAATCCCGAGTTTGAGGGCAATAGGGACTGGCTGGATGGTGAGATCTGCATGTGAGTTCACCATCACCATAGAAAGATGAATCTGAGGTGAATGGGGAAAGTCCATCAAAAACTGTAATATGATGAATGCAGCTGAGGAAGGAGGGCCTTCATGAGGGTGCAGAGAGATGAATGACAGGAATCTCTCGCATGGCCTGAAATGCAGGTTAACAGATAGTCCGATATAAGTCCATAATTGCTGTCTTACTGCATAGTTCAAGGGAAGGTGATGGTCACGGAAGTAGGGCTGGAAGACAGAAATACAAGGAAGGCTTTTACAGGGAATGCAGGAGGTGGATGGCAGTACCCCACCTGGTCTTCCATCGCCATGGTATATAGTGATCTGGTGATAAAGGGGGTATCCTTATGTGCAAGATTATTGCAGTCCAAGGTAAAGCATACTTGTGTGTATGAACTCTTGAAGTGATTAAGAAATACGTTAGCGCTATGGTAGGGTCCTTGAAGGCGTGTATAGTTGGGCTGGTGGGACCACTCATAGTCCATCATCACCATTCCAAGAGAACAGTGAGTGACAGGAATGGTGGACTCCACGTGGTCCGCCACCACCGTACCACGTGACTGGGAAGGCAAGACCCCATGTAGTTCACCTTCGCCAGTAGCACTAGTGCCTGATAGGGATTGCGGGACACCACGTAGTCCGCCATCACCGATATCTGAGTAATGCGATTCCTTCCATCAAGTAGTGTGTAATAGAGATGGCGGGACCCACGTCATCCGCCATCGTCATATCACTGAACAGTATGAGATTGGGAAGGCGAGACCCCACGTGGTTCGCCTTCATCTATGGAAGGGGTGCAAGATTGGAAGAGTCCACCTGAATTAAATAGTGATCGCGCCTTAAGTACATGCCTTCTTCATTGCTGATGAGGGATGGTCTGAAGACAGGAGGGGAATGCCCCAGGCTGAGTGCAAGAGTAGAAGCAGTTGTGCTGTAAGAGGACCCCCTCCCGGTGGGGTATGACAGTATGGGAAGGGGACCCACTAGGTCAGGCATAGCCGAAGTTATCCATGCACTTAGGACTACTGAGTGAGGAACAGGGTTTACATAGTGCAAGTCTGGTCATAGGATCCTGGAAAGTAGTGAATGCTAAAGCTGATAATAGGATAGGCATAGTCCTGGAAAATAACATGTTTAGAGTGGACGACTCCATGAAGTCTGGCTAAGAGGCAGTAAAGAATAATCAGAATGATGGCCCCTGCAGTCCAGTAGTGAGATAATAAACATAAACCATGTAAGGGGGGCAAGGCCAGGTACAGACTAGGAAAGGGGACATTGATGACAGGAAGACATGGAGAAGGGCAGGAGATGAGTTGCATAATATTTGGACCAATGGGTTGCAGGCCGGAAAGGAGAGGAAAGATGGAGTTATGCCAGATATTGTGGTAAAGCACTGCGTACCTTAATGTTTTTGATGAACAGACTGTTGGCAGTAAGCTGGAATGGTGAAACGGCAGTAGAAAGCACTCGGGCAGTGAATAAAAAACATTGAGCCCATGCGTCTTGGAGGTCTGCGAGTCATGTCTGCAAGCCGAATGTGTAACTTCCCGTTGTTTCTTTCCTTATAGTGAAAGAAGCTATTAGGCCCCCTAAGCCTTATGTGTGTCCAACACACTCAGATAAAAAAAAAAAAAAAAGTCACATACAGTTCATTACACATTACAAAACAGGGAATAAGCCAGATAACAGGCTTTCAGGGAGCCCTGGGACACTGACCTGCAGGTCACACATCTTGTTTCTTTTGAAAGTACTAGAGGGAAATGGGTTCCCTGAGTCTCGGAGGTTTTTGTAAATTTCCATGTGTGGTACCTGAAGTAAAAACTGGGAAAGGAAGGCAAAATCAGAATTATAGGCCTGAGGTGAAATAGCTGCGGGAAAACAAATGGGGTGGAACCCAAGACAAAGGGAAATGAATGGAGAGTACAGTGGCTGTAGTCTTCATTTGGTCTTTCTAAAGAAGTTCATGGGCTGTCTGAAAGGCAGAGAGTGACTGGACGGACTTGCTGGACCCAGCTGCCAGCTTACGCCATACAGCAGAGGTAAGAGGGATATGCAACCTCATCGGTAGAGAAGTTGTAAATTAGGGTAGATGGTGGTGTATTTCTTAAAGGAGCGTAGAATGGTACTGCTGATGAGATGACTAGAGCAAACAGAAAGGACCGACATGACTGTCCAGCTGTTCGGAGGTAATCTAAGGGCAGGAGCATCGGAGAACTGTGGCGAAGCAGCATGGTGGCCGACCTGGAGAAAAGGCCCCACAAAGAACAGAAAAGGATGGTGAAGCAAGCGAGGGAGGAACAAGGGCCAGGAATGGGGGGGGGGGCAGAACGAGGGGAGGCAAAAACAAAAACAGAAACGGGGAGGCAGGACAGGAAGAGAGGAAGCCCGCAGCCTGCCAGCCATGCAGCCGTGCCACTGAAATGCCCAAAGCAGAGCATGAGGTGGCCTGATGTTTATATATGGGATGGGGAGAAGCTATTCCCCCCATTGAACATCAGGCTATAGCCTTCCAAATTAAAAAAAAATACCAGTGCATGCACGGTAGCGGAGGGGGGAGACCAAGGATCCACGATCAGACACTGAAGATTGGGCACCCCCAGTGTCACTGTTATGGTTCTGGGGAGGTGCTGACAGGGAGGGTCAGGTGGGCGGAGGGAAAATATAAACATATATACATGTATTTAAAAAAAATAACGACGTGTGTGTGGTAGTGGACGGGGATGGGGGGGTCAAGCATTCGTGATCGGACACTGGGGGACTGGGCACCCCTAGTGTCACTTTTATGTTTCTGGGGGGTGGCGGGTGCTGAGAGGGAAGGTTGGGTGAGTAAGAGGGAAAAGAAAAAATTAATTATATTTATATATATATAAAAATATATATATATTATACATAAAAATAATTGCACATGCACAGTAGTGAAAGGGAGGCACTAAAAAAGACTGAAGATTCTTGAGCACAACACTGGGATTGGGCACCCAGTATCACTGTTATGTTTCTGAGGGGGCTGCTGAGAGGGAGGGTTGGGTGGGTGGGTGGGGGAAAAATGTTTTTAAGATGCAGATAGCGGAGTGCTCCACAGACAAGGAGGCGACTGTGGTGCAGCTCCAACATGTTGTTTGATTGAAAGGCATGCTCTGAGTCCTTTTTTGAAAGCAAGAGGTCTACAGGGCTACGCCCACTGCAGCCCTAAAAACAGACACAGCCTATGCTGGAACACGGGTATAACAGAATGGAATAAAGTCAAAAGTCAGATACTCAGAATATTTTCCCATGCAATTTAGTTGCTTCTAAAAGTTTTTGGCAGAAAAAAATGACTGGTCACAGTCTCCAAGGACACTGCATGAATTGCATGAACTTGTTCTGGTTATGTCACAACAACTTCTGGGGATGCATTTTTCAACCCCAAAATGTGTTACAATATGCAGGAGCAAAGGATATTGCACATGCAAATACTTTTAATTTCTGACCCCAAAGGTTCATCTTGTCAATACCCCTGGGATCAGATATTCAGAACTGGGCAAAAGCAGAGCTCAAAGGTTTGTACTGTGGTTGCCCTTGCCCATGACCCAGAGGATACTATATTAAGTCAGGTAGCACACCGGCATTTTCCAACTGAAAATAGGGCTAGGTCACCACAGCGTTAAGTCAAGTAGCACTGCCCTGACAGGGATCAGGGCTGTATGCAGCCCACAGGGACATGCAAAGAACAGCACCCCCAGACCTGCTAGTGCCACTAGTCCCTGGCTTGATATTAAGCCCACAACATGCAAATGAGTTCATATGGCATGCAAGGTACTAATGGGCCATACACATGACCATTATGGGCTCATTTGCATGGGAAGTGGCAGCAGGTTTTCATCCCTTCTGTGATTGCCTGCCATGTCAAGCATGGTGGCAAACAGCCCCCCCCCACTCCAAATGGCCATCCTATACATGCAAATGCCTACCCTAGTGGCAAGTGGCACTCCCACCCTCTGATTACCCACCACCATAGTAGTAAAGTAATCCCTGGTGTCCAGTGGTACCCCCTACCCTCAGGTTGGCCATCACTGTATAATTAAAGCTAGTTATGGTGTCTACTAGCACCCCCACCCTCTGATCACCAGCCGCTGTACAGATATAGTATTCCCTGGTGTCCAGTGGCATCCTCACTCACTGATTCCCATCTATCCCCGTATGAAACATGTATACCCTGGTATCCAGTGGCAACTCTCCCATGCACCCTTTTGTTGCCTGCCGCCGTATCAGTGCAGCATTCCCTGGTGTCTAGTGGCACCCTCCACTCACTGATCACCTGCCACCGTATCAAGGAAAGAATTCCCTGGTGTCTAGTGGAGCTCCCTCCCACCATCCGATCACTTACTGCTATAATACGACCCATGTCCCTGGTGACTAGTGGTACAGGATACTCCCCGCCAACTGATGGACCATGCTGGTGGTCCCTTACTGCAGACCCTGGTGGCTAGCAGCCTTCCACACTTCCAGAACTGTGCACACCACCCACGCACCCCCCCCACCCAGCCGTACCTGTCAGGAAGAAGTCGTGCAATGATCCCAATATGATGGCTGGCATAGCCCTCTTCTCACCTCAATGGCCAGCAGTCATATGGGATGACAGGGAGCATATGTATTACAAGTATGGACAAGACGGGATACCCGTCAGTTTACTGGATGAACTACCTGTGGTCTGGATAAGGACCAATCCATCCCCATGGGTTTGGTATGGGCATGAGTGTCTAGCCCTGGTTCCTATGCCCAAGTTTTACAAGTAGGTTTAATTGCATCCTTTGAACAGCTGACCAGCCCAACATAGAAATCAGCGAGGGGTGAGGGCAGCACAGGTATTTGTCAGGTGTGCATGGAGGTAGACAGACTGGACTATAGCCACAGCGTTGCACTTGTATGTTGACCGGCACTGGGAGTGCTTTAGGATCAACATGACTGCAAGGATAACTGTTGTATGTTTTAGCACCCTCGTCCCTCATCTCCAGAACCACTGAAATGTGACTGTAACTCAACAAAACATTTTAAAATGGCAGTGGCATCTCCCACCAAAAAGGAACATTGAGCAAGATGTAACTTTGGTAAGGTTTCCTTTTTGGTGTGGGATTTACTGCCATTTCCATCTCTGTTGGTTATAGTCACATTCAGGAAGTTCTGTGATGAGGGATGAGGATACAAAAAAGGAAACATTTATCCTTGCAGCCATGCCGATCCTAAAGCACTTCAAGTGCCGGGCAGCTTACAAGTACAACGCTGAGGCTATAGTTCAGTCTGTCCAGTTCAGTTCAGTTTATTGTGAAGAAATAGATTACATTGAGCACACTAATTTGCAAGGAGGTCCCTTATACAACATACTCATTAAACACAGAAATTCACATCAAATCACAGTTGCCATACAACAAACTACAGCAATGGTTCACAACAAAATAGTATACAAAATGCAACACAGCAGATACATTTTTGTACATAAAAGAATACTGGAGATTAATTTGTACAACTTAACATAATGCACTAGTAATGACACAACAGTAAGTGCCATTTGATATATGATGAGATCACTAACATCTGTAAGAAGAGGAGGAAAAGGAGGGCGAGGGGTAAGTGCCTACATAAGATAAGCAGAGCAGAGGAGAGGTATAAGGGTGAGGGAGCAGGGCCTAAGTAGGACCAGAAAACCAGAGGAACAGGTAGCAGTAGTGTGGGAGGCTAAAGGCAATGGCATGACTCTGTGGTAAATTCACTGACCAACCTAAGGAATGCTCTTATTAGGGTACGGAGTTTTAAGGTAGCTTGAAGCTTATTCCATGTGGCAGGGAGGATGTAGCTTATTGATGCCATACCAAAATGGGTTCGACACTTGGGTACCTTCATGGTGATATACGAGCAGGTCCTGAGGGCGTATGAGCTACCTGTGTGAATGAAGACATTTGAGATGTAAGAAGGTAGTTTATTTAGAAGTGCTTTATAAATCCAGGATTAGGTATGAACAAGTCTCCTGGTGGATAGGGAGGACCAACCCACAGCCTTATACAATATACAATGATGGGTTCCAGCTGGAGCATTCATTATTAAGTGAATGGCCCGATGGAAGAGTGTGTCCCATTTGCAAAGATGTATGGATGCACCATTATTGTAGAGAATATCTGCATAGTCAAGGAGGGGGCATAAATCTAGCCTGTACCAATCTATTTCTGGACTCCTGGGAGAATAAGGATTTGTTTCTATAGAAGAACCCAAGTCTTTGCTTCAATTTTTTGGTGATTGCTTCAATATGCGAAGAGGAGAGGTGCGAGTCGAGAGTGAATCCTAGATACTTGACATCTTTTACCACCTCCAATATATCCCCTAGTATAGTGGTTATATACACATGTGGTTTTGATGAGGGGCAGACTAATGAGGTATTAGGTGTGTAGAAGAACATTACTTTTTTTTTTTTTTGCGTTTAGAAGCAGTTTGTTCCGAACAAGGTTTTGTTTGAATTTGTCAAAATCAGACTACAGTGCTGTGCAGACTTGATCAACAGTTGGCTTTGATATGTAAAAGGATGGTATGATCCGTGAAAAGATGGATATTGGAGTCAGCTATGTCTAAGCCAAGGTTGTTGACATATATCAGGAACAGCAGAGGACCCAGGATGGATCCTTGTGGGACCCCTCTTAATAGTGGGAGAACAGAAGAGGAGGTATCATTTATTTTGATACGCTGTTGCCTATTGTACAGGTAACTGCAAACCAACACACCGCTGAGTCGGTCATGCCATGGAATTTGAGGCTGTCAATCAACAGGGGATGAGCCGGCCCGGTGGCGCTGAGGGTTGAGGCGCTGGACACCACACCTCGCTCCACGCCGGCGACCCGGGTTCGGGAATGAGCCCGGGGTGTCGGGGGTCGGCAGGGGAGGGAAAGGATTGAGCATCTGGAGGACAGCTCTCCTTTCCCGGGAGGGAGGGGGACACTGACTCGGCGCCTGACTGGCCTCTGGTGGAAGCCGGAGGCACAGCAAGCGCATGAGTGTACAGAGGGGGTTGGGAGTGGTTGACGTCGGTGGTGACGCCTTGATGTTGGGGTATGCACCACTCCCACGAGAAAAAGGGAAAATCACCCCGCAGCGCTCCCGGTAGATGGAGCACCAGGCCCTGATCCCCAGTGCCCCTGCCTGTCCCGGTACCAGCGTCCCGACGACAACAAGAAGGACTTTGGGGGTGGCCCGGCCCCGTGCCTGCCTGGGGGATATAACCATGGCT